>CM062941.1:29428883-30628883 GCA_031878705.1 Tapirus indicus | reverse complement strand
ATGTTCTCCACGATCCAGCCCTGCTTTCATCCCTGCCCCCATCTATAGTGCACTCACACTTGATTATTAAGCTCCCTCCACATGGTCTTCTTTCAGTTATTTCAAGATGATCAAAAACTCTTTCTCATCCTAGGGAATTTAAGCTCAGGATTCTGTCTTGGAATGCTCATTTCTTAATTCTTCAGCTTTTTTGTTTTCATCCTTCAAATATTACTTGCACAGCCAGACCTTTTAAAAACACACTCCCTAATAATTTTCCTATCATGGTCATTATATCACGCTATTCCTTTACTTCATAACATGTGAGTTCTTGTAATTGGTTATGAATATGCTTGCTTATTTGGTTATTGGCTATTCAAGCAATTAATATTTTTCAAATGAATTCACCACTAGGAGTTAAGCTCAGTGTTCATGACCAAAACTTAAGAGTCTGGTGGATGGCCTCTGTCATTGGAAAACTGTGTTTCTTACAACCAATCAGCTATTTATGTGGAGAACATGTGAGGAACTTCTTTCTCTTTGGGGCATAAATGTATTTCAGTTTTATAAATGATTCAATACATTATTTCAAAACAAAAAAACCCCTCACAATCAACTTTGGAAAGCCTGTCTGTGAGCACTGTGATTGATCAGGCCAAAAGTTAGCAACTCAGGAATGGGTAGAGCTGCTGATGGAATAAGAATAACCATTTCTAGAAATAGGAATCTCAGACCATGCTCAGAAAGAAGAGACAGGGAAGCTTTTCATTCAAGATCAGACTGAGTAAGCTCCCAGCATACTTACCTTCCCTCAGGTAACAGCCACAAGCTCTCTTTTGTAGTTATTCTTTTGTAGAACTACTACTAAACACACATACACAACAACAACAATGACAACTATCTGGAGGAAGTTAAGAACAATAAAAAAGGTGAGTCAAATCTGAAGGAATAAAATGGAAAATGTAATTGGGCAATTGTGTACTTGTAAATTGGTCTCTTCTCCCATCATCCAAAAAGAGATAATTTATTTATAAAGTTAGTCAATTTCCATGTAGTAAATACTCCCACTATATCTGATTTCAAGCTACAAATGATTTTACAATCAGCTTGGAAAATTGCAGAATATTCAACCATTGGCTCTTGTGAGCCAGTGCAAGCTGGCTGTAGCACATCACAGGCATTGGGTGGGTTTCCCATTTTTATGGCCTACAACATGAGGGCAGACCAAGTTTACAGCATGCCCAAGAGTGGGCGGATTTTGGAAAGGAATCATCACTTGCAGAAATGGAATTTGCATTAAATGGATTTCCCATTTTCACAGTTTTTAATCTGAGACCAGGCCCCAGTTAGTCACCTGAAACAGCTGAATATCCAATAGATAGCCTGTAGTCTTTGTCACCTGAAGAAACAGAAGTTAAAATTTGGAGCAACCATAGACGTGGGAAAAGTGGGTGGAAATTCTGGGAAGTAGATACAGAGAGAGGCATCCACAAATTCTGTATGTAAATTCTGTATATAAAATATATATGCCTGAGCCCTAGACATTACATATGTAAACAGACTCAAGTAACCCAGCTAAGGATAAAAGAAGTGAACTGAGATTGGAGCTGCCATCCAAAGACAGAGTCTGCAGTTTGATTCCAACCAAGTTAGTATGTTGTAACAGCAACAAAAACAATAGGACACTTTTCAAAGGAATATAACAAAATCCAGAGTCTGAACAGCATAATATTCACACGTCTAAGATAGAATCCAAACTTATACAACCTTCAAGGAAGCAGGAAAACCTGATTCAATCTCAAGAGAAAAGACCATCAGATGACCCAGATGTTCTAATTAATAGACTAAGACTTCAAAGCGAGTATTAACACTATGCTCAACGACATAGAGGAAAATATACTCAAAAAGAATTAAAATATGGGATCAGATGTTGCAGGAGACTTATTGGATGAGGAACAGAAGAGGGTGAGCTGTCAGACCACGATGCAGATCTCCTCCCATGGAAGGAGGAGAGGGGAAGATCAGGAAGGAAGAGACCCCGACTGTGTTTCCCAGAAAGGGCCAGCCCCAATGCCCCTGCTTGCTCAGTTGCTGACTAAAAGCAGAATCAGAGGAGTGTGGCCACTGTGTACACGCAGGGGTGAGTCCAAAGGCAGCGCGCGGGGCTTCAGTCCACTACACTTCCCACAGATGGAGGCCCAAGCAGCCCGTCTTCATGGCCCCAGTGCTGACCTACAGGCCATCCTTCAGGGTATCTTCTAGCTTATCTGTTCTTCAGCTTCTTTCACATTAACTGAACTTAAAATTTCAGTGACTCCATTTTTTATTTATTGAAGTTCTGTTTGTTTTTTTTAAAAAATCTGCCTATTCATTTTTCTTAGAGTCTATTTTGTTATAGTTTCTGTATTGCCTTTTATTTCTTTAGTCATTTTAAATAAATTTATTTTAAGTTTCTATTCAATTTTTTCTTTTATGTTCTGTGCAATATATTCCTCACTGAATCTGTTGCCTTTGACTATGGTATTCTGTTTTCTTTTTCAGGTTTCTTCTTCCCTTTTTTAAAAAAAGTATAATGTTCTATCTGGATGATGAAAGAATCTTCTCAGATGTCATTTTGTTTGCTTTTGTCATGTACTCCAGAGATATTACCAGCTTAGGACCATTTTTTGTGTTCATTTCTTGACCTGGGATACCCAACAAGCAGGCAGCATAAAATCAGATTCCAAACCCATTTAGGCACAGGATCCTTTACCAGTTTTTCACAGGAAACTAGTTTCGTCCACTCGCAGGCAGCGTGGAGAGGCTTCTCACGTCCGCCTGGGTGTATTCCCACATTCACTTTGGAGGTCCCCCCTCTGAGCCCCATGTAGGTTTTATGCCCACCTCACATAGGTTGAGGGGCAGATACCTTCCCTTTCTCCAGGCTAAACACAAGACACTGGTCGTTTCCTGTCCAATAAACCAGGAATTTCAGTTTTACCACATTGAGCCGTGCAGTTTAAAAGGAAAAGGTGAGAAAATATTGATCCCTGTTTCATGTTTGCTCTGGGACGTTTTCAGAGCCGGGTACCCACCACATGGCTGGAATCGGGCAGAGAAATCACCAAGCCTGCATTCTAGAAAGATCACTCTCAGCAGCGAGAAGGATGGTGTGGATAGGGCAAAGTTAGAAATCAGACACCAGTTACATGCTAGACCAGCAGTCAAGGCGAGAGGTGAGGTGGGAAAGCAGTGGTGGTGGACACACTGAAAAGCACTGGATTCGGAAACAATTAGACTTTCTATCTGGATGTGAGGATGAAAATGAAGGGGAAAACGTGCAAAGGGAAGTGAGATGGAAAATCTTGGGGGAAATGTTTGAAGACATTTGGATCCTAGGTGCAGAAGACAGGTTTGAATTTGTGAAAAAGAGACCTCTTCCTGAGCGAGAGTGGGGAAGGAGACATGGATGGACGATGCTGCTGTAACACGTGGAAGTTTGAAAAGGGTCTTAATGTAGGAAGAAGCAAGGCTAAGTGGTCAGCAGAAAGAGAAGGAATGGACTGATTTCTTGTATTTACTAATAGATGCTCCCCAAGAGGCAGGTAGCAAGACTCTGGCACAGGTGCCTCCAATACTGACTTGGGGAGGAAAAGGCAAAGAAAAAAGAAAGAGGGAGGAAGGAGGAGCAACAGGCCTGGAGTGCCAGGGCTTGCAGAGAATGGAGAGGCCATCTGATCCAAACTTCACCCTTGCTATCAGGGAGGAAATACAGGCCTGTGTAAGTAACTTCGCCTGCCCACGTCACACAGCTACTGGGTGGCAGACCAGAACACATGTTGCTGACAGTGGAAATGTTATAGTTTTGATCTAACAGCACAGTGCAGTTTTGACTCTGCTAGTCCCTGTTCTGGAAAAGGCAGGATTCTGAGTGGAGGAAGGCCACAGACTTTGGAGGCCAGCAGGTCAGGCATAAGCCAGGCCTTGAGGAAGGACAGGCTCCTTCCTTCTCAGTCAATGGTTTACTTATGCAGGACACACACATATGCACGTGCACACACATGCATGCGTGCAAATACACATGCACACATACGGGCACACATAGGTATGCATGCACACACGTGTGCACACGTACACACGCACACATACGCACATACGGGCACACATAGGTATGCACGCACACACGCACACACACACATACACACATACGGGCACACATAGGTATGCATGCACACACGTGTGCACACGCACACACGCACACCCGTGTGCACACAGACTTGTGGTCATGGAGACTATGAGTTTCACCAAATCCTTCTTGGATTCTAAATAACTTCTTTAAGCATATGTAAAAGCGATTATCATAGTGTCTTATTAGCCTTTCTTCAGTTTGCCTGTCTCGCGAATATAACCAAGGAGTCATGCACCTAGACAAGCAGGCAAGTACAATCCAGAAGAACACTAAGGGTGACTTCTGATCTGACTGGTTCCCAGAGCCCAGCCAAGCACTCAAAGATGGGTTTCCAGTGCCCCCCGGTGGAGCATCTCGGCCATTGCACCAGAGCAGAAAGGCAGCAGCCTTCACAGAATGAGGGAAAACACCTGGGTTTGTCCGGTGCTGTTAAAATTCATTAGCTTAACTCTCGGTTTTCAAATGATGAAATTATTTTCTTTGACAAATGCCAAGGACGATTTTAATACGATCCAAAGAGGCTCAAAAAGGAGAAAGAATCTAACACCTTATAATATGCTGATAAAGAAGTGGCTCAAGGAGGTGGAATTTTGAGTTTAGTACCAAATCTTTCCCCAGAGGAAGCCGTGCTGCTCTTCCTGATGCTGGGCTGGAACAGTGGGAGGTACTGAGTTCCCAAATCATTGTTTCCTGCACAGCTAACATGGGAACCAATAAACCAGAGGCTTGATTCCACCTTCCCCTAATGGATTCATGGGTTTGATATCAGCTACACAAAGCTGAGGGCCAGGTCTTTAGCAGCACATTGTAAAGTGTTAGACTCATTCTCTCTTCATTTAGCCTCTTTGGGTAGTATGTAAAAAGACCAAAACATACAATGACAGGTAAGCCAGCATAACTTGTTGGGAGAAATTAAGCAAATCTAATTGCCTAGAATACCTTTCATTGGTTAGAGTCCTTTAGAGGGAGAAAGAGAAGCATCAATAGTGATGTTCACAAAGGAAAGCAGTGGATAGAAACTTTTGGACACTTTGAGGAGGTTTCACAACAAAATCTGGGATTTGAAGTGTAAACAGTTGTAGCTCCTGGGAGTTAACGCATTAAGATCATAATAAACATGGGCAATTATAAAACACAAAAAAGATTTAAAAATTAAAAATAGAAATACATAAAATTAGAAAAATTAGAAGCAAGATAGCATGAACTTACCAAATCTTAACATATTAGAATGACGTTGCTTTTTAGAGTGTGAAAAAATAAGCTGGAAGAATTTAACTTTATGTGGTTGATATTAAATCCATGGGTTCATTTAGGGAAGGTTGAATAGGGCCTTTGGTTTATCGATTCCCATGTTAGCTGTGCAGGAGATTATGATTTGGGAAGTCAGTACCTCCCACTGTTCCAGCCCAGCATCAGGAAGAACAGCACGGCTTCTTTTTGGAAAGGTTTTGGTACTAAATTCGAGTGTGAAGTAATACGTAGCTACAATTGATGGACTCCTCACCACATGCCAAGCACTGCCCTGTTGCAATTTTTACCCCACGAATGTTCACAAGAACCCACCAGGACCATTTCCACTCCCATTTGCACGTGAGGACAGCGAGGCACGAAGACCTTTGGGAACCTACTCGGGGCCACATGTTGAGTGAGGAGGGAGGTCCAGGTAGAAACTGGGGCAGCTGGGTTTCTCCCTCCCCTGAGAGGAGGCCCCACACTCCACAAAGCTGTCACTGGGGCCGGTCTGAGAGGGTCTGGACCTGCCCTGTCCAGCACAGTAGCCATGGTCGCTGGTCAGCCCTTGACATCTGGGCCTAAACTGAGATGTGCTGAAGGTGTGAAAGATGTGAATTTGGCAGAGGGGGAGAGATAAGTGTCATTTCTCATCTGATATTATTTAAGAGATGTCCTTTTTATAGAAGGTCATCTTAAAGTGTTGGCAATGGTGATACTTACGTCCCAGAGGTCCCTCTATCCCGACAGGACCACTGGGTGCAGAGAGCAGCATCCCTCATCCTGGACGGTATCTGGGAAGCACATCCCGTCTGCCTTCTCAGAAAGACACTGGGCAGAGTACTGCCCCAGGCTCAGTGCTGACCCAGACAGGGGTCCCAAGAGGTAGCTGGATGCTAAGATGCCCTTCAGCTGCTCGTACGCACCTGAGCAACACTGGCTGTTGGCGCTCACACTGTACATGATCTCCTTCACCGTTTGTCATCAGAGCAACTTGACTTTAATCGCAAGCCCTGAACTGATACTTTTTGTTCCTGGCAGAAGTCGTTAAACGTGGTAATTCTCCTAAGAAGCCAAACCATGTTCTTTGCTTCCTTAAGGCAGAAAAAGTCTGATACACCGCACCAACACTGCTCACACAAGTCCAGACGCCACCTTACAAAAACCCACGAGCCTGAAGAAGGCAGACTTCTAGCAGGACCCGGAAGTGGGAGTCCAAGAAGGGAGTTTGGATTTGATCCAGGGCTCTGCTCCTTGGTTTCCCCCAACTATGCTAAAACTCATCTTTCCCAAAGGTGTCTTTGCTCATTTTTTCTAGAATTAACCATTTTCACCTCTGAAACCAGGAGGCAAGAGTTAGGCCTCATTTGGGGCGTTTCAGAGCACAGAGAGATTCAGCCAATCTCTTCATGTCACGAGTGTAATTAAGTCAAAAAGGAAGGAAAACAATGAAATCTCACTTTCTCCATTTCAGTAAACTCACATCCCTGGAGAGCTGGTTGTCAGGGACACCCCTCACAGTCCAGACGAGTGGGTGGCTACAACTTTGCAATAAAGGTAGATTCCCGAACTTTTAATACTAAATGCCAGTAGCTCAACCCACAGTCTGGGATCTGTGGGGTCAGCCAGCAGGTGGCAGTACCGCTCGCCTGGAGGTGCCGCTGTTCCCTGAAGCTTGAGAATATGAACTCCCTGCCCGGCTGTTGAGAACCATCGCTTGATGTAGATCTGTCTGCAGTCAAGACATCAGACAACCGTGCTTTTCCTGAAGGTGCCATATGAAATAGCTCCAGACTCTAAACATCAAAGAAAAAAGAGTAAACAATTTGTAAATGAAACTGCTCGGTGCATTTTTTGCACCATTCCTTTCTCAAGAGTTTTCAGAGTAGACTGTTGTGCTGAGCAAACCAATTTCTGTGGCCTCCTCTCTGCTTAGCTAAAAACCTCACGGCTCGGCCCTAAGGCCGTCTGTTTGTAAAACTTTCCCAGCAATGGCTGCAGACAGCGACATCTTACCGTCTGAACACCCAGGACGTTCATGACCCGGGCAGTTCAGGCAGTGCTTTCTTCATCGTGTCTTTATTTCCCTTGTTGTGCGTGTAAACCTCCTTTCCCTCAACCAGCTTGTCAACTCTCCGAGAACCACAAAATGACTGTACTTTTTTGTAAACCAAAACACTACTTTAGTACAATTGTACAATTTTAAGTACACGCTAGATGCTTATTAAACATTTGCTAAGCAATGCATAGTGAAATATAGCCACGTGTGTGCGATGGTGCTATTTGATGCAGTGTTCTCAAAGTATCTGATAACTTTTTTAATATATAGAATCAACGTCTGGCACACTGAGATATACAGAATTGTTCAAAAGAGGGAATTCAAAATATAGAAATTACTTTCAAACGTTCTATTTGGAGCATTTGTCTATTTTTGGATATGAAAGAAGAGAACCATTAATTGTTAAGCACGAACACAGAATGTGTATTTATAGCATTCACGTTTGTGGTCAAAATTTGGAACAAAGTATCTAAAACTGAAAGTGTGCTATGAAGTCAGGTTAGATAAAAATGATTCATAGGCCACAGTTGATTATAATCGGTATTAATTTTTCACAGCCAAAACACATTTAGTTTAGTTTTTCTTTTTAAAAAAATCCTGCAGTATTTATGATCAGTTCAGGGTTGACTATTTTCCTGATAGTATGCACATTTGAATCCTTGATTCAAGATGCATTTTAAGCCTTAGCATCTCACCCCAGAGCAAATGCTCTGTATCTGACTACCCAGCAGGTGGATCTCCTACCTGCCCAACATCTCTCTCCATTCTCCCCACCCCTCCTCTCCACACACCTGGAGTCGGGCTTGACCCCCATCTGTGGGCCTCTACCCTGCCTTCTGAGTGGTGGAGAGCCACATCGTTCCCACCCAAGTTGGGAAAACGAGGTCAGAGAGGTGGATGCAGAGGGAGCCCTGGTCCAGGGTACGGACTCCTCATAGAAACTGGCAGAAGAACCCAAGGAAAGGCCACTGTGGCGGGAGGTCTGATGCTGAGATCCGAGAAGCAAATGGTCAGAATGAAATTATATGAATTGTGGATTAGTTTCCCAGTGCAGTAAATCACCACAAAAGTAAAGCAACAGATTTAGGAGCCAGCCCGGTGGTGTAGTGATTAATTTCAGTGCACTCCGCTTCAGTGGCCTGGGGTCATGGGTTCAGATCCCCGGCGCACCTGCACCACTTGTCAGTGGCCATGCTGCCATGGTAACCCACATACAAACTAGAGGGATGGGCACAGATGTTAGCTCAGGGTCAATCTTCCCCACCAAAAATCCCCCCCCAAAACAAAAAACCAACAGATTTATTCTCCTGCAGATCCAGAAGTCAGAGGTCTAAAATCTAGGGGTCAGCAGGATTACATTCCTTTTGGAGCCTTCAGGGGATAATCTGTTTTCTTGCCTTTTCCAGCTTCCAGAGGCCACCAGCACCCCTTGGCTCAGGGTCCCATCCTCTATCTTCAAGGTGCATGTCCCCATCCTCTGGTTTCCTTGGTCTCATCTGTTTTTCCAACATTGACCCTCTTCCTTCTCTCTCATAAGAACTCTTGTGATTACATGGGGCCCATCTGGATCGCCCAGGATGATCTCCTTGTCCCACGGGGAGCTTCCCAGCTTGGAACCTTAATTTGATCCTGTGTACAAAGTCCTTTTTGCCACGTAAGGTAACATATTCACAGTTCGAGGTGGTTTAAGATGTGGACGTCTTTGGGGCCTTTATTCAGCCTCCCACAGAGTGAGGAGGGAGAAACAATCAAGGTTACCCCCAGAATAACTATTTAGGCACAATTTCTTTGCTTCTACAAGCTTCTCAAGAGTTTGAGGGTTAAAAACAATGTTGTTGACTCCAAAACAGGTAAAGCTTATTGCAAAACTTAAATTAATAAAGGTTTAATCAGTTGTCTACAAAAAGTTCCACTTTATTTGTTCACAATACCACTACACTTAAAAACATTTTATAGGTTAGATTTTCTTACTCCCCAATAATTTCCAAATAGATCCAAAGATTAGCAACACATCATAGAAACTTGTAAATTGAATAAGATATCACAGCCAAATCTTTAACAACCTTTTATAATTTTTACAAAACAAAGCTCAGTGTGGTACAAGGGTGAATTCTGAAATAGTTCCTATAACAGGCAGCGAGGGGCACCCTCTCAGTGCAGTGACTAAGGACAGGATGGCCGACAGCAGCCAGGAGTTCTCTGAGGCAGAAGTTCTAGGCAGTAAAAAAGATTCTTTCTACCTGAATTAGGACCGAGTCTTCTCCTCACTTACTGCCATACTTCCCTCAAAACATTTTTAGAGTAGAAAGCTAGATCAACGTGTCTCAGTGGAAGATTAAAGCAAGTTTCTTCAACATGAGATTTGAATTCAAGGACCAAACGTCTTTTCATCACACAGCACACCTCAATAAACAAAAACCAAACAAAAAGCGACCCCCACCCCACCCATCCTCTGCTTGAGAGCGACACCCTGTTAACCGGAGAGCAAGCATTTCATTGCTCTCGGGGACACGGAGTCGGCCCTCATGAGGGGACACATGGCTGGGAAGGGAGCAGGGAAAGGAAGTCGAGACACCCGGGCAAACTCTCGCTGTTCACAAGTTTGCAAAATCAATTCTGCCCAGATGCGCGAGATGGCCACTTGGGGAAACCAAGACCCTACTAACCCCAGAACGCGGAAGGCCGAGCACGGTGTCTGCCCGTGAATGGGTACTTCTGGGCCATGTTTGTGACCCTAATCCGGTGCCACGTGTCTGGAACACCCTTCGAGTGACAGGAGAGGAGCTGGGGAGCGTGGTATGAGCACAGGCCTGTGGATTTTCTTTCGGACGAAATTAAGCAAAGATACAGACAGGTAACCGGACAAAATCCCGCAAAAAGACCTTAGGCCCTTAGGCTTCCAAACTGTATTTTAAAGTGCTTTGCATAGAATTTGTGAACAGAGCCTAAAATTGTTCTTTGTTCCCTCCGTGGGCTGGCTCACCAAGCCACCAAGACTTTCCTGCGATAACTCTTACGGACACTACTGACCTCACTCTGATTATGTAAAAGCTGAATTTGGACACAAATCACCTTTTAAATATTAACCAACTCTACAAACCTTTCCACCACTAAATCTGCCTATTTTTCAGTACAGTTAAACCTGCTACTGTGCCAATAAAGAGGTTTCCTTTCATTAAAGAAAAAAATTCACTAATAGGAATGCAGAAAGAACTTCTAAGCCTTACTTTTAGTATTTCTTAAAATTTTATTTTCTTGTAAATAACTGGTGGTGTGTCATGCCTTTTTGAAAATGGAAAAAGAAAGGAAGAAAGAAAAGAGAGAGGGAGAAATAAACCACAGAAGTTGATAGAACTCCATCAGCCAAGACGTTTTTATCGGGTCTTTGCTCTGATGCGGAGCGGGGATAGAGCTGCTTCTCCTACAACCTGCGTTCACGTTTTTCTGCTGACTGGCTGCCTAAGATAACCTTTCATTAGATACAGAAAAATAAAAACAGCTCTTACTAATAAATCCTGGCACTTATTTAGGAATCCTCTGCTGTGCTGTGCGGTGACGCTAATGAGAAAGGAGCGCTGGCTTTGTTGACTCTGCGGGCACCTGGGGGTGTAAATCTTGTTGGTAGAGGGAGGATGGAAGGACGGAGCCCCCAGACGCTGTCTGGGTGTGGCCAGACGGCACTGGGGCCACCTCCCGACCACAGCCTCCGACAGCCGCCACCAGGGGAGGCCCCGCTTGGTCTCAGTGTCCACTTACTGGAAACTGCACAGCCATGTCTTGGGGTCAATTCCTGAGCAGCCCATAAATAATAGTTTCCAGAAGTGCAGTTTTCTATTTACAGTCACCCCATTCTCCTCCCCACGTCCTCAAGTGATAAATCTAGCAGTTGGAATCAACGGCACCGTTGTTCCCAGGATATTATGGGCAGGAGTGAATAAACGCCTCCTGTCACACAGCCTGCAGACATGCCATAAATGTAGCATTATTAATTTCTGTTTAATAAAATGGAAAGGCAGGCTGCATGACTGCTGGCTGAGGGGTTCTGTACAGCACATATCACTGGGCTCTTTGTGCTGGCTGGGCTGGGGGTGGGGGAGGCAGCCATGTTGTCACCTGAAAAAAGACGTGGGTCACCGCCACTGTCCCCAAAAGGCCTTGGAGCTCACCATTAATGACTCACAAACCCAACCCTGGAGCTCTGGATCCAGAAATAATTCCCAGGGATTTGGTTTGGTGATGGTGGTGCACCTGGAGTAAATATTTACCCCCGGAGCCATGCGAGAGCTTAGTCTCGACCGACGATCTGTGGGGCCGTCCCTGGACTCATTGCCTTCTAGTTTCTATGCTGCCCGTCACCCTGAAGTGTCTGGGTCTCTTTGCATCACCAGAAGCCATGCTCGCCCTCAGGGTGGCAAGAGAAGAGCAGGGAATCCTGGCTCCGAGATGGAGCAGCGCAGGCTTCCCCGTGCACCCTCCTGGGCCTCTCTCCACTTTCACAAGCATCCAAAGAGTGGAATTGTTACCCTCATCTAAAAAACGAAAGCACATACACACAGATTCCAAAAGAGTGAATTCCTTTCCCAGATCCCTGCAAGTGAAGAAAAGAAGAGTCAGCCCAGACCTCCGAATTCAGACCCGCTCTTGCTTGGACTAGCAGGTTCATGATGATGTGGGACCAACGAGAGGACATAAGGTGAGGAGGACCAGCACACTGCAGAACTCACAGCTCCAGTGTCTAGACCTGCAGATCTGCTTCCAAGAGCACAGCGGGGGGGGGGGGGGGGGGGGGGGGTCACCCAAAACCCTGCAGCTGACCCAAGACCAGGCCCTCAAAATGAGGGGGGCTTCCTTCCACTTTGTGCTGTCGGTCATGCTTTCCCGGGGCCGATACTCCACCTCTGCCTGAACTATGGTCCCGAGACATTTGGTCCTGCAGCTCCTGCCCTGGAGATCTGACTGTCCAACCATCAGGGACTCCGAAGACACCTGCAACTGCACAGCCGACAGGAGAAAAGGGGGCTCCAGACACGGCACAGAAAATAAAAATTGAGCAACTAATAATCCTCCCACAAATAACAGAAGAAAAATGTGTTGATCCCTTCAAAATTCTTTCAAACAGACTCAGCAGGATAAAGTCATCATTTTGAGTGAGTTCTGTCTTCGCTTGAAGGCATCTACAGAGTTGCGTGAACTGTGAAGCTGTGACACCAGGAGGCGCTGCCCCGTTTTAGCAGAGATGGCACAAAAGTCCAGCTGTTCCTGTTCATCTTTTCCTTGTGATTCCACTATGCACTTCACATTTACCATGTAAAGGATTTCAAAGTGATGAAGACCATGATTTATGCACATAATTATAGTATAAAAGAGAGACACTTCCAGCCCCTTCAGTCCTCAGTGTCTGTCTAACCACCAGATAAATTTTCAGTTGTTTGCGCGTCTTCAGGGTGGATTCAGGTTCTGACTCTCAAACGATTTAGGGAGCTATCTTTAAGAAAAATAACACCAACGCGCAAATAGAAAATTAGTCATAAAAGCAAACATTCACTTATAATGCAAAAAGAAACGTCAACAAATTATGCATTTTAAGATCTGATAAATACTCCAAATATAAAATAATATACCATTTTTATTGAATAACTACCTAATATACACGAATCTTCCCCCCCAATTTTCTGCATGCTATTTAACCACTTTTTCATGTGCTGACTAGTTCTATTTTAATGTTGTTTCCCATAGAAAGAACAGAAGGAAAATTCAATTTCCGTAGATGCACAAAATCTATTTTTATTGCTATTAATGTTATTGATGGCCATAAAACATGTGATCTCACATAAGAAACACTTATTGTACATAGTACTGTCCCGGGTTTGCTTATTGCTGACTCTGGGATTCTGTTAAATTCTATCTTGCACAATTACCATAAATATATATATATTTTATAAATATGCTGTTTTTCATTGCATTCTTAACAGAATATTCTCAGCAGAAGGGGATTTCTGTTTTGACTTGGCTTGTATAACACCTGCTAATAATTTATGGGCGGCCTGAGAATGGGGAGCATTTTCCGCACAATGGCTTCTGGGGCCACTCCTTCAAGCTTTGCTCCTCCTCCATTGCCCACCCCACCCCGCCACAGGTCCAGAGGGGACCTGTTCCACACTGGGACTGGCCTCTGCCCTGCCCCTTTGTGTCACAACCAGGTGAGAGGGACAGTGGGTGGGTGAATATTCTGGAAGCCCTTCCTACAATGAAAAGACTAGCAGTAACTGAACTGTCCACAGAAGTGATGGCAAGCCATGTGAAAACACCACCACGCCCAAACTAAATGCATTGCCAGTTTATCTTTCTCTGAATTGGGTCCCTATGCTGTGCTCTCTCCATCCAGTGCTACTGGACACAAAGGGACGTGCAGCAGAGACGACACGGAAGGGGATAGAGACAGACAGCAGTCTTCACCAAGTGCAGCTGAAATAGCTTGCTCTCCAAATTTTACAGACACACATGACCAGATGGGCTGGTCCCTGGCATGGCCCTTGGAGACGGTGCCAGGGAGAGATGAGGGCACTCAGGTTTCAGCTCCACAGTAATCCGTGTCTGAATACGTGTGAAATGACTTAGGATAAGTTAACATAGTTGAGTCATGGAATTATTATCATTTTAGAGTTGAAGGGGCTGATGCACATGGTCTGGGTTAAACCTCCCTTTACCGAATGGGAAAGCAAGCCAAACCTCAGAGCCAGACAACAACCGAGCTCAGCCCGATCAGTTTAATCCTACCCCAAAGATGAAAGACATTTTCTCTACTGGAAACTTATTGGAAATGTACTAGAAGTTAATGGTATATATCTGATGAATTGCGTGTGCTTTCAAAAGTTTAAAATCAAGTTTTAAAGTTAGGCACAGGGGCAAAACCTTCAAAAAATTCAAGGGCACATGGTCTGCTTCTGCACCCTATAAAATCTAATAAAGAGAATATTACTTTTAGTGTAAGTCAGGTCTAACACTGCCTACTCCAAAATGAAGGATTTAGGCTGGAGGCCAGGGTGGAAGAATTGATCCCTGCCCAGCACTATGCTAGGTACTCTGTGAATTATTCAATCTGGGTGCACAGCCAATGGTGCATTTTAGTCATGTGGCAAAATTCACAGACCCCTGCATCCTTTATGTGCTTATAGTTACTGAAATAGTTTGGCTCATGATGGGCTTAAGAATAAAAACGAGTAGGTATGGGATAAAATGAGGAGAAATTGGATGGATTATAGTAGGAATCTACCACCCTCTCTTTTCCACTGTGCCAGGCTAAAAATCAAAATGCAGAGTTTATAAAGTTTATGATTTATAGAGCTTCCCAGAGTTTTTGGGAAACACTGAATTCTTCTGGGAGAGTGAGATATATATATTCTTTTTGAATGGTGCCTGGGCTTTTTTCTTAGACTCAGAAAATGTTTTGCTAGATAAAATTCCTGGCTCCTATGAGGAGTTTTCTCTTGCATGTTTACATGAAATAAAGTATTATTACTTTATTATTACTAAAGTAATATCTTATTTTCTTTTACAATTAAAACTGAAGTGTTTGATTGCTATCCACAGAACAATACATTTCTTATAGGATACCTGACATTATTCTTCCAGAAGTCTTCATAATCCCCCAATATACCATGATTGCAGACTCCCATCAACCTTATTTTCCACAATTTTCTACATTCTACCACTTCCATAAAGTGATTTGTATCTGCTCGAGGCCACCATCCTACTAGGACATGTGCCATGGGACCCAGGAAAGGACGCCGAGAAATGCAAAACTTCTCTTCTCCTGACGGATTGCTGTGGGAACCGTTTGGTATATAAACTTGTGACTTCTGCTTCTCAAGGACCTTTCAAACCTGACCCACTGCACACGCTCACAGGATGTTGTGGTCTCAACGTTCAGACATCTCAGAAAGTCACCCACCCGACATCTCCGACTTCAGTCCCTACACTCCAAACCATACTCCACCTTGTTTCCAGGGTTTTCTCTGTAAACGCTCAGAGCTGCTCGAGTCTCTGCTGTTTGTTTAATCTCTGGCTCCCTTTCTCTGCAGAATAGACTCTGGACTCCTTCACAGCTGGTAAGACTCTACAGAAGCCCTTGTCCACCTCTGCAGCCTTTTACCTCCCTTCCTCATGAGCACCAGGTTGGACGCACATCACACTCTTCACTGCCCATCGACCAACACTTTCAAGGACTGTGGCTCCCTAGTCCTTGAACGGCCCTCCCCACCAAGCAAACTCTTAGTCATACACGGTTAAGAAGTCCCCGAAATGCTGGTTAAACCACTTGCTTTTCTGGTCTCAAAGTAATTTGCATCAATCCTCTCCTATCATGCAATAATCTTATCTTCATTGTATATTTACACTTAACTCCTCAATTACAACATGGCCTCCTTCACCTCTGACTGACTCACACTGATTCTGAGCACAGTGCCTAGCTCCATGCAGCATCTCCATAAAGAAATTGTCAGAGGAATTGATGAAGAAATGAATGTAGGTATAATTGGTGAGTATGAAGTGATTGGTGACCCATTTATAGACAACTGAGGGCAATCAGCCCAGTAATAAACTGGGAGAACACTAAGTCATAGCCTGGGAACCATCTGCCCCGAGGTTAGCCCCTCAGACTACGTAAGCCCTCAGTGGTTGGGAGCTCGTCAGTGCAGCCCCATCAGTGAGTCTGTGAGGGGGACTTGTTGAGCTTCCAGGTGCCCACCGCCACGAGACTTGGTGGATGAAATACAAGAAAAGCATAGGACTTTGGGCCTTCTTCTCTCAGGGAGCAGGAAGCTCATCTAAGCTGAATTGGCAAAAGTGAGCCCAAGAAACAGAGCACAGGCATGGCAACCTATCACAAAGTTCAGATGGTTTAGTACCAGACGAAGGGGAGACGACAGGGTGGAGAAGGGCAGAATCTATGGTGTGGACCACAGAGGGAAGCCGCCTGCAGGTATCCACTTCCCTTTTGTGAGGACTCCAAAGGTCAAAGGTGAGCTCCAGGACAATCCCTCTCAGCTCATTTTCGCTCCTCGGGGTTCACCACCCCCACTTCTGGCCCCATCACACCCACTTCTTTTTCATAATAACAATGAAAATAATAATTTTGACAACAGCCACCACTTTTTAATGCTAGAAATTGTACCAAGTGCTTTACACGTACTTTTTCTGTTAATCCTTGCCAAAGCAATACATCTGTGATGTAGGTAGTATTGCAGAAGAGGAAGCTGAGGCACGAAATGATTACCCATCTTGCCCTAAGTGACACAGCTCCTACAAGGCAGAAACAAAAGCTTCAACTAGTGACAGCTCTAGACTGTCTGCGCTGAAGGGTCTTAGGGGTGCAAACTGGAGAACAGGGTCCAAGGAACTTACACAAATCTGATTGCATAACAATTTCAATAAAATTGAGATGATTTCAATTGCCCCTATGAAAGGATAGAGCAGAGAGGGGAGGCTGAAGGGGATTTGGGGACATGTAGAGCATCCCTAAACCCTTGCTGACACCACTGGGTTGACACAAATGTCTGACTCTTAAGCTAACTTTCTTGAGCACTCTACTACCCTGCTCACATTGTAGTCACAAACAAGGACAGGATCTTTCCACCCAGGACCTCATGGAGGCCCACTTGAGATTTCTATAAGACTGTCCTGTAAACGATGAGTCGAAGGGTCTGGCTCATTTTTGGAATTTTAGTACCCAGTCTGATTTGCAGAACTGGCTGGGAAACAGATGCTGGGATAAAGCATTTGGTTAAATTTAATTTTGGTATTGGATTTAGTATGGCTTTCTTCTGCGAATGCTCCAAATGTTTACGTCATATCTAAATATACCTAACTCCTAGATATGTAGGTTACCAAAATACGTGTCTGCATGCCATTGTTTACCCCCAACCATTAATAATTGACAGACTCCAACACGAGGCAGCAATTTAGAATGTTTCTTAAAATTTCCATTTATTATAAACTTTATACTTATAAATGTTGAAATTGACATTCATAAACTATCACAGTTCAATTGACTATATTTAGATGCAGTTTGAACAGTTTTTTTAAAAAACTGCTCTGATCAGTCAAGAGATTTCTGAAACTTCTCTGGCGTCTCTGTTAGATTTTGCAACAATCACCATCTTAAATCATCTCTGATATTTATTTGTTGCTTTATGACAGTGAATTAAAATACATGTTTTAAGAAAGTGTGTCTTTTTCAATTTTATCTTTTTAAAAGAGTTTTCGTGATGTATGTTAAGAAAATAGTACTCTCTAAATTGTCACTGAATGATTGATTAGTAATGTGTTAATGCTGCAAAATGAGAGGGAGCGAGCACACTCCACGCACGGTGTGGCCAAGCACAGCACGGCCATGGGCTCAGCTGTGCGATGGATGAAGTGAACGTGCAGAGTTGTAACTGGAAGCCATGGCGGGAACCTGAGCCTGGTCCACCCCTCTATCTCTTTCTCTCTCTCATCTCCCTCTTTTCCGTCAACTCTTCTCGATATTAAAAAAAAATCAGATGTTTATCCTCAAGTGGTTCCTCCATGTCCTGGAGGCAAATATGGGATTGTTCTTCCCTTGGTCGGTATTTAAACCTCTTATCTTTTCCGACAGAGAAGCATTAGTCTAAACGATAACTGGAGAACCTCAACAGTTATTTTAGCTGTCTTTTAGCAGAGAATTAGCTTCCATGATTCTTTATTTCCTTTTCAATAGTCTGTAGGATTGTCCACAGAACGACTAAGACATTACACGATGAGACGCAATATTCCTTTTCACAGACTATGGAGACAAATCTTCTGAAAGAGAAACGCTGTCTCAACGTTGCCTTCGTTTATTTGTCATGCAACATGCTTGCCCCACAGTGTCAGGGGGTGCATCTCCACCCTACACTGTATGTGTGGACTCTTCTCTTAATCCAAGGTGGGTTTGGCTTATGGCTCCTCGCACTTGACATCTATTGCTGAAATGTGCTTTGCTCATCGTGCAGGGAAATGCAGCTCCCTGGTGTTCACCCTCTGGTCAATTCCTGGGCAGAGTGTCCAGCTCGTGTCTTAGTTTGACCCATTGCAGAGCCTTTAGCAAATACGGTTTATAGGACCAGTATATTCCACAGAGTGCGGCAAGTATCTCATAATAAGAAAGCGAGTCCAGAGCTGGGCCACATCACATCCATTGGAACACATTCTCTTTGGCTGCCTACCAGCAACTCAACCTGCCACCTGGCTTTCAAAAGTTCCATTTCAGATGGTGTGCATCTGGAGGGGTCAGTATCTTGTGAGTTCATTGACTCGATGGTTCTGCGAGCCTGTGCCACTAAACGCAGTCTGGCAGTGGTTTCCAGGGAGGACAGCACAGCAGTACCAGAGGGCGCGTTGAAGAGCAGAACCAGAGCCTTCCACACCCAACACAGGGCTGAGGAGACCTGAGCATGTGGGGCACTTCAGAGCTAAAAGCATGAGGACTTAGAAGTGGTGTGCTTCTATTTAAGTCCTATGGAGACGATTTCACTCCTAAATGCTCAAAAATACACATTTGGATCTAGGAAAAATATTCAAGATGAGACATAATCTTCAAGAGTTCCCATTCAGCTGGGTAAATTTACTCAGATGAAAAATTGCTCAATTCCTACCAGAGACCTAACTTAAGAAATTTATTTCACACTTAGCACGTTAGTGAGCCACTGTTCTCAATCTGTTGCTTTCCCTCCAGATAAATCCAGCAGCTTTTGTAAAGAGAGCATTTTTGTGAACATGTTATGCTCCCCTAGTTAGTAGGCGAGGATGTCTGGAAGACATGAAGGTGGTTTCTGCTCAATCCGGCAGCACCTGACTGCCTCAAGGAGGAATTATTGACCAGCAGCTGGGAAGGCGATGGTTTTGAAGTGCCAAGACCACTGTAAGTAGAAACTAAGAGATCCTAGAAATAGAGATTTTAGTATTTCCTGACTCAGATAGTTTTGGGAAAGGTGCCAAATATTTGGTCCCTTCTCATAAATTTAATAAAAGAAAAAAGATTCCAGAAGGAAAGCTTTCCACCAGGAGAGTCCAGATCAGGGCTCAGCTTCTCTCCCGGGCGCCTGGCAGGGTTCCTGACACGTAGAGGGTGCCAGTGTACCAGAGATGGGGAAGGGATGACTGGATGGATAAATGGTGAATGAGGAAGACTTAGGGAAAGTAAGGAAAATGCTGACACACTACTTCTCAAACCACCAGCACCTGCACCTCCCCAAGGGGCGAGTCCCCCTTAGGGTGACCCACTGACCCAGTCTGCCTGGGACTGAGAATTTCCTGGAACACGGGACTTTAAGCGCTAATAGCAGGGCAGTCCTGGCAAGATTGGTCACTGTGAAGGAGGAGAGATTGCTTTCTCTCCACCTCTCGTAGGTAGACTGAAAGGCAGCAAGACCTTTTCTTTCTAATAGTTATGCTAAAGAAATCGGAATTAAGGGCTCCTGGTCAAATTGTGCCCTTTGGGTTTCTTAGGAAAACATACTTTCTTTTTTTCTGCATTTTCCAACTCATGTTATTGAGTTATTGCTGACTGCTAGAATTCACCAGAACCACTGAGTAAAATCACTTCTTTCCCTTGCTATGTTATTCATCATGTTGTTTATCCTGCTCATTTCACTTGCTCTGAAGTCTGCTTTGTCTGGAATTAATGTAGCTACCCCAGCTTCTTTTAAATTAGTTTTAGCGTGGTCTCTCTCTCTCCAACCCTTTGCTTTTAATTTATCCGTGTTTTTATATTTAAAGTGAGTTTCTTGTAGTTGGGTCTTTTATTATTATTACTATTCATTCTGACAGTCTTTGTCTATTAATTGGTGTATTTAGACCATTGATATTTACAATGATTATTGATATGTTGAATTAATATCTACCATATTTATAACTGTTTTCTAGTTATTACACTTGTTTTTTGTTTCTTTTTCTGCCTCCTCTGGTTCTAATTGAGCAATTTATATGATTTCATTTTCTCTCCTGTCTTAGCAAATCAATTATACTTCTCCAAAAAACATTTTTCATGTTGTCCTAAAGTGTGCAATACACATTTACAGCTAATCCAAGTCCACTTTCAGGGATCGCTGTATCAGTTCAAGGGTAGTGCAGAGAATTCCCTATTCCTCCCTCCCATCCCTGGTAACACTGCTGTCATGGATTTTGCTAATCCATATGCTATAATCACCTGACAAATTGTTACTATTATTACTTTGGACAAACTGTTATATGTTAGATAAGGAACATAAAATATTTTATTTTACTTTCACTTCTTCTCTGATGGTCTTCCTCTCTTTATGTAGATCTAAGTTCTGACCTATATCATTTGCCTTCTTTCTGAAGAATTTTTTTTAACATTTCTTGCATAGCAGGTATAGTGGCAATAAAGTCCCTCAGTTTTCCTTAATCTGAGAAAGTCTTTATTTCTCCTTCACTTTTGAAAGATAATTCACTAGGAATTGAATTCTGCGTTGGTGATTTTTCCTTGAAGCATTTTACATATTACACTCCACTCTCTTCTTGCTTGCATGGTTCTGATGAGAAGTCCAATGTTATTCTCATCCATCCTTACTCGCTATAGATAGATTATAGAGTAAGAGAGTATATAGAGACATTACATATAAAGATTATAATCTTCTATAATCTGATGAGTAAAACTCTTTCCTTAAGTGGACGTATGTCCCTGAGCTGTGACCCTCACAAGTGTCTCTTAGCTTTTTCTTCACCCCCTTGGGTGGGATAGGAAGACAAGAGGGGCTGGTGTTGGGTAATTTCTTTCCTCCTAAGGTGGATAAGGCTCTGGTAAGTCTTTGTCCCTCAAGAGTTGCCCTTTATTATGTAGAAAGCTCTGGGTGGATGTGTTAGTTTGTTCTGCCTCATATGACAAACACCACAGACACTTGGGAGGCTTGAACAATGGACAGTTATTTCCTCTCAGTCCTGGAGGCTGGAAGTCTGAGACCTGTGTGTCAGCAGGGCTGGGTCCTCCCGAGGCCTCTCTCCTGGCGTGTAGACGGCCGTCTTCTCCCCGTGTCCTCACACAGTCATCCCTCCGTGTGTGTGTCTGTGTCCCAATCTCCTCTTCTTATTGAGACATGAGTCAAATTGGATTAGGGCCCACCATAATGACCTCATTTTACCTTAATCACCTCTGTAAAGACCCTGTCTCCAAATACAGTCCCATTCTGGGGTGCTAAGGCTTAGGACTCCAACATATGAATTTGGTGGGGGACACAATTCAGCCCATAACAGTGTATTTCAAAATGGTTACTTTTCCCTCCCTCTGCCAGAAATATAAGGGGATTTTTCTTTCTTTCTTTCTTTCTTTCTTTTTTTTTTTTTTTGCCTTGAGAAGCTGGTGGGGTGGCTGAGGATAAAACCCAGGAAATTATGGGGTTCTCCTATAGGACTGCAGCCCCAGGAGTCTGCCATTCTCACAGGTGCCCACACTCAGCTTCCAGGAACTGGTTAAAATTACCCTGTAAATTTTCTTCCTAGTTTGGGGCTCCTGTGGTTCCTCCTCCAGGTGGCTGATTTGACTGTGGTTCTCTGGATTTGCCTCTCTGTCTCTCCAGATTTGGGGGCAGTGGTTTTCCCTGCAACCTCGATTCTCCGATGGGTCCATGAAAAGTCATCGATTTTCAGTTTGTTCAGCTTCTTCTTGTTGTAAGGATGGAGTGACACCCTCCAGGCTTGTTACGTGCTGGAGGCGAACTGGAAGGGACTTTCCTTGCCACAGAAGCTGAGGGGGGGATACAATGAGCCCTCCATATGCCCAAGTTTTCTTAAGCACATCTGGGGCCTTTTATGGTGTCTTCCTACACCTATCATATTACGATGCTTTGATATTCCTCTGAGTTGTGCAGATGAAGCCAGATGCTAGAGAGTGTGAATTCTGTCACCTTAAAGTGCCAAATACTGAAATGCAATTCATCATCATCCTGCCCAACCAATGACGTCGTCCTCCCTCAGTGATACGTGTCCTCTGGGAGGACCAACACAAGCCCCACACCATCTCTACTCACTCTCTGTTCATCGGTCCTGCCCATCAGTCTTCAAGACGGTCAACTTCTCTTCTGAGATATCTCTCTGCTCAGCCCTCTCGCTGCCCCCCTGGGCCTCTGTCATCTCACATTCAGATTACCTGCAGGAAGCAGTCTGCTAGCTCACCTTGCAGACTTTGTTCTTTTTAAAACCATCCCATATCAAAAGGACACGATTGTCTTGAATATTACCTCTCAACATATCACTGCTCTATGAGACTTGAACGATTCACTGCACCCTCAAGTCTAAATCCATCCACTTGCTTATATAGACGCTAGAACTTTGCCCTCTCCTACCTGCGCACATATAATCTCTCCTAAACCTCTGCCCTAGTTGAGCTATTGTCAGAGCCTGACACAAAGACCAAGCCCTCACCTTTGCAGCATTCAGCCCTGTCCCATCCCTTCTTTACCTCCCAACTGTTCCTCTGGCCACCTGCCCAACTCTCCCCATCCCTTCACACCCAGCCCAGATTTTGCCCATCCATGGCAAGACTCCAGTGGTAATTCCTGTCTCCTGTGATAATTCCTGTCTTCTGAGTTCCTGGACAATGTCCAGCCTGTGCTACATCACTTTGCCATCACATGCACTGAATTATAGGTGGTTGCTATGAGTCTAATTATAAGCTCATTGAGAGCAAGATTCCTGAGTTGAATGTTTTTCTACACTCTCCTCTGCATCTAGTAGAGTTGCCAAGGCAGCAAACCCTTACCAGGTACTTTGACCTGTAT
Organism: Tapirus indicus; assembly: GCA_031878705.1. Lineage (NCBI taxonomy): Eukaryota > Metazoa > Chordata > Mammalia > Perissodactyla > Tapiridae > Tapirus > Tapirus indicus. The sequence goes on along the minus strand of CM062941.1, from coordinate 30,605,653 downwards.
TGTTTTGATGTATTCCCCACGAGACACCCAAGAGGAATCATCATACGGACCCACATGTGTCAGACTGTCATCATGGAGACACATATATGTAAGGAGGCATTGTCATACAAACATCACACACATGTGAGGAAGAACCATCATAGAGATTCACATGTGTGAGGAGAGACTGTCATAGACACACAGACATGTGAGGAGGGACTGTCATACAGACACACATTTGTGAGAAGGGACCAGCAAAGAGATCCACATGTGTGAGGAGGGTTTGTCATACAGACAAACATATGTGAGGAGGGACCACTATAGAGACACACACATGTGAGGAGGGACCACCATAGAGACACACATGTGAGGAGGGACCATCATAGAGACACACATGTGAGGAGGGACCACCATAAGACACACATGTGAGGAGGGACCATCATAGAGACACACATGTGTGAGGAGGGACCATCATAGAGACACACATGTGAGGAGGGACCATCATAGAGATCCACATGTGTCAGGAGGGACCCTCATAGAGACACACACATGTGAGGAGGGACCATCATAGAGACACATGTGAGGAGGGACCATTGTAGAGACACACATGCGAGGAGGGACCATCATATAGATCCACATGTGTGAGGAGGGACCGTCATAGAGACACACATGTGAGGAGGGACCATCATAGAGACACACATGTGAGGAGGGACCACCATAGAGACACACATGTGAGGAGGGACCATCATAGAGACACACATGTGAGGAGGGACCACCATAGAGACACACATGTGAGGAGGGACCGTCGTACAGATCGATATGTGTGTGAATATGTGGCACTGCTCCTACAGGCTGGAATTTTATAGCAAGGGTCTAAGCTGACACGATAGACATGTGTGAATTTAGGAGGAGCACTCAAGACATGTCCTCAACAACCGGAAAAATGTTCAGAAAATCGTAGACATACGTGGCCATTATAAGACGTTGGTAGAGATGGTGACTAGATAGATTCAGGCCCGGCTACATGGTATTTGGTTTCTTGGGTTCCTCAGACGAAGTGGGGTGCACTCACTCCATCGGGCATTTCTGTAAGTTGTTAATGGTGGTGGCTTTGCCTAGAGTCTGCACAGCTCCCTCCTCACCTCCTTCAAGCTTCTGCTCAACTGTCACTTTCTCAGTGAGACGAGGCCCCCTCCCCAGCCCCAGGCCAGCCAGGTCCTTCCCCTGCCTGCCACATGTGCTGGAGAAGCCCTCATTTGCTCTGTCCATGGTGCTGCGTGGACCCTGGGCAGGAAGGCCACTGCAGGAGGATGGGTCTGTGAGATTTTGCTCTGACGCATCTCAGGTGCTTCACTGATGCTGCTGACGACTGTGCCAATTAAAGAGCAACTGACGTTTAAATGTATTTAAAGGATTTTCAAGGATAATTTGAAATATGAGAACCAATCTCCTTATATGCAGACTTTGGTACTATCTGCGTCCACCGTGGATGGAGCTGTACGTGTGTGGGTTTGTGTACACAGCACCTGTAACTGTACGCAGGTAGTCACACGGTACTCAATCTACCCTCATTCCACAGTAATACTGATTTACTTTAATTTCTTCTGTCCTCACAGTGCCCTGTGTTATCTGTGATTTAAAGACCTATAAATGTGGAAAAGCAGAACTTAAAACTTACAAAAGAAAATACCTTATTACCTCTATATTCAAGAATATTTTAAAATATGTTACAAAGAGCAGAACTCGAGAGAAAAAGATTTGACCACATCAAAGTTAAAAATGTGAGAGTGGCAAAGACACCATAGGCACAGTGCGAAGATGAAAGGAGACGGGACCACCTCTGAGATGTAATTGGAATACTATTGCCCTAACGTCAAGGGAAAATCACAGGAGACCCCACTGTACTTTTACATTCACAGAGACCCCACACACAGGACGGGAGTGAGAGGGATGCGGGCAGCAGGGATGTTCCTCATCAGATGACAGGCCTGTCACTGAGCTGACTCCAGGACAGCTCATCTCTTTCTGCTTCAGCAATGCCCCCTCACTGAGTGTCCCCACATGGTGGTCCTATAACAACCCCAAGGGACCAACAGTGACACTGAAGTTCTGTGACTCCTCTCTGTCCCCCTGGTAGAGTCGCCTCTTTCAAGAATCCCTGGTCAGAAAACACCAATAGCAATTCTAGTTCCCTAATAAACGCCAGTCCAGAGCTGTCCCTCCAAATCCTGGCTGTTTCAGTCTTGAAGAAGTGTGACTGCCTCCCCACCTGACATGGAAGTTCCTTCCTTTTCATGAGGTGGGCTTTTGGGAGGAAAGGATAGGAAGAGGTAGGGGAGAGTGTGTGTTCTCTCTCTCTGCATCTCCCTCTCTGTCTCTGTCTCTCTCTCTATATATATATATATAGTTGTCTCTCTCTGTGTCTCCCTGTGTGTCTCTCTCTCTGTGTCTCTGTCTCTATGTGTGTGTGTATGTGTGTGTGTATATATATATATATATATATATATCTTTGTCTCTCTCTGTCTTTCTCTGTGTCTCTGTCTCTGTGTGTGTCTCTCTGTCTCTGTCTCTCTCTCTGAGTGTATATATATATATCTGTTTCTCTGTCTCTCTGTGTCTCTCTGTCTGTCTTTCTGTCTCTCTCTCTCTCTATATATATATATATATCTGTCTCTCTCTGTCTCTCTGTGTCTCTGTCTACATCTATCTATCTATCTGTCTCTACCTTTCTCTCTGTCTCTCTCTTTCTCTTTTTTCCAAACCCAGCACATACATTTCTTTCTCTTGCAATCCTCACAGTTGTCCCCATTACTTTCTTCTCTCCATGAAATCCCCCTTTCTAAACTTTGCACATGTTGACCTTCATGCTGCTGCATTTGAATGGATCATCTGCAAGTTATTAAAATCTATGAACACAGGGTAGATGAAAGACGGAGTGACTAGGGAGGAGGGACTCCAATGAACCCATCAGATTGACTCTTAGCTGTAGGCAATGGAATCTTTTTTTTTTTTTTAACAATCAATCAGGAGTGAATTTAAACAGAAGGTTTACTGAAGACACTCATTATCTCCCTTCCTCAGAACACCCCCTCCTGCCATCCGATTATTGGATATCTCTCTTTGCACCCTCCTCAGCCTATTGTGTAATCCACGCGTGTGGGCCTGCAGAGGGCAGTTCAGTTTTCCTACCCTCTGGGGAGAGCGGTAACCACTGTTTCTTGGCATGGACCGTGTGATCCTCCTGATGGGCACAAACAAAAGCTGGAAATGCACCATAACCGAGTCTCTTTTATATCAAATCCATACATTATTGCTAAGACTGGGATTCGAATTGCAATCTTGACAACAGGGGCTTGTCACCAAGGCTGTGCTGGTCTGCAGGCCAAGGACACCCAAGCCCCTGGGAAGGGCATGCAATAGCCCATCCGTTCCGCTCAAAATTTTAAAGACTCTCAGGATCCAGAAGAAATGTTAACAGACACATATCTGAGCCCCTTCGTGTGCTAGAAGAAGCCGACCAATAGACAGGAGGTGGTTTGCAAATGTATGTGTCATATCTCAGAGGCGCCAGAGGCAGATGCCTGTTCTTCCCTCCAGTTCAAAGTCTATTAGAAATTTAACTTTCCTCTAATAAATACCATCTCATCAGAATTACCCCTCTAGTTGAATCACACAAGTTTTAGAGCTCAAGTGGGAAACATTTTAAATCTAATCCCCTCATTTTTCAGTTGGGGGAACTGAGGCCTAAAGCTTTTAAAAGATCTGCCCAAGGAGCCGCATTCAATCATTGCTGAGCTGAAGCCCAGCTCTGTGCACCCTCCCCCTCTGATCAGGTGGTCTACTTTGCAGTGTTGAGGAACCGAGATCCCACAGAATCCTGGTAGATGACTCAGTGAGAGCTGAGTGCTGCCCTTCCCTTCTCCACTGATGCTGTGACGGTGTGACAGCCGGTGTTGTTCCCAAGGGACACAGTGAAGACAGAGGTAAGGAAGCTGATTGACAGATTTGCCCACAAGATGAGTGAGTCATTTTTGAAAGTTAGCCTGATAACAATAGGTGCCATTTTATTGAGCGTTAACTGTGCCAAAGCTAAAGCTAGGTTACCCGTTTATCTCATTTAGGAGTTTAAACAATCTCTCCCAAATAAATATGGAAGTTTTACCCCCCAGCCCCTGCATTGAAGGGGTGCCCTAAGGAAACACTATATACTGGGGAGGTCGACCGCAGGAGCGGGGCGTGGGCCCTTCACAGCGTGTGAAACAGCGACCTCACAAATACGGAGCGTTTCTCAGGCCCCTAGAGGCAGGATGCTTGGAGTCGCCATGGGGAGGGAGCAGCTTGCATCTACGTTTTAATTTACAACCCATCACAGACCAATACTTTGGTAAAAGGACAATAAAAATGAACTACGAGAAAAATGAAAGATACCAAAAATAAAGATATTACAAAATATAAGCCCAATTTTTTAATCACTGTTTTCAACAGACAGTCAAATTCCAGCACGAGCTCCTGAGGGCTAGTTCCGGTGTCCTCACTTCTCGTAGCTGGGGGAGCACAGCCCCTCGAGCAGCCCTGCTCCAGACCTCCCACCAGTGAGGGGAACATTTAGAACGGATCTCCGTTTTTCTCACACAGCCACTTTATGAAAATTAGATAGAGAACAGATACAGCCACTTAGTGAAAATTAGAAAGTAAAAGCAACACATTAAAAATACCCTGCTCATTATCCCTAAGTGCTGGAAAATGATTCTTCGTTCCAGCTGGGCTTTTGTTTAAGAAAGTAGAGAACTGTTTCAGCTCTCGACCACGGCGGCGTCCCTGTCAATTTCATCTCTCCCTTACATCTTAATGTGATATTTTCTTTCCAGTAGAGAAAGGTCTCCTCAGTGCTTCTCTAACAGCACCCAGCATGGTGTTGTAATTAAAGTAATCAAAGGTAAGTGACCCAAACTGCTCACTCTGTGTGCGTTGTGCTTGTGAACTGAAATCAAGAGTGTCCTTTAAAGACGCCAGCCCTGTGTGTGAAGCCCACGCGAGGCGGGGAGGACCGTAGTCGAGGGTCCTCCCATCTGCCCTCACAGAACAGTGTGGGGGCTGACAGAAGCAGCTGAGCTCTGGGCATTGTCCTGGCAGAGGGAGGGAGGGAGTTGTGGCAGCAGTTCTGCCCTGACCACGCTGAGCACACACCCGGTCTCCCTGGGGGCCCAGTGGAATCCCTGCAGGAGGAGTTGATCCCCCTCCATGACCCCATGAGAGAGTCGGATCAGATGCTCCAGGAAAGCTTTACCTTTCTGCGATTTTGTGAACAATTTCTGTGTCTTCCTGGGGTCCTGGTGCTCAGCGAAGCGTTGGGTTTAACATTTCTGGTTTCCTAAGACAACTTGGATAAGAAATCATCTATCCTCTGGTATCGCCCCTACACCTGGAATTTTAAAAAGTTGTTTAGGTGAGATTCCTTAAAAATTAAGACACACCCAGCTATCCAGTATCTTTGGATTCTGGCGAGAGCAACGTAGGTGAGGGACAAGCCTCTCTCAGTCTCTAAAATTTAAAAGTGCGCATGTCATTTTAAAAAAATCCAATGCTGCATGCAGTTGACAGTCTGAAATTGTTCCCACGCGCGAGACTTTATTTATGGCAACAGAGGGCCAGTTTGCACCAATGGCTTTGCTCTCAGGTCTTGCCGATTCCATTTCCAGGACTAGTCCAGTCGCCTGCAGGCTGGAACCCAGGCTTCCCCGCCAGGGATGTGGGAATGAAACTGCTCACAAAGAGCTCAGGCTTCTGCGGGGAGATGAGGTGCTTTTGAATAAGGCAATCTTTGTCAGAAAAGCAAATGCTTACCCGACATAAAGACCCAGTGAGAGTGGGCAGTGGAGGGTGAGGCCTGGGCCCAGGGTCTGCCACACCACATTTGCCCTGTCACATCGCCCGTCCTCAGGAGGCCCTACAGAGAAGCCCAGACAAAGGAACATTCTGAAAATAAAGACAAACAGCAAGGATGTTACATAAGAAGGAGACGGTCTTGACCATTTTTGCCCTTTTCCTGTGCGGGGGCTGGAAAGTTCACAACTCATCGCATCCTGCTGGACCCACAGAGAGCAGGGCTGCCCACCTGCGGAAGGTAAACTTTGTGCTCATACAGACAGAGGGGAGTTCGGGGAGGGGCCTTTCCCACACAGTTTCTAGGGAGACTGTGATAATCTCCAGGAATTCACAAATTTTCTTAAAGTAGTGAACGTTTCAGGACACCCTGGGTCCTGAGCACTGGTTTTGCACCATCTTGTCTAAGATGTAGCCACTTCTTAGAAAAATAGTGGCCCTTGTGGCTTCTAAACTTGATGAAAGACACTGTTTTGAAGGATTTAAATAAAAGAACATTTCTTCCAATGCAATTTTCATACCTATGTGAATATATTTACAGATGTATATACTTTATATACATATATTCAAATTTATTCAGATGTACGTATATATTTACATCACCCTTATTTCCTTATGGTTTTGTTTATTGGAAAATATGAATACTTTCTCCATCTTAAGAATGTTTGTCATCGTGTGGCTCTACCAATCCAGTGTGATCTACCTGGCAATTTTGTGATGAATTGAATGTGAAAATGCAAGAGAACCACCTGAGGATCACAGCACTCTAAAAAGTGGTCTACTTCCACTTTCTTTAAACACTGCACATTTTTCAAATACGCTGCACAAGCATTTCTGTAGTATGAGGAAAGTCTCTAAATATAAATGAGAAAACCTGAGAAACCATCCATTTTTTTGCTCACTTTCCTTTAAATCCTGAATATACACTGCTTGGGAACATTGAAATTGATATTTGAGGTAACTGGATCATCTAATTTTGGTTCATTACTAATTCAAGTGGCTACAAGTTAAAGCAATCTCTTATTTGCTAAAAATTGTTTCATAAAATTTCCCTGACTGTTCATTTCTGAAAAAAGGACGAAGACACAAATTCAAGAAAGAGAAGTACAGTGTGGAGGTCAAGAGCTCTGTTTCCAAAATCCTGGGTCCTGGTCGCTGTTGGTCACCTGGCCTTGTTACAGTGACCAGGGGATGAGTGAGGTGTGGGTACCACACAGCACGTGGCCCCAAGCCATCCTGCCTGTCAGCCATTCCTGGAGAGGGAGTGCAAGGGGGGTGCTTCCAGGGAGCCCCCCAGGTGGAGCCAGTCTGGGGCAGAGACCATAGGAGACCCCAAGACCACAGGTGGCTCTGAGAAAGACATCAGGCACAGCTCCTGGGCGCAGGCATGTGTGGTACCCGGTAACACAAGAGGCCCTGGAGGGCCCACATGTCTGACTCAGGTTCCAGCCCCAGGCCCTGGCCACGGGGCTTTAGAGACTATTCTTGCTCAAAGGAAGGCATTGGCTCTGCATTTACCTGTGCTCCTTCAGCTCACCTACATATCCACCCTCACCTGGGACAGGAGTCACCCCCTCCCCCGTGTCCACCCTCACCTGGGACAGGACTCACCCGCTCTTCTGTGTTCACGCTCACCTGGGACAGGAGTCACCCCCTCCTCCGTGTCCACGCTCACCCGGGACAGGACTCATTCTGCAGCTTCCTACTCATGCTGAAGCCACAGGAGTATCGGATGCTGACTGAAGCCCTGTTTCTGGACACGGCATCAATCATTTATTCTCTGAGTCCTGCTGTGTCCTTGGAGCCTACTCTGGGCAATGAGCTGTGGGTTGTCCTTTCATCTGATCCCCCGAACAGAATCTCAAAGCCTTACTGACCCCTCCATCCAGAGCTTGTCCTAGGGAGCCCGGGGGCAGGAATCCATGCTCTCATAGCCAACTTTCTGCCTTTCTTCTTGCCCCCAGCCTGATCGTCCCATCCCCATCGGGGGCAGATATATGGGGAGAAAAGTGCACTGGGGGAAGCTCACACCTCAGGGAAGGAGCAGAAGGCGATCTCCCTCAAGGGGATCTAGCGAGTGTGTGGTTGAAAGGATAGGCTGGACATGCTCTCAGAATGGGATAAACGGAACCAGCCGGAGCTCTCTCGACATCTGGAACAGTTAGAAAATGCACCTCATGCATATTTGTGAAACTAATCAGCCTAACGTGTGGGACAGATCAGTTGCAAAGGCAAGTGTTAGGCCAACTGAGAAGTGTTAATGATGTTAACACCCAGCCACCTCTGCACACGGGCCCTGGGTTATGTCACAGTGGCCGAGGACATCCCTTGGGACCCAGACAAGTCTTCATCCTAGCTTGCTCACCCATCATCGTGACCCTGACAACTCACTGAGCCTTCTAAAGTTCAGCTCCTCCTCTGGGAGATGGTGATAGAAGCCGTCTCTTCCTTTGAGAGCTGTCGTGAAGACTGAGTAAGAAAATACATGGGGTGCATGTGCTGTGCTTTCTGGAGAACACTGAACACTCAGTAAATGCTCTCAGTCCCCCATGACCTGCACTTCTCCTGCAGGGCCAGGCCCTCCTGCTCGAAGGCCTCCCATTGTAGTGGGTGAGGCGCAAAGCAGCACACTGTCCTGCTACAATGCTGGGCTGTCAGCCAAGGGAAGCTGGATCTATCTGGTCCTGACCTCATTGCTGTGCACACTACAGTATACACTATGTGTGATGGTTAACTTTACACGTCAACTTGGCTAGGCCACAGTACCCAGTTATTTGGTCAAACATCAGTCTAGATGTTCCTTTGAAGGTAATTTTTAGATGTGATTAACATTGAAATCGGGAGACTTTGAGTAAAGCAGATGACCCTCCATGTTGTGGATGGGCCTCATCCAATCAGTTGAAGGCCTTAAGAGAAAAAGATTGAGGTCCCCCAAGAAAAGAGAATTTTGCCTCCAGACAGCCTTTGGACTCAAGCTGCAGCATCAACTCTTTCTGGTCTCAGATTGCCAGCCCCATGACTGTGTGATCCAACTCTTTAAAATCAATCTCTCTCTCCCTCCCTCCCTCCTACTGGGTCTGTTTCTCTGGAGAACTGACTAATACACCATATAAGTTACTTTTGATTATATTACAATCTTCCATTTTCTGCTACCATCCCATGCAGAGGCCATTCAAGCATTCAGTCAATGAGTATTTATTAAGAACCTATGATTAGGTGTCCCCCTGCCAGGTGAGCAATGCTCCTTACAGGTCACGGAAGAATAGCAGCACAGTACACAGACTGCAGGCACACGGAAGCGGTAAACAGTAACTGTTGTTATGTAAAACACGACTCATAGCACCCAACCCTTACTAGTACAAATCATTAATTATTTTTCAGTGGATGGAACAGTAGTACATAACTTCATTAAAATCCTGATTATTTATCCAAATTGTGGTCAGTGTTTTTTCAATTTGCCTGCTCTGGTAACAAGCTTCCTGACACACGTAATCAATTTCTAGTTTACGTCTCTAGATGTTGCAGCTACTTAGGAAACTAGAGAAAGTTGACAATTTGCTCTAGATTTCCACATCTCTCACTCACTCTCCTGCACTGGAAGGAGCCCAGGCCTCCTCTCCCGTGTCCTGAGTTGCTGTGGGGCTGTCCCCCAACTCATCTGACAGGACGATGCCTTGGAAATTCACTCCAGAGTTGTCTTGCTCTCCCTCTGGCCCAGGGATCCGGATCAGGGGCTGGAGGAGAATGTGCAAGAGGAAGAGTAGAAATTAGGTGGTACTTGGTGCCATATCCTACACCTCTGCTTCTGGGGGCCGAGTTCCTACACAAGAGAGTAACCATTGTGTGGAGGTCTCAACACTCGCTGTGTGAACCGACGCTTTCTCAGAGTCATTTCAGACGATGGAAAAAGAAACCAGCAAAACACACTTCCCTGCTGTCCCATCACTTGTCATGATGTCAGTCAGCTTTCTAAATAAAACCCCCTGATTCCTGGTTGGTATTGCCAGACTCTATTACAAGTGGCACCAGTGTGCCCGAGGCTCTCGTTCCTTGAGACCCCTAGCTGGTTGGTAACATTTTTCTTCCATTTAGTTAAATAGCACCATCCTTTACTGAAAGTCTGTATTGGGAAGGGTCTTAGGTCTGATCAGTGATTTGAAAGTGCCACCCAACCTGACAATACATATTTCCATCAACACCACTGCATTCTCCTAAGAAAGGAATCTAAGGTGCATGTGAAACTCTGAATACACTGGGTCCATTCACAATGATTTGCCATTCTATGGACAAAAGTCAGAAGAAAGTGCAGAAACACTGAGCTCAGAAACCACCTCCCCTTGTTTGTACTCACGTTGCCTGGTTATGGCAGGGAGTGAATTAATGTTCCTTGAATGAATGAATGAGCGAGTGAATGAATTGTTTCAGATGTGCAGATTGCCTTTAAATAGCTAGCAATGCACGTTAAAATTATTTTTTAGGTAAGACTTTCTGTCCGACATTTAAAAATTATATATATATACATATACACATACAAACATAGATATTCACACCCTGTATGTAGCAGCAGTCGGGAAGTCAGTCATTCAGCTTCTCTAATTGGATGACAAAACTCCCCACATGCCCACATGTCCATAAAAGTCCCGTTAGTTAGTTGGTGTCCCGAGAAATGCAGTTGTGCATGTCGTCCCTTTAGTATATAAATTCTGAGAGAATAGAGAGAGATTTTATTCCATTCTGTGCATTATCCCTCACACTGTTTAAAATGTTCATGAAGAAAAGCATTGAGAAACATCCCTGCCAAGTCATTCTTTAGCAAATCCCTTGTTGCTGATCATGAAATCTTGAAATAATACCCACATAAGTGTTTCCATTCCAGAATAACGGGATTTGGAAAAATTAACATCATTTTCCACTAAGCTAAATTTGAATGTAATGTAATTTGTGATCACCAAGGAAGAAAACAAGACAAGGGTAATTAATTACATTATATATGTGGAGAAAAAGTTTGAGTGGAAGTGTTTACAATGATTTTAGCGTGTATTGAATTATCAGCAGTAAACGAGAGCTGTTTGGGCTGACAGCTGTTTCAAGTTAAATTAATTCCAACTCAGAATATTAAATTTTAAGTCCTCTATAAAAGAATGTTATATACAAGAAGGTTATACCCTCCGCATTATTCCATACAGCATGATGGGACTTTAACTTGACCTAAGGCCCCCTGTGTATGTAGATAGTCTACTCAGCCACCTACAAGGGACGCTAGCATATCAGGCAGACCCATGGGTTTAAGAAAAATCTATTCAGTTTTTGCCAACATCCATCACTATGTCAGATTCTGTACCGTATTCTACGATGTGTTTGGGGGAAAGAAAGGTATTAGGAAATATTGACTACAGATATAGAAATAGCAGTGGGGTGGGGAGACACGAGCAGTAATGATGATTGGGAATCTCTGGGCTCTTACATAAAACACTTACTCTATGCTATTTTCACCCAGTGGGAGGTAAAGCCTTGGGATTAGGTTAACAGGCCTGATGGAGTAGATGCTTTTAAATCCCTTATCAATTACAAGACAAATGTGATTTAACTTTATGGGATCCTGCGTTCTGGAACAATTCATTTTCCTTAATGATGAATGGACTGATTCATTTCCCTTATTTGTTAATATCTGAAGTTATATTCTTCTTCTGGATAAAGTTCACCTAAAAACCTCCTAAAGATTACACAATTAAGGCCAACTAAGAACTAGAGCTAAGAGACTTAGAGATAAATCTGTGTTAAGGTCCCTTTAGAGAATCAATGCAAATTAAAAATTGAACAAATCACCCAAAGAGAAAGGTGTGGGCTGGAAATATAATACGGCTCTTTTCATTTCAGATCACATTTTTAATCCAAATTAGAATATATGTCACTCAAAATTAACTGAAATAAACATGTGGTGGCAAATTAAATGCTGGTACTTCATCATTTACATATTTGACATACTATTCATGTTGGCAGGTAGAGTGAAGGATAATCTCAAGTTCCTGCCTGCCTCACTCCGCCTGTCTCCGCGGGGAAGGGAGCCCCGGGAGATGGTCGGATCTGATTTTATCTCTCTGTCCTGTGCTTGTCTACGGGTGAGCTCCCGCGGACATCACGACATATGTCACTGCTGTAATTTCACAGGCCCTTCAAGGACATCGCCGTTACTATAGTTTAGGGCGATGGGAAACGGAACTTGTGACTCAAAAGCAGTTCTTCAAACAGGGCCTTCCCAGTTTGCATGAGGGGTGGTCTCCTTAGTGTCGGGCTGGGGGAGACAAGCCAGAGTAGGTGACCCCACATGGAATCCCTGCTTCCCTTCAGTCCATGGGTTTTACAACTACATTTTAATATTTTAGGTAAAAGGAAAAAAAGCACTTAGCCTGTTTTGCGTGGAATTCAGAAATAGATGGAACCATGGGTACTGGGTGACTGACTGGAAGATGGGAAGAGGGAGAGGTGGAAGGGAGAATCAACCCGACTCTCAGATTTACGCAGGAGCAGGGAGAGGGATGCCGCAGACTTTCTGAGTTGGGAAATGATGGAGAAGGAACACGGTGGTTTAAAAGTTTTGGACTTGTTCTGTTTGAAGTCCTGCATCTTACCCGAGGGAGCAGTATCGAGACATTTGCACATGAGTCTGGAACTCAGTAGGGAGTGTTGAGCTGAAGTTGTGCAGGAGACATCTGCATGTGGGCAGCCACCAGAGCAGTGAGACTCTCAGGGAGACGTGGACAGGGAGCAGAGGAGGTGGCCACACACAGATGTCCCAGAGGACGGCAACGTTTGATGGGCGGGCAGAGGAAAAACACACACACACACACACACCACACCACGCACCTCCCAAAGAGACTGGAAAAGGACAGGTGGGAAGGGGGAGGAAATCTCAGAGAGGACAGTGACTCTAACACCAAGAAGAAGATCCAGGTTGACTCCCAGACATGGCCCCGAGGTCCAGATGCTGATACTGGGAAGACCCCAGGATCACAGAGTTTCTAGAGCAACAGTGGCAGACATAGTGATGCTGATTTGAATTGAGAGGTGAGAGGAGCTGAGAGGGGAGTAGATGACTCTTTCAAGCAGTTTGGTTATGGAAAGGATGGGTCAAAAGTAGTGTGAGAGGAATACAAAATAGGGGGAAGTTTTCTGTTCTCACAAAGTTGTGACTAGAAGCGATTTTATGGGGTGATGGGTAGCTATCAATAGAGATGGAGGAACCTGAACATGCAGGGAGAGGACATGAGCAATAGGGATGAGCCTCTGAGGGCACGAGGCACACTCATGTCCTTCTGCACACTCCCGCACATTCCCCCACCCATGGGCATTTGTCCAGTTTGCCCGCACTGACTGCGGGGCAGACACTCTCCTCAGGGACGGCTCGGTGAAACAGATCCACTTCACTTCACACCCTCACGTACTGGGGGAGGAATGAGACACACAGAGGAGTAAACACATCTTCCACTGGAGCAAGAGGCAGGATGGAAGGACAGAGGGTTTGTTCCACTTTGCAGTGTGGAATCGTGAAAAATGGGTAGAGAGGAATGAACGTGTAGAGCGCGTACCCGCCGATGCAGTTAGGATTCCTGTTGATATCGCTTCTCAGCAGGGAGAAGAGGGAATGGAGCAAGGATGGTGACAGAGCTTGAGAGCAGCATCGGGGCCAGAGGGTCCCCCCGGAAATGGTCGCTTCGTATCTGACCAAACCTCTCACGCTCTTGAGTGTCCAACCCCTTCTCTTCAGAACCCGCCGTCCTGTCTTGTGCGAGACACCAGGGGCAGTGCCAGAAGGATAAGGACGGTCTCTTCACATGTGTTTGTGGTCTGTCTGCAGAGCCGCCCTCTGGTAAGACTGTGTGACCTCCCGCCAGTGTGGAGGGGACCAAATGAAATTTCTGCACAGGCTCAGCTTGGTCTGTTTTCTCTTTGCTCTAAAAACAAAAAGCGCAAATTCAACACCCAGACACAGAAGGCCATGGAGTTGGAAATGGCTTTTATGGCGGAGTTTTGATGGCCCCACACCGGTTGAGGGGTCATAGATCCTCCATCGCTGCCCTTAGCAGCAGCCAGGTGTTTCATTTTTTTTCCTCTGAGACAACGGCCCCACGTAGTTACTTTAGTGTCAGTGTCAGGGGAATCAAAGTGCACAGGCAGAGCATCTATAACGATTTGGGAGTTCTCCTGGACAAGCTCCTGCCTTGCTCACATTCAGCAGGACTGTGCTTTCCTTTCATTCTTCTGTTCCTACAAGCCACAGAACAGTCGATCACAGGGATGACATCCCCACGGGCATTTAGGACGTTCTTCTCTTGAAGAAACACTCAACCTGCCCTCGGTGGGGATTTAGGTTATTTTAGAATGAAGATGTTAAACAGTTGCTTAGGTTATAAAGAGATAATATTCAAAATATAATAAAATTTTAATGGAAATTTTATAATATAAATTATTTCGTATGGTGCTATGAATCTATATGAAGCTACAAAGTTATAACCTAAATATTCAAGTGTGTTTACCATAGCATATTTATCATTATTCTTAGCTTTTAGAAAGCTTATTCTGCAATGGAATTTTGGAAGAAAACAGGATGGAAAGAAAAAGGAAAGTGAAGTGTTCATTCAGAATTTCTAGTTAGATTCTGGAAGAGGGTGGCAGAGCAGAACTCTCTGGTTCATTAACGTCACAGCCTTGCGACAGTCGCCAATGTTCCTGAACACCAGGTGCTTCGTGAGAAGAACGTCATAAATCACTGACTTTGTAGGTGGTCTTAGAAATTAGAAATTATGTATGAAATCATCTAAGTCAGTGCCTAGCACAGAGGAGGGGTCCAGTACATGACAGGTATTGTTACACATTCTTCTCGAAAGTCATGGGCTGGAAATGAGAAGGATTACCAGGACACTAGGTGAGAGAGTTTACATGTACAAAAAGTATGCATGCAGGGCAGCAGAAACCACCTGCGCACAGCTTATCTGGGCAGAGACAAACCTGGTGGTAACAGTAACGAGGCTGGGCGCAAAGGTGCTGTCTGATCAGCTTACATCACGTGGAAACGGCATTTGCACTTGACCCACAGCCCTGTAATCTCCTCCTCTGTTGTCCTGTGGGCCCCAGCCCCTAATGATCCCAAGCACCAACTCTTCATCTCGTGCAGCAGGAGATCTCATCATCTCACTACCTGATCAAAGGTCCTGTACCAGCCTCATTTGCCCGCTCTCAGGAATATTCTATAGCTCTTACGATATGAATCTCAACAGAGATCAGCAAACTGCAGTTACACAAATCCTCTGAATGTACATCAGAGAAGCAGTTCAGAAGCCAAATAAACTGTACTAATCAGAAATCTCGCGTCAAACCTACATGCAAGAAGACTTCCAGAATACAAAACCTCTATTTAGCACAACTTTACCAGGAGCATCTTAAGAGACAAAACAGAATATGGGTCTGGTTATTCCTTCAACTGTAGCTAGAATACCATAACCAATCCTAAATGAAAATCTAATGGCACTTATTTTTCCCTGAGAATTCCATTTACTTACAATAAACCATGCTAAGCAAAAATGGTCAGATCATTATCCTCATCATCCTCTTTATAGCATGTATGCAGAATCAAATGCAAGCCCATGGGGAAATCTGTAAATACGATATTGGTTAGAAAGCTGTTGCCAAAATGCCTTACTTGAGAAACATGGCAGACTTACTTCCATTTGCCTAAACTTGTTTATAAATAATTAGAATAAAATAGCATTTGTCTTCTTAAAGCTCAGGGCTTAAACTCGTAGATAAAAATTAGCTACCAGCCAATGTGGGGTAAAGGCTTCGGACGTTACATCACGCTTCCTTGGTGCTGGTCTGCAGGCACCTGGAGGCTAAAGGCTGGAGGCTGAGGCTGGGGACTAAGGCTGGAGGCAGGGGCCTGAAGGCTGGAGCTAGTCTTGTAGCTCTGGAAAGCATGGAGACAATTGAGTATGTTGTCCTCAGCCTCACTTTCCTGATTGTAAGGGGGGACAATAAGCAGGAAAATCCATCAGAGACCTTTCAGGGGAGGTTTGCCAGGGTGTAAATTAGGCCGTGTAAATCTGGCAACACGTGGAGGAGTGGGAACGAGCGTGATCCTGAGTGGATGAGTTGGTGGACACCACCAAAGAGGATCGGCCCCTGTGCCTAGAGTCTTGCCCCTCCCCTCGCATGATATCTCAAGTTGAACCCAGCTGAGCTCTACTGAGCACCCACTGGGTGCTCAGTGCTGTGGGGCTGGGGTGCCTGGGTGAGCCTGAGATGGTGTGAGGTGACAGTGAACGTCACAGAAGATGGTTACAGTGAAAACCAGCGGCAAGATTCCAGAAACACAGATGATGGGGAAGAACATTCTGCTCTGAGAAAGTGTCAGAAAATTCTAGAGAAGGGAAGACATTTAAACAGGCTCTTGAAAAGTGCAGACACTTGCCAGGGAACAGGTTGCTCCTGAGCCTGGGAGTGCAGAGGAGTATTCACGGGACGCCACGTGAGATGAGAGTGGGCACTGTGGGATGGGAGCATGGGAATCACTTGGTGTGATTAGAACAAAGAGGGACCATGAGTGGCTCCGGAAATGAAAGTGGAAACACGATCTGGTAGTGCATTTGGGGAGTCTTTGTGGTAAAGACTCTGATTTATTTCTCCTGTGAGTAACAGAGAGACGTCAGCATCTTTCAACCTGAGACTTGGCAAGACGAGCCCCCTTCCTGGTCTCCTTTGCTAATCACTGGGAGATGAGCTAGAACACAGAGCCCTACACCCTCTCTCAGGGACTCTACTGAAAACATCCTTGAAGAAATGGAAGTAAAATGATCACAGACGAGTAAAATGATCACAAGTTGATGACAAAATAAACATCCACAACTTTCTTTCTCCCTGTGCATCAGCAACATCCAGTTAAAATGTGGAAAAACTCTCCCAGATTAACAACACAGATGAAATCCAAGAAAGAGAGGTCACCGTGCGAAATAGTGATAACAAACAGACTAGTTAACTGGGAAGAAAGATTGCTACCCCATGACCCTCACACATCTAATTAGAAATGAATTTTAAAAATTCATCTAAAAGAAGTAATAATGGAGTAATAGCATAATAGAAAAATGTAAGTGAATATTCTCAAGCTTTGGAGTGAGGACCGTTGAGGTTACCTGAGACCCTTATGGGGGGTCCTAGAGAGCAAATCTGTTTTCATAATAACACTGAGACATATGTGAGGTTGAATTGTGTCCCCCCAAGATTCGTATCTTGAAGTCCTAATCCCTGGTACGTCAGAATGTGCCCTTACTGAAACAGGGTCCTTGCAGTTGTAATGAATGAGGATGAAATCACTAGGGTGGCTCTAATTCATTATGACCAGCGTCCTTCTAAAAGGGGGAAACTTGGACACAGGCACACACACAGGGAGAATGCCATGTGAAGATGAAAAGAAGAACTTGGAGCGATCCAAGCCAAGGAACGTCCAAGATGCCGCAAACCACCAGAAGCTGGAGAGAGGCCTGGAGCAGTCTCCCTCACGGCCCCAGAAGGAACCGACCCTGCCCACACCTTGATCTCAGACTTCTGGCCTCCAGAACTTCAGGTGCCAATTTTCTGTTGTTTGAGGCATGCAGGGTGGTGCTCTGTTAGAGCAGCGCTAGAAATGCCCACAATGCACTGCGCCTCATCACTCTATTCTCTCAGGAGTGTCCAGTGGAGTTGACTGGATGTCAAGTGGTCCATGAGAGCAGCATCTCTCTGAGACTAAGGGAATGTGCCCTTGGATATTCCTTGTGTTTTCTAGAATATTCTAGGTTGAGAGTATAAATAGGTGTGCTTTCAAAGATATACTCAGTTTTTTTTTCTCCTTCTACAGACGTGTTTGGACTCAGCGCCATCAAAGAAAATCTTTTGTGTAAATGCTTCACGACCAACAAAAGTGGTGCTGAAACATCCAAAGCGTCGCGTAACTGTACTGAATCCCATTATATGTCCTGGGGCAACAGTGATGGGAATACCGCAGGCGCCTGGGGGTGAATCGAGATGGCGGCCCCAAGCTTGCTGGGAGCTGCTGCATTATCCCGCCAGGCACTTGCCACTTGACACGCTGGTCTGACTTCAGAATGTCTTTGGTCAAGCAGTGAAACTGTTAATTTTACCATATCCCGACCTTCAAATGTGCATCTTTTTAATATTTTCTTTGTCAAAGTGGAAAGTGTGCATGAAGTACTTCTGTCACCCCCAGAAATATGAAGATTGTCTTGAAGAAAAGCATGTGTGTGGTTGGTGGAGTTGTCAGGAAAACTAGCTGCGTCCTTTTTACGGGACACCATGCCTACCTGAGACAGTGACTGGCGGACAGACTCTGACCATTCAGACTGGGGCATTAGGTAGACAACTCAACAGTGAGCAGATGAACTTGTCCTTCCAAGGACTGCAACTGCCAGTTTTTGTTGCCGTGACATAATCTGAGCTTCCATGTGAAAATAAGAATTTTGGAGATCTTGTATCTGCCACTGTGAGCCTGCCAGCTGCCCAATCCATAGGAGTTTTCTGTTATCTGTGGTGATATTAACAAAAATGATTCTTATGTATTGGTCAATGAAAAGTATTAACATTTGGAAAACCTGTATATATCTCAAAGAGACCGATATTTTCCAAATGACCATGGATGATGCTATAAAATGATGCAGAAGCAAAAGGTCCTTTTACAGGGTGCTATGGGTCAATGGATGCTGATGTAAAAGAACACAACGCTTCCACATGTGTGGTGTTGCAACTCACCTTTAAGAAACTACCACCGTGACATAGTGTCAGAGAAGAACAGCCACAATTATCTGGAAAGGCCATGAAAATAATCCTCTCTTTTCTGACTACATATCTGAACAACACTTGACATTCTTTGTATACTTCAATCGAAACATCATATCAACACATGTTCAGCACAGGAGTGGATGGCTGCCTTCTATTAAACCAGACATTAGATTTTCAAAAACGTAAAGTAACACCAACTCTTGTCACTGAAGATTGTTTGGCTCGAAAATTATATTTTTTATTAAATCTTATTTACGTTGACATATGATCAGTTTATTATTGTGTATTTTTAAAATTTTTTTTCTTGAGGTTTGGTTTATAACATTATATAAATTTCAGATGTACATCATTATATTTCAGTTTCTGGGTAGACTACATCATGTTCTCCACCCAAAGACTAATTATCATCCGTCACTGTACACATGTGCCCAGTCACCCCCTTTGCCCTCCTCCCTCCCCTCTTTTCTGTTTTTAATGAAATAATAAAATTATTTTAAAATCTCTTCAGTTTTAATTTCTAGTAGGGTAAATATCAGTAGATATAACCCACTGTATCAACTCATTTCATTTTCCTGCTACAGAGCAATTCATTCATATCTTAGTTTTTTGTGTGTGAAGAAGACCAGCCCTGAGCTAACATCCACTGCCGATCCTCCTCTTTTTGCCGAGGAAGACTGGCCCTGGGCTAACATCTGTGCCCATCTTCCTCTACTTTATATGGGACGCTGCCATGGCGTGGCTGACAAGCAGTGCGTCGGCGGGCGCCCGGGATCCGAACCAGCGAACCCTGGGCTGCCAAGCGCGGACTAAACCGCTGCGCCACTAGGTCAGCCCCCATTTCAACTTTTAATGAAGTAAACTGAACAAAAATTGCCCACTGAAGAAACAAAACACATAGTTATAAGATTAATAGATTCTTCTCATTCCTACTTCCTTCTCCTGGGACCCAAAATGAATCCCTGAACCCCGAAAAACAGACAAACCAACAAATAGGGTCTTTTTTTCTTGTGTTTCTCTTTCTCTCTGTCTCTGTTTTTCTCTCTCCCTCTCTCTCAGCCTCTTTCTCTCTCCCCACCCCCTCTGTCTCTCTATCTCTGTTTCTCTCTCTCTCTTTGTCTCTGTCTCTCTACGACTCTGCCTTTCTCTCTTTCCCTCCACCCCACCCTTCCTCTCTCGTTAGTAAGAGAGTCTATTTATCTTCAACCAGAATTCCCAGAGAACTTTACTCAATTTTAAGACACCGAGATATGGAAAACTTTCCCTTCCTTACAGATGTAGAAAGGCAACTTTTATGAAATTTTCAGCTCCTTGGTACACCATCCCAAATTCTGGGCTTTTGTTCATGGCAATTATAAGAAATATTTTTCCATATGTTGGAAATTATCGTCAAAGCTCTCAGTCAAATTTTATTTTTATCTTCATAATCAAAATAGAAAAAAAAGGAAACACGCAACCCCCTGTCAATCATAAAGCATTGCAGGTAAAATATTCTTTGTAGGCCCTGACACATGCAATGTTTAATCATGTTAGAAAAATCAGATCTGTCTTCTGGTCTATGTTTCACTCTCTGTAATTTCCTGTCATGAAGTTAACACAGCTCTTTCAATCCTCTTGGCCAAAAAAATGTGTTTTTCCTGGGTAAAGGTCTGATTTAGAATCGTGACAGGAAAGTCACCTCTGTTGTAGCCTTTCCTTGTTGGTAAGATTCTCAGTTAGTTCTCTTCCTGGCCCCAATTTTACATATGACAGAAACGTTAGCTCTTGAAAGTATTTGCAATAGCCATTTTGTCAACCTCTAAGGATAGTCAATTAAACACTACAATTAATCTTTGCAGGCAGCTATTCAGGACTCTGAGGATGTTTTCTGTATTTTGCTTTGTTCTTTGATAGATTGCTGATTAGGTTTTAGTAGATATATTGTGATTAGTAAGAATGTAACAATATCGTAAACAAAGAAATTGGCATGTATTACAAATTCGGATCCATTATCTCCGGTCCCTGTAGAGCAGAGAAATATTGACCCAGCCTTCCTTTTAAAATGAGTGGTGCCTCTTCTGAAGAGTGTTTCCTGCTGTTTACAAACCCATAGAATCACCCACCCACAGATCTGCCTAGGATATTGACAACCTAGTGCTTGCTGACCAGTGCCAAAAGTGGTCCAATAAATTACAGCTCCTTTAATGAACCAGTTTCCCCCAAATGAATGCCAGATGTTTTACAGGTGACCTGAGAGAATGCCACAATTCCCCGATTCCCATAAATAATAGGAAAGCTGTCAAGAAGAATAAGCAAAGATAGATCATTTTAAAGTCCCTCAGAATTTCTGCTTTTTTTAACTCTTTATCATCTAAAAGGCCCTATTTTCTTTATATTGAAATAAAAGAAATGGTGGTAATGGATGACAATATTGGGTAAATTTTTTGTGGTAGAATAAATATGGCTTTAATCTTGGCATTAAGAATATACTAAGACCTCTTGTGGAGCAGTGCTGTGGGGGAGACAGAACGTTTTGGAAGGAACATGGGGGTCCCTCGGTGCAGTGACCGCCCAATCAGGTAAGTTTCATCCCGTACTCTCCTCTGTTTCTTGGTCTCCCTGACTGGGTCTGTTTCTCTGGAGAACCCTGACTAATACACACTCCCAGCCCCAGAAGCCACTGATCTGCTCTCTCTATACACTTGATTTTTCTCGAAATTTCCTGTAAATGATATTCTATGATCTATAGTCTTTTGTGTCTATCTTGAATTCTGCATAGTGTTTTTGTGATTCATCCAGGTTGTTGAATGCATTGATAGTTTGGTTTTTCTTAATTAGTGAATAAAATCCTGTGGCATGGCTACACCACAACAATTTGTTTATTCATTTGTCTCTTGATGGACATTTGAGTTGTTTCTGTTTTGGGCTATTATGAATAATGGAGCTACGAACATTCAGATGCATTTGTGTGGACATATGCTTTCATTTATCTTCATAAGACCAAGTTGCTGGATTATATAATAAGTAGATGCTTATCATTTTAAGAAACTGCCAAACTCTTTTCCAAAATGGCTGTACCATTCTACATTCCCACCAACAATGTATGAAGGTCCCAGTTTCTTTGCCCACACTTGGTAATGTCAGACTTTTGGATTACAGCCATTCCAGCGAGTGTGTGGTGTATCTCCTGTGGTTGGTCTTTGTTTTCAAAGGATAGATTTGCTACAGAGTTCTTGGCTGACAGAATTTTTTCTTCCAGCATTTATGCTGTCATTTCATCATCTTCTGGCTTCACAGTATCTGTCAAAAAGTCTGCTCCCATTCTTACCTTTATGTTTCTGTACGTGATGGGCTACTTTTAAGATTTTCTCTTTATCACTGGATGTCAGCTATCTGTTTGTGATATGCCTTGGTAGTCATTCTTTGTGTGTCTGTGTATACATGTATGTGTTGTTTCTTCTACTTAGGATTTATTGAGTTTCCTGGATCTGCTGATGTAGAGTTTTTTTCAAATTTAGAAATGCTTTTGACCACTGTTTTCTCAAATATTCTTGTCTCACTCCTTCTGAAATTCCAATTATAAGTATGTTATACCCCTTGATATTATTCTACAGGTTGCTGAAACTATGAATTTTTTCCCAGTCATTTCTCTCTATGTGCATAATTTGGGATATATTCTATCCCTATTTCTTTAAATTCACGAATCTGTTTTAGGAAAACATATGGTCAAACTCATTTGTCTAGATTTGAAGAATAGATAAAATTTTGAAGCTAAGTTCTGATCACTACAATGATATTTAACTACGAAAGGTGTAGGCAACGCATGTGCTTTGGCTGCTGTCCTGGTTATGTGTTTTGTTTTAAATAGATTTATTGGAACACAGCCACACTCGTTCATTTATGCGTTGTCCATGGCTTCTTGTGAGCTACGATGACAGAGCTGAGTAGCTACAACAGAGGCCACACATCCTGCAAAACCTAAAAAAATTGCCAGCTGACCCTTTACAGAAAAAGTTGTAAGAACCATGATCTGGGGAATTCTGAAGGGGACATACTGCGCGAGACAGGGATATGCCAGTTAGGGTTTTGTCTGCTTTTGTCACACATAACAACATTCTTTCCCATTTAAATGTAAATTTTATCTTCAAATAAGCTTGATGGTATTTAATGTGGTATTTGTTGGAATACATAAACTTCCTTCACCAAATTTCAGCTGTGAATAGTCATTGCCTAGTTTGACTCCAGTTCCCTGCTCCTCTATTAAAGACACAGGCTTAAGTGTCCTTGTAAATTGCAGCTTTAAGTGTCAAAAAGTCTCAAAACATACACACAATGCCCCACATGGTTTAGTTCAAGTGGCACTTTAGCCTCTTGGCTAAGACTGTCACCTTTGCAAGTTTATAGCAGAGTTCACATGCCTGATCGGAGCTCTCCCTGTGCTGTGGTTAGCTCTACATGTGGCAGCCGGAGGCACAGACCCCTCGAAGGGAAAGAGTGGAGCCTGAATTCTGGGACTGGCATTCGCCTCACTTGAGCCATTCTTAGAATTAGAAGCATTTAAATTCTGGTGTGAAACTTGTCAGAAAGGGGTTATTACTTTGGGGACTGCCATTTAGCTGTCTCAATGTTCCCTGGCAAACTCTTTGCATAACAGGAAATCTGTTTTCTGCTATAATTTCAAATTGGAGGTGTGAGAGAGGAGTGGGAGACAAAGGGATTCCATGGCACAGAAGCACTATTAGAACAACTGTTATTTCTCAAGTAGAAGAAATGCTTCCTTCATGAACATGCACACATGTGAATAAATAACTAAAATTGGCATGTTGCCTATTGTCTTTAGTATATTCTCTGGGAATCCAATCTGCTTTCTGTCATTTTCCTAACACATAAAATGCCAGAACAATGTTAAGTTTTATTGATGATGATGATGATAATAGCTAGCAAGTTTTTCTATTTCTTTTTGAAGTAATTTACATGAGTCATAGGAGTTAATATTCACTGCTCTCCTGGGAGGTGAGTATTATCATTATTCCTCTTCCAGACATGGAACCTGAAGCTTGGAGATGTGAAATGGATCCAGTTTATGATTGTATATGTGGTATACCATTCTGTTGAATGAATGTACAACTGTTTTCCTATGTCTGTGTATATATATTGAGAGTGGTAGGAGAGAATGTGTAAAAAAGGTGATTTCTATGGAATTCCATAAATTACATCAAATAGGTGACTTTATTTATAATGCTGTTTCTCAAATATTTCATTTTATCTTCTGCAGCTTAATTTAAAAAAAAATCTATCCTAAAAGGCAAAATGTCATAATCACACTGTATATCCTTAGATTGTGCCCTTAGTCATGACACACATATTTGTTTATTTAAACCACCTGGGCTTCCTGTTCAGGGAATGGAGGTATGATGGATGCTGCTGGAGAATCCACCGAATTTCCTCTGCAGAGAAGGTAAGCATTGCTTCCTTTCCTTCTCACAAGAAGAGTAGCCGTTCTGTTGACTTGACTGCCAGTGTGTGTAGTCTTGACCCAGACAGTGTGGGACGAGCGATGGTGGTCAATTTTCATACACTGAGAAAGGGCCTCCCTGGTCTAGTGTGTTGACAGCCATATAAGGCTGCCATCAGCCTGGAACCCAATTTCCTCAGGTTGGGCAACACTTTCACACTATGTATGACGGGGTGCTGAGACAAGGGTTTCTCCCCTATCCCCCCAAAAGGCCACTGGGATCCTACCAACTTCTGAGAAAATGATCCAATGTTTTTTTTCAGACACGTAAGGATGCAATTTCATGCATGACAGCTCAATAAAGCATGTTTAGTATATTCATTTCTTCAAATTTAAACCAGACACCTGGCTTGAGTGAAATTTCCAATTTAGTTTCTATCCCTCCAAGTCTCTGACGTTTGTAACTGTTCACATGTTAACCCAAGCCACTCACTCACTCACCTTAGTAAAAGCACATTTTGAGATTTTATGTGCTGGGATTGGATATCAAAGAATTGTTTTTATTATAGAACTTTTACTAGCCAAGTCTGAATTCAGAACAGACCTTGCTCAGCAGCAAATGCATCTGGTGAGCAATTATGCTTAGTAATAAAACAGGTGAGCTGTGATCCATCAGATTCTAAATTGAAATCTTCCCTCCACCTGGAATTTTTAGGAAGACTCCTTGAACATTTTCTAAATGAAATTTATCTTTCCTTTCCTCAGATTACTTGCACTTTCATTATCTGCCTCAGAAGTGACTTTTCCATTATCACACCAGCATCAGGACTGCCTGACGAGGGTACCTAGAAGGTCTCTGATGTACAGTCTATGAGCTGCATTGGAGGACTGTAGCTTTGGGAGAGACAGAAATATATCCAATCCAAAGAATATTAAATGGAAAAATAGAACAAAAGTCCCTCTTGAACTGTGAAGAAGAAATCATCCTTCCTCTGCCCCATCCCATTCCCAGACCCTGCCCATTCTGAGATAACAACCAGCTTTGTCTTGGCGACATCATTCCAAGAAGTGAGCAGTTGTCATTGCTCACACGCAGCTGGGATGGAGCATCCCTGAGACGCAAGGAGCGAAGTGGTAGACTACCCACAGAAGCACAACCCTTGGCTTCATCCTTATTTTTCTAGTCCAGATCCCTAAAAACATCTCTGGAAATTCAAAAAACCTGTCTCCTGCTCAGATGCAGAAGGAGTGTGTATTCCTTCTCCTTCATGTCTTGGGACAATCTCACAGATGATGTCATTCTACAGTTTATAACATTCCCCACTCTTCCCCCTGGAAGCAATAACACTGAGGATATTGGTTCTGATTCATCTCCCATCTATACAAAGGTAACTTCTAAGAGGAACAGCTATGTTCTTCCTCTAGGACAAAATGAACTATCTGTACATCAAAGCCACAGCTTTGAGGTTGTTTTTACTGAAAATTCCAACAGGGCATTCACTTTTAAATGTTCAGCATAACTGAGTAAGAGAGACTCTCCACATGTTCGTGTGGTTCTCCAAATGTCTGTTATTAGTCATTGTCCTTCAACCACTGTCCCTCGCTAAGCGGCCCGTGTGAACGTGAAGTGTGCTCCTGGCTGTCCAAAGCCAACGATGCCTCCAAAGAACTATTTGGGACAATCACTTTTTCTTTTTTCTTTCATACTGCTGTTTATAGTTAACTATGAAGCTAGAAATAGACTCAATAAAATTAATTTAAACCTGTGCATGAAGGTGCAGAGATTGAGGCAGGAAGAAGAGAAGATTAGAGTCGGAATTAGCTTCTTGTTGTTTTTGACAATGGGAATGTTTTTGATAAAGACATGTTAAGAAGTAATTTTCCTCTCCACAAAGATTTAAAGAAGAGGAAATTGACTTAAATCAAAACAAAAATAAAAAAGGTCTCAGTTTCATGTAAGGGAAAACTTGACTGGAAAATAGAAGCAAAAGTTGGCCCATGAGGGTGCGTTAGTGAGACAATGGAAGAAGACCCTGGCCTCAGAGCCTGTTCTGTGGGGCCTTGGGAGCACCCCAAGAGAACAGAGGATGGGGAGCACAGGTTGGTGGCTGAGGAAGCCTCAGATGCTCAGTGTTAATTAGTCTGAAGAGATGTCAATGTGTTGGAGCAATGGAGTCCTCGGGTGAACTTTGGTAAAGTGTGTAAAGCAAGGTCACGTCACCTCTGGGATGGAAGGGACCTGGGACCCCCCATCCACTGCACTACCCCCCACACCTGGAAGGTAGAGGGGGAGGTGAGGGAAGCCTTTACTCCAAAGACTTTCCTAAATGTTAAAGGTAGGCATCGTGTGTATGCTGTTTAACCACTCACCTGCCTGATTCCATAGAGGAGACCCAGTTCTTGTATCTAATAAGATTTTTCAAAAAGTGAGCGTTTGTCATCTTTGTCACACTTGAACATGTCAGCTCAGAATGGCAGAACAATCCCAGCATATTTACATGGTGGTGACTCACTCCTAAGTGTGAGCAGAAGCTCAAAGAATTAAAGAAACCTTACCTGATATCCGGCTTGTCTCAAGTTATATCAAAAAATAGATCCTCAGAAAATCATAGTGGGGGCCGCCCGGTGGCACAGCAGTTTAGTTCGCGCTTTGGCAGCCCGGGGTTCGCAGGTTCAGATCCCGGGCGCCCGCCGACGCACTGCTTGTCAGCCATGCCGTGGCGGCATCCCACATAAAGTAGAGGAGGATGGGCACGGATGTTAGCCCAGGGCCAGTCTTCCTCAGCAAAAAGAGGAGGATTGGCAACGGATGTTAGCTCAGGGCTGGTCTTCCTCACACACACACAAAAAAAGATCATAGTGAATTTCACTCTTATTCATTTAAGGCATCAACTCAAAACCCAGCACTTTCTTAGGATATATTATTTATCCATCTTCAGTTTAATTTTTATCTCATTCCATGTACTTTGAAGAGGCAACCTGTACAATGTCTGAGATGAATGAATGCTTAAAAATCACATAGTTTAATGTTTCCAAAGGTTTCCCAACTATCTAAATACCTGGGGGCATTTGCTATAAGTGAAGAATCCCTGGGCCCATTCAGAAGTCCAGAATCAGGTGGTTTAACAATTATCCAAGGTAATTGGTAATTATACCCAGATCACTCATGTTGAGGCAGAACTGGTGTGGTTCCTCTGAGATCTGTAATGTAATCACCTCCCTGTCCTTACACCCAAATTGGCCAGCTCCCCGTCCATCCGAGCAATCACCATGCTCTCTGTATCACTGAAAGCACTCATATTTCTGGGCTCTATTCCCTCCAGAATTTCCAGTTCTGCCCTTGAAACAAAGGATATTTTAATTGAACCACTGTGTGAATCAAGAGACAGGGCCCTCTCACAAAGGATGTTTCCCTAAGCGGGTAGTTCTTCAATCCAGTGTTGGGTTAATGCGTAATGGCCATGGAGATCCTGGTCATTTTACCCTTAAAAAGATATTTCTATGTGAGAGTCAAAGGAAACCTGTTGCATGAATTCCTTTGAACAATACTAAACCTAAATTTTTATTTTGAAAATTAAAAAGCAGCAGTTGAGACATTCAAATAAAAAAGTCAGTTTCATGCTGTAAAAGCCAGCTGTTTCTGAATAGATCTGGAGACAGACAGCTGCAGGCAACACACCAGGTGTCGGTAATTTGGCAGTCCTGGAAAATCGATGATGTCAGGTGTTCCCTGTCAACAGAAATAGCCTGTCCTGACCAGGCACCTGGAACAGACTGGGGGTGCTTTATTCTTGAATCTTCTTCCAGAGCAGACGTGCTGAGTTCACTCCATTGATCCACAAAAGCACGTGAAGCCATTGGTTAAATATGAAATCCCGTATCTGCAGAAGTCTAGAGAAATTGTTTCTTACCCAGTGTTCACTCCTTGTCTGTCAGTTTAAAGTGTAAGTAACAGCAATGGTCTTTGCCTCACCTCGTTTCCATCGTATGTTTTCAGAGGTTTGTTCCTTGTCTTCTGAAAGTCTGTCCTTTAGATTTTAGAGTTGGAAGGAAACTAGAGGTAGTGATCTGAAACTTTCTTGATTAAAAGACCAGAAACAAAGTTCCCACACTGTTTAGAGGACACCACTCACTTTCAAGCACTCTACTGTACCCTGAGTAACAAGAACAGACTCTGGGACCTGCAGGGAGAAGAGAGGAAGCTGAAAGCATGGTTTCTTCTACCCCACCCTACACGTCGGATTTGTATATAGAATTTCCTGTGAAATTGCATTTAGCTGCAGGCAACGCAACCTGGCTTTCTGACCTCCCGGCTAAGGGCCTTCCTAGGGTTCTCCCGACCATGGAGGATAATCTCACTTTCCTGACCAGCTTCATGCCCTGCTGTCCTGCCGTCTCCCTTCTCTCCAGGATGCCCCGGCTTCTTCACATTCCCCTATCTCATCCCTCTTCTGTCCCCTCCAAAATTCCTCTCATCTACCAGACCCTGCACGCATGAGGCCAGCTCTGTGGGCTCTTCCTGCTACCTCCCGCCCTGCAGTGGAGGCCCATCCCTCTCTGCCTGTGCCCACTGCCCTTGCCTCCTGATGGGTCTGTCTCCCTGCCAGATGCTTGCGAGGACCTGCATCTGCATCATTTCAATATTTTCATCCAGATGTTCCACAGCACCTGCTGCATTGTGCATACTCCAGAAATGTGTTCACTCACCAAATCGGATGAGATGGCACACTAACACGCCCAGCCTCTGCGAGGACAGGCGTTAGCTTCTCCCTGTGCACGTCCATCCAGGAGGATACTTCATCCCCACTTCTCTGGGACCTCCTGTTCACTGAGCCTTGGGGTCCTGACTGCCACATCCGTGTTCATCCCTCTCTTCTTCCCACCAACTCCTGCCACATGGCTGGCACACGTCTGGTGAGGCCCTGGGGGTGACCTGGAAGCCTTTCTTTGTGCACTTCTGGGCAGCAGTCACCAAGGCCTCACCATGCATTCCTTATTCCATCCTGCCCTTGACCTCTGCCCTCACTGCTCTGTGGAGAATGAGATCTCCGAGGGAGCCCCTCATGTTCTGACCTATCGCCTTCTGCCTCCCAGGCCTCTGGGAAGCGTGTGGCCCTGCAGGGACCCTCCTTGCTCGGCTTCACAGTGCACCGCCCTTTCCTGACTCTGCTCTCCCCTCTCCAGCTCTCTCTTCTCTTCCCTGAAACTAACCCTCCTCCTGATGGGAATTAGGCACCTTCCAGCACCCGCAGGCCAGCTCACCTCTCCTTGGAACACCTGACAGGCTAGTCTCTACCCTCACCGGCGTGTTGACGGGGACAGTATCATGACCACGCTGGCCCTGCCACGACCGTGGACTCTGCTCTTAGGCTGTGTGCGTGAGAGTCTCGCCTTGGCGCGTGTGTGTTGAGCACCATCACTGAATTCACATCATGTCTAAAATCAAGCTCCTCACGTGTCTTCCCAGGCCTCAGAGAAGCCCAGAGGGTGACTGTCCTCACTGCCCATAGAAAGCTCCTCTCCCCAGCCATAAACTGCTATGCATCTTTGCCTCTCTCCTCCTTAGGATCTCTGCCTGGTCGGTCCCCAAAACCCTCCAATTTGTTCTTGGAAATGACCCAGGGTCTGCCTCTTCCACCACCTCCAGTGGCCTTTCCACCATGATGACTGTCATGACCTTAGTTCAGGCTCAACATTCTTGCCAACCGTTCCGCACACTCTAACAGGTAACCTCCTCTCAGCAGTGTTCTCGTCCTATGATTTCCTTGGACATATGTGGATTTCTACGCACTGCAGTCAGCCGAGCCTTCTGACTGAGCACAGTCTGCCACCTGCCCGAGTCACAAGCTCTCGGCATCAGTCACCATGTCTGCCATCACGGGGCCTCCCCCTGAACTGCTCCTCCTGTAATCCTACAATGGCTGACTGTCAGATACCCCACATGAATACACAGGGACGTCACACATGCTTCTTTCAACACCAGCACAAGAAGCTCAGTCCTCATCGAATGAAATGTTTCCCAGTCCTGTGCCATGGACCCCCAGACTCTAACACATTTCAGAGGAAGGAGTGCATTCAGTCCACCCCGTAGCCAAATCCAACACTCTAGTTCTTGTGACGTCATGGAAATAGCAGAGTTAAAATGTTTTCCTGGAAAGAAAAGAGCCATATGTAAATAGTTCTTGGCTAAAAGCAGATCATTCCCCTTGAATGATCACGTTTAACAAACAGGACAGTAGGGGGCCCTATCGCTTCTTGCAAAAACATTAAAAGAGTGTTTTATGGCAGTGAAAAAGAATTCATTTAACTGGTTCTTGAGATTTCAAATAAAGGTCTAATTAATGTCAAGAATTTCACTTCACTTTACACTAAAGAGAGCAATCATTGGTTTTAATATTTTGTTTTTGAATTTGATATCTCACCATGTTTGCATAAATCGAAGAGGGATTGGGGAGAAAAAGAAAAGAGTAAGGATAATGGGAACATGCCTGATCTTTATTCCACCGAGTAGGTGCCCCCAGGCATCAGCTGCTTGTGAGGCTGACGTGTGTTAAATCTGAGGCCGACGTGTGTTAAATCTGAGGCTGTGTGTGTTCACGGGGCCCTCGCTGTGCTGGGATGAAGCATGTACAGGAAATGGACACTAGGAGAAGAGGAAAGGTCTTTGACTTTTATAAATCTTAGAAAACATCTGTTTTGCTCAAAGGCATCTGAACATCTGGGCAGCCCTTTCCTGATGGATTAGTCTGGACAGTGTCTTCCAAACACCATGAGTGGCAGAGTTCTGCCGGAGGGGCAGACGGCAGCTGAAGGGCAGGTGCTCGACACGCCCGTCACTGGAGCCAGGGATACGTGAGAAAACGCATCCCCTTTCATGTGTGGATAAACAGTTCCAGTCCTTTGATTTCTGTTATACACTCTGGGGCCCGCAGCACTGTGCTAGCACAAACATTCAACTCCCGCTGACAAAGTGTCACGGTGAAGTGTTCACTGCCGATCGTCTTTTCGCCGAGCTCCACTCTGTTGCTAATGACCTCAAAGAGTTTTCTGAAGATGAACTGCTTTTCGTTCACTGTGAAATTATGCAATATAAATACAAAGACACAGAGCATGCAGCATCAGGATCTGCAAAATATATGAAAGGTGCTGGTTGAGATATTGAAGGTGCAGCTGAGAGATGAGAAAGAGGAAAAGATGATTTTCTAGTGTGGGTATCCATGCAGGTAAAGTAAGTGAGGGAGAGAGTTGAGGTTTAAGACAACAGGGATTGATGTGGAATTAGTCAGCACGGAAACTCAAGAACTGTCTCAAGAGGCTGCCTCTACTTGTTTCCAGCCAGCTGGTCATTGTCACTGTGGGACAACAGTATAAAATCTTCTGATTTCTAATAGGAGCATGAAATGTGTATTTTATGTAAAATATCTGATTTCTAAAATGTTACTTAAAAAAACAACCTATGAGTCACCAAAGATGACCCTTTGTGTGCCAATTTGCAGCTTCTTATCTAGAGTACTTGTTTTTACACATTTTTCAAAGGCTGAGTCTATTTTTCAAATGGAGTCATGCATAAAACTCTAAAATAAAAACTGACAAATACCTTTCCATTGCTGTAAAATTATTTTGTTGGTTTAACTTTCTCATATTTATTTATTACAACTGAGAAAATGATGGCACTGCTTTGATAGACATTTAAAAGCTGAATTCCTGGAGAACAGAATGCAATGGCTGTTTTACACAGCCTCAGAATCCAAGTTATTGCTACATTTTGTTTTGGTGACACTATAACAAGAAAATTCTGATTCGTACAGAATCTGAAATATAGTTGCTAATAGTGATTTTTAAAGCATTCCTTACAATCCTGGGATAAGTCCCAATTAAACTAGATCCAGGGCTTTAAAGAGGGGTCATAGGAAATGTTCACTTCCAAGATAAATTGTGTAGCAAAACGTAACCACTTCTCCTTTCCTTACCACAAAAATAAAAGTCAGCCAAGCGGAACCCAAAACTCACCATAAGCACCAAAACTGTCTATAGCCCAATCCCGTCATGACTCGTGGTTTATGGTGGACAGAACACGCGCCTAGCTAAAACAGCTTTCCCTGGAAGTGAGTCAGTCACCCCATCACTGGGTACTCCCACTGGAGCTACCTTACTGGAGATGTGCACAGACCTGGGTCCTTAGTAAAGCAGGCTGCAGAGCTACGACCTTCATAGTGAATGACGTTCACAGATATGCAGGGATGAAAGGAAACTTTCACTTAGGCTGTGAACAAAACTGGGGCCCTTTGCTCAGAAGCAAAATAGCATGCCGGTATTGATAGATAGATCACTATCATGGGGGTCTAGTGTTTTTACAAAAAAAGGAAAAGGTGAAGATTTGGGGAGAAGGGTGTCTGGATACTTGGCAGTGATTCCGTTAAGCTTCGCTACTGATCAGCTGGAGACAGCTGCCGGTTACCGATCGCACTGGGAGTTCAAGATCGTATCATTTGAAGGAGTTTGGCTCATGATAGTCAAGAAGTACAAAAATCTCTGTGCCTTTGTGCACTTCATCCATGACACAGATTTCAAATTTCAAAAACATAAAATAGGCTCCCCACTTTCATTTGTATTCATGTGTCACTGTGTAAAGAAATGGCTACAGGCTCTTCTTTCATCCAATAGAATGAGACCCATCAAGAGTCCTTTATTCCTGAAGAAAACCAAAGGGTAAACTACCATCCATGTCGATATGGATCCAGTCTTGGGATATTACCAGGAGGAAAACAGTCAAGATTGGGTCAGATTTCCGACATCTGCTGTGGAAAGCTTGGGGAGCAGTCGAGAGCACTCATAAGGGACCCATCCAAAGGGAGGAACGTAGGTGCTGCCCGGTGGCGTGGTTTCTTCATTCACGTTTGGGTCCCACTCCAGAAGTATGGCTTTCCTGCTGGGTGAACTCCTAGCTCTTCTCATCTATTGGGAGGAAATTTGGGAAGAGTCAGAGGTAGAGCTGACGTCTGTGGGTGATGATCAGTTGCCTCCATGATGACTAGATGCTAGAAACATTAAAGTGTTTTTTGAGGCCACTTTTTTGAACCATGGTAGAGACTGCTTTGTTCTGGACAGGGGCAAATGTTGCCAGTCAGATTGAAGTAGTTCTAGAGTTATTTCAGCTACAAAGAGCATAGTTGGGGAAAGCTGACAAAGACGTCCCTGCACACCCACCAACACCATCGCCTGACAGGATACAATGTTTGAGAGAAAGAAACTCATCCTCTGAGGGTCTCCTCTGTGAGGCTTTCTCAAGGCAACGCTAAATTGATGAGACCTTCTAGCTCTGCCCCTTCCGCTGCCTCCACCGAGATTCTCAAGGCTCCTCCTGCAGAGCACAGGCCCCTAACAAGGGAAGGAGGTCGGGATTCCCAGGACTCTTGTGGTCGAGGCCGACGGCTACATGGGACTGCTCACCCGAGACATCCACACACTCTGTCCATGTCAGTCTGGCTTCCCAGGTTTGTCTGTTCTTTGAAAGAGCAGATCCTGGAAGCTACCACTCTCACTTCCTGTCTTGTCCCTCTCTTGTCTCTTGCCCCAGTTGAGACAGAGAGAGAGAGAGAGGTCGTAAAACATCATCGCTATTCTGGTGGCTGTGGACACAGCAGACATTTGGTGAAACGAGAAGAATTGAGGGACAAATAACAGTTTGTGACATAAAGGTATATTTTATTTGAATTCATATTGTAGTTTTTTATTTCCATAAATATAGAAGTTTCTTCCTAAATTCTTTTGTTCCCCTGTAATATTACCCATCATTTAATCAGTGAAAACATAAAATTCTACATTTTTTACAGGGAAGAGATTGTCTGGTGAGCCTGGCTTTAGCTTTATTCCCTAGTTCCAGTACCTGAACTCTTCCACCTCTATGACCACATTTTCTGTTTGTTTGTCTCCTGCCTGGGTAACCTACTTAACCTCTGGTGCCCTGAGAACTGTGGTCAACTGTGTATTCATCAGGACAGAGGTTCCTTTGGGTAACATGTTCTTAGACCTCTACTTCTGTTTGCCATCATGTTATAGCCTCATAAGGATGTTTCCACTCTTGTCCTTATGCCTCTCTACTCTTCCTCTTTTCCTTTCTT
The DNA here is from genome assembly GCA_031878705.1 of Tapirus indicus. NCBI lineage: Eukaryota > Metazoa > Chordata > Mammalia > Perissodactyla > Tapiridae > Tapirus > Tapirus indicus. The sequence goes on along the minus strand of CM062941.1, from coordinate 30,571,414 downwards.
ACTCTTTCTATCCCTCTTTGTTCAACATTTTTCTCCTTTCTTTTCTGCATTTTCTCTCTGTTCTTTCTCATACTCTCTTGAAATTCTCCACTACATTCTCTCTCGATTCATTCCATTTTCCTTGCTATTTCTCATGTTTTCTTCAGTCTTTTTCCTCCTTCCTCTGTAGTTTCAAGATAATCTTGTAGGTAAAGAACAGAGAATCTTATTTATTACAGCCTGACTGATGCCTCCCAGGACCTCTCGTCAATCCATCAATCAACTCTGGGATACAGATGTTCAGGCAACCAACTTCCCCTCTCCAACCTTCAACCCCTCCTTCCTCGTGGTGGGCCCTCGGGGATCACAGCAGATGGTATTGATGCCTCAGGGAAGAATATTTCCATTGTGATCAGTCTAGCAGCTCTACTTACAATGGGACTTTTAAAGAAATTGTTAAATATAGCATGACCTACCTAGAAAACCTCTGCTTCACTTCTTCTTACCACTGTGTTCTGGCTTCAACACCCACAAGGTTGTAGGAATCGATGACAAGCTCATATTTTCATGGTTTCCAGATTCCACCTGGACTCCTTTTCCGATTAGAAGAACAAAACTAGCCCATTGCTATTTTCCTAGCGTCCTGTACACACTCCATATTTCCTCAAACATTACTGATAATAGTTGTGAAATCATATTTTTAATTTCAATCAGTATTCTCAAACATGATTAGTGGTTCTGGAGATTTAACTTTCTTTAAACAACTATTTATGGTATATCCCTCCATTTATTTAGGTTTGTTTCAACTTCTCTCAACAAAGATTTTTAGTGTTTGGTGTAGAGAACCACATATTTTTTGCTAGATTTTTACTAGGTACTTGAAATATGTGATGCCATGGTAAAGTTCCATTACAGTATATAGAAATGCAATTAATTTTTGTGTATTGGCCTTATATTCTGCAACTTCGCTAAATTCACTTACTAGATCAAAATTTCTGTAGGATCCCATGGGGTTTTGGATGTATATCCCACTGTTAAATGTGATGTTTCCTATACAATTGTTTTCTAAATGCACTTTTTGAGATTGAGGAAATTCACTTCTATTTCTTCTTTGCCGAGAGATTTTACTATGAATAGACATTAAATTTTGTCAAATGCTTTGTCTTCATCTATCAAGATGATCATATGATTTTTCCTTAATTATGTTAATGTAGTAATTTACATTGATCGGTTTACAAATTTTAAACCAACTTAGTCATGGTGCTAATATATTGTTAAATTTGATTTGCTAACTTTGTTAAGAATTTTTGCATCTATGTTCATCAAGAATATTGGACTTTCCTTTAGCTATCTTTCTTAGCTTTTGATACCAGGGATATGCTGGCCTCATAAAACAAATTGGGTCCTGTTCCCTTCTCCTCTATTTTTCAAAAGAGGTTATGTTAAAACAGTATTATTTCACTCATATATATTTGAAAGATTTCACTTAGTGAAATTATCTAAGCCCAGAGTTATATTTAAGGAAAGGTTTTGGATTAAATGTACAATATCTTTAGTAGATATGACCCAATTAGATTGTATGTTTTTATGTCAATTTTGAAAATTCATGTCTTTCAAGAAATATATTCCTTTCCCTTAAGTAAAAATTTATGCCATAAAGTTCTTCACAATATCCCATTATTAACCTTTTATTTTCCATAGGACCTGTAGCAGTGCCTCCTCTTCTGTTACTGATATTGGTAGTTTGCAATTTCTCTTTTTTCTTGGTCAGTCTTACTAGGGGTTTATGAATTTTTCATACATTTTGATTTTTCTATTTATACATTTTCTATTTTATTGAATTATTCTCTTTCTTTTATAATTTGCTTTCTTCTAAATATTCTGAATTTAATTTGTTCTTTTATTTCTAGCTTCTTAAGTTGAAGCATAAATCAATGATTTTACACCTTTCCTTTTCCCTAATATAATTATTTAAAGCTGTAAATTTCCCCCTATGCACTGCATTTGGTACCTCCCACAAATTTCTATATGCTATGTTTTCATTATGTTTTAGTTCAAAATATATTCTAATATCTATTTTATTTTCTTCCTTGCCCATTTTTATTCTGAATTATTTTGTTTAATTTCTAAATATTTGAGAAATTTTTAGATATCTTATTTTTTATTAGTTCCTAATTTAATTCTGTTGTAGACAATTTTTTTTCTTAGTTGTTTCAGTCTTTCAAATTCATTGGGGATTGTTTTATGGTCAAAAATATAATCTATCCTTGGCAATTTTCAAGTGCACCTGGAAAAAGTATATTTTCTGCATTTGGGTCTAGTGTTGTAGAAATATCAAATAGCTTAAGTTGGTTCATGCTGTTCTTCCAATCTTTTATATATTTTCTAACATTTGAATTTATTTTAAATAGTATTCCTTTCCTGATATAAATTGGATATAAATCCCATATTATATAATTTTCTGTATATTTTTCAGCAAATTATTATATGTATGATAAAAAATACAAGCATACTGTAAGTTGAACAGATGCCTTCTCTATATTATTTATCATTTATTACCATAATAGTAATATTTAAAGGACTTCACTTCTGCAATTGTCATATTTCTTATCTGCATCATCATTTTCTCATTTTCTACCCAATTGGTACATAAATGTGCTTTATTGTCACCCATCTTAAAGAAAACAAACAAACAAAAAAACTTCCCAACCCTTGTCCCCTCCAATAAGAACCCGAATTTTCTTCTCTCCTTCCTGGCACTCCTCCTTTTAAGGAATGGATTAAACTCATTGCATCTCATTCTTATCTTCCATTCTCCTCTCATTTCACTCCAGTTTTACTTTCTTTCCTTAACCCACTAAACAGTCGTTATCAAGGACATATTTTTTGTCTTTTTAATACAACTAATAATCTTGTTGATCATGAAATGCAGTGTTCAGTTCTACAAATAGCAGAAGAAATAGCAAGAGACATGAGACTGTTATACAAAAAAATGTGTTGCTTACAAAACAAATGCAAAAAGAGCTTAAAAAAAGACTGAAGGCATTATCCTTGATCATTTTCTTCTATGTTAAAAAAAACTCCCATAACTAATGTTATTTTAAATTTTTCTTTTAAAAATTAGCTTTAGGTACAATTTGCTGGTGGCTTTTCTATATACTTATTTTACATGAACTTTTACTAGTATTTGATAATTTTGACCACTTGAAACACCTTTTTCTCTATGTTTTCAATATGCCACACTCTCCTAGTTTTTAACCTTCTCTTCTTAATTTCTAAATTTTTAGAATATAAACTCCTTGTCCTCGTTCCTTTTCTTTTTTCCTAATTGATCCCAACTATTTCCATGGCTCTATATCTCATCTCTATTCTTATAACTTTTGATTTGTATCTCCAGCCTGGCCTTTTTTCCTGAGCTTTAGAATGGCATATCCAACTGCTTATTGCAAAAGTCCGTGTGTATCATAAGGGACAGCTCAACTTTAGCATGGCCCTAACCAAAAATGTGATTCAACCTTTCTTGACTCCTCGTTGTTAAATCTACTCCCTGCACTTACAAGCTTTCCCCATCTCAGTTATTTGGGGCAAAAAATTTGGAGCTCCAATTATCCCTCTTTTTTTCTCATTTTCCTGACATCTGGTAGCCACATTGTCATTCAAAATTACAACTCTGATCATGTTACTCCCTGCTGAAATTTTTTTAGTGGTTTCCCATTTCACTTAAGGTACAAACCAAATGTATCATGGTCTAACAGTGCTCTAGGTGATATGCTCTCCTACCCCTCAGATTTCACCCCTCTTCTCTCCCCCTCATTCTCCATGCTACAGATACACAGGCATTCTTTCTGTCCACCAAATACTCTGAATGCATCTCGTCTCAGAGCATTTGCAGGAATTAATCTCTCTCCTTGGGGTGATCTGCCTTCAGATCTTCTTAGGGCTGCCTCTTCAATGTTCAGTTTTTCATGCCTCAGTCACCTTCTCAGAGAGTCCCTACCTCACCCCACACCCCACCCTGACTCCCTCCCACATCACCCTTATTTATTTTCTTCATGGCATCTGAGTACCTGGATTTACTGTCCATCTTCCTCCACTACAGTAGGTTGCTTCCTCCTGGTCACTCAGTTTAGATGTGTCTCTGGCTCTCAGAAAATTCTCAGATGATATTTTATCAACAGAACTTTCAGTCTTCACCTGATGGAGAGAAATGAGCATGGCTTTTAGGGTTAGACAGTTTACCCTGAGCTTGACCCTAACTTACTGTGACCTGAGTGAGCGACAGAACCTCTAAGCTAGGATTCCTCATCTGATACAGGAGTAATAGCATCCACTCAGTAGGGTCGTTCTGAGGTTTAATGAAATAAACTGTGTGTTTTACTAACACACAGTAATTATCCAAAAAAGTTAGCCATAGAGAAACTATTTTTGTTGCACTTAGTATTATTTACAACTCTAGGTTCAACATGGACTTTACCTTTGTTTTACAAATTCCTTTGACAAATACACAAGAGTTTCTACTAATTTATCAAACACTGTTTGGGGAGCAAGATGTATGAAGATAAAGGATCTCACAGTCTTCTAAGTAAGACGTATGTAATCTGAGTCATATATAAATATTCTACTAATACATGCTCTATGATACACATTTGTGCATATTTTATATATCTAGTCATATATAGACTATTTAGTAGATTACACATACAAAATGTAACTGCAGTACTAGATGGCAAGTCCTATAATAAGCACAATCGCAGCACGAGGAGAGACGTATTTCACTTAACGCCAGCCAGTAGGGTAATAAATCTATTTTCATATTGTTTTAGGCATCTTCCTTTTTTTAGGGAATTTATTTACAATCTGAGCTTGTCAAAAAATTATGTAAAGCTCCTTAATTTCTTTTCTAAACTTAAAAATACTATAATTTTTAAAATTTTTATCTCAATCTATTCTATCACCTCATTTTTAGCATACATGGCAAATGAAAACCTGCGTAAGCCCTTCCTTCCATATTCTCAGTGAGAAGGCTGATTATATAAAATTACAAAGAGGTGGCTAAATTAGTCAGATGTCTACTGGAATAATCAATTTATTAATTTTTATGTACATATTAATTTAAAATAACATGTTATAAAAAATAATATATGTTTTGGAGATACCACTTATTTTTACTCTCTCATTTCATGAAGTAAGTTTATTCAAACTCGCCATAGGTATTATTTGAAATCAGTAACAATGGAATCATTGGAACCACTTTTTTCTCACCTAATACATTTTCCCAGAGCATATTATCTTCTCTTCTAAGTTGCTGGATCTAAAACAATCTTTAAATATATGTAAGATGCCATCACTGGAAAATTTATACCAAGTGACAAGTATTGTTTGCGTAATGTTTGAGTAGCTTTTCTTCTCATTTTACTTTTTTCTTGGTAATGTATATTATTGAAATTCATACTATAACTCTTTCTAAATAGTTTTTTGGAGTGTTCTTTGCGTATGTACAACTATATCCAATATTTGAGACCCTAATCCCAGGAATAATTATTAAGTCTATGTTAAGATTCTTTGCATTTTTTAAAACTGATTTCATCAGTGACCTCTCTAAGCTTCCAAAATTAGCATCAGTTGACATCATTTCAGGCAAATATGTCTCTCTCAGACACTAGTTTGTAATAATTAAGGAATGCTTTAATAAAAATGGCTAATATTCATTGGGTGCTCACTAAACGCTGGACACTGTTCTATATCCTTACATGCACTAACTCATCCAGTTCTTTCAGAAACCATATGAAGTACTATTTTTCTCTTTTTTGTCACGGATGAGAAAACTGAAGAATGAAGAGGTAGAGTAGCTCACTGAGCTGGCACTGCTGGTCCAGATTCGACAGGTGCAGGCACTCTCAGAGTCTCACTCTGAACTACTGTGCAACATATCCCCCTGGGTCATGAGGACACAGTAGAAATAGTGTGGAAGGACCCAAACGAAATCACCTGATGGATAATTTATGGAGGAAACACATTCATCCCCTTGTTTTCATGTGGGTGTTGTAACTGATTTCATTGACATAAAACTTCTTCCAGGTGTGTCCGTAGGCACCTGTAAACTTGGACCATCTACCCTGGTGGCTCTACTTTCCCTCACAGGCCCCTGGTCTTCTGGATGTCTGCCCTCCTCTGTGCCCTCCTTTGCACACCAGCTCCATTCTTCTCTCTGAGAAGGATTTCCTTCATATGTTGAATCCTAACCCCCAGTGTGCTGGTGTGAGGAGGTGATTAGGTCCTGAGAGTAGAACCCTTGTGAATGGGACTGGTGCCCTTACAAAGAGAGGCCAGAGAGCTGGCTTGTTATCTTTCAGCCACATGGGGACACAGCGAGATGTTCGTCTGCAACCTGGAAGCAGGTTCTCACCAGAACCAGACCACACTGGCACCCTGGTCTCCAATTTCCAGCCTGCAGAACTGTGAGAAATAAATGTCTGTTGCTTATAAGCCACCAGGGTCTGTGGTGTTCTGTTATAGCAGCCCAAATGGACTAAGACAAGTTCCTAGTTCAAATTCCAGATGGTGGGAATTAAATGCCTAGTTCTTGTGTTCTTTGTATGCTGCTGGTGTTGGAATCTGGCCAGTTTTGAAAGGGCTTCCTTTCTGGTGAGAAGCCTGGGGTGACCGTCAAGTCCACTAGAGAGAAGGGAGATAGATGGGGCAGTTTCCCTTAGAGGAGAAAGTAGGAGAGCAGGCACCAGCTGTCACATCCACTACCTTTCCCACTTGCCAGAACCAAATGAAGACAGAAAAAGTCCATGCAAAAGTAGTGCCACAGCCAAGAGTAGGTGTTACAAAACTCCTCAAAGCCAAAAGTGCTTTCAATGTTTTTTTGGTGCCATTTTAAGGATTGCACTGGACTACAGATAGCACTCTGAGAGGCATGCTGTCGAACTGCTCTCTTTTCGCTCATATACGTAGCTCTCAAACAGTTGTCTGTAGATTACTCCTGGCCTGCATGCATGCGAACGCATAGACAGCTCCTTAAAAATTCAGAGCCTGGGAGTGTACTGTGAGCAACTTTGCTTCAGCAGATATAGACTTGGGCCTAAGAGTCTAGATTTTTAAAACTTCTTCTGGGGTAATTCTGACAAGCAATCAGGTTTAGAACCACTGATACAGTGCCAGATATAAGAATACATCATCTCTCTTCATAACAATTAATCTGATTCCCTTCTCGTTTTCTTCTTGGTTTCCCAGCTGCACTACGCTCTCGTTATTGGCAGAACTTGCTTCATACAATGTAGAACCTGACACAGGTGATCAGCCTACTCCTCATGGGTCAGTTTCAGCTTTGCAGAACAAAAGCCTCGAGGGGGCCGTGATCAAACCGCTCAGGAGAAATACACAAAAGCCCAGTCTACGTGTGGCCTTCGCAGAAGACACGGAGGGCTCAGCGCGCCTGAAACTTCACTGATCTTTGATCTTGTTTCAACCTCAAACTAACTCACATGAAGTCAGGATTTCACCTCATAATCCATACTTCTAATTCTAAAACTTAACCAAAAGGAATGAAACACTGGACTTTCAGTTTACAGAAAAAAAAAGCTTGTGACAGGAAAGTTATTTGGGAAGTTTCGCGAAACTTGAAAGGAACCACTGAAGCATTGCTTAAATAAATAAATAGCATTGGCTTTTATAAAAAGAGAGGAAAAGAAATGTTTAACACTTAACAGCTTTTCTCCACCGCAAGAAGAACTCCTACGAGTGATATATGACACACTTCTGGAACTCTTTAAACCTCTCCACCTTCAGTTTAAACTTGAAGTATTTCTTTTCCAATGTATACACGTTGACTTTTGAACCCTTTGGCCCAGCTGTCTAATGGGCACCACTTTTCATGGGTTCCTTTGTTTACCCAGGGTTCGATTTGGTGCAGTTCCTTTGAAAACTAGGGGGTGTTTTATTGTGTAGAGTTTTATTGGTGGTAACATGACTGGTTTTTGCATTCCTCCACGGCGCACAGATGTAAACCCACCGACAGGCACGTCGCGTGTTTATACAGTTAATTGAGAGCTCACAACCCTAACCTCCAGGAACAAAAATGTTTCATGTAAAAAAACGTTTATTTATGTTTAAACTCAAAACATTCTAAAATCTAAGCTAAATGTTTTCCCATTTTACTTAAATAATTTTACAACATGCCTTATCAATTGTATTCATATAGATAAGCTTTAACTTTCCAGAAAAAGAAAAAGAAAAACCAGGATCATTTTGAGGATGAAATGACTCAAGGGCAAATTCCTTATAATATTTAAGGATCACCAAAAGCACTGATGTCCTCAGAATTCCTGGGTAGGTGGGTGTATGCGCTATTTTATTACTTATTTAAGCACAACAAACTGCTCTAAAACTTAGTGGCTGGAAACCACCACCATTTTGTTGTTCTCACAAGCCTGAGGCTCAAGCATTGAGACAGCAGGGGCAGCTCAGCATCGCTCCCTGCAGCAGAGCTGGTTGTTGAAGATGCTGCTCTCGCCAAGATGGTGGGAACGGAGGAGTGGGCCAGAGCAGCCACACGCAGGCCCCACATCAGGTCTTTGGTTCCGTCTGACTGCTGGCCTTCAGTCCTCCTCCCCATCATTTCAGGGCCTCTCACTTCCCAATGGCCTCTCCATGTGGTGTCTCCAGCAGGGCACCTGAAGTCTACCTGTCAGCTCAGGCCTGGAAGCTGCTGGGTTTTAAGGCCGAAGCTTCCAGCCACCGTCATTTCACTTACACTCAAATTCAACATGAGACTCTACCCGAGGTGTGACTACCAGGTGCCTGGTGCACCCGGGAACACCATGTAACAAACCACCGCAGGCCTGGAAGTGGAAGCTGGCCGTTGCTTTATTATTCACAAAGCAGACAAGTATGTCTGCTTGTGGGTTTATATTGTTGAAATATTTTATTGACCATATTTTGTGTCACTCATGCTTTTTGGATCTCAAAGGATGCTTGGAGTATGCTTGATGTCAATGGGACATTTTCATTCTCCACTCAGGAATTATAGCACATTCCCTATAATGTATTTTGTATTATTGGCTTTAATATTGCTACATCATACAGTCTTCTGTTAAATCTACTTAGTGTAGAAAGTGACGACATATTAGGCTGCCCTTCACTGTAATTCTGACCCCAAGGGTGCTGATCTTAGATCAGTTTAGAGTGGAGTTTACCTGGTAACTGTTTCCTCTTCTGTTACCAGAACTCCTAGAGAGAATTTGCCAGTCTAACTGATGTTTTTCCAATAGGAAATGCTCCAGCAGCTTCCCTTTGTGTGTGTATGTGTCTTTGTGTGTGTATATATACAGACACACTGTATTCCATCAATTGAACTATCCAGACTTGTAAATCTAAGTACTAACTTTGAGTCTCAAATTCTCAGGGTAACTTTCTCAATTAAATGTTAACAGTGAACGTTTTACTTTTGGAGAAAATATATGTCCGCACATACATATATCATCTTAATGATAAAAAAGAATAACAAGCAGATGGAAAAACAAGCTGGCACACTCAGATAAACAGATGAGGAACAGTAAGAACACAGAGGTTACACAGGATCCCAGCAAAGACACAGTGTATTTATTGATCCAATGTATATATTCATTAAATATTTTGTTTATGACATACTGCAATGTCATAATGACCTTTTTCCAACACTGTCTTTCTTCAGCTTCAGGATAGACCACATATTAACTCATAAAACAAGTCTGGATAAAAACAAAATTAACTAAATCATGTAAAGTATATTTTCCAACTGCAGTGGAATCAAATTAGAAAACAAGAGCAGAAAGAAATTCAGGAAATACACATCTAAGCATTTCTTCAAAGAATAAATTTCAAGGAAAATTAGAAAATATTTAGAACTCAATGAAAATAAAAATACAACATTGCAACATTTACAAGATGCAGCTCAAGTAATGCCTGGAAGGAAATCTATAGCTTGAAACACGTACATTAGAAAGAAGAAAGATCTCAACTAAATCATCTAAGTTTTTACTGTAAGACTCTAGAAAATAAGTGTGAAATAAACCCAAGGAAAGCAAAATGTGGAAAGCAATAAAAATTAGAGAATACATCAATGAAATAGAAAACAGGAAAACAACAGAGAAAAAGCAATGAAGCCAAAAGTCGGTTCTATGAAGACAACAACCAAATTGACAAACCTTTAGGTAGACTAACCAAGAAAAAAAAAAAAAGAGAGGACAAAAATGACCAAAATCAGGAATGTAAAGGAAACATCACTACCAACTTAAAAGAAATCAAAAGAATCGTAAGGACTAACTATGAACAACTGTATGGCAACAGGTTATGTATTTAGATAAAATGGACAAATTCCTGAGACACAAATTACCAAAAGTGATTTAAAAAAATAGAAAGTCTGAATAGGTCTGTGACGAATAAAGAAAGTGAATTAATGATGAAAAATGTTTTCACCCACAAAGAAAAGTTTGGGCACAGATGGCTTCACTGGTGAACTTCACTAGTGATCTAAAAAAAGAAATAATGCCAATGCTTCACAAAACCCTTCCAGAAAGTAGAGGAGGAAGGAACATTTCCCAACTCATTGTATGACACTACTATTACCCTGATACCAAAACTATACAAAAATAGCACAAGAAAGGAAAACTGCAGACCGATATCTCTCATAAATACAAATGCAAAAATCCTCAACAAAATACTAGGAAACTGAATCCAGCAACATATAAAATGGTTGTATACCATGACCAAGTGGGATTTAGCCCAAGATTGCAAGTTTGGCTTAACATCCAAATATCAATAATGTCACAAGCCATATTAATAAAGGTCAAAAATACATGATCATCTCAATAGATGCAGAAAAATCACTTGACAAAATCCAACACCCATTCATGGTATAAACCCTCAACAAACTAGGAAGCAACTTTGTTAATGTGATACAGCATATCTATAAAAAACCCACAGTTAACATCATACTTAATGGTGAAAAGCTGAATACTTTCTCTCTAGGATCTTACCAGAGATACCCAGTCTTACCATTTATATATTTGACCAATAAGAAGACCAATGAAGAAGGAGGAGGAGGAGGAGGAGGAAACAATTGCATTTCTATACACTAGTGATGAATAATCCAAAAGTGAAATTCAGAAAATAATTTTATTCACATTAGCATTAAAAAGAATAAAATACTTAGAAATAAACTTACCCCAAAATGTAAGACTTTTACACTAAAAACTACAAAATATTGCTGAAATTAATAGAGCTCTCATTAAATAGAGATACATTCCACGTTCTTGGATTGGAAATATCAATATATTTAAGATGGAAATTCTTATCAAATTGATTCATGGATTCAATTCAATACTTGTAAAAATTCCGTCAGGATTTTTGTAGCAATTCATAAGCTGATCCTAAAATTTACATGAAAATGCAAAGACTCAATAGTCAAAACTATCTTGAAAAAGAAGAAATTTGGAGGAATTTCACTTCCCATTTTTTTGGGTGTGTGTGAGGAAGACCAGTCCTGAGCTAACATCCCTTGCTAATCCTCCTCTTTTTGCTGAGGAAGACTGGCCCTGGACTAACATCTGTGCCCATCTTCTTCTACTTTCTATGGGACGCCGCCACAGCATGGCTGACAAGCAGTGCGTTGGCAGGCGCCTGGGATCTGAACCTGAGAACCCCGGGCTGCCAAGCGCGAACTAAACTGCTGCACCACTGGGCCGGCCCCTTCATTTCCCATTTCTAAAGCTTACTCTAAAGCTTCAGTAAATCAAGAGAATGAGTTACTGGGACAAGGATCTACAGATAAATCAATGGAATATAATTGGCAGTCTACATTATAGTCAATTGATTTTCAACAAAGGTGTCAACAAAATTCTGTTGTTGAAATGGTAAACTTTTTAACAAATGGTGCAGGGACAATTAGGTAAACACATGCAACGAGTTGAATTTAGAACACATCTTAAAATTACCTCAGAATGGATCTTGGAACTCAATGTAACAGCTAAAGCCATAAAAATTTTAAAAGAAAACAGGAGAAAATTTTGAAATGGTTATGCAAATATTTCTTAGATACAACAAATGCACAATCCTTAAAAGAAAAAAAATGATATACTGGACTTCAGCAAAATTCAAAACTTTTGTGCTTGAAAAAACACCATTAATAGAATAAAAAGCCATGGACTAGGCAAAAACATTTGCAAATCTTATTTCTTACAAAGGATTGTAATGAAAATGGATAAAGAACTCTCACAAATCAATAACAACACAGACAATCCAATTAAAAAATGGGCAGATATATAAATAGACATTTTACCAAAGGATATCAAAGAATAATAAGAATATGAAAAGATGTTCAAAATCATTAGTCATTAAAGAAATACTAATAAAACCTACATTGAGATACCACTTCACACCCATTAGAATGACTATAACAAAAAAGGCAGACAATAACAATTGTTGGTGAGAAATGGGAGCCCTCATACATTGTCAGTTGGAATGTATAATGATCTAGCCATTTTGGAAAACAATTTGACAGTTTCTTAAAAAGTTAAGTATAAAGTTATCTTTTGACTCAGAGGTTCAACTCCAAGCTAACTACTCAAAAGACATAAAAACATATGTCCACATAAAACTTGCACACAAATGCTCATATTGGCTTTATCCATAATAACCACAACATGGAAACAACTGAAATGTGCATCCACTTGTGAATGCATAAACAATTTGTGGTATATCCATACAATGGAATACTATTTAATAATAAAAGTGAATAAACCACATGCTGCAACATGGTTGAACCTTAAAAGCTTTGTGCTAAGTTAATGAAGCTAAATTCAATAGACAATGTGCCGTATCCTATTTATATGAAAAGTCCAGAAAAGGCAAATTTCATAGAGACATAAAGTAGATTGGTGGTGGTCTGGGGCTTTAGGTGGAAGTGGGGGTTGAGTCTAAGTAGGTGTAAGAGATCTTTTGGGGTGATTGAATGGTGGTAATGGTTGTACAACTCTGTACATTTATAAAAATCTTTGAACTGTACACATAAAAGAGGTGAATTTTATGTTATGTAATTAGACCTCAAAAAGCTGTTCAAACAAAAAGTCCAGGTGCAGATGAATTGAAAGAGCCCATTATCTGAATCCCAGGCAACACAATGTTTATTTGTCCTGTCTCTCTCTCTTTCTACTACACCAGCCTTTGCCACCGATGATGTTCATACAAGAAATAGAATTAAAGTAACACAAGAAACAGGGTTGACTTTCGAGCAAGGGAGCTCAGCAGACATAAGATGCCTGGAGCATGTGGACAACACAGAGACTTGGGGGGCAGGAAGGCCTGGCCACATCACGGCTCCAATGAGCCTGATAAGTGGCTGTGGGTTTGTTCTGCTCTTCTTGGCACATGTAGGAATGAAATCGGACAATGCTGGTTGTCAAACACTTAAGACTCAAAGACACAAACAGATTGAAAGTAAAAGGATGGAAAAGACACGCCATGCAAACAGTGCCCGTAGCGGAGACAGAGCAGCTAATTAACATCAGAAGTAACAGACGGTAGAGATTTCACCTTCCAGCTTCCCTAGATGGAAAACTTCAAACGAGAATGTTATTGTCTTCGAACATATCATCCCTGAGATCAGTCCAGGCTCATGAAAAGCATTTGATCAAAATGAGATAAGAATCCAAACATTAGTGCAGCTTTAAAGGGGGCTGAGAGGTTCTATCTGTTTATTCCTGGAGATTTTAAGACACTTTGAGGCGGGTGTACTAAAAGTTTTGCTTGTTAATTTTATTTAAAGTTTTATGAAGCCTGGCGATCGTATCATATTGCCCCATCCCCATTAAATACGCCATACTTTATAGTTTTCTGAAATTTCTTTTTAAATGCAGTGTTTATTCTTTCCCATAAATAACCGCACTAAATGGCCTTAGAAAAGCTAATTTTCAAGTGCTAAGCAATAACACCATGAGAGAGAGCCTCTGGGTAGACCTATGGAAGATCCAGCCTGTCCGAGTGTCAGCATAACACGAAACTGGGACAGAGCCGTCATCCCATTTTACAAAATCATTGCCAAGACACTTTGTAGGAGCAGCAACATCCTGGTTAAATGCAGCTAGTCTGGTCCCCACACGTCTCGGGTGGCTGGAGGCTCGGGGGCCATCCTGCTCTCCAGGGACAGGCAAAGAGACACCGTGGCGTCCCCACACACTGGCCGCTCACAAACCCTGTGTCCTCACAGTGCCCCAGGGCAAGGGCGGCCAGGGAGGGGTCGCTGTAGCTTTCTGCTAACATCCTCAAACATTGAAAATATCATGTAAGCAAAGGATAAAGACAGCCCGACACTTCACTAGAGCATTCTGGCCTCCAATGTAACAACACTGGAGGTTGTTGGCTGATCCTGCGGGGGGGAAGGAAGGAAAGCGTTCAATTTGAGTCTGTTTTCCTTAATGCGGACCAGTAATTTTAAATTATTTAAACAAGCTAAGTATCTCTTAAAGTGTTTTCAGTAGTGCAGTTAAACGTCATTGTGCCTTTCCTTAAGCAGTGGGGAAAACATGGTTTATATTCGAAGAAGGAGCTCCAGGCCGTCCTCAACTCAGTTGTGCTGTGCTCATCTTCAAGGTCAGGAAAATGCCCACAAAAGCACCTATCTGCCAGGAAATCTCAGCGACCAGGGTGCTCTCACCCGTTTCTTCCCTTCTCTGTGACCACCAGCCGTGTGTCAATGATCTGCTGGGCCATGCGTGTCCTCACAGCAGGACCCAGCCACCTCTCCACATCACCCTCTACAGCTCCCTAGTCCCCTGCTTTCTGCAGGACAAAGACCCATGATGTGCTTTCTCCTTTCCTACCCCCTTTGCCCAGGACACGCCCCTAGCATGCATTGTATCCATACTCCCCTCCCTATGCCTGCCCTTCCTCCAAATTCCAGCTCCCGTCTGTCTCTCATCTTCCATACAGTAACCCCTGTGCTCGCTCCCTGACCCTTAACTAGTGGGGTGTCCTGGTTCTCATGAACTGGCTGTCCCAGGGAGGTGCGCTGTGCCATGGCTGCCAGCAGGGACACAGGGCCACAGCTGCCTAGCTGCCCAGCCCAGCTCTTCTGGGTCAGCCAGGCCAGTTAGTTAACCCCTGCAGACCTCTGTAAGTGGGAGAATACTGGAGCCTAGCTCCTATGCTCATCGTGAGGGTGAAATAATTAATAGAGTACTTAGAAAAGTGCCCGCCACGTGGTTAGTGCTTTATAGAGAGACACCAGTGGTAGTAGTAGCAGCAGCAGTAGTAGTAATAGTAGTAGCTGTGGTAGTAATAATAATAGTAGTAGTAGTGTTAGTAGTAGTGGTGGTGGTGATGGTAGTAGTAATAGTAGTCATAGTGGTGGTAGTAGTAGTAGTGGTGGTGGTGGCAGTGGTAGTAGTAGCAGCAGCAGCAGTAGTGATGGTGGTGGTGATAGCAGCAATAGTAGTAGCAGTGGTAGTAATAGTAGTAGTAATAATAGTAGTAGTAGTGGTGGTGGTGGTGGTAGCAGTGGTCTTAGCAGAAGCAGCACTAGTAGTGGTGGTAGTAATAGTAGTAGTGGTGGTGGTGGCGTTAGTAATGGCAGTGGTACTAACAAGACGTTTTCACCTGCAGGTAACAGAAATGATGGCCCAAACATGCTGAAATCCAGAAGAAATTCCCGTCTCACAGGACGTTCTCACTCTGGCTCTTCTTCTGTTGACGGGTGGCTGCCAGCAGCACCTGGGACACACGTGCGCTTGCCCGCTACGCACACAAGAGGGGGAGGGAGCACGTGTCCCGTGCCCGCTCTACTAGTCTGCAGGAGGTGCCACAACAAAGCACCACAGACGTGCGGCTTAGACAGCAGCCGTTGATTCCCCCAGTCCTGGAGGCCGGAAGTCTGAGGTCCAGGTGTCGGTGTGGTTGTCTCCCCCGAGGCCTCTCTCCCTGACGTGTGGACGGCCGTCTTCTCCCCGTGTCCTCACAGGGTCGCCCCTCTGTGCATGTCTGTCTCCTCATCACCTCTTCTTATAAGGACCCCAGTCACACTGGGTTACCGTCCACTCTAGTGACCTCATTTTATCCTAATCACCTCTTTAAGGCCCTGTCTCCAGATTCAGTCACCTTCTGAGGAACTGGGCGTTAGGACTCCAACCTCAGAGTATTAAGGGACACAATTCAGCCCATAACACCCCCTCATCATCAGCCACTGGGAAGGGAATGGGATCACTAAATAACCAGCTTCCTCTGGGATCAGTGGGATTGGGGAGGGTAGATACTTTAACAAAATCCAGGTCATCTTAGGAAGGACAAGGGGATAACGAGGGGTACGCGACCAAAAATATTTATTTCCCAAGTTTACATTATTCTTTTCTTGACGTATTAATTCTGGCTCCTAAAAACTGGGGTGTCTGCATCATGGAGTGCAGTCCTACCATCACTCACTCACTGTGGGCAGAGACTGACGTCGAGGGTGCCACTTCCTGAATTTTCCATCCCATCTCCTCTCCCTGGGATCCTGTGGGTGATCTGCATTGTATGCAAATCCCAGGATCCTGAATCTTCCCTGCTGGAACTGTGTGCCTGCATTTCCTTAGCCTCTCTGTCTAGTTCTGAGGCTTCCAACACGTACACTCTAATCCAAGACCTATGAGGCTGGGGACTGTTTTCTGCTGCCTGACATGCAGCTCATCTTGGCTTTGCAGAAGCTGCCAAGATTTCCAGACCCTGGAGGAATCACAGGTCAGCAAGAACACTTCAGCCGGCCAAGTGCTGGAGAGGAGGGGGGGTGGTCCGGAGGCCCCTGGATCAACTAAGGATATCCAAATAGGAGGACAGGAGAAGACAGGAAATAAAATAGGAGAAAACAGAAAAAGCAATTTGTGGTCTTCCTTTGAAATTATACCACAAACTATTGCACATCTATCCTTATAAAACCTTTGCAAGATTCTCGGAGAAGAGATATTTGCCAAGTTAATTCCAGATTTAAAGTAACTAGTGCTTCACAGAGACGTAGTTGAATACTGACAGACTAAGGAGTAGAAATCACATTCTCTCTGCTGCCCTCCTATGATGCACCAAACTTGGTATAACTGGAAAATGTAAGAAAGAGAAAGAAGAACCTTAAAGAACATGCTGAAAGATGCGAGAGGGATGACGAACATTTAGGGAGGTGCAGGAGCGAGCTCCAAGCTTTCTGATTCATGTCTTCTCTGCAGGGTGTATGAAGTGACCTTGACACAAAGGACACATATGATGTCTGCAGACTACAGCGTCAATGTGAAGTCAGCTGGTCTGGGGCAATCTGCAGCACACCCCGGACATCCAAGTGGGAGAGCATGCTCTGCCCCGTGGTACCCGGCTCAGCCTGTGAGTCCAGCAGTGCCGACTGGCTGGATCTTTCCCAGCTGCTGTGGCTGACACGAAACCCACATCTGTGCTGGTGAAGCCCCTCACCTCGTTTCTGTAAGCGAGTCCACGTCCTCCCGTCCTGGACTTTACCACAGCTGCCAAGGGATCATTCCAGCCTGATGGGTGACCTTGCACAAGGCTGTGTGGGTCAGCTGGAGACACAAAGTTGACATATGAGTTGCTGGAACTCATTAAATGGCAGCATCTTTCTCAGACAGCCTTCAGTGTGTGGGCAATTCCCCCTAAGTCCCTGCAGGTGGATAATGACCCCACTGGCCTCTGCATCGTGGTGTGTCACTTCACTGAACTCAGCACTTGCTTCTTCTATTTTGTAAAGATAGATGAGAGGGAAGAGAAACAGCTGAAAATTCACACCAATCTCTGGTCTCTCTTACCCCCCACGCTAATCTGGGCTGGAATACTTCACACCTTCCGAGAGGCCTTTGTTCCTAACAACTGCTGGGTTTCTCTGCTCTCCACCAGAAACAGTTCTCACCAGCTTAACTGTTGCTTTGTTATGTTCTATTCTTGAATAAAACCTAGTATGAGATGTTGGTGAAAAATTTATAAATTACAAATTTTTAAAAAGGAGAGGAGACCATTATTTTCTCAGTTCCACCTGGAGATCCTGCTGTAACATTCTGATGCAAATCCTTCCAGCATCCTCATCCTCTTTTCTCTCCTCTCTTCATTTCTGCTTCCTTCTCTCCATCTCTTTTTCTTTGTTTCTATTTCTCTCCTTCTTAATCTTTCCATACATATATATTTACATTTTCACATAAAGTGGAATGTCACTGTACCTTAAGCTGTGTAACCTGCTTTGATTCACTTTCCAAAATGCTGTAAATCTTTCTGTCTCTATGCATTACTTAAGACACCAACCTTGTGGAATCTTTACATTTTAGCAAGTCTTTTTGCTTTTGTTTTTGTTTTTTTATGAGGAAGACCAGCCCTGAGCTAACATCCGTCGCCAATCCTCCTCTTTTTGCTGAGGATGACTGCCCCTGGGCTAACATCTGTGCCCATCCTCCTCTACTTTATATGGGACGCTGCCATGGCATGGCTGACAAGCAGTGCATCAGCCGGCGCCGGGGATCCGAACTCACGAACCCCGGACTGCCAAAGCACGAACTAAACTGCTGTGCCATGGGGCCAGTCCCTAGCAAGTCTTTTTGTATCCACACACACCATATTGGAACATTCTAGAGGACAAATATTTATTTAGCTATTTGATTTTTTTCTTTAAGTTAAATTCATAAAAGTGTGAATTATTGACTAAAAGAGTATTCAATTTTAAAATGTTTAATATTTATTGCCAGCTGCCCTCTGGGAAGTTTGTAAGAATGTGACAATGTATATGACTCATCAACATTGACAATAATCATTAATAAATCTTGGCAACTTGATAAGCAACAAAAAAACCTATTCAGGGGCTGGCCCAGTGGCATAGTGGTTGAGTTCACATGCTCCACTTCAGCAGCCTGGGGTTCAAGGGTTCAGATCCCAGGTGCAGACCTACACACCACTTGTCAGGCCATGCTGTGGCGGCATCCCACATACAAAATAGAGGAACATTGTTACAGATGTTAGCTCAGGGCCAATCTTCCTCACCAAAAAAAAAAAAAAAAACTAAAAACTATTTGTTTCCCCGTTCTTGCTAGTAACATGTAATTTTTCCTTAACTTTATTGACTGCATATATTTCTTCTTATTTGAACTGCCTGTTCACATCCTTCACTCTTTTTAAAAATTGGAGTGACTATCTTATTCATATTGTTTTATAAACTATTTTGTTCATTAAGAATATTGATTCTCTGTTACATATGTTTGAAACACTTATACCCAATTTATATTTTAATTTTAACTTGATTTATTGAGGGATATTTTCCTTTCCATATTACAAAAGTCCTCTTTTTTTGTTGTTTTATTTGACTTTGTCTTTCATTTTTTGAACTTTGGTGCCATGATTTATCTGTTTCACCCATTCCTAAATTAATGTTAATGTGGATATTTTCTTCTATTAGTTTTACATTTTCATTTTAATTGATTTTTAAAGTATTGTATAGACACAAGGTAATATAGATGTAATGTATGTAGAACATAAAGAAAATACACAATAAACACCAACGTACACCCAGCTCAGTTGAAGAAAAAGAACGTTGACACTGACTTTGGAATGGTCTATTGGTATGCTTCTCTTCCACTTCCACCTCCTCTCTTTCCCTCCCCTGGCAGATGTGCCTACTGGCCTAAAGTTGTGTTTATCACTTACTTGTTTTTTCTTTATATTTTTACCATATGTTTATTATAAATAATATATTATTTGGTGTATTATGTGTTTAAATTTTACATACATGGAGCTACACTGCACCGTTGTGCTGGAAATCATTCTTTGGCAGCTTGCTTTTGACTCAACATCATATCCCTGAGATTATTCCACGCTATCTTTCATTAATGTTTACTGCTTCAGAGTATTCTGTTGTGTTAATACACAGCAATTTATTTGTCCATTCTGCTTTGGATGCACATTTTTGTTCTTTTACAAACAGTAGTTCCACAATATTGTACATGTCCACTCACACTTTCATGCAATAGTTTCTCTGGGTTCCAGACCTTCAGGTGCAATAGCTGCGTCAGAGTTTGTACATGTCTGCAAGGTTACTAGATAAAGCCACATGGTGTTCTAGAGCAGTTGCTCTAATTTACGTTCCCACTCATGGTGTGCAAGTGTTTCTATTGCTCCACATTCTTTCTAACCTAAGTATTGTCACATGTTGTAAGTTGTTGCCAATTTGATGGATGTGAAATGGTATTGTGGTTTGAAGTTTCATTTCCATGATTATAGGTTGTAAACATTTTCATATGTTTATTGGACAATCCTGTTTCATCTTCTTTAAATTCATATTGAAATTTTATGTATATTTTGTATTGGCTTGTCTTTTGCTTTATGTAGGAATAATTTATAAATTATGGATTCCTATCTAAGTCAGTTACATGTATGGGAAATGTTCGATCCCATTTTGTGTCTTGTTAATTTACCCTCTTTCTAGTGCCTTTTAGTGAAAGGAAGTTGCTAATTTCACTGTAGTTGAGTATATCAATTTTTTCTCAGTGGTTTTTATGTCTTGTTTCATAAACCATTCCCTCTCCTGAGGCCATAAATAAGAATTCCAAATTATCTTCTTCTAGTATGTTTTGTCTTTCACTTTTATTGTCTTATTGTTCGTAGCGCAAGGGATGGATTCAATTTCACTTTGATGGATTCAATTTCACTTTATCTTCCCCAAGGATGACCAGCTGTTTCAGCACTGTTTAATGGAAGTCCATCCTCTCCCCTGATGACTGAAAAGTTAATTCTGTCTTGAATGACGCTTCCACAATTCCATGAGTCTGTTTCCAGATATATTATTCTTTTTCATGAGTTAACGTTTCCTCCCCTATAACCACACTATGCTGGAATACTTTTCCCCATAAAAGTTCCGCACACCATTGTTGTATTTATTCCCAGGTACTATATTGCTTCTATCATTTTTTTAAAAAATTACTTTTAGTGACCCTTCATTAATGGTGTATGGTGTGTAACATTCCACTTGATGTTATACACTAAATTTCTGTCAAAAAGCATGCAAATGGCTTATGAATTATAAGTTTATAGCTTCTTTTGGGTTTTATATGTAGACAATTATGTCATTCTTAATTATACCTTAAAATTTTGTTTTTCAATCCTTATATACACACACAAAACACACACATCTCTGATGCTTAAGTCACCATGGTAGTAAGTAGGATGCTTACATTTTTCAGGAACTGAGAGTCAACTCCTTATCCAGTTCAGGCTGGTTAAGACCACTGACTTATCGACTGGGCCTGTGTGAATGGCGGATAGGTGACCCTTTGATGTCAAGGAGCTGAAAACTCCACCCTTCGGTCATGGTAACGCGGCCATTTTGTGAACATGTATCTAATGAAAACCCAAGAAACTTGACTATGCTGGCACAGATCATCTATTACCTCACTTCTCCTCTCTTCCAATCATCTATTCCCACATGTCAGGTCACGCTGTCCCTTTATCCCATAAATATCTCTAATCCCCATTTTGGGGGGAGGTAGATTTGAAATTGGTTCGCTCATCTCCTAGCTTGGCTGCCTTGTGATTAAACCCTTTCTCTTTGCAAACTCGTCTTCTCAGTGATTGGCATAATCGTGCGGCAGGCAAAACGAACCTGGTTCGCTAACAATATCATGACTGCGGCTGTAATTTGTCTGTGCTTATGTTATTTCATTACAGTTACTGTCACAGTAAACAACATAAAAAAGACTTACAAAGAAAGAGAATTCCAGTCAGCTAGACTAAGAGAGACAAATGAATAGAATGAGACAGAGGCAGTCATCCAAAATTTGGCAAAGAAATGATTATATCAAGACATAATATTTGTCAAAAGCTTAATAAACTTTAAAACATTTTGCAAATAAAGTCTGTAAGGGAATCATCAAGTTAGAGAGCATGTGCATAGGAAAGAATGCTAATTTCATGGGTATACAATTAATTCTAGCAAATTATTTTTAAATTAGTTAAAGCTTCAACCATGTCAGTAACAATGTCTTTAACGATTTATTTCAAGTATTATTTCCTCCAATGTGGATATTATAAATTTTGTGGATATTATTATTCGCAGAGCTCCATCTGATTATCCAGTCTTTTAAACATCCTACAATATCAGCATGCCTTGCCCCAAAAAAGAGGGTGAAGATCTTGCAACAAAGTGGGAGGTGGATTGGAATGAAAAGCCCAATCTTTCATATTTGACTGGAATTGGATCACAGTATATTATAGCCCATGAAAGCAAGTAAAGTCTTGCTCAAGATTTGTGAGAGTGGTATTTATAATAAGATATATATAAATATATGGTCTTCATCCCTGTCCCTGGCACAGAGTTCTTAAACTCTTGAAATTTCCTACCATGAGAGGGATTAAAGTGTCTTTTGTTATGTTAATGAAGTGATTTTTGGAAAGCACCTAAGGATGGGAGCTGCTTGCCAGTGGAGCCAACCATGTGGTTAGAGGGTTGGAACTTTCAGTCCTACCCCTGACCTCTGGAGAGCAGGGAGAGGGGCTGGAGATTGAGTTCAACCACCAATGGCCAATGATTTAATCCATCATAACTATGTAATGAAACCTCCATAAAAACTCAAAAGGAGGGGTTCAGAGAGCTTCTGGGTTGGTGAACACGTGAAGATTTGGGGAGAGTGGTGCCCAGAGAGAGCATGGAAGCTCCACGCCATGTCCCCACACCTTGCCCTATGCCTCTCTTCCATCTGGCTGTTCCTGAGTAAATCCTTTTATAATAAACCAGAAATCTAATAAGTAAAATGTTTTTCTGACTTCTATGAGCTGCTCTAGAAAATTAATCAAACCCAAGGAGAGGGTTGTGGGAACCTCCAATCTGTAGCCTGTTGTTCAGAAGTACAGGTGACAACCTGGACTTGAGACTGGCATCTGAAGTGAGGGGCGGTCTTGTAGGACTGGGCCCTTAACCTGTGGGATCTGACCCCATCTCCTTTAAATAGCGTCATAACTGAGTTGAATTATAGGACACCCAGATGGTGTCGGAGAAATACTTGATGGTGTGGGGAAAACCCCCATACACCGGAATTGATTGGAGATTTCTTAAGATTAAATCATTAATTAGTTTGAAATGGACTCAAAATACAAGAAGAAAAGGAATGAAGAACAAAGTAATAATTTCTACTAGTTACTAAATGTTGACAGCGTGGTAGGTACTTTCACACATGCCATCTCCTCAAATCTTCACAATAAATGTGACGCAGATATTATATCCCATCTTCCCTTTTTATTTTCAAATCAATGTTACTGGGGTAGAATTTGTATACAAAAAAATGCACTCATTTTAAGTGAAGAATTTGATGTATTTTGACAAATTGCATATTATGTAAACACCGTTACAATGAGAATAGACCATATTTTCATCAAAAACTTCCCCTGTGCCTCTTTAGTTAGTTCCCACTCCGCAACCTTGCCCTCAGGAAACCACTGATGCAGTGTCCATCACCATAGGTTAGAACTGCCCCTGCTGGAGTTTCATGTGAATAGACTCATATGGTGTGTATTCTTTTGCGTCTTGCTTCTTTTGATCATTATTGTGATTTGAAAATGTGTCCATGTTGCTCCTGTATCAATAGGTCTTTAAGAAATTTTTTTAATAGTATTCCATTGTATGGGTATAGCACAACTTGTTTATCCATTCAACTGTTGGTGGGCATTGCACTGTTTCCAGTTTTAGCTCTTATAAATAAGGCGTCTATGGACATTTTTATACAAATCTTGTATGGACACTGTTTTTGTTTCCATCAAATAAAGATCTGGGAAAGTAATTGCTGAATCATATTTTAGGTGTATTTTTAACTTTATAAGAAACTTCCAAGCTGATTTCCAAAGAGGTTGCACTAATTTACATCCCTACCAGAAATAAATGAGAATTCCAGTTCCTTATTATAATCTCACGAACACTTGGTATTGTCAGTCTTTGTAACACTATCCATTATAGCTGATGATAGTTGATATGAAGTGGTATCTCATTGCGCTTTTACATTGGAATTTTCTGATAAATAATGATATTGAGTACTATTTCATGTGCATATTTCCCATTCATATATCTTCTCACATGAAGTTTTGTTTAAATGTTTTCCCTCTTTATGTTGGTTGGTTTGTCTTCTTATTCTTGAGTTGTATGATGTTTTTATCTATATTGGATATAAGTCTTTTTTGTTGATGTGGTAAAAGACAGAAGCAAGATAGTTTAAAGTAAGGGGCAAGCTGCATAAAATTGTTTTGAAGGAGGGAAAGAGAATTAATATTATTTCAGAATAGACAATAGAGACAATGAAGCAATATATTTCCAAATCACTTTATGGTTATCTGAGACACTGGTGTAATGGAACAAAACATTGGAGCAGGAAACTAAGAATCTAAAGTCTACATTCAAGAGAAAGCCACGTGGTATGGCACAGGGGTTTGGGGGAAGATGAGAAAGATTTAGAAATAGAGTGACCTGGAATGGAATCCATGTCACCAATTTTTTACTTGGGCAAAAAACTTTTCTGCATCTCAATGTCTTCCTTTATAAGATAGGGAGAGTGTCTTTTGGGGTTAGTATAATAAATAATGTATGCAAAACACCAACTTCTTAGTGGTCTTTGATAAATGGCAGCCATGACTATTCTGACTGTGCCATTAAACTATCTGTAGAAATTGAACTAATTTATGATCAAAGTCCATACCACTCTAAAATTTCACCATTCTACTGCTGGGATTTTTCGAGATGCATAAAGAGTAGGGCAATAAATGACATTTATTCACATGAGCTAACATTTTCCTGAGGCAAAGACTCGATGCAAGAGAATGACTTGAGAAAGCTCAAACTCAAAATACAGTTCTATTTACCATATTCTTAAATTTCTAAGAGATTTAAGTTGCATATTTGTCCATCTATCTAATTTTTATGCGTGCAAAAAGGAGAATAAATCAAATTGTGTTTTTCACTAAAAGATAAATAAAAAGAGAGATCTAAAATATGTTTCATTCAGAAATGTCTATCTTGTTGCCATTATGCTTATTTTCCCTGGTGCTTCTTCTGCAAGGCATTTGCAATGTTTGCTTTCTGACTTCTGATTGTGGAGTTACTCGTGTTTTTAAGGCATGCTTTGTGCTTTGCACATGAATGACTATTAAACTAGCAAAGGGAAATGTAAACTACAGTTTTCCTTACAGGGAAATAATAAACCCTGAAACAAAATCCAAAATAACCTGAAAGAAACCCATCTTAAGTGTTTGGTCCTAAACATTTTACTGAACAAAAAGATGAAGCATAGAAAGTCACTGTTTAGGTAAGACAAAAAATTCATAATTCAATTTTAGCATTTGAATTTACACGTCTTCATTATTTAAAGGCGATGACGTACTGAAAGGTGATATGGAAAGTGATGCTCAAGTCTTTGAAGCAGAAGATTCCACACCTCTACCAAAAACCCAAAAATGGTCTTAGCCATGATTCTTAGGTAAAAGAGTCATTTTGAGCTTTGTGGAGTTAACTTTAAGTTTATTCTCTTTTTCTTCCAGTCTTCAGGGACCTCAGATTAACTTTATTATTTTTAAGAGGATGATATTGCTTAGAAAGTTGCACAGGTTTTACTTAATCAAGTTACTAAATGCTGCAATACTGATTGGAAGTCAAGGTGCTGTCCAGTATAAAACTTTTTTGGGGAGGGGGCCTTCTTTTTATTGAGGTAACATTGGTTTATAACATTATATCAATTTCAGGTGTACATCATTATATTTCAATTTCTTTGTAGACAAGATCATGTTCACCACCCAAAGACTAATCACCATCTGTCATTGTACACATTTTGTACACCAAAACTATTTGTTAAGGGCTAAGGTTTTATTGTCCTTAACATACACTCAATGTAGTTGAGAGAGATAGTACAGAAACATATGGGAAGTTATATGGTAGTAAAACCTTCTGATGTAAGCCCAAGATAATGCATAATTAAGTGTCAGATGGACCATATACACCAATGTTCTGTAAAATATCTGAGACTGAAAAGGCAGCTCAGAGAAATGAGAATATTAAGCAAACCAAGGACACTGCTCTGGGTTTCAGATCACAACCAGGACTATCCTACACAGGCTTTCATGATATTCTGGTGTTGTATGAAAAGCATAACCAAGTTGGCTATTTCAGTCAAGGAGGAAAAATTCCAAGAATGTGCAAAGCACTAATGTGTACGCCATATTTGATTCAAAGGTTTCCACAAAAACTATCAACAATAGATACATGGATATTTTCTACAACTGTTCAAACCTATATAGAGCTAGTTGGAATGGATGTCTCAGAAGAAGGCTATGAGTTCTTGGTTTGCTCCAAACTTAATAATTCACATAGTTTAGATCACCTACTTTTTTTCATCTGTTTTTTATTTTGTGGGAAACAACAAACATTTCACTGAGAAAAACGAGTGGGACGATGTTCCAGCTGTAAAGCTTCTAGCACACTAAGGCTTTCACTGTTCAGGCGACAGTATGTGAAGTTTTTTCCTGCTGAACCTAATCAATAGTGTGGTTTCCTTTCTTTGTTTTAATTGCTCTGATTTTCATTACATCCTGTAAGTTCTGGGTATGTAAGCTTTTAGCACCGCAGCTGAGCAATTCCATGGAATGCTGAGGCTATTCGTGATGCTCCCATCCTAATTCATTTAATAATAACTCAAAAATGTCACTTTAAAAAAAGTAATAATTGGGGCCGCCCGGTGGCGCAGCGGTTTAGTTCGCGCTTGGCAGCCCCGGGTTCGCGAATTCAAACCCCGGGCACCTGCCGACGCACTGCTTGTCAGCCATGCTGGGGCAGCGTCCCATATAAAGTGGAGGAAGATGGGCATGGATGTTAGCCCAGGGCCAGTCTTCCGCAGCAAAAAGGGGAGGATTGGTAACAGATGTTAGCTCAGGGCTGGTCTTCCCCCCCCCACACACACAAAAAAAAGTAATAATTACAACCAGCTATATAAAATGGTGTGCTTTATTAATTACATTCAACATTCTGTTGTACGAGAAGTAAAATACATATGTACATTAGAATCCTTTCACACTATTTCGTCGTGCATACATTCATATATTGCACCCAAACCTATAAAGAAATAATTTTTCTTTGACGATTACAGCATAATGTAAAAGCAAAATTTATGTAATATTAAATTCTCAGCAGTTTTCCTATAATGCATTGAGAATTATTTAAACAATACTCAATGTTTTAAACAATACTCAATTGTTTGGGGTTTTTTCCCCCTAATAGGTATCTCTAGATTAGTAATCACAAAATACCATTGAGACAGACTGGCTTCTGGAACTCCAGAGTGAAGACTCAGTGAAGCTGCTTTCCCTCTGAAACAATGAAAATACTGACAAAACAAACAAAATAAACCTCTTTGGAATTCTGACAATTAACCCAAGTGATAGAATGAGCTGAGAATTGTGTATCCAAGAGAACTTTAAGAACCTTGATGGAACAGTTGGGTTGCCGACACTTTCACTTGGGGCTATTCCCATCTTCCCTTCCTCCCCAGCTCATTGGTGTGGTAGCCCAAAGCCAGCAGCTTTGCAGACTGTGGAGAGATTTGACTAATTTTGAAATTCC
Source organism: Tapirus indicus (assembly GCA_031878705.1). Taxonomy (NCBI): domain Eukaryota; kingdom Metazoa; phylum Chordata; class Mammalia; order Perissodactyla; family Tapiridae; genus Tapirus; species Tapirus indicus. The sequence continues at coordinate 30,543,807 of CM062941.1, read as the reverse complement.
ATTAAAAACACCATCCCCAGAACACAGACAACATTTTGTATGAACTTAACAGCTCCCTGGAAAATTTGTTTTCAGTGTGGTGACTATTGGAGTTGATTCAGAGATCAACTGGGGGTTCTGGTGGCACGGAACCTAGGCCCAGGACATTACCAAAACAATAGCAAACTGCTGGCAATACCTCAGTGGCCCAAGGCTGTGAGTTTAGTTGAGGCAAACTGAGAGCTTGGAAGAAAGTTAAAGGAAATCTTGGAGAAATAGATGAACACAGGGAAGTTTAAAATGCTCCAACAAATTCCTGGCTATATAAAAGGCTGTGCATATCTGCAAGACTGTGTGCAAGCCCAGACAAGACTTGGAAAGAAGAAGGCAGAAGTCACTCACCTCTAGGTGACCTTGAGGCCCTGTGAAAGTAGGAAGTGAAAACTAAGGCTGTCCATAAACTACCTGACATCTGAAAGCCAGCCTTCTTACGTAGATGCCCCAAGACATACAGGAAGGCATATAAGGAAACTTCTGACAACCATTGTTTCACCACTAAAGTATACTGACCCAGTTGTGACCCTTAGGAAGCCAAGTTTAAAAATAAAATCAGGAACTTTAAAAAACTGCTGACAGAGACCTCAGTTGCCATGTGCTGTAAGGAATAAAGAATGTACAGAAGTATCTGAGGAAAGTCAGTAAACAAAAAAGCAGCAACAAGAAAAACAAAAAAATAATAATAAACACCAACAAAAACAGCAACAACAACAAGTCTTAGTGGGAGAGCAGATAGAAAAATCTGATACCAGAATTGTTACAATGTATTATCTGAAATTCCAGCTTTTAGTACAAAGTTATGAAATATTTAAAAAAGAAGAAAGTACGCCACATACAGGGAATAAAGCAGCCAACAGAAAGGGTCTCTAAGAGGGCCCAGATTTTGGACTAAATAGGAAAACACTTTAATCAGTTATAAACACGTGAAAGAAACTGAGGGAAACTATGTCTAGAGAATTTAAGGAAAGCATTACTACAATATCTCTCCAAAAAGAGAACATTAATAAACACACAGAAACTATAAGAAAGAACCAAAGAAGCTATGAACTGAGTTGAATAGTACAATCGCTGAAATGAAAAATCACTAGACAGTCTTAAAAACAGATTTGGGTTGGAAGAAATAAATGGAGAACTTGAAGATGAATTAATAAAAAATTATCCAGTCTCAGGAGCAGAAACAAAATGGAATGAAGAAAAATGAATGGAAACTCAGAGATCTGTGGGACAACATCAAGTATACCAACATATGCAACATGGAAATACCAGAAGGAAAGAGAAGAGACAGAAAAAACATGTGACGAGACAATGGCTAAAAATTTCCCAAATTAGATAAAAAATATTAATATACACATTGAAGGAGCTCAACAAATTCCAAGTAGAATCAACTCAAAAAGATTCACAACTCCACACATCATAGTCAAATTAACAAAAATCAAAGAGAAAATATTTCTTCAGCTTTATTGAGGCATATTTAACAAATAAAAGTAGACATTTGGAGTGTACAATGTGATGATCTAATATACATATTAAAATAAAATTCTGTAGATTTTTGAAATCATTACTGCAATCAAGTTAATTTGATCACCTCATGTAGGTACATTTTGTGTGTATGTGTGTGTGGTGAGAACATTTAAGATCTACTCTGTTAGCAAATTTCAAATATAAAATATAGTATTAACTATAGTCACCATGCTGTATATTAGATCCCTAGAACTTATTGATCTTGACAAAGAGAAAATCTTGAAGTAGCAAGAGAAAAATGACACATTATGTGCAAGGGACCCTTAACAAGATTGACAGTGGACTTCACCTGCAATTGAAATCAATTCCTTCAATTGTCTGGGCAACCACTAAGAAACAACTCAAAAAGTAGTAAAGAAACAAGGGACTAAAATGGTACCCTAGAAAATATCTGTTTAAAACAAAGGAAGACAAGAACAAAAGAACAGAGGGAAAAAATATACATAAAACTTATAGAAAATAAATAACAAAATGACAGCTATAAATCCATCTTATCAGTAAATACATTAAGAGTAAGTGAATTAGGGGCCGGCCTGGTAGCATAGTGGTTAAGTTTGCACATTCCACTTTGACGACCTGGGGTTTGCTGATTCAAATCCTGGGCACAGACCTACTCACCGCTCATCAAGCCATGCTGAGGTGGCATCCCATACAGAAGAGCTACAACTCTACAACTGCGACACACCACTATGTACTGGGGCTCTGGGGAGAAAAAAGAAAAAGAGGAAGATTGGTGACAGATGTTAGCACAGGGCCAATCTCCCTCAAAAACAACTAAGTAAATACATTAAAAAAAAGGGTAAGTGAATTAAACACCCAATTTAAAGATAGAGATCAGCAGAATGAACTTTTAAAATGATCCAACTATATGCTATCTACAAGAGACACACTTCATAATCAAGGCAAAAATAAGTTGAAATGAAAAGGATAGGAAAATACACCATATAAACCAAAACCAAGAGAGAATTGGAGTGGCTATATTAACATCAGAAAAATTAGACTTTAAGGTAAAACTTGTTACTAGACACAAAGAGGACATTTTATAATAATAAGGATGTCAATTCACCAAGAATATATAATAATTATAAACATGCATGCACCTAACAATAGAGCATTAAAAGACATGAAGCAGAAACTGACTAAATTGAAAGGAGAAATAGATAATTCAACACTAATAATGGAGACTTCAATATCTCACATTCAATAATGAATAGGAAACCTAAGCAGAAGATCAACAAAGAAAGAAGACTTGAAAAACACTATAAACTGACTAGACCTAAGAGACATCTATTGGACACTCCAACCAACAATAGCAGAATACACATTATTCTCAAGGGAATATGGAACATAATTTAGATAAACTGTATTCTAGGCTTTACAACAATATAGTTAAAATGATTAGATCACACAGTCTGTTCTCTGACAAAATATATTTAAATAGGAAATCAACAACAGAACAAATATGAGAAATTCACAAATGTGTGTTATCAATGGGTCAAAGAAGAAATCACAAGAGGTATAAGAAAATACTTGGAGATGAATTAAAATGAAAACACAATAAATGAAAACTCACAGGATGCAGATAATGCTGTGGTTACAGGCAAATTTAGAGCTATAGATGTCTATGTTGAAAAAGAAGAAGGATCTCAAGTCAGTAACTTAACTTTCCACCTTAAGATTCTAGGAAAAACAGCAAATTAAACTTAACGTAAGGAGAAGGAAAGAACTAATAAAGAGTAGAAATAAAATGAAGACAATAATAAACAGAAAAACAGTAGAGAAAATAAACCAAATCAAAAGTTTATTCTTTCCAAATAGAAACAAAATTAACAAATTTTTAGCTAGACTGACCAAGAAAAATTAAGTATGAAATTACTAAAATAGAAAATAAAGGAAGGAATAACACTACTAATCTTACATTTTAAAAAAAGGATAACTAGGGAATACTATGAGAAATTTATACCAAAAAAATTAGATAGCTTAGATAAAACAGAGAAATTCTAAAAAAAAAAAAAAACCCCAAATTACTGAAACTGACACAAAGAGATAGATAAGTATAGATCAATATCAACTGAAGGAATTGAATTCATAATCAAAAAACTTCCCACAAAGCAAATTCCACACCCAATGACTTCACTAGCAAATTCTACTAGAGGTTTAAAAGAGAATTAACATCAATCTTTCACAAAACATACAAAAAAATATATGAGAGGAGGAAATTCTCAACAATAAAAGAAATTGAATTAGTAATTTTAAATCTTTCAACAAAGCAAAATCTAGGTCAAATTAGATTCATGAGAGGATTCTACTAAACATTTAAAAAAGAACTGATAGCCAACACAACATTGAAGGAGAAGAACAAAGACAGGGGACTAACACTACCCGACTTTAAGATTTACTATAAAGCTAGAGTAACCAAGACAGTGTGGTATTAGTAAAAGAATAGACAAATATAAATCAATGGAAAAGGATAGAGACCCCCAAATAGACCCACATAATTATAGTAACTGATCTTTGACAAAGGAGCCAAGGCAACACAATGGAGTAAATAGACTTTTCAACAAATGGTGCTGGAACAACTGGACATCCACACGCAAAAATATGAATCTAGACACAAATTTTAATCTTTCACAAAAAGTAACTCAAAGTGGATCACAAATATAAATGTAAAATGCAAAACTATAAAATTCCTAGAAGATAACATAGGAGACAATCTAGATGACTTTGGGTATGGTGATGACTTTTTAGATACAACACCAAAGGCACGATTCATGAAAGAAATAATTGCTAAGCTAGACTTCTAAAATTAAAAACTTCTGTTCTGTGAAAGACAATGTAAAGAGAACGAGAATACAAGCCACAGATTGGGAGAGAATATTTGAAAAAGATACATCTGATAAAAAACTGATATTCAAAGTATTCAAACAACCCTTGAAATTCAATAATGAGAAAACCACCAAATTAAAAAATGAACCAAAGATCTTAATAGACATCTCACTAAAGAAGATATACAGATGGCAAAAAAACATATGAACGGAAATTCCACAGCCTGTGTCATCAGGGAAATGCAAATTAAAACAACGAGATACCACAACATATCAGAACGGCCAAAATCTGGAACGCTGACAACTCCAAATGCTGGCGGCGACGTGGAGCAGCAGGAGCTCATTCATCGCTGGTGGGAATGCAAAATGGTGCAGCCACTTTGGAAAACATTTTGGCAGTTTCTAACAAAACTAACCATACTCTTACCATATGATCTAGCAATGGCATTTCTTGGTATTTACCCAGAAGAGTTGAAAACTTATGTCCACACAAAAACCTGCACATGTAGGTTACAGCAGCTTTATTCATAATTGCCGAAACTTGGAAATAATCAAGACGTCCTTCAGTAGGTGAATGTATAAATAAACTGTGGTACATCCAGACAACGGAATATTACTCAGCACTAATGAGAGATGAGCCATTTAGCCGTGAAAAGACAAGGACAGACCTTAAATGCATATTAGTAAGTGAAAGAAGCCAGTCTGAAAAGGTTATATACTGTATGTTCCAAATATTTGGCATTCTGGAAAAGGGAAAACTATGGAGGCAGTAGATAGATCAGTGGTTGCCAGGGGTTGAGAGGTGGAGAAATGAATAAACAGAGTGCAGAGGATTTTGATGGCAGTGGACTTACCGGGTACAATACTGTAACAATGGGTACATGTCATTATACATTTGTCCAAACCCATAGAATGTACAACACCAAGAGTGAACCCCAATGTAAACTATGGGCTTGGGGTGATCATGATGTGTCAATGTAGGTTCATCAGTTATGACAAATGTACTGTCTCGTAAAGAATATTGATAATGGGGTGGGGGAAGCTGTGCATATGTGGGGCAAGGGGTATTTGGGCAATCTCTGTACATTCCTCTTAATTTTGCTGTGACCCTAAAACTCCTCTAAAAAAATAAAAACTAAAAAACAAAAAGAATTGATATCAATTTCTCACAAACTCTTCCAAAAAATAGGAGAGGAGGGAACACTTCCCAATTCATGCTCTGAGGCCACTATTATCCTAATATAAAAACCAGAGAAAGAACTTAACAAATAAAGAAAATTACAGACCACTAACCTTTATAAATATAGTTGTCAACATCCTCAACAAAATACTAGAAGATTGATTTCAGCTACATATAAAATGGATTATAAACCATAACCTAGTTGGATTTATGTCTGGAGTACAAGATTTTTTTCAACATAGGAAAATTACTCAGTGTAGCACACAATATTAATAGAATAAAGCAAAGACTTCTAATGATTACCTCAATAAACACAGGAAAAGCATTTGATAAAACTCATTGTCCTTTCATGATAAAAACCCTCAAAAAACAGAAGAAAATTTTCTCAACCTGATCAAAGTTCTCCAGCAAAAACTTGCAGCTAACATCTTACTCAGAAAACTAGAAATAAAAGGGAACTTCCTTAACACAAATAAAGAGCAATTATTAAAAACCAGTGAAAGACAGAAGGCTTTGTCCTAAAGTCAGGTACAAGACAAGAATGTCTGCTCTCACCACTTCTATTCAACTTTGGACCAGAGTTTGCAGTCAGGACAATTAGGTGGGAAAATGAAATAAAAAGCATCCAAATTAGAAAGGAACAAGTACAATACTATATATCTGCAGATGACATTCTTGTATATAGAAAATCCTAGGGAATGCACAAAAAAACTGCTAGAGCTAATCAATGAGTTTAACAAGCTCACAATATAGAAGATCAATTTATAAAAATAAGTTCTGTTTCTATACACTAGCACTGACCAACTGGAAAATGAAATTAAGAAAATTCCACTTGAAATCACATTAAAAAGAATATATTTAATAAAATAAATGTAAGACTTTTAAAATGAAAACATTGTTGAGAAAAATTAAAGAAGATCTGTATAAATGGAAAGACATCCCACGTTCATGTATTGGAAGACAACATTATTAAGATGGGAATATTCCCCCAATTGATCTACAGATTTGGTACAAATCCTATCAAAATTTCAACTGCCTGTTTTTTTTCTTCATAAATTTGCAAACTGTTCCTAAAATTCACACAGAACTGCAAGAGATCCTGGATAACCAAAAATAATCTTGAAAAATAAAAACAAAGTTGGAGGACTAACATTTCTCAAGTTCGTAACCTGCTGCAAATCTGCAGTAGTCAGGATAGTGTGGTAACAGCATAAATACAGACATATAGGTGGATGGAATATAACTGTGAGTCCAGAAATAAATTCTCACATTTATAATGAATTGGTTTTCAACAAGGGTGCCAAGAAAATTCAATGAGCAAAGAATTGTCTTTGTAACAAATTGTGCTCAGACAACTGAATCACCACATGCAGAAGAACGAATTGAGACTCCTACCTCACACCACACACTAAAATAACTCAAAATGGATCATAGACCTAAGTGTTAGAACTAAGTCTATAACACTCACAGGAGAAAACATGAGTGAATCTTCATGACCTTGAGTTATGCAGTAGTTTCTTAGGTATAGCATCAGAAGCACAAGCAAGAAATGAAAAATAGATAAATTGGACTTCAAAATTTTTAAAACTTTGTGCTTCACGGGACTCCACCAAGAAGGCTAAAAGGCAAACCCATTCACAGAATGGGGCAAAATATTCGCAAATCATACTGATAAGATACTTGCATCTGAGACATAAAGAACTCTTACAACTCAAAAAAAAAGAGAGAGAGAGAGAATCCAATTTTTAAAATGTGAAAATAATTTAAACATTTCTTCAAAGAAAATATACAAATGGCCAAAAAGCACAAAAAAGATGTGCTACATTATTAGTCATTAGGGAAATACAAATCAAAACCACAATGAGATAGCCCTCCATATCCACTAGGATAGCTAAAATTAAGAAGGCAGACAACAACAAGTGTTGGTGAAGATGTGGAGAATTTGGAACCTCACTTATTGCTGATGGGAATGTAAAGTATCTCAGCCACTTGGGAAAACAGTGGAGCAGTTCCTCAAAATGCCAAACACAAAGTTGCCATATGATTCAGCAAGTCCACTCAAGTATTATCCAAGCGAACAAAACACGTATGTTCGTGCCAGGACTTGAACACGAATGTTCATAGCAGCATCATTCATAATAGCCAAAAAGTGTCCATCAGCTGACGAATGGATGAATAAAATGTGATATGTCCATACAATGGAATATTATCCACCAGTAAAAAGAAGGTACTGACACATGCTTCAACATGGATAAACCTTGAAAACATTATGTTAAGTGAAAGGAGCCAGTCACGAAAGACCACGTGCAGTATGATTTTATTTATGTGGAATACCCAGAATGGACAAATCCATAGAGACATAGATTGTGAGCTGATGGGGATGGAGGGAGGTGAGGAGAGCAGCAATGGGGACTGACTGCTAACATGTGTAGGGGTTCTTTTGGGGTATTGAAAATGTTCCAAAATTAGATTGTGGTGAGGACTGAACAAATCTGTGAATGAGGTAAAAACCACTGAACTGAACACTTGAAATGGGTGAATTTTATGGTATGTGAAATATATCCTAGTGAAGTTCTAAAAAATGTGAGAAAAATATTTAGCTGATTCTCTGCTAAGTTATTCCAAATTTCTCTGATATACAACATGCTTTTACTAACACACTGAGATGTTGGAAAGAATAATGTCAAATAATCCAACAAGCCAAGCAGCATATGTAAATATTAAACAAAACTGAATAGGATATTTTATTTACCTATAAATAATATAACATGTAATCAGTAACAGAAGGTCAGTTAAAAGTTAGTTTAGATATGATCCATTCAAATTAAAGTCAGGGATTTCTTTAGAGTTATAACTGATTAATTAATACATCTTCATGATATCTTCTAAATATACCACTATAAAAAGGAATATGAAAAGAAATATGTTTTCGCTAAATCTACCCTAGAGATACATATCCTGAATATATCCACCAATGGGACTTGGTGGATCAATCAATTTTAAAAATTGGGTTTAGAACTAAAATGCCCACATCTGCACGCACAGCTTGGACCATTACCAGTGTACACACAATCCCTCTCCCTAGCTTACAGGCCACTTCACTTACTCTACTTCTTTCTCTTTTCCTGTTACCGTAAACATAGTCAACCAAACCAGAAACTTCTGTCTCCTCCCTCTGCCTCATTCTGACATTCAGTCTGTCCACAAATCTCGTCTATTCTGTTTCTACTGTAACTGCTTCATTTCAACCCATTTGATAATTCCATAACTCATTTCCCTGCTGCTGGTCTCTATGCTGTAGCCAGAGTTCTTTTTCTAAGACAGAGGTCTCGGTGTGTCATTACCTGCTTTAATAACTTTAATGGTTCCCTGTTTCCAGTAAAATAAATCACAAAATCTGCAGAGCAACCCCTAACAACGGGCGGTAACCACAGCTGTAGACTCACATGTCTGGTTCCAGTCCTGCGTCTCCAGGGGCGCTCCCGCCATGATCTCAGGAGAGTGACCAGCTCTCCGAGTCTGCCTCCTCCTTTATGCAACTGGTATAACAACCCCTAAGAAGAAGGTTCAAGTAAGGTAATGCAAAGTCCCTAACAGATTATCAACACATCATCCAAAATATCAATATGATCATAGTATTCACAGGCTTTCACAGTTGTCCCTATTTCCATTCTCATGAATTTCACTTCATGAGGTGTGTGCTTTATCCACGACTGAGAACCAATATTTCTTTTACAGTGCATGTTTTCAGTACTCAAATTGGGGAAAAGGTGATTAATTGACTAGAGAATATGATTGGCATCCAATATTGATCCCAGTTTGCTTGGGGGTTTCATGGTTTAGGCCTGTTGTCCCAGAGTAATATTCCCTTTTCCATTCTTGAAAGTGCCCTGGTTTGGGGGAAAAAAATATGTAATTGCCCTGTAAAAAACACAATTGTGGTAGAGAGCCATCACGGAGAAAGTCAGAACTCATGGAGCGGCATTACTTGAGGGACTGGCTGGCTGACTCCTCTGGCTCTTCTCTTCTTTTGTTTACCACTGGGGCTCGTGAATTCTTCCACAGTGAATGTTCAAGGTCAAGGTCAAAAACAGCAGAGGAGTCCCAGGCACCTGAGCATGTGGGTTAAAGGACAAGAGACACTTTTAGAGGTTTTTTTGGTCCATTTTTATCAACAAAATTATCATTTCAGGGTGCATAAATGCAGCTTAAAGCTACTTAAAACATTAAAATATTTATTGCTGAAATACCTGGAAGTAAAATTGCTTTGTTATTGCCTATCACAAATTCTCTGAAGCTAGCCTCTCTTATCTCACTGAAACTACCATTTTGATGAATTAAGCTTTGTTAGAAACTCAGCTATCCCTTTATAGCAGAACAGACTGCTTGCTTTTTCCTCAGAAAACTGTGCATTTTATTCTTTATTGATTGAGATAAAATTCTGCATTTTCTCCAGTTATCAAAATCCCACTCCAGGACAGATGCCATCTCCTCCAGGAAGCCTTTTGTAACCCAGCCTGTCCCTTCTACGCTGTGTCATCTTCTGATCATTATCGTGTTCTTTTAGCCATCCTTTCAAAAATATTTAAGTCCTCTCTTTGGATGTGTTTAGTGCTGCTCCCTTCTGTTATGCTACTCAATTTTGTAGCACACTGACTGATTACTAGTAGATGAACCACATATGTTGATCGAATAAATTGACTGTTGAAGGTAGGTGAGAGGAAAGAAAGAAGTATAATTCATGATACCAAGAAGTTTGTAACCTAATTGAGGAGTTCAGATTTGGAGTCTAGGACTGCTTGTTAAAAATGCAAGGCCACTTTCCACACGGAGAAAATGTGTAATAAAGGCAGCAGGCCTGGATGTCAAGAGGAGAAAAGGTTCTCAGGAGACACTTCATCGGAAGATGGGGATGGAGCGGTGAACAGTGTCAGCACCAGCCTGGGCCTGTGGGAAGGGGCTGCCACGGGTGCGTCCACACTGACGTCTCATGTCTGTGCCTCACCACGGAGATGTCTGAGCATGGCTGGCCTGATAAAACCCGAATCTTGTAGAAGGCATCTGGAGGTGTGGGGTGCACAGGAGGGCTTCGAAGTAGAAGAGGTGAGAGGCAGGCAGAATAATTAGAAATCTGTTAGAACAGTCTAATCCTTGAGGATTGATTGACATTTGCTTTAGATGATTCTTAAAAGCATAAATTCAAGTGTGTGGATCTACACCTACATTATAAAACTTTTAGTAAATGCTATGCATTGAAAATATTTTAAGACATCAATGAATTTTAGTTAGCACCTGCTTCAGTACACCAAATCCAAAAATGAAGTTATCAATCATATGTTTATTGTTTTGAGTCATATTCGTAAAAAGGCTTAGCTAGGCAAAGTGGTAATAAAATACTGCCTGAGGAATTAAAGTTAGAAATATTGCATAGAAATATTTCAGAGCAGAGTGCAAATACACATACACATTTTTAGAATCTATTTTTGTATCTGTATATCCATCTATATAATCTATCTATCCATCCATTTATTCATCCAGCTATCAACTATCTATGTCTATATTCAGAACATCCTCTCTTATATATACCCTAAGAACACTAAAAGAAAGGTCACCTATTTTGAGAAAGCCCCTCAGCCCTCTGAACCTCAGCTCAACTGTATTCACGTTAAGTCACTTGCTGCCACCCGGTGACAAATTGGAGTGCCTTTTCCAAAGGGCAAGTGAGAACTGAGGTGTCAGGTCCCGAGGGTGTCCCCTGTATTTACCGGCTGTATGCCTTGGAGAAGCTCATTGGTTTATGGCCAACTTCACCTGCAGGAAAGCCACAAAGTGAAGGCAAATCAAAGGATGACCTCTGGGCTGTGCTTCAAAATAGTCTAGTGGAGGGTGGGCCAGTGGGTGGGATAACCGTTACAACCATGTGCTGGGTACATGGGGGTTCACTGTACTGTTGCCTCCACTTGTACATGGGTTTGGAATTTTTTATAATAATAAGGTTAGATGATGGTGGCAGGGAGAGAAGGAGGTGGGGGACAGGAGGAGAAGGAGAGAGAGAGACAGAGAAGGCAAACTCTGCCGGGGTCCTGCGGGCAAAGTGGTCACTTGGGCACCTTCACAGAAGGTTAGAGCAGCAGAGAAAAATGTATTTTCCAGATTTAATAACAAATGAAGTGTGCTTTGTGATTGATCTCTGGATAAAACGCTGTTGTTTATGACCCAATATCCCTCTCTGGAGAAGTATAGCAGCTTTTCACAGGCCGCATGTCAGAGCACGTCCGCTAGGATGCTGGCAGTGTCTGCGCTCTAGCAAGTGTCTGGTCTTGTTGCTGGGAGATTTATGGAGGTGCCTGCCCTGTTACCTGCCCGCAGGTCTCCCTTCTGTGGGTTTGCTAACTTGCCAAACAGCAAACTCAATCATAGTCACGCCTTCAGGGCGTTTTCTTTCCACAGTGTGTCTGCATTTTGCACTTTTTCCCAAGTTTGAAACCAAATACTCCACAAATGACATTTCAGTATTTGTAGTTTATCCAAAAGCCATCCTCTCCTGTTTCTTCAGCCAAGAATGATGAAAATTAATACCAGTATTAAAAGCTTTTAGCATTACACATATGCATAAATTAATACAGGCTTATTTAAAATACCACCCTCCATAAAGAATAACGCCTTCCAGACAGTGTACGCGGCTAACACATTCACCAGTTTAGGTCACATCATTAATGCCACAAAGCTTCCACTCACAGAGGTCCACTGGTTTAGCTCCAATCCACATTTACAGATAACCATGCCAAAAACAGTAACTGTCTTATTCTGCTCGAGTCACCATGACAAATACAACAGACCAGGCAGCTCGAACAACAGACATTTATTTCTCCTAGTGCTGGAGGCTGGAGGTCTGAGATCGGGGTGTTGGCAGGGCTGGTTTCTCCTGAGGTCCCTCTCCTTGGTTGTAGACAGCCGTCTTCTCCTGTGTCCTCACAAGGTCATCCCTCTGTGTGCACATCTCTGGTGTCCACGTGTCCAAATTTTCTCGTCTTATAAGGACACCCTCAGATTGGATTAGGGCCCACTTTAGCGACTCCACTTTAACTGAATCCCTGCTTTCAAGGCCTCTAATCTGGTCACATTCTGAGGTATTGGGGGTTAAGACTCCAACATCTGAGTTTTGGGAGGACAGTAACTAAGACGTTTGTGAGAAAAGGCCCTGAGGAAGGGCATGGCTGACTCAGCACAATGGCTTCTACCAGCTGAGAAGACTCTGGAAGTCCAGACCCGACATGGAGCATTAACTTAATGCTTTCTAATCATTAAACTGTTTATCTGAGTAAAAGCACAACAAATGCTCTTCATAGAAAACCAAACAAGAGTGAAGAAGAAAATAAAGATTACTCATAAATTCTACTACAGTACTCTGATGTAATTCCTATTAATATCTGGTGAGCTTCCTTCCTTTAGTTCAATACTATAAACGAGTCTATACTGCATGTACAGTTTTGTATCTAGACTTTTTAACTTAATTTTATATTCATAAGAATGTTCCTGCAATATTAAAATTTGTTGGCAAACATCAGCTTTAATATTTACACTCTTCCATAATATGAATATAATTTATATAATATTCTGCTAATGTTAGGCATTTATATTCTTTCAGAATTGGTTGTTATAACAATGTGTAACAGTACATCTTGGCACACACATTTTTCTTCATTTATCACTATTTCATTTGGATAGCTTCCTAGAAGTGGGATTATTAGGCCAAAGAATATGACTATTTTAGAGGAAATTGGTGCATATTGTCAGATTATTTTCCAGGAAGAGTATATCAATTAAATTTTCCGCTAGAAAAATGGAGAAGTACATGTCTTGCCATACACATATCAGCTATAAGGAATATAACTTTTCAATTATTTGCCAACTTAATAGGTGAAAACAGTATTTGATTACATTTTTCTGCACATTTTAACATAAATTTATATTTTTTAGCCATTTGAGTTTTTTATTCATGTCTTTTTCTGTGAATATTTTATTCATGTCATTGTCAACTTTTTTTTTGTGAGGAAGACCAGCCCTGAGCTAACATCCGTTGCTAATCCTCCTCTTTTTGCTGAGGAAGACTGGCCCTGGGCTAACATCCGTGCCCATCTTCCTCTACTTTATATGGGATGCCGCCACGGCATGGCTGACAAACAGTGCGTCAGCAGGCGCCCGGGATCCGAACCCACGAACCCCAGGCTGCCAAGCGTGAACTAAACCGCTGCGCCACCGGGCGGCCCCTGTCAACTTTTAATACAATTTTAACTTTCTTTTGTTGTTATATATTACATAAGTTTTATCAAGAATTATTTCCAGTTATTGTTTGCAACTTAAATTATTCTATAAAGTTTAAATATATAACTTTTTTGTTTACAAAATTGAATCTATCAATATTTCTCTTACTATTTCTTGAGTTTTTACTTGGGAAGTTCTACTACATCTTGATTTAAGATTATTATTCTCCCACATATGTGTCCAGTTCTTAAAAGGTTTTTTCCTTTTGATCTTGGTCTGGAATTTATTTTGAAGGATGGTATTAAATAAATAATTAATTCTATTTTTGTATAAATAGCCATTTTTTCTCAGCATGATTTCTCGAGTAATTCTTTTCTGGCTTTTCCAAGTGAAATATAATCATTCCTTTATATATGAGAAGCATCTCTGAATATATAATGAGCTATTCACCTTTCTGTTTACTTCTGTTCTGAACTGAGTGTCTCCAAGTTGTCCTCATAAGTATTATCACAGTTTTAGACTACCGAGATACTTGGAGCCGAATTTTGATCTATCGACAAGATCATCACTAAGCCTAGGTCACTTCTTCATTATCAGCTTAGTTATTCTGCAGGCCCACTTTCATGGTAGCTTTGTGTGTTCTCTTCATGTGTGGGCGATTATTTTCACTAGTCGTATGACTATAAAGCAGACATTTCTTCCCCACCCTCCTCCTCCCACTTCATGGAAATATGAATGAAATGACTGCCAACGGGCTCAGGCAAAGCACAGACCTTTCAACACCATTTGTCCATCAGACATTTATCAAGTACCTGTGTGGGAAGGCAGTGTTTTAGACGTGGAGGATCCAGCAGTGAGCAAAACAGGCCAAAATCTCTGCTCCATGGACCTTAAAAGAAAGAAGTAACTAAAATTTGGACAGCGTCACATGGAGACAGGCAGAAGTGGAGCTGGCCTACAGTTCAGGAGGGCTGAATGTGTGAATTTCTGCCAACGTTGTATTCAGTGACATCATGGTGAGAGTTTGAAATAAATGGGCTGTGGTGGGAGGGTGTTTATGCCACAGAAACGCAAATGCTACAAATCAGGGCTCATTGTTTTTTTGAGAGGGAGAGCTGATTCACCGTCAGGCACTGTTGGTGATAAGTAGTAAAGAGAAATTGAAGCAGGGAACGGAGATGAGGAGTGCTGGGTGTGGGGACTGGCATTTTAGGTTTAAACATGGGGTCCAGGAGGCTGCCTGAGGATGTGACATTGGAGTGAGGACCCACAAGGAGTGAAGGAATGAACTGTGCAGGTATCTGGGGGGAGATGACCTAACTGAGAAACGGCATGTGCAAAGGCCCTGGAGAGGAGAGTCTGGCATGTTAAAAGGGGGACAGTGTGGCTGAAGCAGAGGAATGGGGGACAGTGGTGGAAAACAAGTCAGAGAGGACACCTTGGATTTCTGCCTGCAAGAGGGTGGAAGCCAATGGAACGTATGGGGTAGTTAGCACCCATGATGACCCCCCAGTGGTCCCAAGTCCTTGTATTTATTCTCGTTTGTAGGCCCCGTGCTACAGAATCAGGGCTGGCCTGGGCCACCAAAGCAATGATGTGTGCGAAATGCTTGCAGTTTCTACCGTCCGGGTCTTCTGGGTCCCTCTCTGCAGGAAGCCAGCCACCATGTCAGGAGGACACTCGAGCAGGCCCCAGGAGAGGTCACCATGGAGAGGAACCAGCAAGCATGTGAATGACCCACCTTGGAAGTGCACCCCCGACCCCAGTCCAGCCTGCCATGACTGCAGCTGCAGAGAGACCCTGGGCCTGGACCACCTGCACAAGCTACTCCCACATTCCTCACCTCCAGAAAAGGAGGGAGACAAGACGTTACCACGATTGTTTTAAGCCATCAAAGTTGGGTTGATTTGATGTGAAGCACTACATAACTAAAGCAGACACCACTCAGGGGCAGCGCAGCCAAGTAATTGGTGATATCAGAGCACCTGCTGGCATCTGGGGTGGAGGAAGCAGAGCCCCAGAGAGAAATCCAAAAGACACAGCGCAGCAAGGACAGCCAGCAGGAAACCATGAGGGGTGAGTTTGAGCTGTGGCAACTCCTCTGTCCCCGAAATGTGTTGAGGTGTTCAGGATGGCACTGTGGAGCCGTCACTCAGTCTGTGAACAATTCCCACGTCCCTTCGGAGGTCACACATGCGGAGCCACAACAACAGTAAGTGACAGTGATTCACTGGGAAGCGACATCTTTTCTTCCAACACCATCAATGAGTTGAATATTGTGTAGAGGTTTTGAGGGGAAATGATGTGCACCACGGAAGCCCCTTGCAAAGCTAGTCAGGCCTAGGTTGTGAATGTGTCTCATTTGTCCTGGTGGCTCATTCTCATCTTTTAACACAAATTTTCCACCTAACGCTCATAACTTAGTAAAACACAGAGGAGTGTGGGTTTGAACAGAAGCAGGTTGACTCATATAGCATGAACAAATTTAAGAATGGAAATGGGTTTTTGAATGAAGCATAACTCACTGTGATTTATCAGTTGTTCCATGAAATAAAATAGAGCGTAAACTCTTATTATTCACCATATCAATTATATAGCACACACGTGTGCTTAGTAGTGGGCACTAAGATTAATAGGTGTTGATTCATTATGATGGGGGAGTGATTGACACCATTGGGCCATCTCCTGACTGCAGCACCAAAGTGGAGCCAAGGACACAACGACCCCCACCCTAATGTGACATTTTTCACGCTAAGGACATGGATTTATGAAAAGGCATTTCTTGTCCTGAGGTTAACATCATGTGATTCCTCAGTTTTCATTTTTGAAAACATTAGTTTAGGAGAAAACTGATAAGAGGCTCTTGGACTCTAGAAAGAGAGCAAGAAGTGTGGGCAGTCTCCTCGTTGAACCTACAAGAATCCCTGACTTTAACCATGTGGTATTAAAGTTACCCACCAGGACACTAGGGCCACCGAGTGGTCAATCACAGCTTCTAGATCCACCTGGGCAGTGGTGGCTGAGGCAGCAGATAGAGAACCAGAACCCGGGCTGTCTGCTTGGATCAGTGGTTCCCCAACTTGGAGGCCAGTAAAATGATGGGCATTTTATAAACACACAGCTGCTCAGTTCTTGTCCCCCAGATCGAATGAACCAGAACCTCCAGGGGATAAGAAGCAGGCACATGTACTTTTAACAAGACTTCACTGAGTCTGATATACCCTAAAGGTTAAGAATCACGGGCTTAATTGATTTCAGCCCCTGATCAAAAAAAAGGTTGCGACAATCTTTGAGTTGTACGGTTATGGGCCATTTAATTTTGGAAGGAAACATGTTTTCCTAGGTCTCCAATTCATCTCTCTAGGGTGTTCATATGCCAGAGGCACTCCCTAACGGTGTAGCATCAGAGAGGCACACCACCTACGCAAAAGTCACAGAGTGGGGATCCTTAACAGTTCCCTGTGCTCAAAAAACAGCACTGTGAGTGGGGTCCAGACTCATGGGAAGCCGAGAAATGGTTCCCCCATGAGAGGAAGACAGAGCTGGCTGTCCTTGCCTACCTTTCACACAAAGTGACAAAGATCTGAAAAACAGACATGCAGGAACAGCTGAGGAGAATTTAAATTTTAACATCTACAACCATGTTCTGTGCATTCATTTGCCAATTTTTCTAATCTGCTCTCTAGAAAGATCTACTCTATGAGGTCACCAATGGAAGAAAGAAGTTCATTAAAATCAAAGGTCTAGGTTCTTGGGGAAACAACAAAAGCTTTGGGGTTGATCAATCTGAGATGGATCCCTCCTGTCCTTAGGCTGGTTGCTGACGCACAAGGGAAGACAACGGCACCTCTCTTGTAGGATTGTTCAGAGGATTAAATTAGATAAGACATGTGATGCTCCTAACACATAGTAGTTGCCCAATAAATGTTTTTTTTTCTTTCTCCCCGGGACAATTTTTCTCTCTGGAAAATAATGAACTGTGCCTAGTCACATAAAACCGATGTGTAATTTCGAAGCAGCTCAAGAATTTGCTAAAACATAAGCTTCTCAAGAGCAAGGACTAGGTCCTCTTTGTCTGCATGTTCCTGACAGCCCCCACCGAGAACAGTCCACGGCGATGGACTAAGGATGCACGCCCTGCTTGATCTGAACTGGCCCTACGTTGTCAGATATCGGCATCCGGTCCGTCCTACTTCTTCACAGGACCGACTCAGTGGTAAGAGTCTGGTCATATGCATCCCTAACAGCCTCCGCATTCGCACCAGACGATAGGACTTTGGGAAACTTCCACTGCACTTGTTAGGCCAGAAACACGTGGACAGGCCCACCTCGAAACGCCGTGCTCACCGCGGAGGGCAGGGCGCGCGAGGCGCCCGCGGGAGGACGTTGGCCCGGGGGAGCGCAGGCTGCGGGCGCCGGCAGCCCCGGTGGAAGGTCTGCAAGCGCCGGAAAACTCGCTGGTTTTGAAAGAGGCTGCTGAGGTCGAACACTCGTGCTTGCAGCCAGAAGACCAGAAGCTGGATATCGTAAGAAGCAGAGTCCCAAGTCACCTCGGGCTCTGGCCACGATGCACCCCTTCGTGTGAGAGAACTGGCTTCTTCTCGGGCGCCAGGCAGGCCGGGAGACAAGCCGGCTTTTGTCTGACTGCTCCCTGGAGATGCCTAGACACGGGTTGTACCCGTGTGTGTGATATGTATTATTACAAGTAATAAAAATTACGATACTGGTATTGTATCAGTTGATTAGTCTACATGCTGTATTAATATAATATTAATAATATATTAGTGTATTGTATGTAATATATTAATACCTAGAATAGTAGTGTATTATACACACTGTTAATATATAATATAGTATATTAGTGTATTTTATAATCATTATCATATTATATTAATATAATTATTAACATGCTATGGTATTAATATGGTATTAATATAGTGAACACAATTTTGCTTCATATCTTCCATATTGCAAAATCTCTTTGTTTGGAACCGTTGTGCCTCTTAGCAACATTCAACTCTTGTCCTTGAGTAGACAGGAAACAACCACATTTTACCATTTTAACTAATAATTTCAGTAAATAGATAATCTTTTTTCACCAGAGAAATAACAGTTTGGGTGTACTTTTGCTACAAGGGACACTGTCTCCAGTGAACTAGCCATAGGAAAGATTCATTTAGAAAGATGGGAAACCATCTAGAATTCATCCTTATATACAACAAACATCCATCTTCACTACATTCCTACAGTCACTTCGACAAAATAGCTTGGTAAACAGGAAATGTCATAACAGAGCAGTATTCACAGGACAGTAATAGTGAATTTTATACAAACCAAATGTCATCATTTTTTGAATGTGTGATTACGAACATATTGGAACCAATGTTGGTGTTATAAGCACGTAGATTCTGTCCTCGCCTGTGCCTGGAGGCCCCCACTGTGCTCAAACACACACCCAGGCTCCTCCTCTCAGATCTTCTAGGAGTGCCAAACTGTCCTAGGAAGAGTCTACAGATGTGTCTGCTGGATTCTTACTCTCTGGTTCCATTTCCCCCTGAGAAGTCCCACTATTTCATCAGCTGACAGTGCCTAATACGAGAAAGAACACGGTCGTGCCAGGGAGGTCGTCGACTCGCGTTGTCATAGCTCATGGTGGTACTGCTCACTCACTGAAGCAGTGACGAGATTCTTGCAAAGTAGGGCTGGAGTCCTGTCCCCAACCCTGCTCTACCCCATCAGCCAAGCCCTGAAGGAGCTGCCAGAGCCCAGAGTCTCTCCCATAAATAACAATTCCTTGATTGCTTCAATTAAACAGGGGGCACTAAGTACCATTATCTACCCTCTCTTCCAGCGGACACTAAAATTGCAGTGACTGATAAAGGAAAAGTTATTAATCTGTAAGAACAAAGCTAAGACCTGGAGAGGCCCTCTCACTGTCCCCTGGCTCCCTCTGCTTCTGGTCGTGTGCATAGCTGAACCCCCTGCCCCTTGGGATGCACAACACACATCTAATTGCCAGCGCACACCTGGGCAAACTCTCTCTCCCTCTGTCATTTATGCCCTGCCATTCTCCTTGTGGTGGTACCCCACTTTCAGCACCAATTTCTCCACCAGTCAAAACAATACAGGGTAGGCTATGGTAGCAATTCCTCTCGGATTGCAGGCTGATGAAGGCTAGCCCATCAAATCGCATCTAGATTAGAAAAGGAGAATCGTGGATTTCTGGATGGAGGCTCCAATGAGAAAAATAGAAACAGCATATTATTTGATGTGTCCGAGTCCTTGAGGAGAGATTATTGAAGAAGCTGTTGGAACATTTGGAAGGATTGGTTACAAGAAAAAGCAGAGAAAAATAAGAAATGAAGAAATCATATTTCTTCACATGTTAGCATTGTGTGGACAAGTCTCTGGCCCCGTCTTATCCATTTTTAGTCATATGCTTTGCAGAATATGTATGTATCCTAAATGATATATCTAGAATAATTTGTTAAATTTATATAACACCAGTTTAAATATAATTTTTTAACTTACTCTCTCCCAGCAAGAATTAATCTAATCTTCTACTAGGCTGTTTGACTACACCTCTACAATACTATTCAATACGTTATGCATTTTTATGGTATTTGTTCCAACAGTCTTTCTAGATGGTAGAGATTGGGTTTGTCTGTATATACTAGTTGGCACCTAGGAAAGTATCTTCTACATAGTAAGTACTCAATGTTTATTAAGTTTAACTTAAATTTGATAATTCTGTCTAGAGAGAATGCTTGCTATAGAAATATTTATTCTCATTCTAGAAAGAGCATTTATTTATATCTGCTGTGCCTATTCTCCATGTTTCAAGCGGCCATCTGAGATCGTGGATGCTCTGTCACAAGTGTGGACAGACGGGAGCACAGTTTGCTTGGAGGAGGCATCCACAGAGCATCGAGTAGCAGAGAGCTATGTCAGAGCTTTGGTTTGGAAATGCAGACCATTCCAGGAAATACTAAAGATGGCAGGAAGACCTGGTTACGATGGTGTTGGAATTAATTTTAGGAAAAGTTGGCATAAAGGCATGCGAGTCATGAAATCTTAGAATCAGAGTCAGAAAGATAGTCCATCTCTCAGGACACTTTTCTCTCACTTCCTGCCTTTCTCTCTCAACACGTCTTCTCTCAATGTGTTCTAATCCCATTGTGTGATTAATCTGTGCTTGCCTTATCTCCAGGAAGCATGAGATCAAGGAGAGCTGATTGGTCCAATGGCTGAGTTTCTGGTTCCTTGCACAGTGCCTGGCACATAGCAACTACTTCATCAGAGATTTACTGATACAAATCAGCATAGGATATTTTTGTCAATGTATTTGAATCCATCTTTCCTGGAAATCCTAATTAATTTTCCAAATGGGAATTTACTTATGAGTTTTTACTGTGAAGCAGGGTAGAAATGCAGAGCTTGAATTCCAGAAAAAGACAGAACCCGAAGAGTTGTCATGCGGTTCTGTTGAAAAAAAAGACTTTTTCCAGTTTTATCCGTATCATAAATCAAAAGGTGCTATTAGTCTTGTTCTGGGAAGTCTGGTACTAATACCAGAGATTCATAGTCTCGTGATTCTCAAATTGGCCATGACTATCCCTCCAGCCATTTATGCAAAAGAAACAAACCTGTTGGTGCCTTCTCACAGCACATTCTGTCCTCTGGGATTTGGCTGTGTGTTGAACAGTTAGTATATATTATTTTAGAAAGAGTTCCGGCCTGTCATTATTTACATACTTAAGTCTTATACTCCTTTCTCTGCCTCTTTCAAGACACTGTTGATTTCTGCCAGCCTCGGCCTCCAGTACCACCCAAGCCCCTCCTATACCCCATCTATGGAGGCAGGTTGCTGAGTTTGCTCAGCACGGCAAAGTACTTGGAGCTGAAGTCTGGGCATATAACTTGTACCGGTTGGCTCCCCTTGTCTTCTATTATTAATAGGGAGTGAACATTTTCAATCTCAACTTGCACATAACTTCATAACATACTGACTCTTGGATATAGATAAAGAATAAATATTGTGTTTCTTCTTCAAAAATGCAGGACAAAAATAAATAGGTCTCTGTTTTGATCCATAGAGGAATCAGTCACTAGGAATTGGCACCGTTCCTAAAACCTGCTTCACTTTTTTCTCTTCTCCAGGGAGGACTGGTATATAAACTCAAAACCTATCTTAAAATGTATCTACAAATGAAGTCGAAGTGGAAAGTTGAGTCATTTGGTCAGTTGTATATTCCCAAACACTTCCAACTGATGTATCAAGGCAAAGTATAGTTTGTGTAATTATCGCAATTTGTCATGGTCCAGGAAGATTCCCACCTTTCAATCCTTTTTACCCCGGGGGTTGAAAGAATTAATTCTTCTCTATAACCAAAGCCTGGTTTCACCCAGGAGGACATGAAGACCTTCGTGAAGCAGGATTAAATTGGGCTATTTGTGGCCCCTCCAAAGCTGGTGGTGCTCTCCCAGTGCCCAGGCTCTTGGCAGGTGCTCTTCATTTCCTGGGCTTCTTGCCTCATTTCTTAGTCTCTAAGGCTCTGCTTACACTAACATCTTGGGTGATATTCATATCCTTGTAACCTTTACTCATATGCATTCCAGATATGAATCTACGTGTCCAAGTGTGGGCGTGTTCTGATAAATTAATCATTATACAGTTCTCCCTTGTACTTTCTGTCTCCCGTGACCCACCTCCACTCAGACAGCTCGACTATGAAATGTCCTTTTCTTGAAGCAAGAATTATTAAAACAGCATAAGGCGGAAATTTATTGTCTTGACATTTGAATTTCAAAAGCTGAGTCCACAAAGTAGAACTTAGAGGAAAAAGAGACAAGTCAGACCAGTTTTTTTTTCTGTAAGTTGACTTGCTAAAGTTGCCTGAGAATGGGAGAAAGGAGGAAAGCCTAGAATAAATAGAATTAAATGCTGACCTGTGTCCCTAAGAAGGGACGTGTGTCCGGCCAGCTCAGCCTCTCATGTCTGGCCGCGTTTTGCTGGAGGAGCCAGAGTCCTGGATGGATTGGAGTCTGGAGACAGAATCCCCAAGCTCCTCCTCCCAATTCACAGCCAAGGGTAGGAGCAGAAGTAACATCTGTGGGGAGTTCACAGGAGCCAAGCGCAGGAAGCCTCCGTGCGCCTGGGAGCACAGAAGATGTGCAACAGAGAACCGCCCGCCTGGGCTGCTCCTGCTAGGTCCATCGACTGCCGTCAATCCCCCATTTGTGATATCATTGCTTTTCAGTACTGTGTGTACATACATTCACATCACAATGTGCTGATTCAACTGAAGATATTTCAGTTTGTAAGTCCCAGTGCCCGCCTTCCTCCCGAACCCAGAAGTTAAATAGGGGCCTGGGATGGAAGTGCATGCCAATGAATTTACAAAAATGAGCACAGTAAGAAAGCAACGTAAAGTCGCATCTTGTGTGTGCCAGCCACTGCCCTTGGCACTGGGGATGCAAGAGTAAACGAAATGGATAAAGTTTCTGCTCCTGTGGCGCTTCCATGCCCGTGGAAGCGGTGATGCATCAAATAAGACAAGTGAATTTTGGCCACTATGTTGGGGGAAAAAATGAGTTGTCTCTCTCAGATGATAAATTGTCTTCACCCAACATAAACTCTTCAAGAAGAGTCTTAAAGAACAGAATTAATTCCATGGATTACACCGAGATTGCTTAGGAAGATCTTTTTAGAGCAGTTCCCGCATGATGGTTTACTGGTGCCACGTGTGGGACTAGGCTCACCTGTACCAGTCCCTCCAGCCATTTGTGCAAAAGAAACAAACCTGTTGGTGCCTTCTCACAGCACATTCTGGCCTCTGGGATTTGCCCGTGTGTTGAACAGTTAGTATATATTATTTTAGAAAGAGTTCCAGCCTGTCATTATTTACATACTTAAGACTGTTTGATTCCTAAACCACAGCCCAAATATTTTCTTTTAAAATCTCTGTAAGTATCAAGATGTATCCCACAAAAAGTGCACTGTGTTCTCCCTGAAAACAGTTGCATTGAAAAATACCTGCCTTGTTTTTTAGAAAAACACTTAGATCATTTCTTGAGGTCCAGCCATCAATGCATTTAGATAGAAAATGCTTTCTGAAGAAACAGTCCTTGTTAAACTGTTTTTTTAAAAAATACAGCGCCTTCACTAGGTATTTAGAAATTCCTCCCGTGGTGAAGGTATATGAGCCCTTCCAAAAACCATCTCGGGTTAAAATGATTAATTATCCCTAATAGACTCTTTTAGAGCCATGTTTATTCTGCCATGCGCAACACAGCAGGAGCTCAGAAATCGCTTCCAAACCCCAGCTTCTTCCAAGAAAATGGAGGAGAAACTGCAGCTGGCACCCAGGCTGATACTTTCCAGGTCTCCCCCTGTCATCTGTTTGCACCAGGGAGCTCCGAGAATCAACAGTCTCTATGTCTATACAACTGTCCGTCTGTACTTCACTTGCTTCTGCACTGCATACATCTCGGAGAGAGAAGCCATATTCAGACCAGAGCATCATTCCTGTTGGATGGCAAGTACCCATTGCAATGCCAGGGTACCTGGGGTCAAAGATTTGCAGTGCTGGGCTCGTCAGCAGGTGTCCCTGCCAGCAAGGAGCACAGACGGTGCTCTGTTTGGTAACTGCTGACTGGGGTTGGCTGGTTGCTGGTTTGCACAGACTTTGGCTTGGCAGCTGCTGTCCTGCTACCTAAATCCTTCAATTCAACCTCAGCTTTCGTTTTTTCTCTTAGCTTGGATGAAACCATCTTTCTCTGGGTAATTTAAGACCCTGGAGGTGTATGTGTGGTGGTATTTTTCTCTCTCTTTCACCGCATTCAATTTTCTGGGAAAGTCGCATAAACTGAGATCACAACCAATCCACACAGAAACTTTAATGCTTTAATTTTACTTTCTGGAGATCCTTTCGTTTATTTCACTCAGTTCTAAAACCACAGGCCTGTGTAGGATGGAGCTCCCAGGAGAATGATGCTGTGAGACAGGTAAGCCTTTCCAGGTGAAAACCGAAGCTATTAAAGGCAGAAACTTCTAGAAGTCTACCATTGTGGCCATAATAATCAGGAAAAGAGAAACTTCTCCTAGTCTACTATTTTATTGTTAAGAAGGAGAAATATAAATTTAGAAGTGTAATTTTAAAAGGGGAAATACAAATTTGTTGAGGAAGACAAAAAGGTAAAAAAAAAAAAAAAGTCTTATTAAATGAAAAATAAAGTCTTGGCTACTGCCAGGTTGGTACCAAAAATTCTACCAAATTTCCATAACTGTACTGTGTTTGATCAGTTTTCCAAGTTATTTAATGAAGACTTGAATGCTGACCATAAAGGGTAGGTGTTTGTTGAAAGGATTATAGAGTCTCATCAGGTGACACTGAGTTACAGATCCACAGCCACATCACAAAGCAGAAGCCTCTTCCTACAAGGTCCCAAGGTGAGGTTCATGCCCTCACCAATCTTGTCTCAGGGTACCCCACCTTGGAGCATCTCTGAATCCCCTGCTTGGTGGGAAATGTTAATCCTGCCTTTGTGGGTTGTCAACCATCTCTGTTCCTCCCATAATAATTTAAATTCCTTATGCAAATAGTTTGTCCTGTAATTCCAAAGTTTTTAGGATAGCTACACAAAGTAGATCCTCTAAATGACATTCATAATAACAATTGACTAAGCAGTATATCAGGGTTTGGCCAGGCTTTGAAACTTTTCAATCTTCCATGTGATTGTAATGTGCAACCAGTGTTGAGAAACACACATCTCGGGTCTAATTCTACAGCATGTGACAGTGGAAGGTAGAACATGTGTACGTGTACATATGTTTGGAGTCAGACACACCAGAATTCAGGCCCCACTTTGTTACTTGTCAAGTGGCTTCTAACAAGTCATGTAAACTATCGGACATTGAAAATTGAATAAAGAGCAAATAAAAAGATTTTCCTCACTGGATCATTGTGAGTGGTAAAAAAAAAAGAGAGAGAGAGAGAGAGAAAATCACAGGCATATACTGCCTAGAGCTGTGAATGACAAACGTTAGAGACTGTGACCTGCCCCAAGTGTCACTGACTGTCCCAGTCTTCTAAACCCTCTGCTGTGGCTGTCACACCTGAGAGCCTTGTCTTCACTCCTATCCCACACCTCCTGGCTGAAACTTTCTTGTGATCCAGGCTGGTGTAAATAACATTTTTAAAAAATATTCCTCTGAATAATCATTCTGATTAAACATCTACCCTCTCAAAAAAATATTTGTGAGATTGTAAGTTTGTGTGTCTTCCACTCATTCATTTACTATGCAAGTAATATTTATTGACTGTAAACATTTGTTCAATGCTGATATTGCAGTGAAGAATAAAGTAGGAATAGACAATGAATAACTAAACAAATTTGTAAGTGAAATAAAGCACCTTGAAAAATGTGTAATTAAAAAAATAATTATGGGAGACTGACCCTGTGGCATAGTGGTTGTTTGGTGTGCTCCACTTCGGTGGCTTGGGTTTGTGGGTTTGGATCCCAGGCGCGGACCTACACCACTCGCTGCCACCATGCTGTGGCAGTGACCCACAAAATAGAGGAAGATAGGCACAGGTGTTAGTTCAGGGCTAATCTTCCTCACCAAAAATAATAAATAAATAAATATGAGCCTGAGAGAAAGAATGTAAGAAGAGTCTACCATAGATTGAGAAGTCAGCAAAGTCCTCGTGGAAAAGATAGAACATCTTCACCTAAGCTGAGACCTGATAATTAAGATAGTATGTAAATTGCTGCATTAAAAAATCACCCCAAAACATAGTGACTTAATACAACAACCTTGATGATCTCACAGCTTCTGTGGGTCCGGAATCCAGGGGCAGCTGAGTGGGGCACTCTGGTTTGGGGTCTCTCACAAAGCTTTAACTGAGACACCGTCTGGGGCTGTAATTGCACCTGATCTCAGCTCACTCATGTGTTTACTCCAGGATTTATCTCTCCCAGGACTACTGGCCAGAAGCTTCCATCAACTCCTCACCTGTGGGCCTCTCTCTATGACAGGTCCTGACAGAGCAACTGGTTTTATCAGAGGGAGCAAGTGAGAAGTGCTGTCAAAAGCAGGACAGAAGTCACAGATTTGTGTAACCTGACCCCAGAAGAGGCTCTCCACCACTTTCATCATGTTCTGTTCGTGAGACATTAGGCACTAGGTTCAGCCCACACTTCAGGGAGGGGATGGCACAAGGGCTTGAAGACCAGGAAGCTAGGGTCACGTGAAAGCTGAGTACAACTACGTGGCACTCATGAAATGAAGAGTCCAGGGAAGGAGATGCATAGGAGGAGACCCCTGACAGGGAAGCATGAAAGGTCAGCTTTGAACATTCTAGTGGTAAAACCTGGCTGGTGGTCGTTTGGGTGATGATGGTATAGGAAGTAGGGGAAATGGCAGAGAACATCTGACTCTGAAGACAAGATCATTAATAGAAACCTATTTCCCCTTACAAACCCAATTTTTTCCTATTCATTTTGGAGAACTGTTTTGACATGTCAATTTGTTACTCTTAAAAGCACCTACTATAAAGCTGTAACCCAAGATATGTTAAATATAGTTGATGTTTATTTAGCACTTCATAAACTCTTCATCATTTCATAACTGTTTATTAACTTTGCATTTTTAAAGTTTAAAGAATCATATAAAAGGTGTATTTTTATTTGCAGACCCATTAACACTAGTTAACAGACATTCTGTTCAAACTCCACTTTTTTCCCTTTAGTGTATAGTTCTATAAACTTCAACACGTGAATAGATGTGTGTGACCACCACTATAATCAGAATACGAAACACAAACTTCACCTTTTAAGTGTTGCTTTAGTCATGGGTCCACTCAGCTGTTATAAATGTACACAACTATAAAACATGGCTGTTATGAAAGCTTCCACATAAAATGCATACACTATGTTTGACATAAAATGAGAAAATGGAACTTATGTAATGGAAGTATGTTGTAGTAATTAAAATCAGATGATCTACAACATTGACTTTTGAAGGCACATTTTTCTAGTCTAAAATCATTTAATGAGACAAATTTTAAAGATATGGATTATTTCAAACAGGGTTAAGTGGCTGACAATAAATTTAAGCCAATGCATATCATGATAGTTTATTTATTGTCTTCTCTCTATTTCTACAAATAGAGAAAATCTTTCCAAATTTGGTCAAAAGAAAGAACCGTGTTCTCCTTTGAATGAGATGGAGATTTAAAAAACTACCCACAGGGGCCTGCCTGGTGGCATAGTGGTTAAGTTCAGCATGCTCTGTTTCAGCAACCTGGGGTCATGGATTTGGATCCTGGGCACAGACCTACACCATTCATCAAGCCATGCTGTGGCAGTGACTCACATACAAAATAGAGGAAAGATTGGCACAAACATTAGCTCAGGGCCAATCTTCCTCACCAAAAAATGAATATATTAATTAAATTTAACAAATGAACAAACCTATCCACAGACTAAAAGCAATGAATCAGAAAGGAAATTGTGGGATGCTGTGCAGAGGCTGAAGGTGGCATTGACATAGCAGCCTGAGGCATGAAGAGAGGAGATGCTGGGTGAGTCGATTTGTTTTGTTCTCCTGGTTTTTGACATAATGAGTAGAAGTATGCTTTGGAGTCACGGGATTCCAGTTTTGAAGCTGGGATCCGCCAGGTATTGGCTTTGTGGACCCAGTAAATTTGTCTGCTCTCTCTGATGTCCTCATTAATTTATTTGCTAGTGTAAAAGCTCCTTTGAAACTTTGTTGTGAGTGTAAAATGTGGTTGCAGAAGCCAAGGACCTGCATAGACCTAGGACAGAATGCAGGTTCAGTTTCACTGGTGGAGGAAAAGGCCGAGATGCTCCAGTGTCCTCTGAACACTGACACCATCCTGCCCACAACAGCATCTCTGACCCCATCTGTGACTGCTCCTCCCCTCTCCCACCTCCCTCCAGCCACACTGGCCAACTCCTTACTGTTTCTTGAACTCCTGCCTCAGGGATGCTCCCTTCCCTTGGAGGGCTCTTGCCCCAGATATCTACATGGTTTTCTGCCCTGTGTCCTTCATATCTCTGCTCAAATGTCACCTGTGTGGACAGAATGTCCTCAGTGGTGCTCCACTGTCCCACATTCCCTGTGTCCTCCACCTGGCTTTCTTTATCTCAAGGCACTTGGGTTGAGGCTCCTGGGCTGGGCATGGTTTAATTCATATATTCACGTGTGCGTGTGTGTCAGTGTGTGTGGTTTCCAGAATGTCAGTAGAGTGGAGACTCCACAAGGTCTCCGCCATTTCCCACAGTGTATTTCCCATGAACTTGGCCTGAGGTTTACATTTCTCCCC
Source organism: Tapirus indicus (assembly GCA_031878705.1). Classification (NCBI taxonomy): domain Eukaryota; kingdom Metazoa; phylum Chordata; class Mammalia; order Perissodactyla; family Tapiridae; genus Tapirus; species Tapirus indicus. The sequence continues at coordinate 30,514,627 of CM062941.1, read as the reverse complement.
ACCCATTATAATAATTATTTTCACATTCTTGCATATAGGACCCAGAAAGAGCACTAGATATGAGTTGAAAGGGTGGAAAACCTGGGGTGTAGAGGAGGTTTTGCATGGACACATTCTCCAAAGTGCTCCAGTTGCTGGTATTAGATCTGACCTGGGAAGCAGAGTTGGGCCCTGAGGAAATAGTTCATCCAGGTGGGGCTGGAGGGCCAGATGAGAGGATGTTGTCCCAGGCCCACAGGCCCAGACAGGGTGCTGGAGCATATCCCTGAACAACCACTGCCTACAGCAGGTTGGCACCATTCCCCAGAAGCAGGATGTAACGAGAGTGAAAGGAAGAAAATGCACAAGAAGATGCATCATCCTCGATACCCCCAAGCCAGGTCTGTATCTCCGCATCTAAGCTTGATTCTGGGAGGCCCTCATTACTCTTTGTTTTTATTTTGACAGAAGTATTTCATGTGGGAAATCACATTTTAGATTCACCTCAGTTGAACTTATATTTATTGAGCACCCAGCTTCTCAGAGCACTTCAAATAGTCACATAGGATCCATTGGCCTTCAGAGAAGGCAGGGATGTCTGTCACAGTGGGATCCTGTGTTAACTATCACATGAGCAACTGCAGAAATTACTCAAGGGCTCAGTTACATGCTATTATAATCATTACCCACCCCTAAAAAGACTTCCAGAAACAAAACTCTAAGTTCAAAAATGTCGTTTCAACTCATGTTAAGTTTATAAAGCATTTCTATATTCTTTAAGATAAAGAAACAGTAATTTCAAATATAATATTTTTGTTGATGTAGATTTTAATTTTGATATCATTATATTGCAGATATTTTAGTCTGCACAAAATGCCCTGTCATTTCCCATGAACACCGAAGATGGGTCAAGTTTGTTTGCAAACATGGACAAAAATAAGCCAGCTGTAATACTTCCATCACATAATTCTAAATGTGAAAACTTGTCCATCACCATGAGAAGAAATCAGATGCTGTGGGTCCTCTCTGTCTTTCCGCAGTGGTTTTGTTCCCAGTCTTAAGTAAAGCATAAATCACACATTGATGACCTCAGTTGTCACAGGTTGGTAAGTCAACGTTCTTGCCTCTAGTTTGCAAATGGAAACATCATACAAGTATTAATACTTACGAAATAAAGAACTAAGTTCCTTAAAATGACATTAAATGGTCTTCAGAATCTGAGCTGAATTTACTTTCATGAAGCGTCTCTAACCCCACCCTTGAATCGTATCGGAATATTCACCTTTTCCAAACAGGCCACGAGCAGCCTCTTTGCCTCCACCTGTGCTGAGCTCCCCTCCAGAGAGGGTCTGCTGCACACCACAGTCCATCGCTGCAATTCTGCACATTTCAAATAAACCCTAATCATTGTCCTCCGGCCCCATTCTCTCCCTATGCTTCCATATGACTTTGCTTATGCAATTATCATAATATTCATCATATTAATTTTAAAAGGCTTGCATACTGAAACTCCTGGTAAGCTATAACCTTTATGAAAATAGATGTCACATCACAGCCAATTCTTTTTAAATTGATTAAGCTTATTCATTAATCTCCTCCTGTGTGTCAGGCACTGTGGATGATACTAAGGGTATAGAAGTAAAAGGCAGGGTCTCTGGTTTCAAGGAGCCCATATTTTAATATAGAAGATAGATGGGAAAGCAGATACTATAAAGCTGTGATAACTTTATGCACATGAGGCATACAAAATAATCAGCCTCCACCTTCCTAACGAAGTAAACCCTGAGCTACTTCTTAAATATCAAAGAGGAACTTTTCAAACTGAGATATGCAAGAAGGTTGTTGCAGGTGGAGGAAACTTGGGTAAACACATTAAAGCAAAAGTACATGCTGAGGCTAGGCAAGATGATTAAAGTACAAGAAATACAGATGTTGCATGAGAGACAGATGTGTACTAGGTTGGAAAGGGCTTAAGTTTTATTCTGAAAGAACTTGGGAATTTTGTAAGATTTTACATGGATTAATTTTTTTTTTTTTTTTTTTTTTTGCCATGGGGAGGGTGGATTTCAGTGGGACAAGACTACAGACGGATATCACTCAGAAGGTTGTTGAAAGGACTCAAGAGAGAAAGAATCAGTGCCTGAGCTGAAGTGGGGCAGCCAAGATGAAGATATGGGAGCACACCCAGGGATGTTTAAAAGATAAGACCTACAGGGCCAGGCAGAAGAACAGACATGTATGAGACACATAGCAAACACTTGTGGAACAAGTGCAAGAATGAACAAAGGTGAGGCTTCTACCTCCAGGATGGGAGCATGAGAAGTCAGTGAACACACTCCCCTGAACATAACTGGTGAAATTATTTTAAAAACAATTTAAAGTCTCTGGAAATGTCCCCAAAGGCACACAGAAAGTGCAAAAACATTTACTTAAGGAAACCTGCTAGGTCTCAGTAGGAACAGTGAGAGTTCATGATACTTGAGCCACAACTCACTCCCCCCACATCAGCAAGACAGAAACTCCTCTCTGTGTGGATGTGGCCAGAAAGATGGGGCTCATTCTCCCCCCAGCTCCCAGTCAAGGGTTACATACCCCTGGGGAAGGAGCAGGACACATACACCAACATACAGAAGAAGAGGAGAGGAAGGAAACATATGAACAAATATGTCTGAAAGCTTCCCACGTTTGATAAAAAAATATTAGTCTAAACATCCAAGAAGCTCAAAAGACCCCAAACAGAATAAATGTAATGCAAAGAGACTCACACTGAGACACATCATAGTAAAAAAGTTGTAGGTCAAGACAAAATCTCAAAAGTAGAAAGAGAAAAGTGACTCCTTATGTACAAGGGACCCCAAATAAGATTAACAGCAGTCTTCTCATGAGGAATTATGGAGTCCAGAAGCCAGTCAGATGATATATTCAAAGAGCTGAACAAAAGAAAAACATTTTCAACCAAGAATCTTATATCCAGCAAAATTATCTTTAAAAACTGAGAGTAAAATAAAAATATTCATTCACAGATAAACAAAAACTGAGATAATTGTTCCTGGCAGACCCACCTGACAAGAAATGTTCTTTAATCTGAATGCAAGTAACCCCTGATAATAATTCAATACACACACACAAATGAGGAACAGTGAAGAGACTTACGTAAATACAAAAGATAATATAAATGCATAGTTCTTCTTCTTTATTCTCTTATCTGATTTAAATCTCAATTGCATAAAACAGCATGTAAATAATTGTGTTGTTGGTCCCGTAGCACATAGAAATGTAATGTATTTGACAATAACTGCACCAAGGATGTGAGTGAGAGAAAAGTTCTAGATAAGGAGGAAGGAAATGACACCAGACGCTAACTTCTATCCAAGGGAATAAATGAAGAGAACCAGAAGCATTAAATTAGGAGGTTAATATAACAAACCTTGTAAATATACACTTTCCTCTCTTCTCTTAGCTTCTATAAATGATATAAAATTACATAAAGTAATAATTATAACAATGTTTTTTGGAGGTTTATAATATATATAAATGTAATATGCACAACAATGGTAGCATGAGAGGGAAAAAGGAAACAGAGCTACAAAGGAATAACATTTTACATCTCACTAGTATTATATAGAAAACAAAAGTAAAGTGTCAGACATAAACCCACCTCTATCAATAATAACATTAAATGTGAGTGAAGTAGATAATCCAATCAAAAGGCAAACATTGCCAGACTAGATAAAGAAAACAAGATCCAATTCCATGTTGTCTCCTGGAGACACTGATTTCACAGATACAATTAGATTGAGTTAAAAGAATGGAAAAAAGGTAAATCATTCAAAAGCAACCTTAAGAAAACTGGAATGGGGGGCCGCCCGGTGGCGCAGCAGTTTAGTCCCCGCTTGGCAGCCCAGGGTTCGCAGGTTCAGATCCCGGGCGCCCACCGACGCACTGCTCGTCAGCCATGCTGTGGCGGCGTCCCATATAAAGTGGAGGAAGATGGGCACGATGTTAGCCCAAGGCCAGTCTCCCTCAGCAAAAAGAGGAGGATCGGCAACAGATGTTAGCTCAGGGCTGGTCTTCCTCACAAAAAAAAAAAGAAAACTGGAATGGTATACTAATAACAGACAAACTAGACTTTAAAACACCAAAAAAAAAAATGTTACTAAAGATAAAAGGGACATTTTATAATGATTAAAGAGTTAATCTGCCACTAGACAATAACAATAATAAACATCTGTACTGTGGCAGACAATGCTGACCTGCTAAAGATAACCATTCCATAACCTCTACAACCTGGAAATGTTTTACATTACACAGCAAGGGAATTTCGCAGGTGTGATTTAGTTAGGGATCTTGAGATAGAGAGTACCTTGGGTTATCCTGACAGGCCCAATGTAATCACAAGGGTCTTTGTAAGTGAGAAGCAGATTTGGAGTCAGAGGGAGAGAGACTGGAAGATGTCATGCCACTGGCTTTGAAGATGGAGGTTGACACCGTGAGGGAAGGAATGCAGGCAGCTTCTCGAAACTACAAAGGGCAAAGAAACTGAGTCTTCCTTAGAAGAAACACAACCGTGTTGACAACTTGATGTTAGGACTTTTGGTCTCAAAAACTGAGATGATATATCTGCATTGTTTCAAAACACTGAGTTTCTGGTAATTGTTACAGCAATAATAGGAAACTAATATAGATTTTGATACCAGAAGTAGAAAACTACTGTAACAGATACTGGAAAACATTGAAGGGGCTTTAAAATTGGGCAGTAGGCAGAGGAAGGAAAAATTTTATGGAACATTATAGAAAAAGCCTAGATTGCTTGAAGAGACCATTAGTAGAAGTATAGAAGGTAAAGACTCTGCTGGTAAGGACTCAGAAGGAAGTGAGGATCATGGGAGAGGAAATATGTATCATCTTAGAGAATAACTAAGTCACCACACACTGATTGTAGGTAGAAATATGGACATTAGAAATGATCCTGATGAGGGCTCGGAAGGAAGTGAGGAGAATGGTAGAGGAAACCTATATAGCACTGGAGAATAACTAAATCTTCATGAACAGACTGTGGTAGAAATATGAACATTCAGAGCATAGCTGGTGAGGGCTCAGAGAGAAATGGGGAACATGTTACTGGAAACTGGAAGAAAGGAAAGCCTTGTAATATAGTGGCAGAGAGCTGAGCTGAATTGTGTCCTACAGTTACATGGGAAGCAGACTTGTAGGTGATGAATTTGAGTACTTGCCTGAGGAGATTTCCAGTAAAAGTATGGGAGATGCAGCTGGCTTTCTCTTGCTACTTGGAGTCAAATGTGCACAAACGTGAAAAAACAAAAAAAGATCACTGTTTGGCAAAAAGGAATCAGGATTTAATGATTTGGGAAATTTTCAACCTATCCAGATTGCAAAAGACTCTAAAATTTGCAGATTCACAATTAGGAAAGTGTGCTGTGGAGAGAAAGTCAAGGATGTGGCTGAATAATCTTCTGCTAGTGCCTCAACAGAATGAAAATGTCAGAGTTCAGTCACACAGACAGCTCTTTGAAGGATGAAATGTGTGACTTATGGATCTCCTCGGACATGTCAGCAGAAACTCAAACTAGAGATGTGGTTATCAGGGAAGTTCTGTAGATGAGCCTCTGTATAATAGAGCACATTTCTGTGCTATTCACCAGGACCCACAAGGTCCTTGAAGATGTTACACCTGTGAAAAACTGAAGACTTGGACTAAGAAGAACAGAGAGAAGATAAATGAAAGAAAGCTCTCAGACTTCCAACGTCTACAATCGGAAAACAGGCTGATGAAAGTACTCAGCTGCAAATACATGCAGGCAGCCTCTAGGAACTGAAAAGGCAACAAAATAAATTCTCCCCTAAGACTTCCAGAAGAAATGCAGCCCTGCTGACACTTTAATTTTAGGACTTCTGACCTGCAAAACTGTGAGATAATAGAAATTCACATTGTTTTAAGGCACTAAGTGTTTGGTAATTTGTTTAGCAAAACAGAAAGCTAATATAGCACCTACAATGTTGCTCCAAAAAACATGAAGCAAAAATTGAAAAAACTGAAGGGAGAAATAGGGAATTCAACAGTTATAGTTGGAAACTTCAATACTTCATTTGCAATATGAACAGAACTACAAGGCAGAAGATGAATGAGCAAATAGAAAGCTTGAACAACACTATAAACCAGTTAGATCCAACAGACATCTACAGAACACTTGACCCAACAACAGCAGAATACACATTCTTCTCAAGTGCACATGGGACACACTCTAGGAGGGACCATACGCTAGGCCATATAACAAGTGTGATGTTGTGATATAATAAGAAATATATATTTGGCCTTCCTTCCTGGTTCCTGTCTCACAGCTTCTAAAATCCTTGTAATTTCCTGGGAGTGATAGGAGCATATTTTATTATAATGTTTGGTTTTTATTCTCAGCTCCTGATTAGCTCCAGATTGATAAAGGTGAAAGTAACATCTTTTGTTACTCATAAAAAGCCCCTTTCAATCACATCCCAGTTTATGTTAATGAGGTGACTTTTGGAAAGCTCTAAGGATAGGAGGCTGATTGCCAGGGAAACTAATTATGTGATTAGAGAGTTAGAACTTTCTGTCCCACCCCCAACCTCTGGGGAGGGGAGAGGAGATGGAGATAGAGTGAATCACCAGTGATTTAATCAACCATGGTGAAGTAATGAAGCCTCCATACAAACCCTAAGTGAAGGAGTTCAGAGAGCTCCTGGATGGTGGACACATAGAGATGCTGGGAGGGTGATTTGCCTGCGTGGAAGCTCCATGCCCCTTCCCTACCTTGCCCTATGCACCTCTTGACCTGGCTATTCATCTACATTCTTAGTAAAATCCCTTATAATAAACTGGTAAACATAAGTGACTATTTCCCTGAGTTCTGTGAGCTATTCCAGCAAATTATCAATCCCAAGGAGGGGATTGTAGAATCCTCAATCTATAGCCAGTCAGTTAGAAGTACTGGTGACAACCTAAAACTTGTGATTGGTTTCTGAAGTCAGGGCAGCTTTGTGGGACTGAGCCCTTAACCTATGGAGTCTGTATCAACTCCATGCAGTTATTGTCAGAATTGAGTTAAATTGTAGTACACCCAGTTAGTGTCCACCAAGAATTGGAGAATTGCTTGGTGTAAAACCCCCACACACATTTGATGTCAGAATTGTTGCTGTGGGTAGAGAGAAACAGGAAGTTTTCTTTTTTTCTTTTTTTTTTTTTTTGGTGAGGAAGATTGTCCCTGAGCTAACATCTGTTGCCAATCTTCCTCTTTTTGCTTCAGGAAGATTGTTGCTGAGCTAGCATCCGTGCCCATCTTCCTCTATTTTGTATGTGAGATGCCACTACAGCATGGCTTGATGAGCAGTACGTAGGTCCACAGCTGGGATCTGAGCCTGCAAACCCTGGGCCGCCAAAGCGGAGCACGCGAACTTAAACACTACACCACTGAGCTAGCCCCAGAAAGTTTTCCTTTTAACAAGCCTTAATTAGACCAACAAGTGAATTAGACCACTTAGATGAAATGACCAAATACCTATAAAGACACAAACTACAAAATATTATTCAAGAAGAAATAAAAAATTTGAATAATCCTATAACAAGCAAAGAGATTAACTTAGTAATAAAGAAAAGCTACACGCAAAGAATAGCTCAGGCCTAGAAGACTTCTACCAAACATTTAAAGAATTAACACCAGTTCTTCACAAACTCTTCCAAAAAATAAAAGAAAAGGGAATACTACTCAACTTCTTATTATGACCAATATTACCCTAATATCAAGAACAGGCAAACACGTAACAACAAAAGAAAACCACAGATCAATATTCCTTATGAATATGGATGCAAAAATTCACAAAAAAAAAGGTACTGGAAAACTGAATCTGGCAACATATAGGAAGAATTATGTACCGTGACCAAGTGGGATCAATTCTAGGAATGCAAGATTAGTTCAACATCTGAAAATTAATTATTGTAATACATCATATCAATAGAATAAAAAATAAAAACCACATGATCATTGCAATAGATCCAGAGAAACACTGGACAAAATCCAACACTCTTTCATGATCAAAAAAAAAAAACACTCAAAAACCTGGGAATAGAAAGAAATGACCTCAGCCTTGTAAAGGGCATCCATGAAAACCCCACAGCTAACAGCACCCTTAATGGAGAAAGAGGATGCTTTCCCTCTAAGACCAGGAACGAGACAAGGGTGTGTGTCACATCACTTCTGTTTTTGTACTAGAAATCACAGCCAGGTGACTAAACAAGACTTTTAGTGGCTGCGTAGGCCTGCAGAGATGTCAGGGAGTGAGGAAAGGAGACAACAGCTAAAGAGTGTGTGGTTTCTTTTTGTAGTGATGAAAACGTTCTAAAATTGACTGGTGAAGGTCACACAACTCTCTGAATGTACTAAAAAAACATAGAATCATACACTTTAAATGGGTAAATAGTGTGAATTACATCTCAAAAAAACTGTTAAAAAGTCCACATGAATCCTCATAGATTTGACGATAACCTAGCCAAAGCTAATTCATTTAATGCTATTCACTTAATACTATTCCTGTAAAGGATATAGATCAGAACACTAAAGTAAACAGACGGTTAGATGCACCCCTTGCTAATTACCTCTTAATATGGCATGTTTCTCTCTTCTCTCTCTCCCTTCCCTCGCTCCTTTATCTGTACTTCCTGGGGTCACATCCCACCTAGATCATTACACCTAGAGATTGTCTTGGTACTGTGTCTTGCACGTGGTAGGTGTTCAATAATATTTGTTGGATACAGGAATGAAGCAGGACATTGTTTGTGATATACCCATAGCAATAGTGGCTCCAGTGAGCACTGCCTCAGAGCCAGCCATTTTTTTGCCTCCACCATATGGTAATCCATGTATTTTTTTGTTTCTGCTCTTCTGCTGTGACTGACTGACTCTCATTTCAACCTTGCTTTTGATTACTTCTTGTGTCAGTCACCGAACAGTTTCTGCATATCGTCTTCTGTGTATCTCTCTCCTGTGCTGCTGACTTCCTACAGGTTCTCTCACTCAAACATCCCAAGAAAGATGGATGGGTGGGCCTTCCCACCATGCAGATTGAGCACTTCTATGGGAAGAGCTCATGGAAGGACATTTCATGGGCCACTGGGAAGACTCTGACCCAGGCAAAGAAGCTGTGGTCAGGTGTGGCATCAAGTGAGAAGTATGTTGATGGATTGATAGAGATTGACCAGAAAACTGTCTTAGTCCCAGTAGCTGTTCTGAGGCAGAACTCTTGCTTGCAGTTGGAAGAAATCCTGATAATATATCTAGGGGAGAAATGGAATGGACTCTTGGAGTAAATTACACACTCCACTTGAAAACACCATAGTCCCTGTGAGTCTCTTGTATTCCACTAGCAAAGTAAAATCTATTGGTCTGGATGAAACTGCCTTTTAAGATTCTAAATGCATTCGATTAGCTTATATTCCTACTTGTTCTTGCACTTCTGGACCCCATCAGTGAGCAAACTGGAAGCAGGAGAATATCATGACTCTCGCCTCTTGTTATTCATAACTTAACTAGAAATAGAAACTATTAGAAATCTTATAAAACACCCTCAAGATTTCTAATTTTCCACATTTCAGGCCTAAGAAATTCTGAGGAGATTTGGATAACATCCAACGTTTGGAATGTTTGTCTGGGCCAAGTGTTTTGTGATGTTCATCTCCCATTTGATCTGAAGAGGATGTGCAAGCTAGTATTATGATTTCTGAGGTCAAATATCAATGCTTTAAAAATATAGACAGATATTCATATAGATCATGTCTTCAGGGTATAATTTATACTTGATTTATAATAACTTCTCATCTAATTTATGTATAATTAACGCTGTTAACTTGCTAAGAACTATTTTGATATGTTACGTTGTGTTTGTTTCATTTTCACACTTATTCTAACAAGAGACCTGAATTTTGAAGTAAATGGACAACCGTCACGATTTCTGCTTAGAAAAACAAAACTTCAAAAACTAAATTAGAAGAAAATATTGTATGAAATTTCTCTCAATGGTTTACTCTAAATGTGAAGGTTGGATTTCAGTTTTGCCTTCTTCCTATGGGTGTAGGAGCTAAGCATCTTCCAGAATAGAACAACACGCAGGGATATCCTGTCCTCCCAATCTTTGCATGGTCTCTTCAGCTTCATCATATTGGAGAGGCTTTCATAAGGCAGCATTGTGAAGAAGACCAGTGCTTCTCAAACTTTAATGTGTGTATGAGTTTTAAAACCCAGATTCTCATTAAGCAGTCCAGAGTGGGGGCTCAGATTCTGCATCTAACAAGCTCCCAGGAGCTGTGGGTCCCCCTTCTGCACTCCCAGTAGCAAGATTTTAAATGAAAGGGTGTTTTCTGTTATGGGGTTGGTCCTAATTCTGCGAAAGGACACCTGCTGACTTTGTCAGCCCAAGTTTTGCCATCTTCAAGGAAAGGTATTTTAGGGCTTAGTCTCATGGAGAAAAACACACCTATACGTAGCAGAGCTTGTTCAGATCACAGACCTCGTACCTATCGTTGGCCAGACACCTGAAACATTCGGGATTATCCAGTCATGCAGGAGCTTGTGATCCTAGAAAACTCAAAATTATTCCTGTCAAGACTGGTTTTCAAAATGATTCTCTACAAGCCATGAGGACAATGGCGTGTGATATGCTCCTCAGAGGTGGCAAGGAAACCCTCACGTTAGCGAGCCTCCAGCACGCACAGGCATCTAGCCAAGCAGGAATGCACAAAAATAAGTTATTGGAAAAATAGAGAGCCAAGAGCAGGCTTTTTGCTGATGATGAGAACTCTAATATACTATACTTTCCCCATATTCTTGTGGTGGCATCTCCCTTCAGCCGTCTACACTGACAATAATTCTAGCCTGTATTCCAGGAACAACTGCCTTGAAGCCAGACTTGTTCCTTTGCCATATGATTTGAGACTTGTTGGTTTTAAAGAACTATTAAGGTTCTCCAGAGTCCCATGTCTGTCTGACGAGGCCTAGCTGCCCACGTGTCACAATACCTACAACATGTTTTCAGAAGCCACCTTAACCTCTTGTCCACCAGACAAGCTCATTCACTGCGGAATTTGTTTTCTGGAGCACAGCTGGTAATATCAGAACCATGATCTACATCATTTTTGGAATAGGAGAAAGTATAAATACTTCATAAAGTCTGGGGTAAATAGATTTCAACATAAAATGCTTTTTTCTACCCACATTTTAAAGATTTCATCCCTTTCAGAAGCTCAGTGAGTACCAATGCTTTAGGACAGAGTCTGTTCACTTTTGATTATGGGATATTCTTTCTTTCCTTATTTTACATTAAAGTGTAAGGGTATAATGGGAAAACAGAGCACACACATTCTCTGGGCTTTTGTCACATAAATAAAAGTAATTATAATTACAAAAATATGGTCAATATATTTAATCCATCTGTTGAAGAAGTTGCAGGTAATATTTGTCCTCAATGTGTGGCCGGGAAGCTCCTTTTCCTCAGAAATCACCAGAGCATTCTCAAGGCCGCAGTCTGCTAAGACAGATCGATGGACAAATGCACCGCACAGTGAAGAACTCTCTGTTTATTCCAGTAATTCATAGATACCTGAAATAACACAAATTTGCAAGCTTATCTCGTGGAGCATCTGAGAGGAAGGAGCAGGCAGACAACCCAACTTCGTCATGGCTGAGACGGCAGAGAAGGGACCGCTCCTCTGCTATCTTCCTCTACCCAGTCCTGATTTCCTCCTTACTCTCTTACACTAGGTTGTAAATTCTTTCAAACTTTTTCTTATATGAGCTAACTTTCCACTCTTAAAATAACATAGTAACTTCCAAGTATGTTAGATAAGTACTTCCAGAGGGGCATTAATATCTCAGCTAGGTGAACCTGAGTCCAGTTGCATCTCATTAAATCTTTCGCCACATCCCTTCAAACGTTTTGTGCTCAGACCCTGGCCACGCATTTTCCCCTAATGGTGAGCCCCTGAGTATTGTGCAGAAAATGCAACCCATGTGTTTCAGATGTATTTACATTTGGCTCATCCAAGTGGTTTTATTAGGACTATTTGACATCTAAGAAGTCATTTCAGCCTTTTTTCTTAGTCCCCCTCCCCTAAGAACAGCAGTCACAAAAGGATCTGAGTCTGATTTTCATCTTAGAAACCACATGGTCTTAAGTAGATTCAAATCCAAAAGAAAAACGCTTTCCCCTTAATATTGGAAATTCATGTATCCAGTTTTAGCAAAGAGTGAAGAAATCGTGTGAAAAATGTTGTATATTGAAGTATTTTGTTTGATCCAGTCCTCCTTCACATTGCTTAGTTTATTCAAACCAAATATCAAGCAATATTAGATAATCTTGTAAAGTGTAAACACATAAAATGTCAAAAGTTTTCAGAAACCAAATGAGCATGAGAAATATCTGGGTGGATGTCAGGATGAAACTGTAAGAATGTATCCAGAAGAAAGCAGTCAACACTGAGTTACAGAAACACAGCAAGTTCTGTTACATCTCCCCTGTGCAACACTGACCTGAGTTTTGCGTCCACCTAGGACTGTTAAGTAGAAAGCGCTTTCAAAACTTAGAATGAAAGCTCTTGCATTTTTCCGAGACCAAACGCGTGAACATATTCAGTGCAAGTGCAGTCTTGTTTTTGCTCTGGGCTTTGGTAGTTGGGTTGTCAAGTTCAAGATGTTTTGACATGCTGTTTTCAATACCTTTCTGAAACGGAGCCCAGCGCAGGGTGACTGATGGCAGAGACCACAGGAACTTTGAGGGAGCAATCCTGGGATGTCAGCCACTGTCTGCCTTGCCATTTGGCAAGTGAGCCCTCATACTGCGGACAGTGGTTCGATTCCTTGCAGGATCCCGCTGTGAGCTTCACAGGAGGAAATGGGACCCGCGTTCCCTTCTCACTCCTGAGAAACACTCCATAACACATCTCTCCAACAGAGTGATATTTCCAAATAAACTTCCTGGATGAGGCCGTGAGCCACTGACCTGGCAGCCGTGCCTCTCATTACCGCTGCCCATTCCCACGTGTGGCCTCCCATCCGTGCTGACTTGGTGCGGCCTCCCCAGGTGAGGGAAGAACTCAATCGGACTGCTGCCCCCGGGGTTTAACCTTTAAGTGTCCTGGAAAAATGCACAATGGGTTAACAAAAACCACATTGCACTATTTCCCTGAGTGTCAGGGTCTTTTCTCACGCCAGACGGCCAATGTCCTGAAGGGATTTAAACCTAACTTGTCACAGGCCCTGCAGACTCACGAACTGTGGAGGCAAGAAATGAGGACAGATTTTCTTCTTCTTTAACTGTTAATTATTCCCCTAAAATATGTCTTTATAGCTGCCACATTTCTTCTGAATTTTGATGACCAAGAGTAATGACCTTTGTCTTGAAAAATGTTTCCTCAGCTAACGGATCACGCTCAATCACACACCATCCTTTGAAAGACTTTAGCAAGAAGCCCAGAGCAAGAATTCTGGCCTCTGGTACCTGGGAGCCTTTCAAAAGTGACACTGCAAGCACGCAGCTGGCGCTCTGTGGTTAGTTAGAGCATCGTACTTTGCACTTCTTGTTATGAGCTTTTATAATTTTTTCCAAATGTGTCATAAGTGTAAACTGTCTTTTCCAATAAATCAGAGTCATTAAGATCAGGACCACGGCCTCTGAAATTGAAAACTGTCTCCCACCATCAGGACTGGCCCAGACAGAACTTCAGCAGGAGACCTCCCTTCTTAGTGCCACCCCCCGTCCCGCCACCTTCCAGACTCCCGAGTGTCTCACGTCACCTACCCCAGACTGCTGGCCCATCGGACCACACTGTCCCTACATTTGCCAACAAAACCTGCTGAGTTTACTCTGCAATGAGTCAGTCAGCAAACTGTGGTCTTGAAAATAGCCTATTACACTTACTCACGTAACCCATAAGCTTAGTGGGTTACCTCTTCTAGGAGCATTTCCATTTCAGCAGAGGAATTTTATTGTTTGTTTTTTCTGAGTATGAAATGGATACACATTCGAGCAATAAGGAAAAGTACAAGGATAAATTTAAATTATTTTTCATCTCAGCCCTCTGAGATTGTCACTGTTGGTGCACATGTGTATGATAGATGCATTCATACAATATGTGTGTTTGTGTTTTATATGCACACTGCTCTGTCTTCTTTCTACAGGTAACAGGGTAATATTTGAAAAAGCTCCTAGTCAGGGCCCTGCGTTGGTCCGTTGATCCTCCCCATTACCCCATCTGCCCTTAGCCCTGACATCGAGGCTGGAATCAGGAGAATATGATGAGAAGTGAAGGCCAGGACAGTCCTTCTCCCACCAAGCCCAGGAGATGACTAGATTGAACAGAAAAGGAAGGATGGGAAAAACCCCTTCCCCTCAGGGCTCTGCGGGATGAGAAGAGGCAGCCTGTCCTCCTCTAAGCCAGAGACAATCACCCAGTACCCTCAGAGCACTGCAGAGGGCAGAAAGGCCAGGATTCGGTTTTGCTGTTCTCAGTCCCAAAAGTTTCCACAGGGCCCTGGTTCTAAAGGCAGCAGAACCAAGAGCAGTTGGCCAGACCTGTTTCAGACTTGAAGAAGGGTGGAGAGCAAGGGTGGGTGTCCTAGTGGGAACAGGGGTGAGTCTCCTAGTGGGGAGCAGGGGTGGATGTCCTAGGGGGAAGCAAGGGTTGGTGTCCTAGTGGAAGCAGGGGTGGTTCTCCTAGTGGGGAGCAGGGGTGGGTGTCCTAGTGGGGAGCAGGGGTGGGTGTCCTAGGGGGGAGCAAGGGTGGGTGTCCTAGTGGGGAGCAGGGGTGGGTGTCCTAGTGGGGAGCAGGGGTGGATGTCCTGGGGGGGAGCAAGGGTGGGTATCTTAGTGGGAAGAGGCGTGGTTCTCCTAGTGGGGAGCAGGAGAGGGCCTCCTAGTTGGCAGCAGGGGTGGGCGTTCTAGTGGGGAGCAGGGGTGGACAGGAGAGCTACATGCTTACAGGTGCTGAATGAGCAGTGGACCTGGAGCACCGGCAGAGAGGCCTGACCGTGAAGGGCCCCAGCACCATCTCAGATCACAGAATTGTGATTGGGTTAAGCCTGGTAGTCGTTCTGGTAGTCCCAATGAGTAGGGGCTTGATAGAAGAACAGAGAAGTGTCAGAACATAAAGAAACTGCATTATCCCTGAACATCTGAAGGTAACATGAGAAAATAATAGATACAGTTTAATTACAGGTATTTTTATAGATAAAGATACAGAAAGTCTGCATAATTCAATTTTCCACTGTGTTCACATTAATGTAACATTTTCTTGTATACTTGAAAACTACTAAGAATATAAACTGCACAGTAATCTACTGTATAAATGTATTTTCATTTTTTCAGCCATTCCCCAATTTGTTGCTGTTACAAAAAGCAAGCACAAAACTTTTGGCAACTCTTTGATTTGTACAATACTTCACTGATTCTTGTGACTGAATAATATTCCCTTGTATGGGTATCCCCTATTTGTTTATCTGCTCATCAGTTGATGGACATCAGAGTTGTTTCCACTTGGTGGCTCTTATGAAAAGGCTGCTGTGAACATTCCTGTACAAATTTTTGTGGAACATACATTTTCTATTCTCTTGGGTTTATACATAGGAGTGGAATTGCTGAGTCATATGGTAATTTTATGTTTAATTTTTGAGGAATTGCCCAACTATTTTAAAGAGAGACTGCACCATCAGCAACATATGAGTTCTAATTTCTCCACACCTTTGTCAACACTGATTGTCCTTTATTTTTGAATTGTAGCCAGTCTAGTGGTGTGAAGTAGTATCTCATAGTGGTTTTGATTTGTGCTTCCCTTAATGATGAATGATGTTGAGCCTCTTTTCATGCATTTATGGGCCATTTGTATGTCTTTTTTGATGAAATATCTATTTAAATCTTTTGTCCTATTTTAATTGGGTCATTTTATTTTTATTGTTAAGTTGAAAGAGTTTTTTAATATATTTTGGATACCAGACGTTTTTCAGATAGGTGAATTGCAAATATTTTCTCCCATCATGGGGTTGTCTTCACTTTTTTGATAGTGTCCTTTGAAGCACAAATGTCTTTAATTTGATGGAGTTCAGTTTATCTATTTTTTGCTTTGCTGCTTATGTTTTCATATCCTATTTAAGAAGCTGTTGCCTAATCCAAGGCCACAAAGATATATCTCTAAGCTTTCTTCCAAGAGTTTTATAATTTTAGTTCTTACAGTTAGGTCTTTGATCAATTTTGAGTTAACTTTATATTGGTG
This sequence comes from Tapirus indicus, assembly GCA_031878705.1. Taxonomy (NCBI): domain Eukaryota; kingdom Metazoa; phylum Chordata; class Mammalia; order Perissodactyla; family Tapiridae; genus Tapirus; species Tapirus indicus. The sequence goes on along the minus strand of CM062941.1, from coordinate 30,498,345 downwards.
TGAGGTAGGGCTCAACTTTATTCATTTGCATATGGATTTGTTGAAAAGACTGTTTTTCCCTATTGCATAATCTTGACACTGTTATTGAAAATCAATTTGCCATAGATGTATGAGTTTATTTGTGGACTCTTGACTCTGTTCTATTGATCTATATGCCTACTATTATGCAAGGGCCACACTCTCTTGATTTTAGAGTAATTTTTAGAGTAGTTTTAGAGTAATTTTTGTAATCGAGAAGTGTCAGTACTCTGAGATTGTTCTTTTTTAATATTTCTGAGATTGTTCTCCTTTTTTAATATTGTTTGGTTATTCTGGGTCTCTTTAATTTCCATATTAAATTTAGGATCCGCTTGTTGATTTTTGTTTTAAAAAAAGGCATTTTAATAGCTATTTCATTGAATCTTTAGATCAATTTGGGGAGGTTTATCTTCTTAAAAATATTGTCTTCCAATCCATGAACATGGAATGTCTTTCCGTTTATTAAGTCTTTTAAAAATTCTTTTAAAAATGTTTTGTAAGATTCAAAGTGCAAGTCTTGTACTTCTTTAGTTAGAATTATTCTTAAGTATTTTAGTCTTTTTAATGCTGTTTTAAGTGTAATTATTTTCTTAATTTCACATTCTGGTTTTTCATTGCCAGTGTATGTAAATACAACTGATTTTTGTGTACTTATCTTCTATCCTGTAACCTTGCTGAACTATTAGCACTAATAGTTCGCATGTGCTGGGGGGGGATTTTCTGTATATGAGCTCACGTCATCTGCAAATGGAGACAGTTTTACTTCTTCCTTTCCATTCTGGATGCCTTTTTTTCCTGCCTAATTGTGCTGGCTGCAGCCTCAAGTACAATGTTGAGCAGAGGCGGCAAGAGTGGACACCTAGGTCTTGTTTCTGATTTTGAGGGTAAAGCATCCAGTTTTTCACCATTAAGTATGCTGTGAGCTGTGGGTTTTTCATAGATACTCTTTATCAGGTTGAGAAAATTTCTTTCTATTCCTAGTTTCTTGAGTATTTTTATCATGAAAAAGTGTAGCATTTTGCTAATACTTTTTCTTCATGTGTTGGAATAATAATGTGATTTTATTCCTTTATTCTATTAATATAGTGTGTTACATTGATTTATTTTCAGATGTTAAAGCAACCTTGCATTCCTGGGATAAATCCCACTTGGTTATGGTGTTTAATTCTTTTTTGCACCATGCTATATTTGGTTTGCTAGTACTTTGTTGAGGATTTCATATTCATAATAGTTATTGGTCTATAGATTTCTTTTTTTGTGATATCTTTGTCTCATTTGGGATCTGGGTAATACTGGTCTCATAGAATGAGATCTCTTTTATGTTTTGAAAGAGTTTATAAAGATTAATGCTTATTCTTTTAAAATATTTTGTAAATGTCACCACTAGAGCCATTTGGTCTTGGGCTTTTCTTTGTGGGAAGCTTTTTGATTATTAAGTCAATCTGTTTACTTATTATAGATCTATTCAGATTTCCTATTTCTTCTTGAGTGACTTTTGGTAATTTGTGTCTGCTCTAATACTTATTATTTCCTTCTTGTTGCTTGCTTTGGGTTTAGTTTGCTGTCTTTTTCTAGTTTCTTAAGGTGAAATGTTAGGTTATTTATTTGGGATCTTTCTTCTTCTTAACAGAATTTGTTTAGCTTCTTGGATATGTAGATTAATGTTCTTCATCAAATTTGGGAGAATTTCAGCCATTATTTCTTCAAATATTGTTTATGATGAGAAATCTGTTGCCATCCTTGTCTTTTTTCCTCCGTACATATTCCTTGGCTGCTATTAAGACTTTCTCTTTTTTGCTGCTCTTGAGAAATTTTATCATGATGTTCTGTGCTGTCATTTTGTTCATGTTTTTTGTCCTTGGGATTTCTTGAGCTTCTTGGATCTGTGGGTGCACAGTTTTCATTAAATTTGGAAATTCTTCAGACATTATTTACTTAAACACTTTTTCTCCTCCCAAACCATCTTCTCTTTTGGTAACTCCTATTACATTTATGCTAGTGTGCTTGGAATTGTCCCACAGTTCACTTACGTTCTTTCCATTTTTAGTTTTTTTTTTTTTTTTTTAGTGAGGAAGACCAGCCCTGAGCTAACATCTGTCGCCAATCCTCCTCTTTATGCTGAGGAAAACTGGCCCTGTGCTAATGTCTGTGCCCGTCTTTCCTCTACTTTATATGGGACACTGTCACGGTGTGGCTGATGAGCAGTGCATCGGCGGGCGCCCGGGATCTGAACCTGCGAACCCTGGGCTGCCAAGCACAGACTAAACTGCTGCGCCACCAGGCGGCCCCTCCATTTTTAGTTTTTATTCTTTTTTCTCTCCATGTGGTTTCTTTTGGGTAGTTTCTAAGTCTTCAAATTCACTAAAATGTTTTTTGTTGTTGTTTTTAATTTCAATGTCTTATCTGCCATTAACCTGATCTGGTGTATTTTTCGCTTCAGATATTGTATTTACCTATTCTTAAAGTTTGGCTTTTGTCTTTTTCATGTCTCTTACTGAATTCTTGAACTATTACAATGACTGTTTCAATGTCCTTCTCCGATAATTCTACCATCTGTGTCCATTCTGGGTTAGTTTTAATTGATTGATAATTTTATCATGAATCATGTCTTTCTGCTTCTTTGCAGACTTGGCAATCTTTGACTGGACGTCAGACATTGTGTATTTACCTTTTGGGGAGCTGGATCTTTCTGAATTCTTGAGCTTTGCTCCGGGTTACAGTGTTATTAATTGCAAGCAGTCTGATCCTTTCTGGTCGTGCTTTTATGATTCATTAAATGACTCTGGAGCAGTGTTTATTCTAAGATTAATTATTTCCCACCATTGAAACAAAACTTCTCTGACTGTTCTAACCAATGTCCCATGAATTGCGAGCTTTCCAGTGTGGCTGATGGGGACAGGCACGATCTCTAATCGTGTGTAGGTGCCAGCCACAGTGCCCACTGAGCCTTTGGATGGCTCACTCCCAACCTCCTGCACATGTACTAACTAGGACTCTGAAAATCACTTGAGGGGGACCCTCTGCAGATCTCTGGGTTCTCTCTAAGTATACTGTTGTCCTCTCCAGTCTGTGTCTTGTGAACTTTAATAGCCTTGGTCTCACCAGTCCACTCTGTCTCCTCGGCTCAGAGATCTTCCAGGTTTTGCATGGTTTCTCTGTCCTGTGCCACAGCTTAGAAACTCTCGAGGCAGTGAGCTGAGGCTCCCATAGGCTGAGCTTATTTCCTCTCCACTTCTCCATCACTATCTTTCATTGTCTGAGGCCCAATGCTTTGACAATCATTTTTTGTATATTACACTTGTCTGGAATTTTTGTGGTTGTTACAGGCGAAATGGTAAATCCTGACCCTGTCACTCAACCTTGGCTGGAATCAGTGTAGTAATACCAATCTTAAAGAACTATTTCAGGAAATAGAGTAGGAGAGAATCCTTCTCAACTTGTTTTATGAGATAGGTACCCTGATATCAAAACTAGATGAAGATATTACCACAAAAGAAAGAGAGAAAACTACAGGCCAATTTTATTCAGTTACATAAAAGTGAAATTTTTAAACAAAATATCAAACATTTAAATCCCATAATATCTAAAACAGATAACACATCACGATCAAGTAGAGTTCATCCCGGTGAAAGATACACAAGGTTATACAGTTGTGTGATCATCACGAAGATCAGTGTGCACAATATTTCCCTTAAACCAGAAAGTTCCCTTGTGCCCTTTTCCAGCCATTTCCACCTCCAGTGGCAGCAAGTATTAGGCTTTCTATGCCATGGACTGGGGGGTCTGTTCCTGAGCTTCATGTGAGTCAGTATGTACCTTTTGTGTCTGGACTCTCTTGATCAAATATGTGATCGTCCTGATAGATTCAGAGAAAGCATTTGACAAAATTCAATCCATGCATGATAAAAGTTCCCCAGTGAGACAAAAGGATCTATGAAACCCTTACAAGATAACATTATGTATTGTTGCTGTTAAGGAGTAATTTATGTAAGTGGAATTGACTCTTTGGTTTGTCCTTCTGTGTTTTGGCAAATGCTTCCTGCCATTGTACCACCACCACAATCAGTATATTTAACAATTCCATCACCCCAATCCATATTCAATAATTTATTATTAAATTACAAATTTAATAATAGAAATTTATTATTTATAAATAATAAATGTTAAGGTTTACATAACACATTATTTAATCAATGTAATGTAGCATCATAACTGATTAAAGGAGAAAAACACATATGATTATGTGCCCAAAAAGCACTTAAATTTCAATATCCATATATAATTTTTTTTTTAAATCTCAGCAAACATAGAGCTACAAGAAAACAACCTCAATCTGATACAGAAAATCAACAGAAAACCTAAAACTCTGAGTATGTTTCTTTTGTAATGGATACATTACATGCCCCTTCACATGTCATAATGAAATATTGAGTGTTTTCCTCTCACAATTTTTTCCTCTCACAATCAGGAAGAAAAGGGCATCCTTTCTCATCATTTTTATTCAACATTGTTCTGAAAACCCTTTCTATTGAAATAAGGCAGTGAAATAAACAAAAGCATAAAAATTAAAAAGGAAGAAGAAAAAATTTGAAGAAGATAACACTGTTTATGTAGAAAATGCTACAAAATCAACAAAGCAGCTACTAAAATAAAACAACTTCTAGGTGACAAGATACAATTATATTTTTATGCACTAACAGTGAAACTATTGAAATATGAAATAAAATTAATTCATTTGCAAAAACATAAAAATAAATTAAAGGTATAAATTTAATAAAGTATATGCAAATCCTTTATAATGAGAATTTTTAAATATTGCTGAAGGAAATTAGAAGACAAGTAAATAAATGGACAGACATTCCATGTTCTTGCATTTTTAAACTCAATATTGTTAAGATCTTAATTGTCCACAAATTGATCCATGGATTTACTACAATCCCAGTCAAATCTTGATGGACTTTTTTAGAAATTGATGAGTTGATTCTCAAATTTATTTACAAATTCAAAAGACATAAAATAGACAGAGAAAACTTCAAAAAGAATAAATTTAGAAGAATCACACTCTGTGGTTTCACGACTTACTACAAAGCTGCTGTATTTGAGACAATGACCATGAAAGTAGCTTAAAAGAGACAGAGACCTTTTCAAGAAATTGTGTTTGACCATCTGGATTAACAGGGGAAAAAAATTTAACCACAATCTCTTCCTTAGAACCCTACAAACATGAATTCAAGATGAGTCATAAAAGCTAAGACCATAAAGTTTCCAGAAATATCTTTTTATCCTTTGAACTGGCCAAGGTTTCTTAGAGTGGACACAAAAAACAGTACTCATAAAAGAGAAAGTTAATAGATTGCACTTCACCAAAACAAAAATCTTCCTTGACATAATTAAGAAGAGGAAAAGGCGAGCTACAGACTAGAAGAAAATATTCACAGGGATATATCTGACAAAGGTCTCATATTCAGAATATATAATGAGCCTCCACAAATAAGTAATAAAATAACAAACAATCCTATTAAAAATGGGCAAAAGACATGGACACTTGACAAAGGAAGATATAGAAATTGCCAATAAACACTCAAAAAAAGGTTCAACATCCTGATTCATCAGAGAAGTGCCAATTAAAACCACAATGAGATATCATTTCACTAACCTCAGAATGGCTACAGTTTAAGAGACTGACAATACCAAATGCTGGCGTGGGTTGTGGGACAACTGGAATTCTTATACACTGCTAACAGAAGTGTAAAATGGTGGAACCCCTTTGGAAAACTGGCAGAAATTTCGCTCTTATCATCTTTTTACCCAAGTGAAATAAAAATCCTTCCGTAAAATAACTTACACAAAATGATATTCGTAATAGCTCCAAACTAGAAACAATTCAGACATCCTTGGAGTGGGTGAGCAAGTTGTAGTATATCACACAATGGAACGCGACACAGCAATAAAAAGAATGAACCTATTCACGTAACAACTTGTTTGAATTTCTAAAACATTATGTGGAATGGAAAAAGACAGACACAGAAAAGTTCAGACTTTCTTGAATGAAAATTCAAGAGCAGGGACATCTAATCTAAAGTCATAGATGCCAGAATAGTGGATAACCATGGAGGAGGGAGATTGACTTAAGTTTAGAAAGAAGGAATTTTCTGGGGTGATTCACTGGTTCTATATCTTGATTGGAGAAATGATTACACAGGTGTATCCATTTATCAAGTCATCACAATCTTTCCACTTCACCGTAGGCAAATTTTATCTCAAAAGATAGGTTGGAGGAAAAAACTAAAATTGAGAGGGCATTTCTACTTAAATTGAAGAAACAATCCCTGCCATGGTCTGAGGTAGAAAATGTAATGGAAAAACACCAAAGAAACACGACCTATTAGAAAAGGAAGAAAAACGTTCACAATTTTTCAGAACAATTTGGGAAACTTATTTTGTAGGAAAAAAATCATCCTGCAGTGATTCATGGCTTCATTTTTAGAAATTTAGACATTACTGCCATGTTGAAACATTACGGGAAGAATGACATCTTATTAGAGTCAAAATGTCCATTATATTCAGCTGACAAAATGCGGCCAGTGGTTTGACTTCTGACTGTTTAGTTGAAATGAAGTACATGTAACAACGTCCTAATTTATGTGCAAACCTATAGGTATAAGGTCTTCCACCATCTATGTCATGTAATTTAATTACCATGTATAATTGTATCAGCCATCTTACACACTCCAAAATGGAGTTTATGATGTCTGTCATCTGATATCTGAGTCCTCCTAGTTCCTGAGATGATCTGTCCAAAACAAGGGGCATATCGGCCACTGCCCCATCAACTGATTGGCAGGATAGTTTAATCTTGCTGTACATTTATTGCTAATATGTGCCCACATTGCACAGCATTTTCTTATCATTTTTTTCCATCCAGCACTATGTTGGCTCAACCCCTTTGGGATCTGGAACCTAACATGAAGCCTTAGCCCAAATGATGGGCATTTTACTTGCTGTCTACCTATACAGGCAGGTGGACAACTGAGTTCTGCTCTTTACCTTCTCCAGTAGTTGACATCCACCCTACAGTGGACCGGTTTCATCCTCTGGCCCACACCATGACTGAACTATTACCTACACCCTCCCATTAGATTTTTGGTACCAATCCTTGATTTAACTGGGCCTTGGTTGTTCCCCACTGGACGGTGTCCATAGGGCTATTCATTTCCTCCCCTTCAAACTCCTTCCACGCTTGGGCCACATCTAGTTGAAATTTCTACCTCCGGTTTCCTCCCAGGTGTGGTTTTTCCCCTTCCCCTTAAACCTGGGAAATTAAAGTCCTGGGTCTTGTTGGGCCTGAGGCTCCCTGAATTGTAAACATGCTGCCCACATCCCAGTGGGTGACTCAAAGAAGCAGTAAAGAGGGAAGAGCAGAGAGAGGAATCTGGTCTTTCCAGCCATTGTCAAGACATCCTTAGGTTTCTGTCCATACCAGTAACCCAAAAAGATTCACAGTATGGAAAAAAATCCTTACGAGTTACCCCAAAATTTCAATATGGAAAAAAATTCATACCATTAACCCAAGCAGGTCCATATTATGAGAAAAAATGTCTGTGACTGTGCCTCTCCATTTCATTGTCTGCCATTTTGTGATTCTTACTCTTTTTAAGTCTGACTTGATTTTTCTTGGAAGATAAGAGAAGAAGGAAAGAAGATGAACAGCCAGATTACTTTGCAAACCTTCACAACAGAAGATATTGGAGAATTCCTCAAATTTTTAAGACGCTGTGATTGTTATTTGAGGTTTTTTTGTATTTGTTTTTAAAGAAGATCCCAGCTGTGGGCGTCCTGCTGTGATCAATGGCACAATATTGATTGTCCTGATAAAGGGACATTTGTTAAGACATCTTTCTATTCCTAGATAGCTTAAAAAGTCCAGCTATTAACAAAGAAGCTTTCAAAAAATTAAAAGACGAGGAAAAATTATAACTAATTAAGTGTGCTTTTTGGCTTAGTAAATTGATTTTCACTAAGGCTATTTTTAATATGTGATGGAGTAGACTTATCTTTTCATTTTTATACTGTGTTTGTGACTAATATATAATGAAGATGCGTAGTGCAGTCATGCCATTTAAAGAATTTGCGGTGTTATAGTTCCACAGCTCAGTATAAGTTGTTTATCATTGCAGCTATATTGTCTTATTAGGCAAGATTTACTTGAGTTTCTAGCGAGGACAAGGCCCCAAATACATCATTATTCTTATGGAGCAGAATAATTTTCCATACACCAGAGTTTCTGAAAGATACTGCAATGGGAATCAGAACTCCCTATATGTTCTTTTAAACCTTATATGTTGGATATTAAATACTATGGACACATGCTTTCATTCAAATATGTGTATGTCACTGTCTCTAAAGTCACATCTCATAATTTCTCTTCATAACATTTCAAACATGCTGTGGTCCTTGCCATGTCATTGAAATAGATTGCTGCAATGTCACCAACAACCTCAATTTTTTTCACCTGATCGAATAGTCGGTTCTCAGCCCTCATCTTACTTAGCTTTTCTGCAGGATTTGACATAGTTGATTAAGCCCCTTTGTGAAAAAATCCATATCTCCCCTCTGTTTTTCTTCCTACTTTCCCAGACTTCTTTACTGATTTATCCTCCTTTTCTTAACCTCTAATATTGTTCCAGATCAATTCTGGGCATGCTGCTCCTGTCTATTTACATGCACTCCTTGGGTGTTTGATCCATGTGCTGGATCAGTCATATGGCTCAGTCACTAAGTACCACCTGGAGGCTGCTGTCTTCTGAATCATCTCCAGCCCGGCTGGTCCATTTTGACATCCAATAAGTGACACAAACATAACATTTATACCAGTGGCTCTTGATTTCCACCCCTGTCCTGCCCTCTCCCTTTCCTTCCCCACATCAATAAATGGTACCACCATCCTTTTGGTAACACAAGCCAAAAACTTAGGTTTAATCCTTTAATGCCCTCTCTAAGAGATAACCTCATTTCTCTTAACCAACTCATCAGTATGTTCTATTGGCTCAGCCTCCAAAACACGTAACAAATTGCACCACTTCTCACACATCTGCTAGCATCCTAGTCTACCATCATCTCTGAGCTGGTGCCCTGCAATACCTGGACGTCGTGGCTGTCCACTTTCCCTACGGTCAGCTCCTGCACAGCAGCCACGGTGGTCTCTGAAGAGCATGAACTAGATATATCATTCTCCTATTTTAAAAGTTCAAGTGACTTTCTCCCACCATCTAAATCAAACCCGCACTCCTCACTTTTGGCCACTGGTTGCCTCTTTGCCCTCATTTTCCACCATGGGCACCTTTGCTCCCTCCATTATTGCCATGCTCCACTTGCTGAAATCTTGGAAAAAGTGAGCCACCCTTCTCCATTCCCAAACTTGCGCTTGCTATTTGCTCTACTGGGAATACTATTTCTCCAGATCTATGCGTTGATCATCACACATATACACACATGATGATGTCGTGAGCTCTTGGAGGATGTACTTGCTGTGAAATGTCCTCTAAGCTCTTCATAGCTCAACACCGGGCAGTTGTTCTTGCTTAATCAATATTTGTCAGGGAATGGACAGAAAAACGTTCTTTATATGGGCGTGGCCACAGTGACTCCAGGCTAGTCTCTGAAACATCTGGCATTCACTATTGTTGCAGATAATGCCTCAGTGAGGAGAAAGCACGGGTTTAATACAATGTGGAAATGCTTACTCTCCTTTGTAGCAACAGCCAAGCATTCCCAGGCAATTGCAAGCATTCCGTGGGGGCTAATGGCAGCTTCTTCATTTTTATGGGCAATTGAAAATGAGTAGCAGCTGAGACTGCAGTCGGACCCACTACAGCAAACAGCTTAGTCAGGGGGATGGAAACTGGGAGGACAGAGAACTGTTGTGAAATGAGCAGAGCCATGCAGGCCGCTCAAGTTGTTGGCAGACACCCACTCCATGAAGAACAAGAAACTAATGTCCAAAAGGCTTGAGCAACTTGGAGATCAAATATTAGGAGAGTTTAACACTCAATTGTAGGTACGTAGGGTTTCTTTTTTATCCTGTTACATTTATAAAAAGAAAAAGAAAGAGAGACAAGAAATGGGGCTATTTAACCTTTGATGAGTGAGAAGAACTTTCAGAAAAATAAGTACAGGATTTTAAAAAATAAAGTTTATAAATGGAATAAAATTGAGATATTTTATTTAGAAAAATGTCTGAAGTGGTGATTACAAAACCAAATGAATTGATGTGTACTTATCTGGAGAAATTCACACCTGTAACTTCATAAACATGGGAAATGATGTGTTAAACAGAGTTGTTCTTTTAATGACATTACATGGAACCCGTTTTTCCATTGAATATTCTTACGTTGATTGCATTATTAAGATCTATCTTACACAAAGCTGTAGTTCTCAGACTGTATGAATTCCAAGACAAGAAATATTGGTTAAATCAACAGATTTCCAACTCTGATAATTTAAGGAGTCAATGAATGAATTTTGTATATTTGATTTAGGAGAAAAAATAATTTGGATATTCACATTGTTTATTTTGGAATTTTTAAAGCTGCCTAATAATCTTCCATAATAACATTTGTCCTTATTTTTTTATCTCAAGATAGTTAAATTTTGAATTTGGGTTTAAAATAGTCTTTATGAATATCAAAAGAAATGTATATGTTGACCTCTGGGAGGTTAAGGAAAGAATTCTATTTAGCTAAGAGTAAAGATCCAACAGATAGTGGTCTTAAGCTGAGTCTTTCAAATGGGCAATCGAGGCAGTAGCTGGAAAGTGATTTGGGGAGGATGAGAGCCCAAGCAGTGAACATGTATGTCTAGTGACAGAAACTCAGAGTATATAAGCCAACATAGTCAGAGTGTATGGGAAATATCTTTATTTTGGACAACCTTGAATTCTAAGTTTAGGGGTTCAAACTTTATTTGGTCGATCAACACGTGCAGCAGACAATGAAGAAGTAAGTACATCTTCTCCACCTCTGCTCACCTGTCTGCAGGCCAAATGCAAAGAATGCAGGGGTCCTGGGCGTGGAGTTGCTTCACGACGGGAGGATTCAGGATGCCGAATCACCGCGGTAAGAAAGGCTACCAGCAGAGTGGGAACACACTTCATGGAACTTTTAATACATGGCTACCAACTTTTTTTTTTAACACTGAAATTTTATCACAGAAGCTGACATTACCCAACCTAACTAATACAACACACTGTTGTCTTATGCTCACAAGATGGCTGCTTCAGCTCCAGGCTAGTGTGCTTGTTACCTGCATGGAGGTGGAGGATGGAGCAAAAGACTGAAATGGACTGGCCACCCGAGTCTCTCCTGCTTAAAGAGCATTCTCAGGGGTAGGAGATCACATCTCATTGACAAAACTAGGTTATGTAGCCACCACAAGCTGCAAGAAATATTTTTACCAGGACATATTGTCTCCCTAAACAAATTCAGGGATTTGTTAGACATAGACTAGGAAACTAAGTGTCTGTAACAACTCTCTTCCAACAAGAGAAAGCTCAGCAGGGTGTCTGATTGGGCATGTTTGGTATTATCTTCTCCTTCTATTATTCTCTCTGTACCCATGAAAGAAATCATGTGAATAAATCACAAGGGCATTTTGGAGTCATTGGGCTGATGGATAATGAAGGACAGGTAATGAGAGGACACATATAGCACTCTAGCACAATAAAGTGATTATTTGGTGTGTTTCTGCCTCCCTAATTAGGTTAAGGGCAATAGGAGGCCAGGGGCCATATCTGTTTGTGATCATTGTTCTCTACTAACAACAACTAGTAACTTCATAATGAATGAATAAAGAATGGATATGTAATGAACGAATAACTGGATAAATAAATGAATGATGAATGAAGAAGGACTAGCAGATGCAAAGACATTGGACACACAGCCCTGTGAATGGATTTGAGGGAAAGAGAATTATGAGAAATGATTTAGACACCCAGCCTGCATAACTATCTTGTGAGTTACATTTAAATAAGACTAAGCAGCCCAGAGGAGAAGCACGATGCCAGGACAAAGGGGACCACGTCATCACCAGTCCCCTTCACTGCAATTCTCCTCTCAGTGCCTGGACTTCCCTCTGTGACTGCTAAGTGGCCTCCCATCTCAGAGCCCAGCCCTGCCCTGGGGATGTCTCTACCACAGTGCTCAGCTCCAGATCAACACCCTTCCAGAGCTTCCTGGTCTTCCCACTGGGATCAGCCCAGCAGGCAACTGACATGCAGACATAAGGAATCTGGAGAGAAGACCAAGATGTTAATCTGACATCCTTTACATCAACCTGACAACAATGAGAAAGAAGACAAGATCACCAAAGGAAAGAAAGGAACAAAGTCATAATCTTGGTCACATTTAGGGGTCTGGAGCAAGGAGGACTGCCTGGAAGACACCGTCAGAGTTGCCAGACGTAAACCCAGACATTCTGCCAAGCTGTCCAATATGGCGGACAATAGCCACTTATCACATGTGGCTATTTAAATTTAACTTAAGTAAAATTAAATACAATTCAAAATTACATTTCTCAGCTGCAGTAGCCACATTTCAAGTGCTCAATACGTCAGGACAGCGTGTAGAACATCTCCACCATCCCGGAAGGGTTTACTGGACAGTGCTGCCTGAGATCACTGAGATCCCACACATGGGACTAACATCTTAGTCCAGAGGATAAACTCGGGAACGGCCACTACAATTTCCAGGTGGATCATTGGGGCTTTCCTAGTTCTTCCAATAGGAGACACCTCAAGAATACCTAATCCCTTTTCTCATTGACCCTATGTATGATAAATAAATGTTTGTTGAATGCCCGATGCCTGAGGGCCACAGAACACCATAAGGGGCCACTGCAGTATTCCCATGAGCCACAATCTCAGCTTTATTATTTTTTTTAAGTTACCTTATTTTCTTTTAAATCTGAATTTAATTTCAGTTGAGTCATAGTACCTCTTGTGGCGGAATCTAACCTACTCGCTTCCAAGTAAAAACTGCCAACTGGTTGAACCCTGAGTCATTTCCAGTTTGAACTTAGCTGATTCAGAGGCTGGCTCCTGTCTTCCTCCCAGCGTGGTGTCTAAGTTCCAAATGGGCTTGCACATCTTCTCTGTGTCTTCAGTGGAAGGAAATGTCTGGTCTGTACCCTCCTGGGCATCCACTGAAGCTGCTGTGGGAAATTCACACGGTTTGGACTTTGGTCATCAGCCTCCACTTCTGCCAAAGCTGCAAAACGTCTGGGTGCCACCATAATAATTTGGGCACCTGGCCCACACAGGTCACAAGGAATCAATCTCAGCTGTCTAGCAGGCCACTTCTCTCTCTCTCCTGCATCTCCGCCCCTTTCTGAGGGCCTGAGGAAGTTTGGGACTCTGGGTCATGGCAGTAGAACCATCTCAGTGGCTAGGTCCCGTCTGTTGCCACTTCTGTGCCATGGCCACCACACCAAGGGGAACAGAGGCATCTCTTCTAAGGCTGGCTTCCTGCTGGCACTTCACCTGGGGATAGAAGAACAGATCTCTTCCACTTTTGTCTTCCCTAGATGGTTTCTAACACCCACTCCTCAAAACCAGGGCTCCACTATTTAGAGTGGGGTGGGGGGTGGGACATAGGACAGAGCAGACACGGCTGCTACTCAGGGACTCATGCTGGGCTGAGCCCTTTCCCTCCCTCCAGATTCCGCCTTCTCCATTCTGGGAGAATGTCCGTCCCGTCTGTAACAGCAGAATAGTCTGGCTTTTCTTCTCTCCCTTTGTGGCCTTTATGACATATGTTCTATGCTGAGCTTTGTTCCTGGATTAACTGCACGAGCCCCAAATGCAAAGCTCTTGCAAGTTAAAACTTGGGTTTTCAAGAGTATTATCTTGCCACAATTTTCAGAAGCCTGTGTTGAGACTCAAAAGTAAGAATTTGACTCTTCATTTCAGAGGTCAGTCATAATGTACCTTCAGCTGATGCTTCCTGAGACCTTCAATGCAGACCACTGACTCTTCACGAGAAAAGGCCTAAAGGTGAGAAGAATTCCAGGGAAAGAAATCACAGGTAGTCTGTGGGGTTAATCAGCTTCATGCTGCACTATCTCCGGTAGCAGATGTCGTCTCTTATTGATCTCGCGGGAAGCAGATTTGTAAGGTAATTCTCAGACCTTCTGGCTTATGGAATAACCTGCAATTTTTGTAATTCTCCTGGACTGGGAGGGTCTCTGATGGGCTCTATCCCTGCCTGCAAATTCTAACAGCTGAGTGATCCACTCTGCTTTTCTCCAGGTATTTCTCCAATTTAGACTGGAAGAAATATTGCAAATGCGATTCAAGACACAGGGTAATATGATTTGAATAGATTTAAGAAAGCAAATTATTATTACCATCTTCGTATGGGTTTCAAATTCACAAATGACAGCTTATTTTGCATTCTACATATTCTCCATGGTTTTACCCATAGTTTCCTCTATAGAGAGTCTAGTTGAGCAGCCTTCAAAAAGGCTGACACATCAGTATCAAGAGAGCTGAAAACATGCATATTCATATGTATCTACATCAACAAAGCTCAAAATCTGGTTTCTTTCACAGTAAACGGTTACCAAAATCATAACATCTATCAAAATATCATGCTGATGATTTTGCCATATATCTCTATAGGGTTTGGAAGTTTAAGATATTGACATATAAAACATTCACCTTAGCTTTGTTCAATATGGGCAAGGATTAGAGGCTCAGATGACTTCTCAGAATTTTAAAACTTGGTACTAACGACAAACATGACTCAAATATTTGAAATGTATTTACACAGAATTAGAAAACTTCTTATGAATAAAGATTGTCGCTTGTTCCTTGTTTCACAGTCTCCCACTTCGCATGAGTGGCATAGGGAGGTGGGTCATTGGACATATGTTGGTTGGTTCTGGGCTGTGGGAAAAGATAAGAACAAGCAAAGTGAGTTTTCTTTAATAACTACTGGCACGATTTTCACAGTTTCCAAAAGTAATATGCGTAGACATTTTCAAAATAAGGCTTACTGTGGTTATTTCCAGCAGCATGATGCAAAACATCGAGCAAAGACCATGTCATCCTCTCTCCTCCACAGTGGATGGAAAGTCAGCCACATACAAGACCAGACTTACTAGTAATTCTTGCCTTCCCCAAAACAAGAAGCACAAAATCCTTTTTCCTACTCATTTAAGTGGTAATGATTAAGTCTTCATTCAGATGCTCTTATTAATAAGAATTAAAAAGGAAATATATAATAAAAAGCACATGAAGATCCTTGAGTGTACTCACTTAGTATTTTTATAATTAACCTACCATTAAAAATGGCAGAAGTGGTTATAAAATGATTATTAAAAAGGAAAAATATAATAAAAAACACATAAAGATCCTTGAGTGTACCCATTTACTATTTTTATAATTAACGTACCATTAAAAATGGCAGAAGTGGTTATAAAATGATTATTAAAAAGGAAAAATATAATAAAAAACACGTAAAGATCCTTGAGTGTACCCATTTACTTAACATGCCATTAAAAAGAGCAAAACTGGTTTTCAAATGATCAGATGCTCTCACCTTCTCCATGGCTACGAACAAATATTTTTCAGGTAGAGGTAATTAGGACATACATTAACTGCTTTTTGATAGCAAAGATAGTTTTCTTTCTCTTCTCAGCTTATATTTAGTGGATCATAAATTACCTGTTTTTTCTTCTTCAGATGAGAGTAAACTTTTGTTATAACCTGCTTCATTTCTTTTGGATTTACGTATGTTAGAAGTCCATCCATGCTCTTCTAAAACATGACCTAAGGTGGCGATGATATCTGTAAAGCAGATAGATCTGTAGACAGATCAGTAGTTCAACATCAAGATTTTAAATGGACTGCACTATAAATGAAGACAAATTCAACTCCACCTCACTCATGTGTCAACAAGTAAGGCTTGCATCTAATTTCTCTTTAAATTCTTATGCACGTTACATCTTTATAATGCTTTCCTTTTTTGTGGTAAATTTTAGGAATTTGGAAAGTGCAGTTGCAAAAAGACATAGAGAATATGTGTTAATAGCCTTCGACCAAGAGGGGGAAACTCGTTTCACATATTAAATAGCTCTCCTTCCACACACCTAGGAGATTTGCTCAAAATTCAGATATATATTGGACCACACTTCTAAACCACAAGGAACTTTGCCATCACTATTTGTGATACATGAAGAAACATAGTCCCCAAATCTAGGACAGCTGTACACACTATAAGCAGATTGATGGGGGACTGCTCAAATCCTAAGTATTATACACAAATTTTCCAGGTTGGTTAAATATTAAGCCTTAATTTCAACCAGGACACTAATAAGAGAATATCGATTGAGAAACGTCATTATTCTCAAATAAGTTAGAGAATAAACACTTGATTGTGTCATAATTTTTAAATAAGCTCCCAAGTCTTCCTTTCTTTCAGAGGTATAACAGGCAGTTTCTTGAGCTATCCCCTGATTATATTTAATCACTCACCTTACACTGTTTTAATTCGTTGGTCATCACCACAGATGATGAGCCAGAGGTGATAAAAAAAGAAGCAACTGAGTCTTTTATTTGCCTCAAAATCAAACCAAATATTTGTTTGAGGTTCCAAATATTTAGATAATCTGCCCACTAATTTTTATTTTACTTCATGTTTTGCGTATCCTTTTCCAGAGCCAAAAAGCCATTTCCTCCACTGTATTTGTTGATTTAAATGTCTTACGCAAAAGGAAAGAGTTACAGATGGATTTTTTTAAATGAAAACACCATTGTTCATTTGTGCCTAGTGAAAAAAACTTTATTTTTCTCACCTTTTCCAATATTTTTCCTTATGTTTAGTTTTCAACATTCCAAGTAGGATGCGTCTAGGCATGGTTTTCTTTGACTTTATCCTGTTTGTGGTTCACTGAATTTTTGAATCTGTACATTTTTGTCTTGAACCATATTTGGAAAGGTTTTAGTCACTATTCCTTCAAATAATTTTTCTCCAAGCATCAAACTCTTTCTCCTCCCATTCTGGCACTCCGATGATGTGAATATTAGACTTTTGATATTGTCCCACAGTTTCCTAACGCTCTGTTTATGAGTTTTTTCTTTCTGTTATTCAGATTGGATAATTTCTATTGATCGATCTTCAAGTTCACTGACTTTTCTCTCTATCATCTATATTTAGTATTACGCCCATCCAGTGAATTTTTTATTTCATCTATTTCATCCATCAGTTTTAAAATTTCCATTTGGTTCTTTTTTCATAGTTTCTCATTCTCTACTGAGAACTTTACTTTCCATTAATTTCGAGAGTATTTACTTTGATCTCAAGGAGTGTAATTATAGTAGTTGCCTTAAAGTCTCTGTCTGATAATTCCAACATCTGGGTCATCTTGAGATTGACATCTGTTGATTGTCCTTTCCTCTGAGTGTTGGTCATAATTTTCTGGTTCTTTGTATGTCAAATAATTTGGGATTGTAACCTGAACACAATTTAATAATAAGTTATGAAATTTTGGCTCCTGTTAAAATCCTCTGGAAAATCTTAAATTTTGTTGTTGTTGTTTTAATAGGCAATCAACCCAGTTAGGTTGAAACTGTCTCACCTTTATGGGCAGGAGATCCCTCTCAACTCACAAGGTCCCCACTGTGTTTCCCCTAGAGATTAGAGGTGTTTGTGCCACAGCCACTCAGTGCAGCAGATGCAAGAGAAGAAAAAAAAATAATAGGGATTTTGCATACTCTTTGACTACTGGGTCCTCTTTACCCAGTTTAATTCCTCTGGGCAGAAAGGCAAGTTTTTTCTTAGGGTTTGAGATTTTCGCATTGTCATTGCTTCAGGGAGCCCTAGAACTTGAGCCACCACAAGAACGAGGCCAGGAGAGACAAGACATAACAAAAAAAAAAAAGGAAAGACAAGAAATGGGGATTTCCTCCCACAATCTTGGTCTTTCGGGGGGCCCTCTTCCTGGTCCTCAGACAGATAGTGTTTTTTACCATCAGACACAGGTCAGAGATTTTGCTGCCTCTGTCTGCTGTGTATTTCCTAACTAACTAACTAGTCCCTAACAAGGGCAGCCTTCAGGTCAAAGCTAGGAGGTCAAAGAGGAAACTCATCCAGTGGATGTGTCTTCCCTCCTTAATAGAACTGCTATCATTCACCTCAGAGTCCTTGGATAGTTGCTTTTTGGTTTTCATTGGTGTTTTTATGACAATTAGTAGGAGAGGTAGGCTGCAGTGTGCTTACTCCCTGGGCAGCACCAGAAGCACATTTCTCTCACTTTCCAAACTTCTCATATCTATGTATTGAATATGAACTCCAGTTAGGATATGGAAGGAAGGAAGAGAAAGAAAGAAGGAAAGAAGGAAGGAGAGAAAGAAAAGAAAGAAGGAAGGAAGAAAGAAGGAAGAAAGGAAGGAAGGAAAGAAAGAAAGAAAAGAAAGGAAGAAAGAAGAAAGAAGAAAGGAAGGAAGGAAAGGAAGAAAGAGAGAGAGGAGGGGGGAAACAAGCTTTGGGGAGAGAAGGAGACTTGAGCTCTCTCCTCTTCCTGACATGGGAAGGCACAGAGTATTGTCACCCTGAGGAGGAAGTAAAACCAAAATGTGAGCTTCTTCTTCTCATATAGAAATAAAGGGAGGAAGGAAAACCACCCATGCCTCTGAGCTGGAGTCCGTGAAGGGTCATCAGTGTGTGCTGTCCTGCACTGGGAGCCTGCTAGGCTAGCTTTTGCCCGCTTCCCACTGAAGAGACCAGCTGCCTGGGGCACAACGTGTCCCCTCAGAGTTTCAGTTTGCTCGTTAGTAGAACTATGATAATAATACCAATGCTCCCACCCTGACCACGTGCCTGTGAGAATTTCATGAGATCACTTTGCCCGGCACGTGGGATATAAAGAAACGAAATGAGAACAAGTCATGGGAATGTGCACTGGTGGAAATGTGCGCACATGAAATGCGATAGGAACAGATAAAATACATTATCATAAATGGGTGAAAGCGAGCATCACAAAGTTTACAAAACACATTATTAGAGAGCCCTTCACCTGTGCAGTGCCAAGACAGTGCCTGGGGTTGCTTAGAGCGGAGTTTTCCAGTCAACGGTATCAAAGGACTCTACGCTTGTCCCTTGAGCTATATGTGTGAGGTGCTTCCTCTTAAGAGGGTTATTTTCTCTCATCCTCCTATTTCCATTTAAAAGGAAGCTATTCTGAGAATGCTTACAAAACAGTAAGATTAGAGAGTGTTTCTTGCATTACAAAAAAGATTGCTTCTACGCTGCTCACAAGACTGACTGCAGGAAGCTCTTAAAGAGTGATTTGCTTAAGGGGTTTTAATTGTAATTCTAAGTACTAGGAGAAAGAGAAAGGCAAAGCTGTGTTTACAAGTTTTAGCTAAATGAAGATCAGATGAGACGGTTTTTAAAAATCCTTTCTGAAATGATGATGTAACTTGGTACAAAAACTATTAATAATAACAGCTTCCTACTTTGCGGTAGGATGACAAATCCGGATTGTCATTGTCGATCAAAAGTGTTTGTTTCAAACAGGCTCAGGGACTGGCAGTTATGGCACATTTGGGGGTGGAGCTGCGAGGCTATAAACCACAGACAGCAAAGTAAATCCAGAGATTATAAAAAAGGCAAAAACAAAAACCAAGGACAGGATGGACTTCATTTTCACAGCACATACCTTAAATCCATTCTATACGTCTCCCACACTCCTTGTTGAACATAACAAAGTGTTTATTCGGTCTACCAGGTTTGTCCAATATGGCCATGTCAAGATGACAAAAATTAATAGCTTCAGCAAAATCAGTCATTTCCATGAAAACAAACTAAAATCATTGTAGAACAAATTGAGAGATTTGCTTATAATAACTTTTGTTAAAAGATAAACTGAGGCATACCAAAAATTTTAAGGTTCATTGAGCAAAAATGTATTGGAAAGGGGTAGCACCAAACCGGAAGCGGTAGGGCCCTCCACCAAGAGGAGCTCAGGAGAGACTTTAACAGAGACAGAGAGAAAACAAAGTCAAGAAAACCTTGATTGGCTGGAGCTTAAAGACTCCTAGGCTGTGACAGGTTGTCCTTAGGTTTGGATTTTGTAACCTTGAGGCACTCACAGGCTGAGGTTCTGATTGGATTAGGCAGGCCACCAGGGCTTTAAAAACCACCTTAGTCGCATGGCCTCCTTGTTCAATTAATTTAACACGGTCAGTCTTATTTGTTTGCTTTCTGCTTTTACACAGCCATGCTCTCGGTTTGTACAATGGACTCGAAGATTCACTGTGAATGGTTATCATGTCAATGTTGCTCAGAAAACGCACAGGGAAGAGTCAACTGTGAGTCCATGAGCACAGACGATTCTGCAGATGTTCTTTACCAATAAAACGTGCCATCAACAATCGTATGCTTCAAGATCTTAACTCCAAGAATATTAAGTAAAGTAAATGTTTTTGGAGTTTGTTACTTAGAACAGAGATCATTTCTGAGAGGCAATAGACCCCACACAGATACGACTTTGCCAGCTTGGATTTGGCATTAGGCATTGTTTTTATGGAAATTCTCCTTTATTAAAAACTAGAGTGGATGATATTTACTAGATCATCCATGTTCTTTGGGTAATGAAACAAAATATCTGTCCTATATAAATTTAGTTTCTGGAAAGAATACTGTTTTGTTTTATTTTATTTTTTGCAGGTGAATTTAATATGTTCCCATTCTTAGAAGACGAAAAGTGTTTGCATAATTAAATAGAAAAGTTAGAGGCACTACACTGCCCAAATGAAGTAATGTGTTTAGTTCTGATATGACAGCACACCCTATCCTTCCTCTCTGAAGGATTGTTTAGATTTATGATGAAATCCCTTATATTATTATACTGATTATCATTCTGTGTCTTCTTGAGCTTGATATAATTCTTAATTAAATAAATATTCATTCCATGTAATTAAAAGCACTCAAAGCAGCCCATTTAAAATGTATTTATGAAACTTGAATTCAATTCCTAGTTATGGACAATAATATCTACATTTTTATGAAGCTGTCACTTGAAAATCTGAGAGAAAAAGCCCATCATTTGATTCAGTGCTGAATAAAAAGCCAGAGAAAAGTATAAGTCTCTTCAAAACTATGGGAAGATGAGAAAATTGATCTTTTCAGATCACATAAAAATGAACATCTCCTTATAACAAATTTTATAAACATTCATTATAACAAAGCAATAATAGCAACAAAAGTATTTATTTTTTCAAAATGTAAAATGATGTAAAATATTTTATATTAGAAGAGAAAAATTAAATAGATCATTCAAAAACTTTTGCAAGACTTTTGAGTTTTCAAAGGATACACTCATAAAACTTTTTGGTTTAAAAATGGAAAAATGAATTGAAATTTTCATTTTTTTCCCAAAACTTACTTATTTTCATTCAGCCACATCAGTTTTGCTTTTGGTCTTCTATGGAATGTAGGTTGAACTGGAAAATATTTGTGGTTAAGGCAAATATGATTTTATTGGAATAATAAACAAACTGTTCATCAGGAATGCTTCGGAACTGTACATGTTTAAACTGTTCTTTTATCTACTTGAAGCTGTATCTTTCCTTCCCACCCCTCCCCACCTACATCACGTTCAAAACCCTCAGCTCTCTTTCATACGTTTCCATTTCTCTACTCCTTCCAATAGAAATTTGCTCATTTAGATTAGACAGCTAGATAGATCTATATATTATCTTAAAGAACATGCTAGCTGAATTATTTTTCTATGTATGGGGTCTTTTCATTCCTATGCAAAAGTGTGATGCAGAATCCTTAATCTTTTAGCAGATGGCGGTGGAATTCCAAAATTTCTCCTTGGTTGAGAATTGTGTTTAGGTGGACTCGTACCTGGATACATGCTTTAGTAGAGAAGGGGAGGCTGTCAGGGGTTCTGAGTGTGTATGGAAATGCTCTGCATGAGAAGGAGAGAATGTATTGCTTTTGGGGTTTCGGTGTGAAGCGAGAGGATGCAGATTAGAGAGGAAGAGAAAGAAGGAATGAAGCCAGCTGGGGAAGGGCAGGAATTTGTATAGCTCTTGGTACAAGACTTCCTAACACCTCACAAGCCTTAAAACAATTTACGTAACACCTCTGAGGTTTGACAGGAGGATTTATTAATTGGGTGCAAAGCAGGAGGGCTGAGCTTTGCATTGGGGTTTGAATGACCTGGGGGATGTTGGAGAGAGGATGTGGAGACCCAGGAAGGAGACAGAGGGCCCTGGGCAGTCGCAGTCTGTGAAGCTGGTTGTTGGAGAAGCTGTGGTTCTGAGGGGCCGGCAGGATACGGCAAGGCTGCAGTTGTTAACTTTGCGATGGGCAGGAAGGGAGCCTGCTGAGGCGCCCCCTCCTCACAATGCCACTACCGTTCTCCCCCTGCTGTTCCTCGTGCTCTTCTCTTCCTGTTCAGGAGCCCACAGTACCACAGGGCTCCAGGAGGCCCTTTGCTTTTCTCATATAATCTGACTCCCTGGGTTGGCGGGAGAAGCTGGGGGGAGGGTAAACTTATCAAGAGCTCGGGGACATGTTATGGATGAATCGGGTCCCCAGAAGATATGTTGAAGTGCTGTGAACATGACCTTATTTGACAGTAGGGTCTTTGCAGATGTGATCAAGTTCAGATGAGGTCATATGGAGCCTATCCCACATGACTGGTGTCCTTATAAGAAGAGGAGATTAGGACACAGTATAACACGGAGGAGGAGGCCATATGAAGACAGAGGCAGAGACTGGAGTGATGCGGCCACAAGCCAAGGAAAGCCTGGGGCCACCAGAAGCTGGACAAGGTGGGAGAGCTCTTTCCCTGAAAGCTTACAAGGGAGCATGGCCCTGTGACACCTTGAGTCCAGACCTCCAGCCTCCTGAACTGGGAGAGAACAAATTTCTATTGTTTTAAACCACCCAGTTGATGATATTTTGTTACACAGCCCCAGGAAACAAATACAGGGTGTAAACATCATGTAGAAGATAGCAGCCAAAGGAGAATAAAACCGTGTTTTCCTCTTTGCTTACCCACAGGACATCATTTCATGTTCTGTACAAGGTCATCCTACGGATGCTTTAATAATGACAAATACTGAAGTTATGGGTAGTTTGCTGTACATATATTCACTTTTTACTTTAAATGTGCATTAAAAATTAGGTCGGTTTTTTTTCTCACTTGATTGAACAAAATATCTTCCATCTAGGAGCATCTCAGATGGCAAAAAGAAATTTTTATAACATCACCATCTGGAATGTGTCACGTGATATTCAATGAAGAGATTTTTTTTGAACAAATAACTAGAAATGTTTACTGAACTAGTAGAGTTTTTCTTCTTTCTCATGTGGAATACTTCTTTGATAGGGTCATAGGGTCGGCATTTTAAACCCTGCCCCCGGCCCCTCCACCCCTGGCCCCCGTGGAGTGAGGATTTCTTACTGACACCCTCAGGACTCGAGTACACGTGTGAACCTGACTGTTAGGGAGCTGTTTTCCCCTTTGTGTTAAGACTAAAGTCTCAGCAAGTGTTTCTCATTGTTTAACATTTATTTTAAGTTTTAAAATGCAGATTTCTCTTTTAAGCACTCATATTTTGCTGGAGGTTATTAAGATATGGTGTTGGCGGCTCAGCAGTGGGCTGAGTTAAGGATGTTGTCTGGTTTCCAGGTCTGACAGTGATGGGTGGGCCAAAGTTAACTTCTCTGTCCCATCTTTACATCTATACAATAGTAACCATGAAATCTCTTCTCTTTCTCATCTTAAGAAATTTGTGAAAAATAGATGCAGTAAGTTCACAATCTTCATTAAACACCTAAAACCTCAGACATAATAGATGTGTCCCAGTTTCCACAGCAAAGACACGGCTGAGAATTGAGTTGGTCCCTCTAGTTGGGTGAAGGCTGGACCAGTGCCCACACTGGGCTCAGATGCTCTGATACCCACAGCGAGGCAAAACATTGTTATGGACGAGCCTGTCCGGGGGCCCGTGAGCATGCAGCCTGGCTCTGAAGCACTCAGCAGGTCTCCCATGAGGATCAGCTGCCAAGGAGAAGTGGTGAACAGCACTTCTTCTTGGAAATGGAGTGTGACAGAAACACTTCTCCAGCTGGAGCTCCAGATGTGGAAATGGTGCAATCCTTTCTCTCCCACACCTGCAAGGCACAGCCACACAAGTGCTGGGTTGGAACAGCTGACTCATGCCCAGGAGGCCACCGCCAGGTGGTGCCCCACCGCGCCCAGCTGTGCCCTCTCCTTCCAGATGGGAAACTCCTTAGGAACCGGGAAGACGTGGGATTTCCATCTCCCAAGAACAGCTTCTACTGCGGCTTCTCTCTAGGAGCGCCTGAGTGTTTTCTGAAGAAAATTCATTCTGTTCTAACAGACAGGCCAGTCTTCCTCTGCCCGCTTCTCCTGTCACGTTCAGTTCTTTCATTTCTTTGTGTAAAGTGGCAGCACACGATGTGCCATGTGTCTTTGAGGACAGTCTTTAACTTCTTTGCAGAACAGAGATTTCATTTCCTATGTCTTCTTTTTCATAACTTTTTGAGATAATTGTAAAATTTTTCTCTTTAGATATGACCAATTCCAGAGATTATTTCAGAGTATTCTACAGTTTTTCACTTGAAGTCCATCTAAGATTGACTAGAATGTAAGTAGTTACACTCACGCAAACACTCTGGAAAGTGGCTCATTTCCTGTTAAGTTTCTAGCCACCTAATTGACTTTGTGTGCGTGTGTGTGTTAACCTCCCACATTTTTTTCCACCTTTTCAGCCCATCTTTCTGATAATTTTCTGTTTGGGTCCAAACAATAGAGTGAAGACCCAGTGTCCTCGAAACTGCATTCATAAAGGAACGGCAACAAGTTGAAGATCAGAATTCAAAAGTAGCTCCTAATTTTTTAGGCAGAAATTCTCAAAATACAAGGTGCCTAAAAGTTTCCAGTGTTTGTTAAAATG
Source organism: Tapirus indicus (assembly GCA_031878705.1). Classification (NCBI taxonomy): domain Eukaryota; kingdom Metazoa; phylum Chordata; class Mammalia; order Perissodactyla; family Tapiridae; genus Tapirus; species Tapirus indicus. The sequence goes on along the minus strand of CM062941.1, from coordinate 30,473,327 downwards.
CAAATTGTTGAGGCTGCTCAGAGATTCTGATGCAGGAGGGAGAGAGCTATGTGTTTCTAACTGGCCTCCCAGGGTTCTGCCACGGGGTTGGAGCCTTTGAGGACCCCCTGCAGAGCTGTGACCAGCAGCCGGACACAGGTTCTTCTGTCAGGAGCCCCTACCTCATGGGCTGACACACAAATGCTGGGCTGAACAGTCCTCCCCACACAGACAAGGAGCAAACATTGCTGTGACCACAGGTGACTATAAATTCAAAGTGTCATTCATAATTACAGCTTTCAAGAGTAGACAGTCCTAAAGTATAAATAACTGGGTGCTGGGAGAGAGGGGTCAGCTTGTGCTCAGGGCTCAACATGGTCTTATCCTTTCTGAAAATATAGGATGATAGGAACCACTACCTCTCCACTCCATCCCACAGCAACAGGCCACTTACTGTTCTCTACCACACTCCTGGGAGAAAGACAACATCCCTGTTTACTGGTGACAGAGAGAGACAGAGACACAGAGAGATATAGAGACAGAGAGAGAGAATAGACAGAGATAGAGAGAGACAGAGACAGAGAGACAGAAACAGAGAGAGACAGACATAGGAGAAGACAGAGAGAGAGAGATAGAGGGGGAGATGGAGACAGAGAGACAGAGACAGAGAGAAAAGACAGAGACAGAGAGACAGAGACGGAGAGAGACAGAGACAGAGAGGGAAAGGACAAAGAAAGTTACAGGAACTAGAATTATCCTTGCTTTCCTAGTTGGTGAACATCCATGCACAGTAGTACCAAATTTGCGTAGTTCAGGAAAGATTTCTTCTTGCCTAATGCCATCGACCTCGTGTCTAGAACACTGTTCCAGTCCATTCTCGTCTCCTCTGGCCCGGACTTGCATGAGTGCGTGATGACCCATGTCTCTACCTCAGGCCTCTCCATTCTGAGTCAGGACCACGTAAAGCGCTCCTCTGACCCCAGCCCCTGCCCCTTCGTGGTTCCGCAGTGAGGGCCACACTGTCTCCGCTCCTCACGGCACCACAACTGCCTGGCGCCCCGCAGACCCTTCCTCCCTCACCTCTTCTATTTCATACAAACCCATCCTGCTGGACTCACCTCCAGTGTCAGCCTCTCTGTGAGGCCTTCTGAGCACGTTGAATGTTCAGAGCACATCCAGGGTCTGGCTGCCCGTTGGTGTGCGACTATGTGGTCCCAGAACTGGTTTCCAGGGCCTGTCTGACACAACTATTCTTGTGTTAGATGAGAAAAGACAATTTCTCTGTCTCCTATAACTATTGCATGTTTTATTTCCTGGGGACAGTTTGTCTTCTTTGACCTAATACTGCAATAGAAAGACGATTCTCATCTCAGGCCTTCATTTCTCTCAGGGATTTGGAAATGGGCATCTGTTAGGAACAAGCTCTTGTGACCTTCACAAGGTCACCTTGAGCCCCACTTTGGGCCAGGGTCTCACTCAGTGAGTAAGGAAGGGTCTGTCCGCTCGAGACGAGAGACCAGGCTCCACAGGCTCTTTCTGAAGTTTGTTCTCTAACAAGTTAGTGTGATACTGTGTTCAGATGACAGATGCTTGCAGTTGTGCTTTCCACGGAGAAGGGACAAGAATCTGGCTTTCACACTAAGCACACATGTGGCCTCACCACTTTTCCTTTCTGAGCGGGCGCCCTCCTGCTTGGGTCCCTTCGCGCTCCTGCGCCCACCCAGCCTCAGGCCAGGACCCCAGGTGCGCGGGGCCTTGACTTTGTGGTCACAATCCACGTTCAGCCCTTATTGACTATAAACAAAAGGAGAAACACTGAGGGAGAGGGAGAAGAAAGGGCAGACCAAAATGGATGTGTTTGCTTTTTTCCATTTAAAGCATATTGGGTTGAGAAAGGGCAATTATGGAAAAAAGCAGGGAGGGGAGCTTTCTTTGTAACTGTTCCCAGGACTCGCCGAGACGCTCCCACCCCACACGCAGGAACTGGCGTTCCCCACGGAGGCACAGAAGCTGCTAAAGTCCCGGGTGGTCTGAGCCCTGGCCTAGTGGCCCCCAGCATTCTGAAAGTGGCTGCATGTGTGGCTGGTACTGGGACAATTTGGGGTTTATGTAGTGTGGTTCAATTCACAAAAGAAAATTCCTTTAATCAGGCAACAGGCACGCTGTCCTGTGCTGTGTGTTCACCAAGGACCCGCTCTGATGAGTCTGCCCGTGTCTGATGGGGGCTGGGGGTGCCTCCCAGACCCTGATATGCAGGCAGGGGTTCCGCTGTGGCCACCATCCTTCCAGGCCTTTGCTGCAGACCAGTCACCTCGGGTGGGCACAGGCCTCTTGTAGAAATTGCACCCATGTGGGGTCCCCCACCTGAGCCCACTCAGGCCCTGACAGGCAAAGCCAGCCAGTCCCCACCACACTGGATTCCAGGCGGTGCCTTGACCCCTGCTAAGGTGCCTGGAAGCAATCACGGTTGCTTCTGTCCCTCATCTGCCCCAGGGTCAGTGTGGTGTGGCCGGAGCCCTGACCCCTGAATTCTAGTCACGATATGTGGAAGGGCCCCCGTAATACTGTCCTCACAGCTGAAGATGATGGTTCAAGACCCAGCCCCCTCGAGGCGCCGCATGCTGACCCGCTGTGCCTGGGCGGTGCTCACTGCACAGTGCCTCCTGCGAACCCCGTCCAGGCCGCTGCCGCCGACCTTACAGCACGCCTGGACACAGGGCTCAGAGACTGCATGTACCAGCGCTGGTGACAAACTGGCTCTGGAATGGGGCACAAGTTGTTTTTGTCTCAGATGATGCTGTCAAAAGGGAGCTTGCCACCCTTGTGTGTCCTCGGAGGCGCTGGCCTCGAGGCCTCGGGAGCGACGGCTGCCTGGACAATTCTGGAAAGTAACTCCAGCCTTCGCGAGGTGGGAAATGCATCGTTCCAGACAATTTTATGTCATTCTTAGGAAGAAAATTATTTCCACAAAACCTTTTGATCAGCAAACTGTAGGCAATGACCTATCTTTCTGGTAAAAGCCTGCCGAACAATCTCAATAATAATAATGATAGGGACAGAATAGCAGAAGGAAGGAAAAGTGGCTTCAGAATTTGAAATCAGATAGTTTATTTAAATGCAGTGTTGGTAAATACTGGGACAAGGTGGGCAGAGGGTCTGGTCACTTCTGCTGCTGTGCATCCTCTCAGAAATATTTGCTCTTCACAATCGCATTCAGCCGAGGGTACAAAGGCATTTAAACAGTGGACCGCAGCCTCCACCATTCGCAGGAGAAATTCCCTAGTCATCAGAGCTACATCTATGTTGTTTAATCTCTCAAAGACGGGTTTAGGAAAAGATAGGAATCTGTATTCATGTGGTTAAGAAGCAGAATTTGTAATAGAAAAAAACCCCCAACTTTTTAGACCCATTCAATTTTTTGATCTATCTTGGAGATTAAATTAAGTTTATCCTAAGGGACCTATGGCAAAAGGAGGGGCAGGAAGCTCGTGCAGCTTGGGGTTCAATGTAACAGTAACACAGAGTGCACACATTCCCCCCAGTGGATTATTTTTACTACAGTTGGATTGCCTCACTGGTTAGAACACTTTGGGTGGAAACAAGTGTCTAGTAGAAGGGGCACAATGTTCTCATTCCTACTTCCTGTAGCCCCAATACGCCTTCTCCCTTAGTCCATCCGTGTGGCCCATCCACTCACGAGAGTGTAAACCTGCGGACCCGTCTCTGCTGCTTTCTGCTCCTTTGCCGGCCTGGTGATTTGTTTACGTAACAAGGGATGGGGCTGGGAGGTCTGTTTTCAGCTTGTGTATCTGTAGTGGACCTTTGGAAACCGCTGCACACCCAAAGGGGTTTGTGAAGAGTGTTTAATGAAAGGAGTGTTTTCCAAGGTGCACAAGGCTCTGGCGAGGCTGGGCCAGCCCCCGGGGGAACTTGCTCCCGGGGAGATGCAGGGGGTGGCCTGAGCCGCCCTTGCCTGGGATGAGGCAGAGACAACGGGTCCACAGCCAGGGCCACCCTCCTTCTAATCTCGGCGCCTTCCACGGCTGAGCCTGGCTGGGGCCAGAGGGCGAGGTGCTCACTGTGCCTGCCCTTGGAGAGCACCTCCTGGGTGTGGAGCCAGCCGGGCAGCAGTGAGGAGATGCCCGGGGTCCGGACGGGTCAATGACGTTCCCCTGCGTGGCCAGTGACACTTCCTGAGACTAATGAGTCCTGTGAATTCAGCCCTATTTTCTCCTACTGGTCTTCACCTTTCAACTTCAACGAGAATTCAGTGCCCCAGAGTTTTGCTGCAGTTACTTGGTGAGCAATTTTGTTGTCATTCTTGTTATTTCCTCCAGGCTTGCATTTATTTTCTCTTGTCTTTGCCCAGTTGAAGTAGAACAATCTAGTCCAGTGTGTTTCAAACTCGGGTTTACAGTATTCTTAGGAAGGTCACATTCTAGAATTTTTAAATACTCTATTTTCATTTTGGTGTTAATCTAAAGCACATTATTTTTACTAGATATAAAGATAAAACCTTTTTCTATGGTGAAAATTTGCAGTTGAAAATAATATCAAAGACTAAACTGTCACTTATCTGTATCCTCAGGTGTTCTAGAGAATTTTTTGCCATTAAAAAATTTTAATTGAAGATTTTCCAAATCTTAAAAATGCTGTCTGCTGTATTCTCGTACACCCCATCCTCTTGGTTACTATTCAGCACTTGACTAAAGAACTCTGGGGTCTGGGAGGGAAGGTCAAAGAGAACTGGTCACTCACCAAGGGCCGAGCAGCAGCACCCACACCTCCTGGCCACAGCGTGGTGATGTGGGCCCAGGGGCTTCCCAGGGAACCCCACAGACTGGGCTGCTTAACACACAGAAGTGTGTTCTCTTGCAGTTCTGGAGGCTACAAGTCCAAAATCAAGGTGTGGCCAGAACTGTGTTCTTACTGAAGTTTCCAGGGGAAATCCCCCTTGGCTCTTCTAGTTTCTGGTGGTGCCGGCAATGCTTGGCATCCCTTGGCTTGTGAACGCATCCCTCCAGGTACGTGGCTGTCCTCTCCCTGTGTCTTCAGGTCATCTGCCCTCTGTGAGGATCTATTTATGTGTCCAAATGTCCCCTTCTTGTAAGGACACTAGTCATGTTGGGTTAGGGCCCACCCTAAGATGATCTCATCTTAACTTGATAAACTCTGTAAAGACCCCATCTCCAAATGCAGTCACTTTCTGAGGTGCTGGGGGCAGGACTCCAACGTGCGAATGGGGGAGGGGTCACAATTCAGCCCATAACAGCAGATGTTGTTCCACTTTACAGATCAGTGAATTGAGGCTCAGAATGTTCAGGAAGTGTCTTCAGTTGATACGGCTGATAAATTCTAATAATAAACATTTTGATGTCAGTGTGACTATGGGACCTACCTGCTCCTGGACGCTACAGGTTGCCTGTGTTCTCCTGTGCGCACACAGAGCCAGGCTGGGGACCCCATCCATCCAAGCTTGGTGTCTGTGTTCTGTTCTCTGTAACACGCAGCTGTCTACTCAGAGACTCTTCCAAGTGGAAGGGATTTCATGCTCCAATGGAGACAGGAAATCTCTTTATGATATTCAAGCCCCTGCAGCAGAGGGAGCCTGTGCGCCCCACTCTGCGGGGGGGAGGTGTATAGAAAAGGGGGATGCACCCTGGCCGGGGCAGCAGCTCATGCAGAGTCTGGGCTGGAATGGCCTCTGCTTGTCCTTCTGAGGGCGTCCTGATGACACACAAACCCCACAACTGCAGACGCTCACAGACATGGGAGGCAGCAACACCACCGGACGCCTGGTCTATAAGCACATCTTTCCTTAGGAGAGTCCTCGAGGTGGGTGAGTCCCAGGATCCTGGAAAAGCTTCGTGCCACACCTCCTGGCAGACTGCCCATAATAACAATAATAATAAATCAGAGCAGGTAGGTGGTTTCCCCTCTTGAGGAAAACATTGAAGAGGAAAGGGAGCTATGGGAAAGCTCCTTCTCTGAACTCCTACTCCTGCACCTGGAGGACTCATCACACCAGGGTCAGATCCCCACACATGCACGTGCACCGGCTGGGTCACAGTTTGCTCTTATCTGGTGGCTGTAATCAGCACAGGGGACAGAGGGGGCTGGCGGACACCTGCCACCTGGGGGAGCCCTCAGGGCAGGGCACAGCCACAAGGTGCTGGACACTGCGTGCACTAGCCAGGCACTGGGGTGCAGGAGGGGGCAGATGGAGGGTGGGAGAAGGACAAGGATGGGTTTCATGTCCATTTTCCAGAACACTCCCCCCCTTGGTCTCAAGGGGCTCAAGTTCTAGTGCTTTCTCTCCCTCCTTTTCCCTCATGAAGTTCTCCTGCCGAATGTTTTACTCTCTGAAGACCCTATTCCTTCACGGGTAACCATGGAATGTGTGAACAAGGCAAACCAGGCTGAACTGAGACAGCTGATACATTAACACTCATTAAATCATAGGTAACCCAGCTACAAAGCAGGTGGCTTCAAGGGACTTTCAATCTCCACGTCGCTCCAGACCCTGGAGCAATGGGACCAGACCTGGGGGGACCTGGTCAAACTCCAGACCCGGGCAGGCAGTGGGTGGAGAATTCCGAAACATGTAACCACAGCCCAAAACTGGTAGATTTGCTTATCTATAAATACGACCAGCTCAACAGTCAAGTCAGGTGGCATACATTCCATCCTCCTTCTCAGCAAAAAAATAAAATTAAATTAACCGAGACCAACTGCCTCCAACCACCACCTTTAATTGAGGTGGATGACAGGATGGTGCCCCTGGTCCTCCAAGTGATTCTCCAACTACTCATGTTCACTTAAGCCAGTAGAGATCTCCAAACGCTGAGCAAAGTGATGGTAAGATGAACATCTGCACCTGTCCAGGCAGCATCTTCAATCTCCCGTCACGAGAATCATCTAAGCAGAAATTCATAGACGAGGTCCAAGAAGAATATTGTTTACATGTGTCCTAATATTTGTTTCACTAGGTGGTATGGATTCTTCTTTTGATATCTCACATTCATTGTCACTGACCAGAACCAGATTTCATCAGAATAAAAAATATGTGATTTCAGTCAAGGTAGCATCCCTATAGTAATTATAGAACTAATTGTAGATGCTTCTTTCACACCAACCAGCCGAGGGACATCCTCACTGCCTCCTGCATGTGCCGTGGGTGTACTCCACTCTGAGCTCTGGCGCAGGCTGTTTTCCTGCCCGGCGCATCCTGGTGGACGTTCTCGGATGCTGCTCTCTCTGTCTGCAGGGAGCCCCTCGAGGACAGGGTCTAGTCACCTCTGTCTTTGCACCTCACACCCAGCAAGAGGTTGAAGGCACTTGAGTCATATTTTGAAAACATAACTGAATGTTTTCTTCCCTGAAGCTTCTTAGTGACTTTTCTTTCTCCGAGAACAACCATGCCTCACACATCACACCTGTCACCTTAAAGTCACCACAGTTTCATGAACCAGACATTTGGAAACATGTTCTGTGAGGAAGACACTGGGTTAGGAGCTGCAGATTATTTGCTATCATCCATGTAAATCAAGATAGGATAAAGTCCCCTCTCCTGGACTCAGGAGGGGCCACCTGGACAGGGATTGGGATCAAGGAAATGACAGTAGCTTTGCAACAACAGACTAACAAGGTCCGGCAAACCGGGGGCTCACGATGACAGAAACGTGTTCTCTCACAGTTCTGGAGGCCGGGAGTCTGCGATGAAGGTGTCTGAGACTCTGCAGACTCCTCCTGTCCTCTTAAGCCTCTGGTGTCACCAGCAGTCCTTGGTCCTCCTCGGTTCCTAGAAGCATCACTCCAATCCCCGCCTCCGTCTTCACCTGGCTTCTCCCTGTGCATGTTTGCATCCATATTTCCCCTGTTTATAAGGACACCAGTCATACTGGATTTAGGGCCACCCTACTCCGGTCTGACCTCACTTTAACTTGATTACCTCTGCGAAGACTCTATTTCCAAATAAGGTCCCATTCCCAGGTTCCGGAGATTAGGACTTAACCTCCCTTTCTGGAGACAGTATAACCCACAGCAGACGCCTGACAGTCTCGTCTTCCAGCAACGATTTCTGGCGAGCCATCCCGTGTCCTCACACAGCTCTCGCCGACACTGCTGTCCCAGGGATCCCTCAACTCAAAATTAAAACAAGGACAAATATCACAGAAGAAAGTATATGTTTTTCTGTAACTTTTTACTGCTAATAAACTAAAGAACGATGCGGAGTAGCTGAAATGTTAACTCCAGCAGCAGTTCCCCTGAAGTGTGCTCGTGACTCCAAACTCGTGTGCAAAACCTAATATTTGTGACCCTTGACCCCATAAAACTTCTAGGATTCAAGATCTATCCATCAATTCAGGCAAAGGTGTAGGAGACTGTCAAGCGTTCCTTATAGTATTAAATAGTAATAAATTATTCACAAATTCAACCAGAGAAAAGGGCCACTTCATTATGGGGTAACCACAGGTTGGACTATATTGCTCACAGTGTAATATTGAGTAAAAATAAAACAAACAGAGCCTAGAAGGGTATATACAGAACAATCTCAATTATGTAAATATATGCATAAAAAGCCTGAAAGAGAATCCGTGGAAATGTTAACAGTAGTTCTCTCTGGGTGGCAGAAATATAAGTTATTTAAATTTCTTCTGTATACTCTCTTGTTTTTCTTAATTCTCTACGGTAAATAGAAATTATATTTATATAGAACAGAAAGGCAGAGGGGCCGCCCGGTGGCGCAGTGGTTTAGTTCGCGCTTGGCAACCCGGGGTTCGCGAGTTCGGATCCCGGGCGCCCGCGGATGCACTGTTTGTCAGCCATGCTGTGACGGCATCCCATATAAAGTAGAGGAAGATGGGCACGGATGTTAGCCCAGGGCCGGTCTTCCTCAGCAAAAAGGGGAGGATTGGGAACGGATGTTAGCTCAGGGCTGATCTTCCCCACAAAAAAAAAAAAAGGCAGAAAGCATTATTTCAAAATCAATAGAGGTCATTTTCTGACAGCCACAAAAATGTTGGGGACCCGATCAGTACAGTTTGAGCTTCTGACGGCTCCTCACAGGGGTGTGTTGTGCGCCTGCCCGGGGATGGGAAGCCTCCGAATCTGTGTGATGGAAGGCAAGTTGAGAAAAATCAGGAAAACAAAAGGACTCTGGGCCATCTTGAAACACTTATCTTTTATGTTTTAAATGTTACTTGAGAAAAATGAGTCTGTGGGGGTGTAAGTGACAACAATGCATTATGTGGCACATGTGATAATGCATGTCAACGGGTCTATTTCCCTGGCTTTGTATATTTCAGAGATAAACATTTTAATGCCAGTGTTGCTCCAGGACCTACCTGCCTCTGGATGCTGTGGGTTGTGAGTGTGTTTTCCTGAATGTGCACAGAAGGCAGAGGAACACGGGGATCCCTGAGGAGGGCTCCAGAGAACCGGAGAGCATGTGTGTGCATGTAAGGTCGTGTCCACGGTGTGCTTGGACTGGGGGCCAAGGGGACGTGCATTCTGTCCCCACCTCCACACAGTGCACACATCCTGCTTTCTCCCTCCAAGTGCTGCCTCTCCTTGGTCTGGACACCTCACTCGCTGCAATCCTGCTCGGCGCTTCCTGTCAGTTTGTTCGCCTATCCTTCGGGAGATATTTAATTCCTCCTCCTTTCTCCTCAAACCCCCCAAGTGCCCTCCCACACCCCTAATTCTCCACTGATGACCTTTCCTCTCACTGTCAATACAGTAGCTCTGCACCAAGGAGATCATACTTCCGGAATCCTCACCCACCTACCACCTTCCCTCTGATCAAAATGGAAATGCCCTGCTTCTCCTGCTCCAGGCGCCACCCCAGCCCTTGTCACTTGGACACCAGACGTGGAGAAACCCTCATCGCCCACTCGAGGGCTGACGCCATGACACTTCTGTCTCTGCACAGCATCAGTTTCCCCTGTCCAGTGGCTTATTTCATCAGCATAGAACAGGCCTTAACTTACTCTATCTTTAAAAGAAAAAAAAAAAAAAAACTCTTGCCTTAAAAAAAGAAAAATGGCCTTGCCGCCGTCCTCTATTCCCCTTAACAACAAAGTTACGGAGAGATCGTGCACACCCGCTGCCTCCACCTCCTCTCCTTCCCCATTCCCTCCTCCACCTCCTCTACTGGGGCTCCATCTGCATCTTCCCCTAGCATTGAAACGGTTCCTCCGAAGGGGCTGGCCACCTCTCCTAGCGCCGCCTTCCTCAGACACGGAGTGTTGGAGGTAACAGCCCCACCTCCTGAGCTCCCCGCTGGGCGCAGGTGATGCACACGCTCCCTCATTTCCTTCTCTCCCAGCTGGGCCTTCCCAGTCTCTCTGGTCTAGGGCTCCCCTCTCTCTGGGTGAGAAAAGTGGCTTCAAACACGTCTATATGCCCACAGCTCTCAAACTTACATCTCTAGCCCTGACTATGCTCCAACTTCCAGATTTTCTACCTACTGCCGACTTGCTATCTCCACGTGGATATCATGTTCCCAAAGTCAAACTCTGTCTTCCCCTCTAAATCTGCCTTTCCCAGGCTTCTCCATCTCCATTAGAGGCAGCCCGTGGTGGTGAAGGGTGTGGACCCTCGAGCTGGAGCCCTAGCTCTGCCCCTTCCCAGCGGCATGAACATGGCTCACGTAGGTGCTTCTCTGTCTCTCCATGTCCTCATGGTAAAATAAGGATATTCATGGAATTGTTGTAAATATCAGACTGCGTTAATATACTTACAGCTCTTAGAACCGTGTCTGATTTTCCTAAATCTTCATACAGCTCGTGCCTTCCTAGAATTCAGGTGTCAGCCCAATGTCACCTTCTCAAAGAGGCTCTTCCTGACCACTCTAAAATATCCACTGTCCCCAAACCCATTACACTCAGTCCCATTTTCATTTTAATTCCCGTTATAGCTTTTGACATTCTCTGAGATTATTTATCTGTGTGTTTGTTTAGTTTTTGTCTCTTTCCACTGTCATGTCAACTCCTTGAGGAGAGAGAGCTTTGTGGCTTATACTGCTGTGTCTCTAGCTCCTAGAGGAGAGCTTGGCCTATAGCAGGTTGAAGATACTTGTTGGATGGGGGATGGATGGATGGATGGATGAGTGGATGGAAGGAAGGAAGAAAGAAAAGAAGAATGGATGGAAGGTTGGATGGATGGATGCATGGAGAAAGGGATGGATATATGTTTGGGAGGATAGGTGGAAGGAAAGAGGAATGAAGGAAAGAAAGAAGGAAGGGAGGGAGGGAGGAAGGAAGGAAGAAAGGAAGGGAGGGAGGAAGGAAGGACAAACTATTAAACAGGAGGTCAAAGAGTAATATGTGGAAGTTTGAGTTTCTAGTCAACTCTACTTATTTACTGTCCTTGCATTGTCTGAAGATCGCATCTGCCACCATCCTACTCTGAGCAACTCAGGTCACCCTATCAGTGTATTTGAACTTTATTTGCATTGGTCTGAAAACTTGTCAAGTGCTGTATTAGGGAAGAACTTTTTAAAATCAGACTTGAGTTCTTCAATCTTGATTTTTGAGAAACAGTTCATTCTGTTTTAAAATTTACATGATTTACAAGCATGGATTTTATTCCAACTCGTTAGAAAGTATTACAAACATTCTGTTTTTTAGTGAGAAGCCAGAACTTGCCTATAAGCTCGCAGCCTGAAGTCTCTCTTAGAGAATCTGGGAAGAAAGCGTCAATCCGTCGGTGACTCAGTTTACTTCTCCAGGGTCCATGTCTGTGGGTTTTTGTCAGTTTCCCTTTGAAGGTCTCTCACCTGTCAACCTTTACTTCCTATAAAACCCCTCTGTAACAGAGAAAAGCACATTGCTCTGTGTTCATGAGCACATCTCTCCTTTACCTCTGCAGATATGAGATATCTTCTCCAATAAGAATGAATAATGAACAGTTTGGGGTGTCTTTTTTAGGGAAATTGTTCAATATGTCCAAAGGGTTGGATGGTCATAACACATTTGTCTGCAGAGCACCCTGTTGCTCATTACAGAACCTTGTGGGGCTCTTAAACTCAGGGTGTTAAGACATCTGGCTGCTTGGGCATGGGAAGACTGGAGGGTAAAGATTAAACAGTGCAGCTCTGGTCAGTGGATCACTAACAGGAATGATGGTGAAACTTGCCCTCCTTACCCCATCGCTCCATAAAAAAGAAAAACTCAAACTCTGATCTCTTTCAAACTGGTCACATGTCACTATAAAAAAAAGGACTATAGATACAAATAGACAATTGAGATCTTTAAAATATGAACTAATAAATCTCAATTGTTTTGAATTTCAAACTTGTTATTAGGATTTTGGAAGAGAAAGGTGGTTTTCTGAAATTTGGGGTCTCAGAGGTGTGGTTCTAGGCGCCAGGTGACAGGGTCGTTCAAGAGAAACCTGGCTCTGGTCTTGTTTATCCAAATTTATTTTTCATTCAAAATTTTTTGCTTCACCTATTATTATCGAGAAGCATCCCGAAACACCTCTAAATCAGTAGAGCTAAAGAATAAAAATGGCAGTAAAAACCAGGGCCCTTGGTTTCAAACATAGGATTCCGTGTGCCTTCTTAGTATTTTGTATTTGATTTAAAATGGTGATCTCACACAAGGGAGTTACAAAGTCTAAAATTCCAGTCAGCTTAGCCCTCAGCTTTTCCCAGTTCTGCTCTTGTGTACAGGTCTCTGCAAATCTGCGATGGCTGGTACAGGAGACACTGTCCCGGTGTTCCTGCACAGCGGCCCAGCCCAATGGGACATGGACAAACGTGGTGTGGGAAACCAAAAGAAATGCATTACATCCTCCTCCTCCTCCTCTTCCTCTTCATCATACACATCATCCTCATCTTCATCATCATCATCTTCACCTTCAACATTATCCTGATCATCCTCATCTTCATCACCCTCACCCTCATCCTCATCTTCATCCTTCTCTTCCTCTTCCTCGTCATCCTCATCTTCATCCTCCTCCCCCTCATCCTCATTATCATCTTCGTCCTCCTCCTGTTCATCATCATTATCACCTTCGTCATCATTATCATCTTCATCATCTTTATCATCATTGTCACCAACATCATCAACAGACCAAACATTTATTGAGTGCTTAATAAGTGCCAGTCACTTATTAATTAAGCCCCACAGAGTTCTGTAGAAAGTAAACACTAAAGCTTAGAAAGCTTAAGTAACTTGCTAAGGTTCTGCAGCTACTAAGACCTGGCCTGGGACAAGAGTGAAGCCTGCCTCATTCTGTAACCTGGAATAGAACCACTGTCACAGCATCCTGCAGAACGTTGCCCATACTTGGAGGAGGAGGCCTCATCTTTCCTTTCTGCCCAGTTTTGTTTTGTGAGTGCAAGGTGTATCCAAGGAGGCAAACCCCTCCTCGTGGTGGTAAGACTGTGAAGACTGACAGTCCCTTGGCAAGGTTGTTCTTATAGAGACGATTCTAGCCTTGGCTTCAGTATTAAGCTAGAGTGGTAGTTGAAAGCCGTACTCCCCTGAATCCTAGGGATTTGACAGGGTGTCTTGGGACCACTACATGGCCAGAGGTGCTTGGGGTGGGGGGAGCAGAGAACAGGTGAGAGGCATCTGGCCCCCACCCCTCTTCAAGTAAGGCAGCCCCAGGGTGACATGCAGCTTACATTCTGAGCTTCCTCACAAAAGTTAGTTTGGAGAAAGGATGTCACGGCAAAGACGTTTGAAAAACACCAGGTCTGATGATTTTTAAGGTTGCCAAAGATTTGATCATTTTGTATTTGGTTTCCTAGACATAAATATCAAGGATTTATCATTTTACTCATGACAAATATCCATTCTGTCCCATAATCAGCTAAGTAGCCCCGAAGGGTCATCTCTGATCTGTGCAACACAATAAGAGGGCTAAGCTGCAGATGGCACACACCTGGCAGGTGTCCTCACAGATGAGGACTTGAGGATGGTGACTGGGATTTTAGCCCCCGGGAGTAAACCCAGAGGGAAGAAACAAACATTTCCCTCTGGAGAAACTGCAGATAGAAAATGTAAGGCTTCAGATGCTCTTTGAAACAAAAACGTGTGCTTTCTGATGAAATGAGTTTAGAAAGGTCCATGGCAAAGAGAGACCAGGAATGCATAGGTCACCACCTTGGCTGTGCACACTGAGCTCTCTCCTGCTCCGGGAACAGATGGACCTCTGCCTGGACCATTTTCCTCCGGCCACTGCAGCCCAAGGCACACTGAGAACTCTTCTGTTTCTGCTTCAAAAGACAGGTTATTCTCTAAGGGTCCTTGACCCCATGGTGTCTTCCACCTTGGAATTTCTCCTCTTCCTATTATATCAGACCGTCGCTATTTGTGTGTATCTCTCTCCTCAACTGAGTGGAAGCTCCTTAAAGATGTGCGGGCCTGTGGGACTCTAGGGGCTTCCCTGAATGAGTCTTGTGGATCCTAGATGCTTGTGCTCAGCATCAACCAGACACCAACGAAGGAGGACTTATCTTCTTCAACAGAACTGTGTGTTGGAAAGTCGTCAAGACGTGTTCAAACCATCAGAAGGTAACTGACGAGCAGGTCTTGACAGCTGATTATTGAGGGCAGTTTCTCCCAAGGTCCAACCTCTCCATCTGTGTTCATGTAGTGTCCTGCAGGAGGTCGGCGTTTCCTACTGATTTGTTCACTGGAAAGACAAATGAGTGGAGGCAGGTGTCCAGGTGTTCTAATCACCAGACCTGAGTCAAACCCTCCTCACTTGACCGTGACCAAGTCACAACTCTCAGCAGCTCACTTTCCCAGATGCTCTGGGGACATGCTGCTGAGGCTGCCAGGAGGGTGGACACCCACCATAGTTAGAAAGTGCTCCAGAGAATAACGTGTTTTAATCCTTGTCCTTTTTGTTTCATATTCCTTATGATACTTCCAGCTCCAAGAAGCTCTGGTTATTTGCAAATATTGGAAGGGCACTGGGAATGCAGAGCTTTATCTATTCTGAAGTTTCAGAACATACTTATCCAGAATCTGGTATTTTCAAGATCGATTTTCCATGAGAAGATGAGACCATCGGGCCTCCACCCACACTCCCCTCATGCACCCCCGGCCCCACCCAAACCTCCTGCTCCCAGGCACCCCACTTCCTCCTTCAGATCCTTCCCCTCATGAGGGGGATCTTGGGCCCAAGCACCTCCAGGAGACCAAGCAGATGGGACGGTGGTTGGACCGATGCAAGTCTTCCTGAGGACCTCTGACTGATGTCCTGGGTGGGACCATTTCCTCCCCCCAGAAAACAGCAACTCTTCTGGGTATGAAAGTCAGAACCTTCCCGTGAGCTTCACTTCACAATATGCCCAGAACCAGTCGTTTCTTAAGGCTCTACTAAGCCCTGCTGCACTCCTGGATCAGGCGTCCTTTCTGACCCCTGTGACTCCCTCAGCCTGTTCTCCTCCCACAGCCGGGACAATCCTTACAGACCTCTCACTCTCCTCCCGCAGCCGGGACAATCCGTACAGACCCCTCACTCTGCTTAAGACCTTCTATGGTCCACCGCCCTGAGAGGGACAGCCAAAGTCCTCTCCATGGTGCCTCTTTTGGGGTCTTGGAGCTCCACCCCCTCCCTCATTTCCTTGTCAGCCACATGGCTGCTTGTTGCTTCCAGATCAGTTTAGGCATGCTCCTACCTCAGGGCCCTTGCACTTGCTATCCCTGTGCCTGGAGCACATCTCTCCCACAAGCTGCAGGAAATTCAGATGTCAGAAGGTCTCAGGGAGGCCTTCCTGCCTCCCCCCAAATCATGCCTCCCATCTTCTCCCTGTGGGACTTACCAGCATCTAGTATATTTTGTTGATTGACTCTTTTGTTACCAGCATTTAAGCCACTAGTGAGGGAGACATGCTCTAGCCCCACAGCACGCAGCACACATGACCCATGTGGGCACTGAATTAGTAAGTTCAGCACAGGAATGGAGTGCCCCAGCAGAACTCTCATTTCTTCTCATTTTAGCTTCCTGTAGAGCAGAAAGAATTCTTCTTGTTGCATATTCACTTAAAAAAAGTGGGCCTGTGAAGAGAGATGGTTCCTAGGACTAAGAGGCACTTGATATTTTTATTATGAATAATGAGCATAAAGTTTTCATTGTAAAAGTAAAATGCTTAACAATAAAAGAACCCGTGTTGCGGGCGGGATGGCGGGCAGTGGCAGAGCCTAGGGGGTGGGAGAGGAACCCAGACACCAGTGTCTCTGCCTCACCGTCTTCCAGGAGAGGGCTGATTTATTTTTTAATGTCAAATGAACCCATGGAGACTGGTCAAAGCTTTAATTCAACATCTGAACTTTGGAGTGTCCGGAATATTCAGGACACCGCTTTTTTGTACCAGCCCTCTTTTTAAGGTTTATTTTTATTTCAAAATGTAAAATTATTAAAAACAATTTAATTGCTAGATTTAATGTCTCATCTGAGCAAGTTTACTAAATTTTAGACTAACCTTTTCCAGCCCTCCCCAACAGTTTAACTTTAAGGCACATTTGGCGCCTCTGGAGAGACATGAATTTTTCCTAGACAAGGTTTTTATGGTTTCATTTTGTAACATTTAACTACATGTTTGATGAAGAAACCACAAAACCTCATGAACCTACATGCAATAATGTCAGAAGAAACTCACTGATTTTGTTCCAGGCTTCAGTATTGCCATATGACTTCAGTGAAAACCATGCAGATTAAGACAAAAGTTAAACCGGAGAGCAACTGAGCTGTTTGGAGATCACACCAACGAGTGTGTGGGGGTCATCCTGACACTTCCCCCGGACCCTAGGCTGACATTGTTGCTGCTGGCAATGCCCTTTCTAGAAAAGGACTGTCCCCAGGCTGCCTTGTGGCCCACCACAGGGTCAGAGGCTTGTGTTTTGAGACTACAGAAAATTATGGCTTAATAAATATTCCAGGAAGTATGAAAACCAGAAGGCAGGATTTGCAGACCCAGCCAGAGTCCCCCATCACAGGGACGTCCCCTTGGACACTCGCTCCGGTGTGCCCTGCTGGCCCAGCTCCCTCGGAAGTGGAGGGATGCCTGTCCCACCGACCGGCTGCAGCAGAGAATAGGAGACAGAAACGTCCCAACATTAATTTCAAGATATTTCGGTGGACACTTTCCAAATGCAATAGCCTTGTGGAAAAGGTCACCTTTGATTACTAAAACTTAGTTTACCCATTTCTGTGAGGAGATGGAACTTGGATCAAAATCTGGTCTCCAAACATTTCAGCTAGATGGATTTTCTGTGCACAGAGCCTTCCAACACCTAGCTCAGGGTTGTTTTAAAAACAGTGACTCATGATAGTATAGGAGCCTGTTAACACCTTGAAATCACTGCACATCTTTTAACTCTGTTATCCCAGAGTGAGAAAAGGTGGATTCAGACACACGTTACCTGAGTTAATAAGGGAGTAGATGTTCGAACATTAAATGATCAGGACAATCTGGTTCTTGTTAAACTAGGACGGGATGCGGCCTAATTGTGGAAGGAAAGCTCTGCTAATCTGGTGTTTGGATTACAGGTTGGGATGCTCCGTCTCTGTCTCTCCCTCAGGCTCCTCCTACCCTTGCCCCACCGGAAGCCCTGGCGAGTTTCCAAAGATCTCACACTCTGGCAAGATTCAAACTCAAGCTCGTCCCAGTGAGTATCGGTCTGTCAGCTTCCATCTCTTTCTCCCTGAACTCAGAAAGGAACTCCTTCATGCCCCACTAGTGTTCCCTAAAGACCCCTCTCTGCTGGCCCATCCTGTTTTCCCATTCTGTGCTCGCAGGGACTCCGTTCTCCAATGAGGAAAGGTAAAACGAAGGAGGGAGAGAGCAGAGATGGGAGGAAAGTAAGGAGGGAGAATAAGGGAGAAAAGTTATTTGAAATTGACTAAACAAATAAGTCATATTACGTGTTGTTCTCCTTAGCAGACGGGATAGTTGGCTGTTTGTCTCTCTGCTTTTGGGGAGTCGGGGGTACCACAAACCTGCAGCATGTGCTGGTAACTGGGACTTCAACACACAATCAGGGCATTATTGTCAAACCAAATGCAAAATGTAACTCAAGCTAAGCCATGGCTGGGGGCAGAAGGCAATTGGCAGAGCTAGTTGCTTTGGGGGGACAAGGAAGCAAGAACTCAAGGAGACTCCAAGAAGGCACATACAGGAGAAAAAAGCCCCTCCTGGAGGTCAGACCAGGGGGTTGTGGGTGATGCTTTGCAGGGCAGTGGAGGTCAGTGGGTGAATGTGCGAGGAAGGTCTGCTGGTGTGATAGTTTGTCCTCCAATAAGTCAATGTGCCTATTGATAGATTACCTATGCCTGAATTGGAGGTGAGAACACAGGGTATTTCAAGACGTGTGCCTCACCATCACCACCTGGTAACACTCTTCTCTCAAGGTCCATCCCCTTGAACATCTGTACGACATTCAACAATATCGCCAAGTCCTTTTGGAATAACGGTTACCATTCATTGAGCACATATGATGGATCAGACAAGGGGAGCACCTTCTATTATTTCAATAACACTTCAAGATGACAGATCTGTGTTTACAGATGGGAGAACTGTCACATGTTATGGGCCACACACAGCTAGTGCTCAGCAGAGCAGCCCCAGATGGTTCCTAATCCTGCATCCTTCCACTATGTCACATGGCCCCTTCTTAAACATCTCTACTTCCCTGTTTTCCATGAAAACATATGGTTCCAATAGTTTGCCACTCACCTCCCCGGCCCCTTCGCTTTACCTCCTGTCTTAGTCAGTCTGGGCTGCTATGGCAGAACACCACAGACCCTGGTGGCTTATAAACAATGGACATTGATTTCTCACAGTTCTGGAGGCTGGAAGTTTGAGATCAAGATGCCAGCAGATTTGGTATCTGGTGAGAGTCCGCCGTGTGATGCATAGACACCATCTTCTTGCTGTGTCATCACATGGTAGAAGGGACAAGGGAGCTCTCTGGGGTCTCTTATAAGGGCACTAATCCCATTCATGGGGGCTCCACCCTCACAACCTAATCACCTCCCATAATCCTACCTCCTAACACCATCACATTGGGGGTTAGGATTCAACCTGTGAATTTGGGGCAGGGGCCACTAATATTGGGACCGTAGCACTTCCTTCCCCTTATCCTGACACCTCAATGTGTCCCCCTAAGGTTGTAGCTGTGGGCTTAGTAATTACAGTGACTCATTTGCCCTATCCCTTCATCTCTCCTGTCAACTGTAACCTTTCTTTCCAAACTTGACATTATCACATTTCATCAGTTCTCCACGGAGCCTTTATTTACTTTCTGATTTTGAACTGATTGCATTTTGTTTTCTTGAAATAGCAATTATGTTTATTTATGATGCAAAATAATAAGCCTAGGCTTCCAAAATAATATTGTCAAGCACATGTCCACTGTCCTAACACGTGTCACAAAAGAAAATGCAAACAAGACACACAGTGATGTCACTTCATAACTGCCAAGTGCTGCTATTGCCAATGTTCTCATCCAAAAATAATGTAACAGTCTTGCCTAACTGACCTGTGTTTATCTTAAATGCCATTTTAGAGTTCTTTTGACTGCCCTGCCTTGACCGCCATGCCTTCTTTCTCATAACAGAAATATCAAGTCATGAATATAATTCCAGAGAGGCACGTAATAAGTAACCAAATGGCCATTGTAAATGAAATTAGATGATGATTTAAGTAACTGGTATTGTGATGGATGTAGTAAGTGTTCTCTCTAAATTTATAACTGAGAATATATTAATATTTTAGATATTGAAAGATTAAATATTAAAGAGTATATTGAAGGTCTATTCTAATTTTTATAAGTCAATATTTTAATAACTGCAACCATAAAAACTTACATTGATTAACACACTTAAACCATGCCAGGCACTCTTCTGGGTTTTATGAAGTATTTAATCTTTACTAAATTTTTAATATTAATTATTTAATTTTTAATTTTACTTATTAACTATTTAATCTTCATATCAGCCTATGAAGCAGGCTCTTAATAACAAATGAACTGTTTTCATTGGAGGGATAAATTTGCTAGGGAATTTTCTTTGGCCAAGTAGCTATTGTATTCTTGCTCTCCATACTAACGGCAAAAATGTCTCCATCCCCACCTTTTCCTCATGATCACCCAAGACCATTCCAGCATTTAGTTACTGAGCTATAGGATTGAACAACAAAAAAGAAATTTCCAGAAAAATACAGAGATAAAATGTTTTTATATAAATTACTTCCTTGGTTTTGCTAAAATTATCATGCCATTGTAATCATTTTAAACAATACAGAAAAATACCCTCCTCCAAATTCACTCTGTGAGATAAACAAAGAATGTACTTTAATGTCCAGCATGGTTTCATCAGCAAAAGAAACTTGCCCTGGAAATAGGTGGGGCCTGTGATTTTGTGTCTCATGATTTTGTGCCTGGGTTCTTTTCAGCTCCTCCCATCGTCTTTTGCAATGATTTAAGTGTGAGCTTGGAAGAAATAATTTCTCATGCAACACAAGACAGTGTTTGAATGTCTTCTTGCACCTGTCTTTACTTTTAGTTAAGTCATCTTCTGGGGACCAAGATGGGATTCTGTCCAGAGAAAAAGTGAAACAGCCACCTGTAAGCATTTGTGTTCAGATACATGAGTCAGCTGGGAAATCTTCTTTCTATCCCAGAGTCTAAGCATATTCTGTTTCTAAAATTGTTGCCTTAGAGGGTATGCAACGGTTAAAATCTGTATCCTACTTCCTGGAATTCAAGCTGGAGGGGGCTTTATTCCATCTGAGGAAAGAGGAACGAGAAGGCTCTAACAGTCTTGTGAGTCCATGACAGTCTAAGGAATGCATGCATTCCAGAATAAATCTCACACCTGTTCCAAGTCACCTGTCTGACAATGTTGGATAGACCCAAGAGACTCAAAACCACAGTTGGCATGGTGACTAAGGGTCACTGACTCTTCAAGAGGAAACTTTAACAAACACCTTTGTGATGGTAAATACATATATGTAGACTATATCATCCATCTCAAACCTGCAATTTTGGATAATTTTTAGATGACAATTACAGAATTCCCTCTATATTTGTAAAGTTCCACGTGCAAATGCAACGGAAGCCAATTGAAAGTTACCAAGACCTAATAAAAGCCCTTAATGAAATTACCACTTCATGTCTCAGAAAGTAAAACAGCAGCTTCTAATATAAATGCTGTTCATAATTCATCAGAAAATTCTTGCCCACAGCAAGCAGGAGAACACAGGAATTAAGTTCAAAAAGACCCATAAATCACTTTAGACATACTCACTTTTGCTACATCTGTAAAGAGTTATTTCAGATTTTGGCTTGAAGGTCCAAGGATACAAGGACAGATTTGGCAAAGGAGAAGGACCATCTTGAAGGAATATGCAGCAACACCCAAGAGTCATCAGAGCAGTTCCCATCAGGGGCAACCAAGTGATCCTGATATTCAGGGGACAGTGGTGGGCTGAGCCCAGCACCAGAGGTACTAGTCCTGGCCTGGAGAGATGCTTCCAGACACTGGGCATTTGTAACAAGCCAGCTCTGTGCCATGATTTGGAGAACATGGTTCTCTGGACCTGCTAATTGCTCACCAAGGAACCCTCTTTGCCTCACTGAGGCTTCAAGAACGTGTAGAGGGAAATTTTCTGAACTGTCATACCTGGGCTTCTTCATCCTCAACAAATCGGTCAGGATGACAGGATGGTACAGGCCACTCAGTGGTCCTGGAAGAGTATTCTGGGAGGAATAAGACCAACAGAGTTTGCTAAATTTCTTATCACTGGATGTGCCACTCTGTGCCCTTCAAGTAGCCCCTCCTACTGGGCACAATGGGTGAGATCTTGAGACCAGCCTTGACCACATGCATCCAAAGCAGCTGAGAATCTGCAAACCAACAAGATGATGTTTTAGCTCATAACTCACAGTTTACCACTAGAGTTGGTCTTTGCCGAGGTTCTAGGATACGTTAGATGAATAAGTCTTCTCCACACAATAATCAAAGGCATAGAAAGTGTTTTATGGAACTCAGAATACCCAAGAGCTGCCAGAATAGTGGCTGTTCATCAAGTAGAAGAGTCTTCCCCATAACAATAATCTGAAAAATACCAACAACGGTAATCATTTACCAACTCCTACGCTGCTCCAGGTTCTACGCCCATGTGACTTGTCATCTTCCTAACAGCTCTGTGAAGAATTGTTATTTACATTTTATGGATGGTGAAATCAAAGTTGAAATGCTAAGTAACTGGCCCAAGGGCCTATGGGTACTTGTGAGAGCCAAGATTCAACCCCAAGCTGGTCCTCTCTACATTGGAGTTCTCATCCACAGCATTATGCTGCCTGCTGGCATGACAAGTCATTAATTGGCTATGAAAATCCCCGGAACAATTCGATGATGCTGTTTTTTGGTTGTTAATCTGTACCTTTTAAAAACTAATCGTGGTCAGAATAAAACAGTCCCTTTCTTAGCAGCAACTATGAAGGTGAACACAGGTGACATTTTGCATCATTTATCATAACATTGGAGCAGCCTGATTACCCATAAATTGTTAAAGTTTATAAGGAAGAAGGTACAGAGAGGTCCTCCAGGGGGAATGGGGTGTGTGAATGAGATGTGGTTTTGAGGTCTAGGGGCTTGCATTTAAATTCCAGGAGGATCATTTACCTGCCTGGTGCCACGATATAGGTTTATGTTTCTTATAGTTTTCTTATCTCCAAATGCAGACAATCCTATTTGTTCTTGAAGCACGTCTAGAGGATTACGTGGGTATCGCTTAATAAGTCCCTGGGCCTCCCTCTGCGGCCCGGCTTGCTGTCCCACGCGGTGTCCTGTGTTTTTCCTTCCACAGCTGCCTGCGGTGATTTCTGCAGCAATAACAAACCGTCATCCTTGCTTTTTTTCTTTTTTATTACCCCAGATAATTGTTGTTTGTAGAGGTTCTGAAATGGAGCTGAGTGAGGAGACAGGAGGTAGAAGTCTGTTGGGTTGTAGTTAGGCAGTTTTGACAAATACTAATTTGGACTAAGAAATCCAAGAGGCCAACTGACTAAGGCCTGTGAATTCAGATTATTAAGAATTAGGACTGGTTGCACTTTTCCCTTCTGAATATACAGAACCAAAGAAGTGTGTCTCTCTTTATTCTGTGCCCAAGTCCCCACCTCAGCCCCGCTGGGTCATAGTGAGGATGTGGGGCCAGCAAGAGCTGGTCAGGGTGGGTTGCCAGGTGGACATCCTCCCATCTCTACCCTCCAGTGGCCATGTATGGTCCCCAGGCCATCTCTACCTCTAAATACCATAAAATAGCGTATGCTCTGCTGTGTGGCTGTGAAGGGTACCTGAGACAGATTAGACTGAAAGTGACCATTAAATGTCAGAGAGCTACACATGTGGCAGGTACATCATTGTTATGTTGTTGGGAGAAGGGGCACCTTAAAGGAGAAACCCATCGCAGAGCCTACAGGGGCTTCCTTAAGGGTCTTCAGCAAAAAAGCAACTGACTGAGGGAGTACTTAAACCCGGTTTTCCTTCCTTCTAAATGTCACTGCTGTGCTCAAGCGGGTCATTGTATGACCAGCTACAAAGCAGTATTTGTGGTCTCTTGCACTGAAATGTAAAAATAGCAGTGCACCAACACAGAGACTTCCTAATTCCGCTCTCCCGAGAAGACGTGTAGGATGTTTGCTTCCCCACTGGGTTCAGCACGCTCACCAAGAGCAGCAGCTGAACACCATCAAATGCAGTGTCTATAGAGCGTCTGCTCAGAGGCTGCCAGACAACTCCTAGAGCACCCCATTCTGTGAGGCCGAGCAGACACTGCCCAGGCCCCGTGAGAGGCCGTGCACACTCCCAATGCACACTCTCAATGCACACTCCCAACTCATACGCCCAACACACACTCTCAATGCACACCCCCAACTCACACTCTACATGCACACTCCCCATGCAGGCTCCCAACTGCTCCTAATTGCAACTGACACCTGAGCAGACAATTATGTGAGGAAATGAAAACAGAGGCAGGGATGCCCCTTGGCTGAAAACATGCCAATGATTATTTTAAAAAATTAGTGAGAGTGCAGAAGACTCTGAGACTGCATTTTATCCTCAAAGGGCCCGATTCTTATAGCGTACTACAAGTTTGAACCAGCTCTCAAGAGACACTTGTTAAATTTTCAGGAATTGTGTGAGTTGATTGACATCGTATTGGTGGCTTGATATCGACCACAGAGAGGATATTTACACCAGAGAAATTGGTAAATGCTAAAACCAGTGGTTTTTCCTTTTTCTATTCTTCTTTCGTGTGTATGGGGAATGCCAGTTAGTAAACATTTACCAGCCCCACTACTGGTAGTCCCACATCATAACCAGCTTAAGAAACTGGTTGTACTTGAGCTTTATTCCAGTGTAGAAAGTCCCCATGTGCACGTGGGGCTTGCAGTACCAGAAGCATCCTGTAACTTGTGGGCTTTTAGGAGAGGGTTGAACTATTGATTTGAAGACTTAAGATTAATGCCTTAGACTTTGTTGCCAAACGATTTTAGAAATAAAATATTATCTTGACCAAAATTATTTTACCCTATATTAAAATGCCCATTTTTATTGTGGATAAAAGAGAACTAAGTGATTCCAATTTGTTGCCACTATTCCAGCACTCCCTCTCCACAGGAGTGAGCATGGTAGGCTGCAGGGTTGTCTGCTTCTTTCCCTTTCCTGGAATCATTTCCCTTCACCATGTACCTTGCAGTGTCCTTCCACTTAGGAGGGAAGACACCCCACCATAGCCCTGGCACTGGGCTCTGCATGTGCCTCTCTTTGGTCAACACTGCCTTAGCAGATGTGACACAGCAAAGGTTCGAAATACACTTGCTCACAGGGGCTCTCTCCTCTTCTTCTATTGTCATGAGAATGCATGCGTATTATCCTGCTGGAGGATGAGAGACACATGGAGCCAGGGGAGATTGTTCTACTCGTCCTCATAGGGAACACCCTGCATCCTCCCATAGCCAGACACTCCCAGACATGTGAGCATGCCCAGCCAAGGCCAACAGAGCCACCCGACCAACCATGCCACATGCATGACAGTCATTCTCATTGGTAAATGTCACCGAGTTGTGGTTGGTGTCCAGCTTTCTAGCAGCAATTGACAGCTTATGCAGGAGGATTTTGCATAACTCTTCACTGCTGATTAAGCCCAGTGCACTTGATCATTTTTAAAGACACTGCTGACTTTTTTTATTGCTGCATGGCACAGGCAAATTTTCTTATCTGTTGATTATTCCCACATGCCCTCATTTCTTTTGCAGGTAGCCATCTTAAAAATAATTGCTTAACTTCCCACCTGATTTTCTTCTCCCTGTAGTACCATTTATTTTTTTCCTTATTCTTTTAGCTCTTATTTTATTGACTTCAATTGAAATTCCTTTTTTTTTTAACTTTCTTCCCCTTTTCTCCAAGGTTGACTTATGAGTGACATTATCTGCTTCATGAGCCCCTTGCCTACTTCCTGGGACTGTCTCACTCTCCATCACTTCCTTGTCTGCAATCTGTGAAGGCCTCTGGCTCCCTTAGTGCCTATGTCCACTCCCTCTGATTTCTACTCTCGGAAAGAAAAAAAGTAAATAAATCTCATACCATCCCCGAGGCCTCCTCTTCAATTAGAAAAATAACATTCACACCAAAATACACTTTTTTCACAGCAAACAGCAATCATGCCAGGAAATCTGCAGAAGGCCTGGAAAGACACTGGATCTTTTCTGAAAGTTCAACTGCAGTCACTTCTAATCAGCACTGAGGGAATGAGGAATTAAATGCAATAACCAAGGTGGCTCCTGCCCTGTAAACACAAGAATGACGTTCTGTAATCTGCTCTGCCACATTACAAATGAGCGAAGGCAGAAGCCAGCATCAATTGTAAACCACGACCCACCAGACGACCGGCTCCAGGTCTGCACGGTCGGTGCTCACAGGCTGCGGTGACAAAGACGCGTTTACCATGAGGGGCCAGACCTCAGCTTGGTCTGGTGATTTCAGGTGGACAATAAGCTGTATTTATATCTGAAAGCAGAGCATACAAACCTAAAGAGAGGAGGGAATTAGCCAACATGAGAACTAATTTTCCACCTACCCTCTTCATCAAAACCCCTTAGGTTCCACAAAATGAGAGCAGTTTAAATTTTCTTTCTTTATAATAAATTTCATGTAGAATTCTCTCAATTGGTTATCAATGGTACATGCTGAGTAATGTTTACTTTGGGTAGATGATGAATAGTTTAAGCAATACAAAATATTTTTAAGCAGGAAAAAATCCCTTTGAAGATCAAATAAAAGATTGCAGAGCCATGTGGAGTTGGGTCATAACACATTTAGTTTATCAGTTGCCACATCCACTTTCCTACGTCACAGATAGTTTGTGTGCACACACACTCACACATATATAGGTCAGGTGGTCTTCTTGGATATTTTTAAATGCTCTTGTATGTTGGCAGTGTGTTAACTGTTCACTGCTATCTCTTGATCCTTCAAAACTTGGGGAATTACCAATGTTTTTACAAGTCAAAGACTCAAGCTTGTTCGTTCAGCATCTATTTGACGATAGTAAGCCACTTCTAGTGAATGTCTTCACCAATTCTGGTAACGAACCATGATAATTCTCAATAAACAAATGCTTTGACTTTCAAAGACATGCCCCCCCCCCACACTCCCTAGACATTCCTTCTCTAGAGCAGGTGAGGACATGAACATCAGCGGCAAAATCTTTACCAGGAGACTAAGTCTCTCGATGGAGATTGTAATGAGGGCTCTGCTGTAGCCAAGTTCAGGAGTTGCTCTCTCCTCCCCATATGAAGAGAGTGTCCTGCAATCCAACTAATTAATCTACCAATCTGTTAAAAAAAAATACAGGTTTTTTTTTTACAGCTTATAGTTTTTTTTGGGGGGGAGGGAAAGATTTGCCCTATGCTAACATCTGTGCCAATCTTCCTCCTTTTTTCTTCTCCCCCCAAAGCCTCAGTAGACAGTTGTGTACAGTTGTAAGTTCTTCTAGTTCTTCTCTGTGAGCCTCTGCCACAGCATGGCCACTGACAGACAAGTGGTTGTGGTTCCGCAACCAGAAACCAAACCCGGGCCGCTGAAGTGGAGCGCACTGAACTTAACTGCTGGGCCATCAGGGCTGGCTCAAAAATTACAGTTTTGTTACTCCTCAAAATAGATTTTAAAAGTTGGCATAAGTCATGCAAGGTAGACAAGACTTGACCTGTTGAATGGGAGAAGACTGCACAGGAACACCTCTGGCCAGGGCACTGTGTTTTCATTGGGTTAATTGCAGCACAATAATTGTGCTTCCCGTGTCAGGATGGGCTCATTCAGGTTGCATTCAGAATGCGGGTTCCCACGTCATGAGGAGGGATCAAACCTCACGTTTGTGTGTCTTCTTAGTTCCTGGGTTTGCCTTATTTATTCATCTAATGATAAATGGTCCTTGATGAGTAGTTGTAGCAGAATAATTATATCAAGTAATAGAATTCATTGAAAATGTAAATGAGTTATGTCATTGAGGTTTATCAATTCCTAAAAATATTCTTTCATAAATCTCTTTCATGCTTTGAACTTTATTAAATGAAATTGTATCTTAAAAAAAGATGAAAATCTATAAAACAAAGTATGTTACCAGTAAGTAAAGCAAATTGTTTTCCAGATGCTAACTCTGTCTTTTGATTTCTCATAATCTGATCATGTAAATCAGCTATGCGTACTCTAAGGAAACTTACACCGAGATAAAAAAATAACTATGCTTAAGGAATGATTTAGAATAAGAATTGAAAGTTCAGGCAAATGGGTCTGCTGAGCTCAAAAACTTCCATCTTTGGAATTTGAAGGAAAGGGACTAATTTTTGATTGCCAGAGAAATAACAAAGAGAAGAAAAGTAACGTTCATATTCCAAAATAAAATGAAACATGCTTTGATTTTGGGAGTTTAGAAACCTATCAATTCACAGAACATAGAAAATATGTTGTTAATGTAAAAACAGAGAAAGGATGTATAAAACCTTAAAAGATGGCTTGGAAGATTTAGATTTCAGGTTCTACTAAGATCAATAGTTGAAATCAGAGCGGTGAGTGACTTTCAGTTCCTTAAAGGATTCCCTCTGCCTTTTTGCAGAAATGATACATTTCCAAATCATCTCACGACTCAGTACATCATAGTTGACTAGCGTTGGCAGGTAGGAGGCCCTCACTGCTCCTAACAGAGGGGCCATATGAGCACCGGTAGGGCTTGTCATCTCCAATCAGGAAAACACCTGGACGCAGAGCAGGTTGCTTGCCAGTCACCCACTACACGCTGCTCGTTGGTCAAGGTAAAAGTTGCCTCACATCCAGGTGTTGGTGTTCTTTCTGCTTTGAGAAGTTGAGTTACTAAATGTCCCCGTGTAATTCTCCATCTTGAGTGGGTTTCTAGTCCAACACTGAAGACTGTGCCTTTTCTAACCAGATTGTACCTGATACCCCAAGATCTCAGACTGTCACGCTTGACAGTGCTGGATGCCACTTGCCTTTGCACACTTCCTTCCTTTGTTCCCCACTAGTGGAGATGGGCTCCTGGCTCCTTCCTTATGACAAGACCCCTGCTTACCTTCCCATATCTGCACTTAACACACTTCTGTGGTTGTGCTCCTTTTGGTCTAATGTCCTTCTGGGGGATTGTGCCCATGGTAAGAACAGAAAAAATAATAATACACCCACAAACACTCACCACCCCGGGGGAAATGAAAGTATTCCTGTCTTCCTTCTAAATATGTGTATATAGACTATACACACGAAGAGAAAAATGTGGCTTTTTTGAACCAAAACATGAGGCAGACATCAGGAGTTGAAATAAAAATCACAATGAGCTGTAAATTTAAAACGCACCAAGTGTGAGTGTGGCCCTGAGCTGAATCAAGCCCATTTTCCTGGTCAAGCTGATTGTGGGTGAGGCGCTGTCCGGAGAGCCACACGGCTCTCAGAGGAAGACGCCCCTGGGCAAACATCCACCTGCACTGTCCTTCCGGCCGGCGGGCAGCGCCCCTGACCTGAGTCAGTCTCCTGGACACGCTCCTGGACGTGGTTATTCTCTCCTCTCTACAGCAGAACAGGGTTATGGTTTTCATTGATTTGAAGGAAATGGAGATGATTCTGAGCCTAGATCTTTGATTTCCCCATCTTTAATGCTGGCCTGAAGACCAACCTAGTCAATCTAGAGCTCCCATAATTTTGCTAAGGTGGATCTGGCCACTCTGCTGGTGATGGCCTGAGGCTGGACTGGCCTCACCGGCTACACAAGATTTATTAGTAACTTGACTAGTTACTGGGAATCTACATTTGAAAAAGACAAGGCCCTGACCTGGGCAATTTGTCTCTCGGGGAAAGAAATCTGTGAACAGTACTTACAGAGAGGGCAAAATGTGCTCTCCAACAAACACACAAAAGTGGGTGGAAACATTGGGGGGACACACGGCCCTTGGATGAGGGCTCACTCTACGAGACCATCCCTCCTTTTTAATGTTGGAGAATTAAAATGTGGACATTAGGTCCTGCCCGCCAGCTCATCTGCTCCTGCAGTCCCAACTGGAAAAGATGTCCCAGGAGCATCCCAGGATAATGACCCCAGGACAGGCATCCCAGGATAATGACCCCAGGACAGGGAGGACCCGGTACATCTCTATGAGGTTTGTGGGTCGCTTGGGCCACTGTCTGTGTTGTTACTGTGGTCATTGTTTGGGCAAGGTGAGCAGGAAGTTGAGAACAACATTAATTCAGCACCTGCTGCATGCTAAAGACTTCAGATATAATTTCAGGTAAACAACCCAACCACCCTATTAGACAGGCATTTTAATCCCAATTTTAGTGAGAAAACTGACCTGAGAGAAGTTAAGCAATTTACACAGTGGCTGCAGGTGGGCTGGGGCTGGAGTCCGGGAGGCAAGCCCCCATCATCCCCCTTGGCCTCAGCCTCACCTCCGGGTTCTGACTGGACTCTATAAGATGGGCCTTGGAAGAACAGTCAGGAAAGCCTGCCCAGTGGGCTGTGTTTGGAATCAGTCAGAACACGGGAAAGCAAGGTTTATTCTATCTGTTCAGGCGGGTAGATGTTTCTGAGGTGCGATACAATGAATGTCAAGATATCTCAGTGTTTCAAACCGGTGCGGGTGAGGCAATCACAAGTTTCCATGTCAGCGGTCCCTCGGCTTCTTCAGCGCCCAGGCTGTTGGTGCCACCACCAGACATAGGCCAGCAGTGACATCCACCCCCATTACTGCAGTGGGTCCATCACCTCTGCTCCCTCCACTTCGGGGTCCATGTGCATTCGTGCAATCTGCTCCCTGGGACCAATTGCAGCCAGCCCCTGCCCACCACTGGCGGTGCCCCTGCAGCCACAGTGAGGGAGGCGCACGGGCTGCATCACATCCCTCATCTCCAGTCTCAGCATCATGCTGGAGGGGCTGGGTGAGAGGGACAGAAGAAGACATGAAGCCCAGTGACAGGGAATGCTCAAACAGGGAGCATGCGGCACTGGGAGAGTCATCGTGATTTGGACTCATACCACAGCCTCTGGCCGTGCCTGCACTCTGGCAGCCCTGCTCCCAAGAGGAAGATGGCTTCACGGGCAGCAGCAGTGGCTGGCGTTCCACTCGGACAGGGCAGGCAGCAGAGTCCGGGTGGAAGAGCCCTCCTGCCCTGTGAAGGGAGCAGTGAAGCCTCGTGACCCGCCTCCTATGCTCACGGGAAGTCTCCACAGCTACAGGACTGGACCAGAGGGGCAGACGGCGCTCAGTGCACGGACTCATCTCCGCCTGTCCACACAGGCGACACACGTCTCACTTCGACTTGGGTTGAGCGTCCTGCCCCCAACGAGGTTGGAGCCTCGTTCCGAGCTCCCGGCCCACCGATAGCCTTTTGGCACCCAGAACGAAGGCGCCACATTACCCCTCCTGGTCGATTTCCAGTTTTTCTTCCCTCAACATGTTTGTAACTTCCATCTTCATAAATTTTCTGAACTAAACATTTAAGGATTAAACATTAGGAAGCGGCAACTTCTTCCAGTCACCTTTTTATGAATTATTTGTTATTACTTCCCTGGGGGTGGAATTATAGTTCCCACTAAAAACTGAAAATGAATTGAATTTTCATTTTGTATGAATTTTCAAAACTATGCTCTAAAGTTTTCGAAAATAGCAATGAAAAAGAAGCAGTAAAATATCCTGCTTCCTTAGCGTGCATCCCAGCCATTTCTTCCATGAGCTCCTGACATTGTCCTCGTGGCTCAGTGGCCGCCACTCTGACTTTTCACTTTCCTCTGAGTCTCCAGGAGGAGCTGTCAGTGAGAGCAGCCAACGAAGACGGCAAGAAAGAGCCAGTGCTGTTCTCCGGGCAGCCGGAGCTGCCGCATGTGGTTCTCATTTGGAGAGGCTGGGAAGCAGCAGTGTTCTCGTCGCTGCTCCAAATACAACCCTTCTCCTTGAAAACTAAGGAGTCCAGTGAGAGGTGATGTCCTCAGGACCTCTGAAAGCCAAGAGCGGCACAAAAAGATGCATTCATGCAAGCTCAGCTCCTGACAGATGTCCAAGAAGCTCTCAGCTAGATCTGCTCCTGCCACCTGGAGTCCCACCAGCACGTGCCCTAGAGAATATTGGCACCCCAAAGCCTCCACAGTCAGAAAAATCTCCCCCACGCGCTGAAGGCGGGTTTGAGAAGTGTGATGACTTCTCCCAAAGGAAAGGCTCACAACGGACATGGCATTGATTCTGAGGTGTGGACTCTGAGCAGCTGCCAGCGCCCTGCGTGGGCACAGGAACAGCCGTGACACTGGAGGCTCCCACAGGAGGCCACCTCGCAGGCACGACCATGCAATTGTGTTCTCCTGAGAGGAGCATTGTGCCGCTAGTAACACAAAGGATAAATCAGGCTGATCAGCGTGCAGGGGGTTTGGAAAATTAGGGTTGGTGATCCAAAACAGAAGGTACTAGGCTTATTTCATAAAAAGGAAAGAAATTCTCAGTAATCGGGTAACTATTAATAGACATTGTTTCAGGAGCAGCCGTATTTCTTATCTTTTTCATCACGATAATGCTGTGATTATTGCATTGTGTTGATGCTCACTTTACCCATGAGACCTTGGCTTAAACAGATTAAATAACTTGTTCAGAATCATATAAATGGCAAGTGACAGAGCTCAGATTTCCACCTGAGCAGTGGCATTAAAAATAAACTCATTAAAGTTTTAATCCAAAAATTATAATTTGATGAATTCACAGACTAAATCATTTTACATCTCTGAGTTCCACCATTCTCATTTATCTGATGGACAGCCATTTGAATCAACAGGTAAACAGACTCCTTCAAGAGATGCTAGTTTCCTCTGAAGAAGCAAATTATACTTTAGAGAGTTTTTTCATGCAAAAAAATATTTATTTGAAAAAGAAACCATTCTCAAGTAAAATTGGAAATGATATTCTGGAGGATAAAACACTACCGATAGACAAAGTTAATTCCCCCTGTGGTGCTTAGAGCTCCTACAATAGATAAGAAAAAGTCCAAACACGCCAAGAATGACAGACAAAGGATATCAACAGGCAGTCATGGAAGAGCAAACCCAAGTGGCTCAGACTGACGTGAAAGGGAAATAAATGTCTTTCCATAATTGAGAGGTCAAGTAAGTTGTCATGTATCATATTACGAAATATTATGCAGCTATTTTTTATAATGTTTAAATTTTGAAATAATTATAGACTCACAGGAAGACCCACACAGAACACGGTGGGCTCCCATGTGCCCTTCACGCAGACCCGCTCATGGCAACATCCTACATAATCAAAGCACACTGGAAAGACCAGGATGGTCACGTGGGCACAATTCCCTAGCCAGTCTGCAAACCTTACCTGGATTTCTCGTTTTTGCAGGTTTATTCTTTTGGTATATATTTGTGTATAGTTTTGTAGCATTTTATCACATGTACAGACTCATATCAACACAGCCACAGTCACGATACAGAGCTTTTCCACCACGACAAGGGATACAGCTCATCTGCAGATGGGTTGTATCTGTAGTTCTGAACCTGGTGCCACGTGAAAAAAGGAACTGGCGCACATTTCTAAGACAACAGAGAGGGGTCATTGAGGGAAGGAAAGTGGTCGTGAGAGATTCTATTCTTTAACTTAAAATCAGAATATTTTATTTATTC
The DNA here is from genome assembly GCA_031878705.1 of Tapirus indicus. NCBI lineage: Eukaryota > Metazoa > Chordata > Mammalia > Perissodactyla > Tapiridae > Tapirus > Tapirus indicus. The sequence goes on along the minus strand of CM062941.1, from coordinate 30,440,143 downwards.
ATATTTAATTTTATTTAAAAATATTAAATTCCAACAAGTAAGGAAAAAGTAGATGAAACACAAAGCATTTATTGAAGGGAATGAAAACTTCCCAGTAGAATTTCAAATGCCGTGGGTGGAAAGGAGCGTCAGACCTGCTGGGCTCCCCTCAGAAAGAAGGCCGCCCCACCCGAATGTCTTCAACAGAAAGTTGCTGTGTGCTCTGAATCTTGCCTCTTCTGAAATGTTACAGAAAGGCATCTGTGCCCCAAGAAAGAAACAAGTACAGAGAAAATTTGCCCAACGGCACATGGCTCAGTTGAGGGAAACCAGAGGGCCATCGTCGCACTGGATTGCTGGGAAGACCGAGAGGGACCACGTCCCCATCCTAGGACCAGAGCCCCTCATAGCTTCCACGCCCAGGCTTGGCCTCCCCATCGCCCCGAGACAGGGCAGTGTGACTGTCCTCTCCGAGTCCTGAGTGCTGGCTCCCACCAGGCTGGGTCTGGAGCGTCTGCACATTTCGTCTGACTGTGTGGAAGCAGGTTCTGTGTTCATTTTGTTCGTTTTCTGACTTAGCCATTTATTATCATTGTTATTTGTCTTTCAGATAGTTGAGTAGTTGTTTATTTCTTTACATACAGTTTTTATTTTAAACAAAAATCTTGTCCAGCTTTTTTTCAAGGTCCCAGGACTCTTTCTCCTTCCAAAACCTTACTGACCGCACTCTAGAAAGACGCCACGCAAGCATTCGTCTGAAACAGAAGCCACTGTTCAGCGTGACTCTCTCCTCACCCAGCTAGTGATCCTCCGACCGTAGCCTTCTGAGGACAACCAGACGCGGGAGAAATTACTTTATTCTGTTTTTCAGAGTAAAGCACGATCAGTACAGTGACTTATTCAAGATAAAGTAATTGGAGGCAGAAATAAGACTAGATAACCTCTCCCTACTGTATTTTCCTCCACAGTATCTTCTGTAATGAGCTTCAGGGGAACTAGAGAGAGTAAGTGAAGAAATGTAGAGAAGAAAAATATATTTAAAAAAATAATTTTTTGCAAGCTGGCAGAATGAAAACATTTTGTGAATAAAAAGGAATTTTATAAAAAAAGTAATTATATATTAAACTTCTTATTAATAAATGAAGTCTCTGTAGTAGTTCCTAATATCCCCACCATGAAATTCATTTTAAATTCTATCCAAAATGTTCCCAATAGTACCATTATTAGTTGATCTTTTAGTTCCCTTTTACTCGTCAGCCTTAAACTCTATTTCTTTATCCTCCACCCATATATATGTGTTTGGGGCGTCGGGTGGAGGAGAAGATTCGGGGAGGGAAATAGAGGCTCAGGGAATGCTGGACCACAAAGCAGAAACACAAAATGCCAGGGCCAGTCTGCTCTCTGAGACAGGAATTCTGCACCTGCGGGCACATTCCACAGGCCCCTGGCCTCCATGAAACAAGATCTGCAGGCAGGAGGACATTCCTCTCTGAGCCCAGCTGCTGATCAGCTTAGAGCTCTGGGCTCAGGGATTACACCTGCTGGAGGCCAGTCCTAAGACAAGGGGGTCATTGAGAAGTTTCTCGTCGTCCGCAGGTGAGTTCCAACCTGAGGTGCAAATCCAGTATGTGGACGTAGGACACGTTTCAGCCCTGATTCTTATGACTGTGTGTTAGCCACATTGGTCATAGACTAAGCCCCAGAAGGAGAGGATCTTAGGGATTTATGCCTCTTTCTGACACTTTGAACATTCAGTGTGAAGATAAAAATTAAGGAAATCTGCTAAGTGCATTTGACTAACACTATTTCCTTAATACCCAATCCATCAATGGCTTTTTCTCCTTTTTTTCATTATTCGAAGTGTTTTACAAGCCTGTGCTGTAATCCTATGAATTTACCTAGAGCACAGAAGTCTTAAGAAATGAAGAAAAAGCAAAATAAAGAAAAGAAAATGCACGAAAAGATCTCCTGAGATATGTGAGCTAAAGACCAACAAGTGGGTTAATACGTGTTAACGTGTCTATTGAATCATTTGGAAGTAAATCTTTTTTAACAGTGATAAAAGAACTATCTGCATTGTAACTGACGGAAACTCATGAAGAAAAAACAGAAAATGTTCTCTGCCTGTCCTGAAGCCAACCACAGGCTCCTGCCTTGCACCTCCAACAGCTTATTTTTTTAATTAATGAAAATATGTAGTATTGGTAATTATTATTTATTGGTGCAGATAGCTGAGACTTTTCCCTATTTTCCTCACTTTATGGAAGGATTTTTAAAAAGTCTAAAGCCAGAAGACAGAAAGGGTGACATTACATTAAAATTACATTCCATGTAAATACCATGTAAACATGTAAATACCATGTTTTTCTCTGAGTGAAAAGATATTCATTCTTTTGAAAAATGTTAAAAAAAAGAAAAGTCCTCTTTCCTCCCCTCAAGTCAACTTTCGTGCTCCAGAAAACTTTCTATCAAAAAAAGAAAATGCGTCTTATCTCAGGTGAACCGACAAATTCCATCCTGAGGAAGGGAGGCGCACGCCGTGTGCCCGAGAGACAGCGAGGTCAGACCTGCTTCTGTTTTCGTAGCTGTGACGATCAGAGGACCTACCCAGACGTGCTTCCGACACACGGTAAGTTTAGGTAGCCTCGCTCCCAACCAAGCTCCGCATCCCACGGCTGGCCGAGGCCTCCCTCTGCGTTCTGGGACCGGAAGCTCCCAGGAGACGTGGATCCCGCAAGGTGACGATCTGAAATAGGGGCTCAGGAGGGGCTGTCCCGCCTGAAGGCGGAGGAAAGTAACAATTATGTAAGGAACTGCAGAGGGTCGCCAGAGAAAGCAGACACAGCTGAGCGGCCAGAAAGCAGGACACACATGGAGGAGCGTGGAGACTCGGCCTCCAGGAGCAGCCGTCCTCCAACCATCCCCGCGAGACTGTGGGCCAAGGGCTGAGTGACAGGCGGGCTAAGAGTGGAGCGAGGAAGGATAACAGTAAAGATACGACGCAGACAAATCTCAAAGCACACGCCCACAACATCCTGAAGGTCAACTTAATCACAGTACTTTGTCAAGTTCACTCAGAAGTTTATAGAAATCAAAAAAAAATAGTAATTTGGGAAAGATTTTAGAATATGTATGTTTAAGATCTTCAAAGAGATCTGATAGGAAGAGCTTGACATAAAACACACGGAAGTCATGACACAGAGCGGGCGTCAGTGTCTAGTTGCTGATGACTCGTCTGGGGAAATAAATATTTGCCAGAAGGTGGTGGAATAGTATTTCCAAAGTATTCAGGGAAGATGACTCTTCCCCAGAGTTCTATACCCACCTAGAATATCTTCCAGTAAAGCAGGTTAAATGAAGGCACTTTCAAATAGGGAAAAACTGAATTTACTGCTTGCAAACCATGGAGGAAAGAGTTATAAATGCCCGCACTTCAGCACGATGAAAACTTAACCTAGAAGGAGTGAGTGAGATACCAGAAGAAAGCAATTCTGAGCAAAATGATTGCTTAAACCTCTTGAACAACCTAATTTTGGATTTTAATTTTAAAAGTGGAACTTAAATTCTAGCCATCATGAGCATGGCCCCTAAATGTACAAAAGCAAAACTGACTGATGACAAAGTGGACACGTGACAACACAATAAATCTTTCATAGCGTGTTCACAGAAACACAGATTGCAAATCAAGGAACAGCAGTAAGAAGGTAAGGACACAGCAGATCTAGGGGGCACAGTGATTAGCTTGGTTAAATGATGGAATGTGTCTTGGGGAACTAACCTCAGCATATGGAGACTGCACGTTCTTTCCAAGCCCGATGGCACATTTAGAAGACACATGGGAGCACCTCACAGTAACAACGATCTGGTCAGGAGTGATCGGGCAGACAAGATCTAGTGGGTGAAAGCTGAATGAGAAACTACTTAGGAATTAATTCTGTGATAGAGGGCCCTGCGAGGCACCATCTTTATCAAGTGATACAGCTAACGTCACCAGTGTGTGACACGGACATCATGAGCTTCCCGGTACCATGCACTGAGGGCGCAGCATGGTTTCTGTAGGGCTCCTGCCAGCAATGCCTAACGAGCATCTACATCAGACGAACTCAGCTGAGAAGATGTCTACACGTCAGACCCGGCTCCCCTCTGAGGCAGTGGGACTGCGGCGCACACGCTGTCTGCCCGGGGTTGCAGAGAAAGAGACTCGGTGATCAGCATTTCAAGGTCCTGAAAGAAAAAGAAAGACAACGGAGCTGTTCCAGCCAGAAGGAAAGTGGAGTCGTGGCAATAAATGGACAGAAAGAAAAGGCGAAGAGAGAAGAGGGATTGTTGCTTTTCTGGTTGGTTTTGGGTTTAGGGTTTTGCTATGGAGGACACCATGGGAACCACCTGCAGGATTTGAGTGGGGTCCGTGGATTAGATGGTGGTTCTGACCAGCGTCAATCTCAGGTGTACTATGACGAGGTTGGTGAGTAGCCTTGTTTCAGAAATATATACTAGGTATTTAGGAGCAATGGAACATCATGTCTGCAACTTTCACTCAAGTGGCTCAGAAAGAATCATAAAGTGTGTGTGGCGGAGGCGGGGGAGGAGGGTATGAGAAAGTGAGCCAGACAAGGCAGACGTGGGAAAAGTTAACCATTGATGGATCAAGCTGAAGGGGAAATGGGAGCTCCATATACTATTGTTTCAACTTTTCCGTAAATTAGAAATTGTTTCAAAATAAAAAGTAAAAGAATTAAAATGCAGTATAAACATTAATGTAAAAGGGAATAAGAAGAAAACCTGGACACAAAGGAAATTTTGACAAATCCCAAAGCTGTTATACCACGCAGACCATGTTCATTGGCCACAGTGAATGTATTAGAAATGAGTATTAACATAGAATATCAAGTGTTTGGAAACTACAAAACACACCCCTGAGTTCATCATTGGTTAAAGAAGAAATTGCACAGTGAATTACAGAACATTGATAACTGAGTGGTCATGGAAACACGAGTTATCAAGATTTGGGAAATGCCAGTATAAGGTGATTACAGGAAAATGTGTGTAAAATGCATATATTGGAAAAGGAGGAAGATGGAAAATGAATGAGCCAGATGTTCATCTCAATATATTAGAAAAAGGAAACACGTTCCATCAATCATCCAGCAATCCTGAAAAGACACAAGCCTTGGGGCTCAGAGGCGTGAAGCGTCTTGGTCCTGTCCCTCTGCTGGAGATGGAATTCCTGGAACCCCACAGCACAGCCACCGCTGAGTGCTCCTCAGACCTCAGCTCTGGGTGAGCTGTTCAGACCAGCCACCGTTTGCTGTGGCGGATGCTTCTCCTAACGTACAAGCAATCTTGTCTCACCTCTCTCTTTGCCTTGGTTGCTAGAGAGACCACATCTGCGGCCTTGCAGTCCAGGTCCTTCCTGCACACAATTTCGTTCACCAACTTCCTCGTAGGCTTTCATTTTATTTCTTTTAAATTTATGTTCTATTTGCACTGATTTTCTAACTTATTCATTTGTATCCTAATATACTAGATATGTCTGGGAAGCTATGAAGCAATTTTATACAGGGCTGCTATTGATGGAGAAAAAAAAAGTGTGCCTTTGACAGAAGGAAACATACCCCGTAAATGTTTACAAAATCTAAATTCGCCCTGCTAATTTGTCAGGAAATGATAAAACAGCCTGCCACATTATTTTTCATTCTTTAGCCATCAGCACCTTGAATCACCTCTGAGAATCTTACTATAACTTTTCTAACTGGAAATATGGAAAGTCGTATAAGAGAATGTGTCCACAAATCAAATTGTCATGATTCATTTTGGCCCGAGTGGAATAATGTTAAGCCATGAATAATTTTTAAGAACTCTGCAAGCACTGCTTCATTTGCATGGCCTAAATGGGGTTGAGTAAATGTAGTAACTATTTCTCTCCCTAAATGTCTTCATTATGTTTTGAATATTTTGGACTTAGTAAGCCCTTGAACACATTTGGTTAATCAGTATCTCTCTGCCTCTTAATCTTTAAATGCAAGTGGGTTTTAAAGGAAATTATGACTCATATGTTTCTAATTCCTTTATTCTTACTGAAACTTATCTAAACGTGGCTTTGTAATAGTTATCTGATGTCCGAAAGTTTTTGAACTTTTAACTGTTTTCCCAAAGTCAGGACCTTATGTTTGGAAAAACAATTAGCTCCAAACCCTACATATTTCAACTCTGAACTCATGAGGTTTGAAATGACTTTTATACATGAGCAAATGTTGTTCTCTACAAATAGTTGAGGATTAAGTCATCGAATTCCATTTTTCCTTGTGGCGGTTTTTCCCGGAGGAAGGGACTGTGTTGTAGCTTTGTGTTACGACTTTGCGATGGAGTTTGAGTGAGAAGAAATGAAGGCCAAGCTGGAGCCCCTCAGTCCCATCTCTCTGCCAGGAATGGTGACTGGTGGGGCCCACACAGAGGCCTGGACAGGGAGAGGCCTGGACTGGTGTTTTGACTGTATCTCTAGGATTACGGCCCTTCCAAATGTTCTTCTCCTTGTGTTTGAAAGAGAGAAGTTGTTTCTCTGGAAGTGAGAGGTTGAGACAGACAAAGGCAGACGACATATTATGGAGATTGAGAGGGCTTTCCTCTCTCTTCTTACCAAAGAGGGCGTGGTACTAGTTTCTCTCCAAGTGCAAGGATGAGAAACCAACTCAGGAACTGGAAGTACTTGACGGGTTTCCTTTTCAGTTACCCTTAGACTAGAATTCCTTTGGGATAACCAGGCTTACAAACAGAAAATTGATGTAATAAATAATATATGTAAAGATGCCTTGCATGGAGAGACGTGTTTTTTTCTTTTCCCTTTTATCTCTTTCACAGAAAAGAAATTTTTACTTCAAACAAAGAATCTGGTGGGTTTATTTCTCTGATCCCCATGGTGGGGGGGGGGATGCTGTCAGCCCTCTGGGGTTCCTCTCCACTAAAAACTCTGTCCTTAGGGATACGTGTTTTTCGGTGAGCAGTAAAATCACCAAGGAGCTCCAGAAGCATCTACAAAGATGGAGATATCTAAGTTGAGACCCAGCATCCCAGGCTCCTGTGTCTGTATTAAACTGGACATCCAAAAGCAGAGGATCTTAAGAAAGAAGAGTTGGGTCTGAGTCCTAGATACCCCAGTTTTTAACTCTGTAACCTGACAAATATATCTCAAGTATAAGCTCTGGGTCTCCTCATTTGAAAAATGCAAATAATAACATCCAATCTGCTTCAGGATTGAATTTGATAAGAGTATTTGAAAAAGGAAGGAATCGACTGAAGATCTGCAAATGCAAAGTTGTGTGTCACTTTTGGCACCTGAATGCACCACTCCCACCCCCATGCCCCCATGCCCCCACCCCCCTGCCCACCAGTCATCCCATCGGACTGGAAGTTGGAGTTCGTCTCAGGCAGACTGCAGGTCTGAAATGTGCCCTCGGTTAGAGATGAACGCACGTGGCATCATGTCTGTAGTTGAATCATTCACTCATCCATTTATTCGTTTAACACTCACTGTTTTTTGAAAATGTGCTGGTCCAGAGGCACTCTGTTAAGTCCTCCCCAGTGAGATTGTGGCCACAGGTCTTGGCGACTGCTGAATTAGGCAGTGCAGCTCTAGACAACCAGACTTCCCCTGCCCACTGCTGTTGCTGAGCCAACTGCTACTCGCCCTCCGGATCTACACAGCAGGCCTTTCCCCCAGAGACACCCCTGAACCCAAGGACGAGGATGATTGGATGTCGCTCCCCTAGCAGAGTCATGAGTGTCAGCTCCACACAGGACATGCTCTGTGCTTCCTTTTGGACAGCAACATCGGACCTGAGAGGAGACCACACAAGATGATGGATCAGTGATGTCGACCAGAAGTTTCAATCCAGATATTCTCAAAGCCCAGCCACGTTCTCTGAGAAGTAATGTGGAATTTAATTCAGCATTAAAATTTGACGTTTCAGATACTGTTTAATTTCCAAGTGACAGTTAAAATTCTTCTAATATGAACAAACATAACTAGCTAGATTCACACGTGGAGGAGAGACTAGCAGAGGCTTTCCTGGAATAGCCAGTGCACTTTCTCTTCATGAAATCAGAGACTTATTGCTGGTTGGATTGAGTAGCTAGTGTTTATAAAGTACTTATAAGGGTTTATTTCAACTCCCCCCAGACCCCACCCAAGCTATAAACTCTGGGTGGCCTTCAATGCTTTTAAAGAATCTCTGTAGATACACCAGAGTCAGAACTGAAAAACTCCTGAGCAGTTCAAGTAAAGCTCTCACTTTATGAGGAACCTCTGTGTTACTGCTCCAATGAGTCCTTAATAACTTGTTGTATGCTGGATGTGATGGGCAGGCCAGCCCGTCTGCAAAGTCATCTTTTGGAATGACACATAATGTTCATAACTAAAACAATCATCTAAAACACGACAGCCCCAGATCTATATGCTTCCAACAATGGGGTTCATGTGTGAGTCCCAGAAACACTTGTGATTGATGGTGCATTTTAGGGTCATTAAGTCTTTCCTTTTCTTTTTTCCCTGAAGAAGATTCACCCTAAGCTAATATCTGCACCAGTCTCCTCTACTTTATATGTGGGATGCCGCCACAACATGGCAGGTGAGTGGTATAGGTCCGTGCCCAGAATCTGACGTGCGAACCCCATTCGCCGAAGCAGAGCATGCAAACTTAACCGCTACACCACTGGGCCAGCCCCAAGTCTTTCCTTTTTTTCTTAAGTTTCTATGTTCAGCTGGAAAAAAAATCCTTAAAGAACTATTCCCAACATGTTGCTATGACGCCCACAGTGAAAGTGTGTGTGTTTATGCAAAATGCTGAAAGTACTTTTGCGTTAAAAGTCACTTCTCTCTACAAAGGCCTTAAATGAGAGATGGAAGAAGAAAAGGAAAAAAAGAGAGCGTGGACTTGTTTCCTTGGAGAGCGAATTTCCTTCTTATTTTGCTCCTGCACCATCAGGAGAACCCCTTCTCCCTCCCCTGTGAACAATGAGCTCACTGAGCCAAAAAATGATGGAAACAATCAGCTGAGAATCAGCTCAGAGAATTATCCCCGAGCTGAGTGCACCAAGCATAAGCTGAGAGCCACCAACTCCAAAATTCAAGATGGAGAACGCCACTGGAGCCACCCTGGCTGGAAGCTGCATAACCTGGATTATGTCAGTGACTTTCAGGATCTGAGTGTGTACAGATGGCTAGTTTGCCCACAGCAACCAAGGTCTCATGCCCAAACCCACCGAGGGCACAGATGATACATCACAAACCAACATCTGTGCCCTCCTCGGGGTGCAGCAACTGTGAAAACTTCCCGCCAGAGTTCTGTTATAGCAGCCTCCTAGGGGAAGATTCCCTTACAGAAGGCTAAAATAATTGTGCAAATGTGGAATGCCTAAAAATGATCTTTGTCTTCAGACCCCGGACACCGGGGTTTTGATAAGGGATCTATAGGTTATGACAGTACAATGTAGGCACGCCACGTGTTATTTCTGGGCTCCGCTTTCCTCACTGGCAAAGTGGAATGCTGGATCTACACAAATTCACTGTCTTCTCTGGCTCTAAAATTCCGTGGTTCTGTCGCCAATTCTGTCACATCAATGTGGTGGATGCCTTTAGCCAGGAGAAGCCGAACGAGATAAATATAAAAGTCAAGGTGTTTTTTGGCAATGCCAATTTTTCTGTTTCTTTATGAGGCCTCTACACAGTCAATGCTCAATGTCTGATTGATTCATAAATGAGTGTGTGGTTAATTTTATGTGTCATCTAGGCTAGGCCATGGTACCCATTTTTTGGTCAAACGTGAGTCTAGATGTCGATGTGAAGATGTTTCTAGATGAGATTAACATTTAAATCAGTAGACTTTGATAAAGTGGATGAGCCTCCATAATTTGGGCAGGCCTCATCCAGTCAGTTGAAGACCTTAAGAGAAAAGACGGAGGTTCTCTAAAGAGGAAGGAATTCTGCCAGCAGACGGTCTTCAGATTCTCAACTCTTCCCCGGGTTTCTGGCTGTACACACATGCATAGATACACACCCACACACATCCCATTGGTCTGTTTCTCTGGAGAACCATGACTAATAAAAAGATTAAATCTCCACTAATGGGAAGACTACTACAGTTCTCAGCTGGATGAGGCACTGGCCCACCAGGCGGACAGTCGCATGGAGATGTTTGAAATGCTGACTTCCAAGCCGTTCTCCTAGCTCAGCTCTCAGGAAATCCATCCTAGACGACTAGTTCCCTCATTGACCACACCCTTCAAGTGTCAGCATCTTGTCCTCCCTTCATAATGCTTAAAATAATTTTCATGCACACTCACACACACAAATATTTAATGCTTGTATTTCTTGTTCAGTTGTAAGCTTTATGAGAAAAAACATCACAACTGTCCTGTTCATCTTTTACGTCCAACTCTGAGCACCCAGCTCAGTGCCTGGTACACAGCAGATGCTTGATATAAGTTTGTTGATTGAATGAGTGTCCAAAGTGTACAGCCTGCTGACTTAGTTTGTGTTCCCTGAAGCAGGCAGTGAAACAGGATGTGGATGCAGCTCATATGTTTGAGGGGGGATCCCAGTAACCACGTGACAGTGCCAGAAAAGGGACAAAGGGAAGAGAGGACAGCCCAAAGAGAGGGTGTTAGTTCTGAGGACCCTCTGAGGAATCTTGTAAAATGTTCCTCAAAATGACCCTGCTTTGTGTTAAGGAAACTGGGCATTTATCCACCCACTCTTCCCCTTCCTGGCTCAGGACTACCATGGGAGCCTCAAGTCCTCCCTCTTGTGGGCTGGGACACTCCAGTGGATCTGGAGGCTGCCCTGGGCCAGAGAAGCAGGGAGGCCACTCTCTTGTGTGGGGAGCTGTGAATGATCACAGGGACCCAACCCAGCTCAGATGAGCTGGTGGTGGGCCAAGGGACATGGAACAGATGCAGGCATCAACAGTAGCTGGGTTGTTGACCGCTGAGAGCCCATTGCCTGCTATTGTGTCAACAGAAATTCCCTTTTTGAAATGTGGAATGACATGACACAAAAATATAGAAAATATGGACAAGTCCCAAGCAGCAGGACATGGATAGAATCAGAAATTTAGGGCCAGACATGGATTTTTCATGACAATGCATGACTTTTCTTGTAAACAGAGGTCAAGTGATCAGAGGTTCTGGTGACAGGAGCAGTTACTTCCTAGTCTTGAAGTAGTATCCAGCCTGGAAGATCATTCTATTCTTTTCCACCTTGCTTACAGCCTCGGGGGGCAGAAAATAGAACCCTGCCTCACCAGCCAGATCAGCTGGCTCAGCTCAGTCATAACTGATGAGGCAGGTGGATGAGCTCATGGACAACAAGTATTGATCTCCTTCCTACACTCGTGAAGACCTTCGAAAGTGCCTCTATTTCTTCAACTTGGAACACATATTTCTTAGGAATTCATAATTTAACTGTACATAACTACACATAATGCTTAACCACATTTATCCTAACTCTGACTTAAGTATATGACAGATGCAGGACATTCTTTATGGGTAAATACCAGGACAATAGGAGAATAGATTAAATTGCCTAATAGATCCTTTCCATCACTAATCCTTTCATCTGTTTAAAAGAAACTAATTGTTACCTCAACTCCTGCCATCTGATGGGAATTCCATATTCCCAAGCATGTAGAGTCTGTAGAAGAAAGCCAACGAAAGCTGGATGCTTCCGCTCAACTGTGCTTGCTATCAGCCGAGCTTGCATCCCTGCCTCTGACCCTTTCACAGTACTTGTCTATGGCTTCCACCTAAATGTTTCGATAAAATGTCAAGGCAATAGAGAGGCCATTCTTATTTTTTCACCTCTGCATCTTTAGCAGGACATGAAGAGCTTTAGAAAAGCATTTAAATACGAAAATAGACCTAAGAAAAATACCCATGTGAAAATTCAAGCTGTATGGTTCACGTTTTACATGTATGATTGATCTAACTAAAAGCAAAGTTACTTTTAAAACCATCACAGCTGTCATTAAGCACTCATTCCACATTTGCATGTTTTAAAAATTCCAGGGCAGCGAAATATGGAACTCATTGTCTTTTAACTATTTTCTCTGGTGATCCCATAATACAGTGTAGCTTTTGATATAACCCACAAGAGTGCGTGCGCTCTGGATGGCTTATGCTTACCTTCGGTCTTACATTCAGTCGGTTCTTTCTAGCTGAGACCTCACTGACTCACAGTGGAATTATGTCTAGGGAAGTCTCTTAGTACAATAAAGCCTGAACCTGATTACCGTCTCCAGAGGGGGAGATGGAACAGACTGTTGGAAATCCATAATGAGATGATCCTCTTGACGGTTTTCTCATTTTACCAGGGGCAGACAGTCACTCAATTCAATTCAGCAATAATGGACATCGTCCATGCTAGATGTGTGGGGCTACACTGATCCTGGCTACACTGAGAACCTCATCCAAGATGGGACTTGAACTGCACTCTAAGGCTGAGTGGTCAGGGAGAGGCGGAGCAGGTAGTGTTCCTGGCCGTGGACCCCAGGTAGAGAAGACTCTGAGACGACGTGCACACGGGGGTCACAGGTCAGGCACTGATGGGGAAGAGATGGTGCGCCTCTTGTTGTCTTCTTGGAAACTGGGCAATCCTCAGTTGGGAAACACGTTATCAATCTTCACTTCTCTATCCAAAATTCTCCCAATGTAGCTATGCCTCGCTTATCTGGACACTCCCGGGAGATGAAACAGGGCAGGACCCACAGTGTTTCTCAATTTAAGAAAAATGTGAAATAATAAATACAGTGATATAACAGGAGTCTTATTAGGAAACTCTTTTGCATTTTATTGGAAAACATGAATAAGTCGCAATTGTTCAAACACCAACAAGAGACTAGAAACAGCAGGAGCAATAGATGGGATCCAGATACCATGTGAAGGAAATCGAGCGACAAAGAAATATAGTTAGTTGTTGAAGCAATAAAAATCCTTTCTTTCAGAATATTTTTCTAATTAGAACACAAAAATCTCTCTAATTTTAAACTCTTTTGTAATAATAAGACACGGACTTGAGTCAAGCACAAGTGAACTAGTCAATCAAGTTCCCGATGGTTTGTTGAGAAGCGTGGGGACTCAGAGCAGATGCTACATAGAAGGCGGGCAGGGCAGCTCCAGGGCATCCACCACCATCCCTTCCCTGGCCCTGCTCAGTGCACAGGACAAGTAGCATTTGGAGAACTTGTGAGACGCCAAATCTTCTATGCTTTGTCGCTGGGTGACATGTGACAATGCATGTCATCAACAGAGGGAAAAGAGACATGGAAGATGGCAGGACATGGCTTTGGGGCTCTTAGAGTGAGTGAGATGAGGAGAAAAACACTGATCCAGGTTCAAGCAAATTAACGAAAGAAGGCAGCCTGGTGCAGTCGTCAGGAAGGCCCGAAGTCTTCAGAGAGATGCCACGCTAAAGGCCTGTTCTAACAAGCAGGATCTGGAGGAGATGTTCATGGAAAGAGTGACCTCGGTATTTGTGGGAAGTCAATAAAATAGAGGACAGGAGAGGGGAAACAAACAAGTAGAAGGTTAAAACTCTGCAAAGAGGAGAGAAAATTCATTGGCAATAACTTACCTATTTTCCATGGACTTGCCCCTATTTTCTCAATTCCGTATTACTCCAAAGACTTCTCCATCCCTTCTCTCCTTCTTGGCTCATTCCCCTCCTCTCTTCCTCTCCGTTCCAGCCCCTTTCTTCCCCTTCTTTCCCTCCTTTCTTTCCTTGGTTTATCTCTTACTGGGGAAACTAAGGTTCTCATGGCACCCTGTGCCATTACCATGCAGGGGAGGCAGACGCTGCTCCAGGGAGTCCATCACTCACCAGTGTGGGTCAAGTTCTCTCTGGTGCAGGTCCAGTAGGCTGAGCCTCGGTTGGCCTAGGAAGAAGCACCCGTGAAACCCAGTCCCCTCTGAATGGTCTCACAGAAAGGTGACCATGACAAGTTAGCTCACTTGCAGCAGCTGAGTCCTGGTAAGCAAGTGATACGCTGCTCATCCCCACAATGAGGGTGGAAGGTTCCAGAAGGCTGGACCTCTTTCTTCATATGTTCAGTTTTCCTGAGGCAGCTGGCAAGATCCCAACACATCATAGACTTTTTCCTAACAAATCATGTCAAGCAGACAGGATTTGAATTCAGTTTCTGCCTTTATAGCTAGCCACGTGAGCTTATGGATGCCACAGCCCCAGACACGCTGATCTTCTTAACTAACGTCCCAGTGCCTTGCATTGCAAGTTGATAGTGAGTGTTTGAATAATGAGTGATCTGAGAGTATCTGAAAAATAGTGAGAGGCAGTGGGTATAAATCATCAGAGCTATTTTTAATTGAGTAGTTACTGGGTGCCTGTTATTCTACTAAACACTGTCTTATCATATCCCATTTAATCTCCCAGGAACCGTGCTGATCTGGGCTCAGTTTACAGAGGCAGAAACTGGAGGTTAGGCTCAGAGCAACAGGTTCCAGGTAGGGATGGAGCCTCTGGGGAAGTTGATGACATCTTTGAGTTCTGGTGTTGGCTTTGTAGGAAGGCAGAGAAAACACGATTAGGGAAAGATTGTTAACACAGATAATACCTTGCTCCTGGAGTCACTGAGAATCTTTCTGTAAGACTCTCTAGCGTCGCAGGGTGATAGTATTCTGGCCGTTCAACTCCAGTCAGTCTTCTGTAAAAAAACTCTGATGCTGTCTCTTTGATAAAAATGAGTTATGCAGAAACTTCTGCTTTTATTTTCAGAAATAGTTATTTTTTTTAGCTACTACAGATCAAAAACTTCTGGCAACCATCAAAAAATTTTAAAAAGTTAAAGTGAAGACTGCTATTTCCTTTGCCATCCACGTGTCTGCTAAATAAATAAACAAAACGTACTCTATCAGCCAAATCTTCAAAGGGTCTATTGTTATAGGGAATGAAATAAAACAAATATTATGGAATTAGGTTTTGCTCAAAGCCTTCATATATAAAAACTTACAAAGAGAAATGCATCTCTGTTGTGGTCCACATTTCCTCATTCTGTTGAAATCTGCTATTAATTTGGAAATATATGTTGGTTTCTCCTTTAATTTTTTATTAAATGTTACCTAGCCTGCATGTGTCTCTCATGGGAACTAGGAGCTGGTCTTTAATATAAATGGTGTGTCCCACTGAAGGGGAACCAAGAGTCAGGATACGTAAGGAGAGAGAAGCCTTGAACTTCGGGAATGTATGAAGGGGTTAATGGCAGGCAGCCAGTTCTGTTAACACATTCAACTTCACGTTATTCGTGTTTGACCTTCTTCAGTTGTCCATGCCCCTCTCCCACAGTCCCAGCTATACTTATTGCCCATATGATTACTACGTGCAAACACCAGTCACCTGTCTTCATCAGTTTGTATCTGCTCTTTCTACAATATTTTACCAGAGGGTCTCACCTGCCCCTCCCAAGGTTGCTTATAATTTCTCACTTCTTGATGAGTTTGCATCCAAATGGCCCATATAGACAACCTGCTATGGACTGAATTGTGTCCCCTCAAAATTCATATGTTGAAGCCGTAACCCCCAGTGTGATGGTTTTTGGAGATGGTGCCTTTAGGAAGTGATCAGGTTTAGATGAGCCCATGAGCATGGGGCCTTTGTGAGAGGATTAGTTCCCTCACAAGAAGAGAAGAGATTGGAGCGCCCTCTCTCTGTGCCATGTGAGGACACAGTGAGAAGATTCATCTGCAATCCCTGAGGAGAGCCTTCACCAGAACTCAAGCATGCTAACCACCTGATCTTGAACTTCTAGCCTCTAGAACTGTGAGGAAAGTTCTGTTATTTAAGCCCCCAGTCTGCAGTGAGTTGTTATGGAAGTCTGAGCAACTAATACAGAACTAAGCTTCGAACAGATGGTGGTCCTTCTATGTACACAATCATGACACTTTTAAAACCCATGTCAATGTGCTGTAGTTTGGGAGGCGAGAGCAGAGCAAGGGGACAAATTATCTCTGATTTAAGTACATGTGCATATGAGGAATTGCTGTGTGTATGTCATGAACACGTGAAATCAGATAAAGACAGAACAGCACCTGTCACATGTGAAAGATGACTTTCCTGGAGGTCACTCAGGTCTGTACATGACAACATTATCAGAGCAGAGTGAACGGTCCTTTCTAGTGTGAGCTCTTGCAAATTCTAATTTTTTGAGTTCATTATCAATTGCAACTACTATTTGAAGAGTCTTATTTCTTCAGCTACAATTGTGTTGTGATTATTGTATTCTTCTGTCTTAGAATATGTACTTAGGGGTTCTGACAGAAGCAAGGGCAGTTAGCACTTCTTTGGATCTGAGGATGCACAAATGGTGAAACACTGAGACGTATTCATATCTTGTTATTTTACTGTTTTAATTGAGAGGTTTGATTTTTTTAAGAAAATGTAAAATACGTGATGTGTATACAACTATTTTCAAACAATCAACATGGTATTACGTGTGGATACATTCATCTGTCAAGCACTAGTTTATAAGCTCCTTGTAGGAAAAGCTCATATTTACTTTCTTTTATAATTTTCCATAAAACTGGTCCAGCATCCAGGAGCTCTGGCTCTGCGTACCTCTAGACCCTGCCCTCAGTTGTGTGTTTGGACATTGTGAACCACCTCAGGAACTCCAATCCCACAGAAAATGTATCTCAGAATCATCTGGAATATTTAGCCCATTTTCTGTTTCTGAATATAATGGAAATGGAAGCCAAGAGTCAGAGAAGGGTATCGATTGGTCCTCTTCTAACAGTTTCAGGGGTACATGTGTGATACTGTGATATAATAAGAAATATGTATTTGGTTTCCATCCCTGATTCCTGGTACAGAGCTTCTAAAACTCTTGGAATTTCATGAGTGATCAGAGCATCTTTTGTTCTAATAAGGTGACTCTTGTCAGGTCCCCAGATAGCTTCAAGATGGGGGCTGGTGGCCAGAAAGACCAAACCTTGATTAGAATCTTGAAACTTTCAGCCCATTCCTGACCTTGTGGTAGGAGGAGAGAGGCTGGAGACTGAGTTAATAAGGATCATGCCTACTTGATGAAACTTCCCTAAAAACCCCTGGCCAATGGTATTTGCAGAGCTTCCAGGTCAATAAACACACCAAGGTGCTGGGAAGGTGACCCACTCTGTGTACCCCTCCCCCATACCTGCCCGGGTATCTCTTCCATCTGGCTGTCCCTGATTTGTATCCTTTATAATAAACTAGTGATTCTAGCTAAAGTGCTTTTCTGAGTTCTGTGAGCCATTCTGGTGAATTATGGAGGCTGAGGAGGGCATGGGATCCCCTGATTTATTGCTCATCTGTCAGAAGTACAGGTGACAACCTGGGACTTTTGACTGGCATCTGAAGGTGGGGTGGAGGCAGTATTATGGGACTGAGCCCTTACCCTGTGGGGTCTGTGCTAACTCCAGGTAGTTAGTGTCAGGACTGAATTGAATTGTAGGACACTCTGTTGGTGTCCAGAGAATTGGAGAATTTGTTGGTTTTTGGAAAAACACCACGCACTTGGTGTCAGAAGCATTGTGAGTAAAAACAGTACAGGAATGGGTCTGTGATTTCTGTTTATTTTCTATTTGTCTATATCCTCTGTGATAATATAATGATACATGAGAAAGAACTAGACAGAGTGGAGAAAAGGAATAATGAAATGATAAAAAGGGATTTAGATAGTCTGCCACACACCAGCTGCAGAAATTGAGTGAGATTTTATTGGCATGTGTGTGGGACATGTGGATTTTCTTTGTAAGGGAAAAGAGTTGTTTGTTCCAGGATGAGAGAACCAAGTGGACTAGAAAGTAGAGTGACATAATAATAGTGACTTTTATTACTATAACTCCCATACAGTGAACGTTTGGGATACACTAGGCACTGTGCTCACCCCATTCAACTATCCAACGAAGCACACTAACATCCATACAACCAAAAAACACTTACTGAATGCCTACAACATGCCAGCCTCTGCCTTTAGATCTGGTCAGCAAAAGAGGAAGAATCTCTGCCCTCCTTGACTGTCTACACAGGTGGAAGATACAGACAAAAAGATTAAACAAATGAGCTGGCCCGAATAAGCGCTGCTCTGAAGGGAGAGCAGAACTCCCTGACCCGTGATGCAGGGAGGGCCGCCGAGTCAGGTGGCTAGAAAACAGCACCTCCTTGAGGTGGTTCCACAGGAGGCAGATGGCCAGCACCAGGAGTGGACGTGGGTGGCATAAGGAAGTCACCACCCAGACTCAACGTGAGGGGCTGGACTGCAATGGGTCAGTCAAGATGGAAATATTTGCACAGAGTGAAGATACCCGGTGTTGGAATTAGAAGCCACAGGACTTACTGACAGAGCGCACGAGGGCTTCCTTCTTAGGCGTAGGTCTGAGGAGGTCTGGGCTGTGCTCACAGTTGGCAGAAATAAAACTCAGAGACTGAGCTAATCCCACACTTCACTGAGTGCGTAAGTAAAGGAAACACCTAAGAAAGTGGGTTCCATTCTTCTTCTCAGTTGGAGGCCAGAGAGACAGAAAAGGGAAGTCCATCAGGTCTGGAGAGTGATGCTGGAAGGGTCCAGAAACAACCCATGCAGCCAGCTGAGGTCAGTGAACCGGGTCTCAGGCCAGAAACATCTGCCGGCCACACAGCCTGCTACCCCTTTGTCCTGCTCTCATACCCAGGTTATGCAACCTGGTCTACCGGGTCCTGCATCTGAGCCGAGACCTCTGTTTATAAGGACTTTCTCAGGACAGGACTCGGAGAGTTTCAGAGTCTTAGTTTGAAAAAGAGAAGGCAAAGGGGTCAATGGAGGCTTTATTTTCAGTTGGGAGACCTGAGAGCTTGGGCAGGTGTCAGGAATGAGAGGAGACTGCCACCATCAGAGGAGGGAGGGCCCATCTAATGCCAACAGTGTCAGGTGAGGGGGAGGGAAGGGATTTAGAGCGTGTGAAGGGCATCCCTACTAAGGAAGAAGAAAAGGCGCACCCTCTCCACTGAACCAGGGGCGTGGAGGGGAAGGATGTGGTCCTAGAGATCTGTGTGATAGAGAAAAGGAAGGGACCCCACCTGCAGCCTTGAGGGAAAAAGGTGTGTGCTGGAAACCAGGGGAGAAGAGGGAAAGGTGGAAGGGGTGGATGGTGGGTCCAGAAAAAGGTATGAAGTCATCCTAGAGAAAATGAGAGGCTGAGTGAAGACGGAGCAGTGCACGC
This sequence comes from Tapirus indicus, assembly GCA_031878705.1. NCBI lineage: Eukaryota > Metazoa > Chordata > Mammalia > Perissodactyla > Tapiridae > Tapirus > Tapirus indicus. Next base: position 30,420,925 of record CM062941.1, on the reverse strand, counting down.
TGATAATATCTTATCAGACCGTGGCACTAGTTGGCATAATTTTGTAATTTTTCTCCAGAAATGCTCTGCTGTATGGATGTAAGTGCAGAGGAGAAAGATATATGGGTTCATTCAGGATTGGAAGTTTGCTGGACAAAGGTCACAGAGAATGCTATAAAAGAATTGAGGACATTTGCAAAGAGACGATTCTAACGACAAACTGTGGAATATACCCCGAGTAGGGAGGGAGGTCAAGGTAGCAAGTGGCTGATACATAGAATGGAGCTGGACTGGTCATGAGTAGGATATGTTCATGGGATTGAGGGGTCACTTCCAAGGTTTCTTTGACTTGGAAGGAATGGAATCTGGGAAAGTGAGATGCATGGATTTAGGATTTTGGAGGTGAGCTGTCTGTGGGGATGGAGAAGTCTCCGTGTGTCTTAGGGAAAGGATGACTAAAGTTGAGTGGAAAAATTTCACTGCAGAAATAACCAGGAAGGACACAGGCATTGGATGGAAAGGGAAACTGAGCCAGTGCTAAAATGGTCCAGGGAAGAAGATGTTGGCTTCCCATTGAGGGAGACAGAGACAGAACCAGATGGAGGATCCTCATGGGTTTTCCTATAAGGAGGATGGAGTAGCGGGTCGGTAGAGGCATTAAGAAGCAAGGACAACACTGACCCTTCCACTGGAATCCGGTTATCTGTAACCCTAGGAGACAGACGTAAATGTTCTCATTCTCCAGGGAGGAAACTGAAATTCAGAGAGGCCACCTAACCTGCCCAAGGTCACAGACTAATTGAGCATACCACAGGGTTGAACACCTTCCTCCTGAGGCAATCGCCAGCCCGCAGGAAGGATTCAGCACGACTTCTCCTACCTTCTTTTTAAAAACGGCATCATTCATTCATTAGCATTCAACACACGAGTGGATTCCTGGCGTGTGCCATGTTGCTGTACTCGAAATGTTTCAAAGAAGAAAATTTTATGACTGCAAACAAGAACAGCAGCCAGGAGTACACCCAGTATCCTTTGCACACTCACGGGAACACTGGCAGCAAGCCCTGGGAACCGTGACCAGAAGAGGCGCCCAGGGGTCCACCTCGCCATCAGCACATGTGAATCTGTCTCAGAAGAGAAAACTTCCAAATGGAACACTCTTCAACTGATTGAAAATGCATCCAATTTATAATCAAATAAGAATACTTTGGGCTCCCTGCCAGAGGATATGAATCTATGGGGCTTTTCAGCACCCTAAAGGTAACCAGCTGGGATTGTTAAAAGGTCTTCCTTTCCAGGTTTTATTTCCATGAATGATTTTACTTTTAATAGTCAATGTGCATTTCATCAACGAGATGGAACACAGCCTCCATGCCTCATTCTCCAAAGAAGCAAGCTCTGAAAAACGCGTGTGTGTTTAGCATTTAACAAAAAGATAAGTTCTTCTACCTTTTTTTCAGGCAGGAAAGACTAAAGAACATGAGAAATAGCATGCCCACCGCAACCTTATTAAATGGCATTTCTGCATCACAGTAAGAATATGAAAAATAGAAACATCAAAAGAAGAGAATTTTTTTAACTAAGAGCAATAACTGAAGACAATGGAAATAAATTTCTTGAGAGGAAAATATATTCATGTAATCGCAAAGGAGGTCTTTATTTGATGTGAACTGTGAAGTACAGACAATTCATGGTGAATGCAGGGTTTTGAAACGGTAGCCATCATGACCTAAGTTAATGACATAATTGGTGTTTCTTCACAATTCTATGTTATCTGCACATATATACTTCACATGGCATGTGGAGCCTCAAGTGTACAGGAGGAAATAATGGATAGATGTATTCACATCAGAACGCATGACAGGGAATTCTCCACAGTCCTCATGGATCCAGAGTGAATTATAACTCAGCTCCACCAGCACGTTGCGAGCAATCGGGACAAAAACAGCAAGTTCTAGGAATGATTGGCTTTACGTAGGGGGGGGAAAGGTGAAATTGTTCAAAATTTGGGTGACAGGATACTCAAAATGACTGACAAACGTGGAGAACTGTTCCTGAGGTCAGAATGACGCCACCATACGTTGCATCTGGGACAGTGTGAGAATGATCTACGTGTGAGGAGCTGCGATTCCCAGCAATAAGCCATCCCTCTACTTCCTGCTATATTAGCCGCTCTCCGAAAACCTTCCTCACTAAAGTTTCCCACTATCTCCTGTTATTATTACCTTCCTTTCTCTGGAACGTGTCTTGATAATGGTATTTAATGACAGGATATAATTTAGTTTTCAATATTTCATTGAATAGACATATTCTCCAGGCAAATATATGTGGAAAAGGCAAAAATAGCTATAACTAAATCTAGAGGGAAAGAGATAAAGTGGAGGACATACTCTTGCAATAAAACCTATTTATTATTTAAAACGTTCATAGGATAATGGGACCCTTTCCTCCACACAATCAGCAGTGTCTGAGCACCTCTTTCACGGGATTATTACATGCTATGGGGACAGAAAGTGTTTCAGCTACAGACCCCGCTTCAAGGACTTGATAAAATATCAGTGCGCTTGCTGAGCAAGGATTCCATCGCGAGGTGCAGTGGTGCCGGTTTACTCCAAACTAGGCAAATGGTGCAGTGGGGCTGCCTGAAAGAACAGCCCTTCATTACAGGTTTGCATATCAGAACTGATATGTCCTGCTTTTGTTTTATTCCTCTTTCCCAAACTGGAGACGGCATTTGATTTAAGGCTCAGTGAGTATGTCGCCCAGGGTCAGAAAGTCCGGAAGTTGTCGTCTGCAGAAGCTTCTTAGTTGCAATGTTGGAGAGAAGGGAGTGTGTTGTTAAGACACCGACCCAGGTGACACCTGCTCCGCTCTGATTAGAGCGAGACTAACAGGTCAGGACTGCCATTTTCTTTGACATTTTTCAAAAAAATCAAATTACCAAACCAAATCCTAACCCTACCTTAGAACACATTTAAATTATATCTTACTTTTAGAAATGTGTTTCTTTTATTATAACAGGGCTCACTAATAAAATTACTTACAAAGTTGGAAAGACCATTTTCTTAGATGAAAAAGTAAAATGTTTGACATATTTTAATAATAAAACTTAGTTCTTCGAGTATAATACTCAGAGAATCATGAATATGGAAATTTAAACTCAAACCTTCAGAACCTTACCCCGGGCACACTCAACTTCAGAAGCAGCAAGAAGGCACCTCTCCTTGTAACTACAGTTGCCACAGAAGACTGGAGAGGCGATATAGAAGCAAGCTGGCAGGCATAGAAAAATTCCATCTTTTTCAACAAAGAAACAATCTACTTACTGAGCCTAATTTCAACTTTAACTTAAGGGAATCAAATGTTTCTTCTGAAGTTAGAAAACGAATAATGAGATGTATAAAGTCTTTCTGATTTGAACGCCTGTTTTCCACCAAGCAGGTCACGCTGTTGGTAAATGGTGAAGCTCTCAGTTCCCCCTGATTTTTACCGCACGGTTCGTGCTTTCTCTACATCCGATGCTGCACTCTCACATGCACCCCCTTTCCTACCCACTCAGCCAGGCCAGTAAACACAGAGCTTCCGGAGCGGGAGGTTCAGTGCGCACTTGTGTGCTACCCTGCAGTCCGGGAGGCGAGTCTTCCTCATTGTAAGGAGCATTCTTATCCACACCCGGCCACAGCCTCGTGGTGGGTGCATGCCTCTCCCTGCCTCGTGACTCACTCTGAACCACGTGATGGGCTCTGGCCAGTAGACCTGAGCCGACGGGTCACAAGCTGAGTCTTGAAAGGTGCATATGCAGTTGGGCCTGTCACCCTGTGCTTCTGCCACAGCCACGTGGAGAACATGCCTCTGATGGCCCACTACTCCAGGAGGATGGGGGCTGGAGAGACCTGTGCTTAGCATGAGGCACAGAGTCAAGTCAAGCCGAGCCCAGACTAGACTGACCAACCTAGCCAACACAGAGAGCATGAACAAGGGTGAACAAGGGTTGTTCTAGACACGAAGTTTTTGGGTGGCTTGTTCACAGCATTACAGTAAAAAATGGCTAACAACTTTTTAGAATGAAGAAACACTAAAAATGACTAAATATCTAATTAGTGAAAAATCCTTTTCAAATTTTGGTTTATAGTAGTACTGTGTGATTAGGGAGAAAACCCCCATCGCTATCATTACCATCATTACCATCACCATCAGCATCACAGGACCCTGAGTTTAGTGCTGCATATATTCTTACTTTCTTTCTGGAATAGCTTTGTCATTTGCATGATTTCTTTGTCCACTTGAAGAAGACTGTGTCAGTCATTTCTGCACATTGATTCCAAGAAAGCTGACACTTTTTGCCTTAATAACTTAAAAAAAATTCCAGGTGTGACATTCATGGGCATGATTTATGAGTTGGTCAGTGCACTTTTAAAAAATCTCCAATGTGGAAATTTTTGACAAGGACGAAGGAGAGCCTTTTTAAATATGAGGAGGGAAAGGGAGAGTTCGGGAAGGGAGGCATCTATCACTAAAAACAGCTGCACCAGGTACGTGAGGGAAACAAATTTCTGTTTTAGATTTGAAATCTTAATACTTTGAATAAGAAACATCTGCTCCAGCCCAGGCGCGTTGGCTCACTGCCTCCCCGACTCCACACTGCCCCTCCTGCTCTCCTGCCTTTATTCAAGCTCTTTCAGCCTCCTTGGACCCCTTGTCCTCTCCTACCTGCTCCAGAACCCAGTCCAAGCACCCCCCATGGGAATGTTTCCTGACAGCAACCTTTCTCCTAACTCCATTTTCAGTATCATCTTTATTGCACAAGTGACATGCTAAGATCGAGTTTTACAAAGATCACTCTTGTCCAAGTAGAGAAAACATTGTGCAGGGGGGGATTTACCAGGAGGGAGGAGAGGATGCTGGAGGAAACCTGACCAGTTAAGAAGTCACTGCAGTGGTCCAAGTGAACACAATGAGGGCCCAACCAAGGACAGGACCCTGGGTCTGAGAAAAAGAGAAGTGGCATGCTTAAGGTTTCTAGTTGTGTGACTTTGTGAATAGCATTAGCTTTAATCGAAATAAGAAGATTTTTTGTTTCTTCTATCGTCTGCCACAGCATCTGGCACCATGAGAAGTATTCACAGTTAGTACTTAGTGAGTGAATGACTGTTTCATGTAATAACGGCAAACACTACCATTTGTGCCAGGTCCTGAGCACTTGGCATACATTGACTCGTATAATCTTCACCCCGGAGTTGCATACCACCATCACCCCTGTTTTCCAGAGCAGGAATCTGAAGCACAAAAAGGGGAAATAATTTGTCCAAAGTCACACAGCCAAAAGGGGTGGAGCCAGGACTCAAGTTCATTCCCACCCGGAATGTTGTTGCCTTTCCCTTCCTGATGGTAGGCACCCTTAATTAAGCAATTGTAAAACTCTGTATTGAGCTGGAAAGAAAGGACTAAGTACAGTTTTGATAGCATATTTTATTTTAATCTAAGAAAAATGATTAAATTCAAAGTTCAGAAATATAAAAGATTATCCAATAAATTTAGGATCATAACTGTTTCTTAAACAATGATGACACACTCTTGAGCTGGTTTCCTGGCCCCCAAGTTTCGGTTTTTACTTTCACACTGTTTAAATAAGTGAGAAGCCTCATAAAATATCTTCATGCATATTCACAGAGATCACTTTACATGACATGTGTTGGGGATTTGGGGCCATGAAGATTTCTTTTTCCAACCAAAAGTTGGAGCCAAGATAGCATCACAAGTCGCCACACACCACTCTCGGACCATCCTCCAAATGGCTCCACAGAGCCACTGGGCTCTCACTGGTGTCTGGGTCCAGCCCTGGGAGTGTCAGCTTGTTGCACACATGGGCCAGTTCTGTGGCTCACAGCGTGGGCATTCAGTTCCTGACCTTCTGCCACAAGTACCACTCAGATGAATTTCCCATTGGCAAGTCCTATGCCCCAGAGACATTCAGAAAAGGAGGAAGAGAAAACACAGACCTACAGGCCCCCTCCCTGGCTGCCAACACCAACACGCAGGCCACAGCTTATCCTGGCTGTGCCTTCTTTAGGGAGACTGTCCTTAATCTGTTCAGGTGATAATTTTACCTTCCAGTGGGCCCCGGGTGGACCACAGCAGGATGGGTAATGGCCAGGTATAAGAGAATGTTTAGCTGGCTTGGCCACGCCATGATTAAATTTACTTTTCTGAACAATGGGCGCCTTTACGCTGCCTCAGGATGACAGATACGATTCTCTAGCATTTTCCTGCATGATTAATCTGAGCTCAGGGAAAAGCTCAAACAGAAGCTTGAAACAGAAAAGCAGGCACATCAAAGATAGTCTGAAAAATAGTCTTTTCTACCAGGGCAGTAGCTGTAAAGATGGCTTTAGCGGTTGCATAACTCAATGCATGAGTGAGACGTCTGGAAAGCAAAACAAACTAACACAAAATCCCAAGAAACAGACAAATCCATGCACTTGTTAACTGTGTGACGAGGACAGCAGCAGATCGCTAACGTCTATGGAATCGTGACGCTTCCGATAGGGGTTCAGCAATGCTGCAAGTACAGTAGATTTCAAAGGAAGCAAACTCCGCATGACTAGAGGTGACCGCGGGGTTAGGAAGAAAGGCAGAGGACTGGAACCACAGTGCCCCAGGTCAAGGTTTCTGTGTTAACGTCTGTAGGACAAGGAAATGAAGCTTAAATCTATTCAAGACACATCTCAACCAAGGACAGATTTTGAAGGTCAAAACAGGACACATACATTGTATGTGATTAATTTTCTGAAGCCAGCCCTTCCATTTTCACAGATTAAAGCAGTCTGTTTAAATATCTCATTTCTACAAAGTGAATTTACATTTAAAGTACAAAGTGCAAATACTATGTGTTTTTGGTTTTGTTTTTTTAATTGCTTTTTGGGGAGGGAGTCTCCCACATGTCTAGGAACTGCCACGGATGTGGGAGCCACTTATCCTTGCTTCCTTGGCTGAAAAAAAGACAAAAAAAGAGACATTTTGAGAAGTTTGCATCTCACATGTCTGAAGACTAAGGCTTGGAACTAAGACTAAGACTAGGAATGAAATAAGCCTATCTGTCAACAAGAAGAAGAAAAGCAATATTTTAAAATAGATGTGAAAAGAACCAGCGCTAGGGTGATCATTTGGGGTGTAATGATTCACAAAACACAATGAAAACGTTCTTAACTTCTACCACTTTCCTCCCTCTAAATAATCAGAAATATCAGGAAAATTGTATTGGTTGAGAAAATTAGCATTCACTTCAAATATTGTGAGTAGACTAAATACATTAAATGCTCTGCAGAATCTCCTATCACCTTGGATTTATTATAAAGAAATAGTTTTCGTGATCTAATTTATGCTTCAAAATTGATAAGGCATACTTGTTTTTAAAAAATTTTTCCTTTCATCCTTTCCATTGACTATTTTATCTAAGAAGAAATGCAACTTGAAAAGTTTGTTTACCAAAACACTGGAATTTTGCACCCTGGCTGCCAATTAAAAATAATTTAGAATGAAAAGTAGAAGCAATATATCTTCTAGATTTATTTTTCCAAGTGCACCAATTTTGACCAATATAAGTTGCTCCATGCTTCTGTTTCATTATTTAAAATAATCAAACTTGAACATTTAGGAGGTTTCTGGGATGGCTTTTATTCCCCTGATAAATATATGGGTATGTGGTGAGTAGAGAGAAGAATGTATCTCTTGCATTGAGCTAATTAGAAGTTTTGTTTTAATTAGCTGATTTAAGATAAGCCATCAACGTTATTTCACCAGTTACTAAAGCTAGTCAGAACTGCTGGAGGAAAAGACGGGACTAATATTTTAACCTATATCAACACAAGGTTGATAGTACAGCTCTGACATCTTCTGAATCATGATGGGACCCAGAGGAGAGACCAAGAAGGAGAGCTCACTTTATGATTAAATATTAGCTTCATGCATCCTCCCATCTTCCCTTCATCTAATACTTCTTGTCTGTGGTTATTCACATAGTGAAAGATTTCGGTGGTTGGTACTATTTTATTCTTCAAAGAAATATTTATGGTCTTCAATGATTCCATCACGTGCAAGCCACAGCTGGCATACACATTAGGACTTCACCCAGGATCTCAGTTTGCTGTGATAGCTGCTGAAATCATGGCATGGACATCAGTTGTCCATTCAGACATCACAAAAAAAGCTGGAGAAGCTGCTCCAGGGGAGAGCTGAAGAGTGAAGCTTGTGTTTTGAACTGAGTTTATTTAAGATTGAGAGCAGCACACGTGCACCAACCGACCTCCTCATCTAATGAAAACAGCCCTCTGGGAGTCTTCAGAGCACATTGAGGGTAATTGCTTTCAGACTAGCCCCTTCTAAAGTGTAAGTGATTTGCGGTGGGATTTAAGAAATTAAAACCATAAACATTTGCCAAACAAAGAAGATCATACCACACATCTTTCCTAATGAAATGGTTTTAAATTACATCCAAGGTGTGTGTTGGAGGTCTCCACTTAAAACCCACAACAAATCCAGGGGTTTGCCTTAGGAAATGTCGACCTGACATCAAACAGTTGAAGACAAAATAAACAACAAATTGACGAGGGGTCATAAGGAGGATTTTGCCCCAGCTTTGAGGGAGAGAGAGATTAATCCACTCATGTTTATCTTCTGGAAAATATTCTAGCCTTTGGATAGGTTGTGGCCTGGGATGCTGGGGAGAGACGCCACAATGGTCTCCTCTAACTGCACACGTGGAGATATAGACTCAGAAACACAGAAATGTGTTTATAAACACCCAGCAGGAACAGGGAAATTTCTTTTGGAGCCCAAAATTTGTCTGTTTGGATCCCTAGATGAAAAGAGAACATTCACCTGAAAGCCCAGAGTCTCCTGTCCCTGCAATCTCCTTAACAAAATGTAAGAAAAAATTACAAATCCCAGGGAATTGTTTAAAAACAACCATTTCCACAAAACAAGGGGACTTGGAAATTTTTCTAAAAATATACAGTAAATAGTAGAATAAAAAGTAAAGCAAAATCTTTCAGTTGATAATTCAACAAAGTGACGATTTCTGATAGGATCTTGCAAGGCTCTTTCTGGCCTCACGGGGTGCATACATGATATGTTCTCTCCTGGATTGCTCTTTTCTTGTAACTACTTTACTTTCCAAATCTACAGAACTCTGAATTTCTATTGCCTATGATTAAACCGAAAATTACGAAGACTAAGATACAAACATACTCACCTGTCTATTCGACGTGCTTTCAGGGTTACCTCTAGGGGCTAGGAGGAAAAGTAAAAAAAGATGCTATTAAGAACCAAATACTCTTCATTTAGTGAAAGGTTCAATATAATTTTCAGGAAGGGACCAACTTCACTTTAGGAAAGTGTCATCAACTAGGAAACTTGTTTACATGAGAAAACATAACATCAGGCACAGATTACGAGTAGTGAATTATAAAAGTCACGATCTAAACATTTCCTAACACAAACACTCTAGTCCAACTTTAGAAAACTGATTCATTTTACCAAAATTCCAAAGGGACGTCCACTAACCGTGGAGACCTTTCTTCCCTGTGTTTCTCAAACTCTCCTGGGAGAGAGTGGACTCACGCTGCTAGGCGTCTTGGAACAAGGCCCAAGGCAGTACGCCGACACCAGTTCTTTGAAATCTTTATATTTAAATCATGAGAAATTAACATTTTATCCAAATAATTTTTCCCAAATACTCAAGATAGGTTGAAGCTCAAGAGAGATGCAAGATGTGCTGCTTGTTCTGTGGCTTCAGCACGTGGCACGTGGTGGCGGACAGGGTGGGAGGTTGGGGCTTTGCTGCCAGAATCTCTGATTCCTTTCTCCCAGCTGGCGCTTCCTCCCCACCTCTCCATGGAGAGAGCCTCCTATCAGGGACCCACCTGGCCTGCTCTTCCTGCATCCAGTGGGAATTCCTCTGCATCTGTCAGCAGCCACTTCTCCCCTCTCTCCGGCTTCTAGGATGACCTTTGACACTCCTGATTTTCCTCCTACCTTCCAGCAGCCTTCCCTACGTCTTCTCAGCTAGCTCCTCCTTACCTCCCTGCCCGTTGAAAATCGCCATCCCCTGTGGACTCAGGCCTCTGTCCTTCCCATCCACACCCACCCACTGTTGGTCCCAGCTAGCCTCATGGTTTTAAATAATATCTATTTCCTGATGACCCCCAGGGTATATATCTCCAGAATCTCCAGTTTGGACCTCTCTCCTCACTCCAGATTCTGAGATCCAATTGCATTATCTCCATTTGGTTTTTAGTAGGCAAGTCAGAGGACACAGAGCCAAACTGGACTCCTTATCTTCCCCTCAAAGCCACTTCTTCTCCAGTCTTCTACTTCCAGCATACGGTAACCCCACTCTTGAGCTGTCTAGGGCAAAGGACAGGAGTCACCCATCACTCCTTGCTTCTCCTACATCCCCCATCTGATCTGTCAGCAGTCTGTTGGCTTTACCTTAAAATCTATCCAGAGTCCAAACACATCCCACCACCCACTGGTCCACCCGGCCCATGCCATCACCTTCTCTCGCATGGACCCTACAGTAACCCCTCCCCATGCTCCCTGCTTCAGCACCTCCCATCTGTAATATACATCAGCACAGCAACCATGGGTCCTTTTCAGACAGGAGGCAGAACACGTCATTCCCGCTCAAACCTTCGATGGCCTCTTGTTCGGAATGAAGTCTCCTGGACAAATCAGGGCTGCATGCACTCCGCACTTGCCTCACCTGTCCCATCCTGCTCGCCCCCCCCCCCAGCCATCCTGAGGTCTCACCACTCCTGGGCCTCCCTGGGCACCCCGCTCAGTGTCCTGCTATCCCCTTGGCAGGCTGGTTCCCACTTGATGTCTGCTTTACTCCTTTCTGCGCCTCTTTCAAGTCTTGACTTCCTCACCTCTCCTGGCCCATCCCTTTGTCTACAATTCTAGCCCTCCTATCCCTCATTCCTACAATTCCTTAGAAAACATCACCTATTATACTATGGATTTTTAAAATTTATCTTATTTCTTGCTTCCACATCAAATGTAAGCTCTAAAAGGGCGTGAACTTTTCTGTTTTATTTACTGTCATTTTGCCAATGTTTAGGACAGGTAACACTCAATAATATCTTTTGAATGAATCCATAGATGGAGGGCAGCATTCTTCATCCCAAATGCCTCAACTAATGGTTGATTTCTATCTACTCAATAACACAACGCTGAGTAAAGAGTCAAATTATTCTGTTTTCAAACTCTATCTTCTCTTGCTATATTAAAGCAAACAGAAACACATCACGAAAAGTCGAAACAGGAATGTGTTCAGTAAATCGTAAAAATATTAAATAAATAGTAGCTGAATCGACTTTTTTTTTCAGTTGTAGGTTTTAATGATCCAAGTGCCGGGATAATTGCTGCCCCTCTCCACTCTGCTTTACCTGAAATGACTACTTTGGAGAAGGAGTAGACTCTGGGTCCATTGGTTCAAACTTAAAGAATGTCAGAGCAATACTTCGAATCTGTTCTAAACCAGTTTAGCCGTTCTGCTATTGCCAGGTTCTTTGTTTGTTGCTTTTATGGTAAATCCTGGTCTCTCTGGTAATTAGAGGTAGTTACAGATTAAAGACAAGTTACAATAAGAAAAAAATTAATATTCTTAAGTGTAAGAAAAGAAAAACCTTGGTATATAGGTGCAAAGAATATGAATTTCATTAATGCCACCTGGTGGAATACTCCTTTCAAGATACAGTAGGGAAAAGCACTATTTAAAATACATAAGGACAGGAAAATGATCATGTTAATATTAATGGAGCAGAGTGTACATTATGAAAATAAATATCATGCAATGCCACATCAATAAAAATACTTTTTGGTGAGACTATAAGAGAGAGAAAATGACTGTATTTCACAACCACTAACAGAACATTAGTTCAGGAACAGTGGGGAGAGTTTACATCATCAGTATCAAATGATATTGATTGCTTCCAGGTGACTGGAAAACAACATTTTTGACTGTAAGTCAACATGTCTGAATGAAATATAGCTGGCATTGGCAATTTGGTTGAAAAAGATAATTTGGTCAAAAATGAATGTTTTCTAAATGCTGAGTTTCTCTGTAATGGTCATTTTGGAGAATCATAAGGGCATGATGTAATCTCTTGCGAATCTTTTTCTGAATTCTTCAGAAATATTTCCTTTCTTGGCTTTATCATTCCTCAATAATTTTCAGATAATTATTTCTTTCCTGCATTTTTTGGAACAGTGAAAATTTAGAGCAAACAAACTTTCCAGTAATATGTGTTAGTTGCAGTAATTTAAACGCAAAATCTGTGTAATTGCTTAAAATATGTGTGATTAGTATAGAAAGTTTTGTAGTGAAAAGTCATAGTACGTATGTGTGAACATGTGTATACATGCATAGAAATATTTTTGGAAAGATATGGATCTAGGTCTGATTGTGTCTAAGAATAAAGGGTAATATGTTATTTATGTTCCTTATTTGATTTCTCATAATTTTTAGATTAAAAAAATACACTGGTGAGAAGTGAGTAAAACTAAAGGAAACCAAAAAAAGAAAACCAGTAACGGTTTGGATAATTAGAATGTACCAACTAACCCCTCCTGAATAGTAGGGTTTTTCTGACTTCTCACTGTTTTGAACTACATGGGGTAGGAAAAAAATAAGTGATAATAAAATTGAAAATAAAAATAGTAGGAAAATACTTAGAAAAATTCTGCAAGAAAAATGAAAGGGTTGCAAAATCAACTAAGAATGTATCCAAATCCCCAATGCTCATTTCTGACCAAATTGCTTCTTTTACCAAATTTTAGCTTTGCTTGTAGGGAGGGGAATCACATCTTATCTTCTTGGTTACAAATAAGACAATAAAACTGAGACACTTTGGGGTCTTTTGTTCATGACAGTTGTCTCTGGGAGATCACCAAAACACCTCCAGGGTAACTGTCTGAGGAATTCCACTTGTCCAAGAAGGTGCCTGTATCATTCTGTCTGAGTCCAGCCAATGGGCCAATTCTCTTAAAAGTAGGTACATTAATCATGTTTTTATTTTCTGTGTCTGAGGCTTTGACAGCTGGGGCTTTGTTGACCCTGGAGAGACGGCCCCTCCCAGGTTTAGCCAAACCCTAGAGATAGTAAAAACTCACCCAGGAATGTGTTTTCAAATACAAACCAGCTAGTCATAGCCCACACCCCCACCACTCCTCTAGGGAACACTCATATTCCAAGCCACTGTCCACCTGTTCAGGGCCAGGTACCAGACACCTAGGGGCAGCCCCTCCACCCCAGAGCCCACTGAAATTATTCAAACTAGCCAGTCCTAATCCTGCTGACCCCACCTAGCTGGCTCCTTCCCCAGAAACCACAACAGAGGTTCTTGCTCACATTTTCCCTACTCCCTCTGCCTTGTGACCAACCCTGGTGCCTCACTGTGTGGCCCTACATGGCCTGCTGAGCACCCCCTCTTAAGAACTGTGAGTTACGAGAACTGTTGAGAACTATCTTCTCAACACCAGTTGTCTCCTGATCTGTTGGCCTTACTACACTTCCCATTTCTATTAATATACTATATTTTAAAACAAGAGGACATATAGTCAACTAAGGCACTTGAACCAACTCAGAGGGGCAGAGCTAGTGTTTACAGGGAGGTGGGATTTTGGGACAATTTCTGGTTAACACCAAGGTGGCCAGGAATGTGACCCCAGAGGTGCTGGCTTCATTTCAGCTCCTGGTGCCTCGAGGTGGTGGAGGAACTGTGAAATCTATGTGGTTCCTCCCCAGAGCAGAGCAAGGACCACCAGCATTTCCGGAAGACCAACTTCCTGTCCTGTTTCTTCCACAAAGGGCTACTTATGGGAAACTTGAGAAGCAGCTCTTTCTTACAGTTATATGGGCTCCTCCAAATGAGGCTGTTCTCTGGGATGTCACGCAGTTACAGCTCAGGCCACTGTCTCTGACCCAGCAGTTTTGACACTTTGGTGTTGAGATGCCCAAGAAGACTGAGGCACCACAATGTCTAGAATGTTTCTCTTCCATCCTGTTGGCTGCTGAACTTGTACTCAGATATCACACCTGGGGACACCTTCCCTGGACCTCTCAGAGCTTGGTCCCTCTCCTCAGTATATGACAGCAGTTTGCACAAACCACCATTCCTTTATCACATTGCATTATAGTACTTTCCTTTCTTCCCTACACCTCAGAGACTCAGCTCCTATCTCCATCCCTTAATTCACAGTAGATACTCAACAATTTTTGGTGAGGAAGATTGGCCCTGAGGTAACATCTGATGCCAATCCTCCTCTTTTTGCTTGAGGAAGATTGTCCCTGAGCTAAAATCTGTGCCAGTCTTCCTCTATTTTGTATGTGGGTCACTGCCACAGCATGGCTTGATGAGCAGTATGTAGGTCCACACCCGGGATCCGAACCTGTAAACCCTGGGCTGCAGAAGCAGAGTGCGCCAAACTTAACCACTACGCCACCAGGCCAGCCCTGATACTCAACATTTTTGTTGAAAGAATGAGTTATTAATACCATCCTAAGAGCAAAGCAACTCCAGAACAAAACAAAGTACTCCATTACCCACAAAATCAGAAGTCCTGTCACTGACCATGGAGTGGTGTTTTTACATCTTTCGTTTGCTGATCTGTACATTGTGCTGAAGCTCAGAACATTTTTACAAGCCAACGAGAGAGCACAACGATTCCTGATGCTGTCTGTTCCCTGTACAGCTTTATGTGGATTACATTTTGCCAAACTCCACCAAGTTCTGATGTTAAAAAAACACACAAACTCCATGATTAATCCTTCTGGAAATGACAGTCCACACCATGGACTGGGCCATGGAGTAGGACCAGAGAGCACGGGCTTCTCTGTAGGAAACCAGAGAGTTGGGTTAGGTGGTGGTGTCTTCAGGAGAATAATTTCTGGACTGAGTCAGAATCCATCTTGACACTATCTGAGGGGATCCCAGCTCTATCTCAAAAGTCCTCACGCTCATTGCAGTTCTGGGGCCAACTGCCCTATTTGAAAACCTGCTGGACGTCATCCGCCCTCCCTCCCCTGCAAAGCATCTACATTTACTTCACTCGAATTTAAGAAATCTGTAGATGGGAACATGCCGCTAGCAAAGGACATCCCCCCGTATGACCCTCAAACGTGAGGCTGGGGCCCCTCAGGGTTTTAGGTGTTTCTCAGATCACTAGACAGCTGCCAAGAGGAGGGGTCCTTGCAAACAACAGACCAGGCTGCGCTGTCCAGAAACGGGTGACAATTAAACGATTAAAAAGAACAGATGCTACACTCTGAAGCGCCTGCACTTAATTTGCTCATTATAACCACAAGAACTGCATTTTTTTAGAAACTCAGAGAATGGTTTCCATAATGGAGGAAGGGCCACCCACAGCCCCTGGGCAGCTGTTGCCATGGAGTAACACCGTGCCAATCGAGCAACAGCTGAAACAGATCATGGGGTGAATGTTCATCTCCCTCCCAGTGGAATCATCAGAGCCACCGGGTAGAGGGGGCCTTAGTCCTCTCTCCCTCCAGCTGCTCAGGGCTGGTGGCCACCTGCTCTCCACTCACTCCTTGCTGATCCCTGGGGGCCAGAGAGCTCCCCCAACTGCCAGGACTCCTGCCTAAAACTGCCTTGGGTCACTAGTCTCCTGGGACCATACAGGGGACCCAAGTCAAAGAAAAGCGAGGGACAAGGTGAGGATAGCTGTCCAGGTCCAAGAAGTCACAGGCAGCGTCAGATGGCAGCAGAAGAGAGGTGCCAGAAACTGAACCTGAGCGGGTGTCCCAAACAAAGGAAGATGGGGGGTGGAGTCTGCGGCAATTGCCTGGAATGGATATTTTCAGTTTTTCATCCTAATGCCCCCCGGAGGGCCGCAGGGCAGCCTGGTGTGGATTAAGGAGCCCGAGAGAAAGCACAGTTCGGCAGTGATGATCCAAACGGTCTAGTCCTCGCTGCTTTCAGATGGAATGCCCACCGCAGCCCAGCCATAGGACTGGAAACCGCACAGTGCACTTGGGTGTCCTCATCTCTAACTGAAAGTGAGGACGCTGTCTGTCCCGCCAAGCCCACCACCCTGCATGGCTGTGAGAATAAGAGGGGCTCTTGAACCTCGAGGCCAGATGCTTAAAGGAAGGCCCCGAGACGTTTGGGGCTGTGTAGCTGGGTCATGTTACTATTTCCACAGCGTGGAGTCGGAATTGACATGTGTCCGCATGTGTGCTGCCCTGGCCGGTCATTTCCCGTCCTCTTCCTCTCGTGGAAAGCCAGCTGTTCCCTCACTTCCTACAGACACCCAGCAGCACGCCCACATTGTGTCCCACAGTGTTGGATCTGGAAGTCTGACCTGCACCAGAGAGCAGAGGGGACAGGCCCACATGCAGAACAAAGGTGAAGAAGTGTGCTGGCCAGTGAGGTGTCCTTATCATCCTGCACGGCGAGCAAAGCGGGGCGGCCCCATGCTTTGACATTGGTCTCCAGTCCAGAAGTTTTTAGGATAAATTAAGTGGAATTAGCTTCAGAGACCCTAAACAAACATCTTCAAAATAAAGTTTAATTTTTCCAGGATTAACTTCTCACAGAGAAATTAGTAAGAAACATTTCACAATGACACAGGCCTAGCCTGGAACCCAATTCAGTTGAACAATGGTGAGTGACTCTTAGGACAAGTCCCGGGACACAGAAACACATAAGACTGAATGCAGTCACCTTCCAGAAACCCACACTCAGGGCATATGCAGGGGGTCCACACCTCACAGTTGAGGAGAGTCATCAAGAACACAAATGTACTGATCCTCCAGAACATACTCTCAAACTTGTCTTCTTTTTCTATTGTGTTCCCAAAGTTGATAATAAAACAACAGGATCATAAAACAACAGCGCTGTGAGATTCCCGTGCGTCACAGCCTCTCCAGCACCCGTATTGTACAAAAGAGGAAACCAAGACCCCCAACCCAAGTGAAGTCTCTTTTCCAGCATCCACACGCAGCCGGCAGGCTGGCCTGTCCATGAGTGTTGCCTGCTGAGAGTATCTGGGATCTAGCTATCGTAGGATTTTCTCTTTCTGTAACGGTAAATTAGGCCAGGCCCACATAAAAAAATATATTCAAGTGGCAAAACAGCTAAAACAATGTTTTCAACCATCTAAATCAGATATTTGGACAACAGGACTTATTTAACTGCTTATAAACTGGCCCGAATATTTGGTTGGCATCCATGTACAGGGTTATCAAGATATTTCCAGTGGCTCCCAGATTTGCACTTCCCACCTCGGAAGGCAGAACACTTTGGAAATTCGGCCACGTCAGTTGGAACAATAGAAGACTGGACTTCAGAGAACACTCAGCATCTCCCCTTTTACTGACTTCCTTCTGACCAAGTTACTGATGGTCTACTATTATCTCTAGGGACAGATGACGACACTTAAATGGCACACTGCATTTACCCTTAGGCTACAAGGACAATCTGTACATTTCAAGAAGCCGATCAAACAGGCGTCAAGACTGACACGCTGCTAAGTGAGAAGTAACAGAAAAGGCTCTTACTATGACGCTTCCTGGTGTTTGCTTTACCTTCCTCTTTCGTCACGCCCAGGCAGCCCATCAGTTCTTGAACGGAGATGGATTTGTCATTATTCAGATCACAGTATTCAACAAACTTCTTCACACATTTTTTGGGTTTGGATTTTTTCCGAAGGAATCTCTTGAAGGGCTTGATCTCCTTCTTGCCGATGTCCCCGCTGGAATTTTTATCAAGTAGTTTGAAATACCAGTGGACCACTCTCTCCTCCAGCGTGTGGCTGGGGTCGGGTTCTGAGAGCCTGGAGGAACACACAAGACCATCAGGAATGCCCAGCCGCCTGGCTGCCTCTCTGCTGCCCTGTCCATCTAGGAAGGCACTCCCTGAACACCCAGGTTCCCAGGAGGAGGGCCCTGCGCGTCTCCCTTACGGTCGTGATGCCTAAGCCTGCATGGATTTGCCATTGGATATAACAAGTTTTTTTAATAATTTGGAAGAAGGGATTTAACAAAACTTTTTCAAGTTGGTTTCAAAATTGCAAATGACAAGTGAATTTGTGTGTGCCAATTATGCACTTGGCATTAGCCCAGTCCTCGGGGACAAAAGACCCCTTTGCTCCTGGTTCCGTGCTCTGTGGGGTCCCCTTACAGAACACTGGGTTATGCCGAGGTTCGCTACTCCTTTAAATGTGATTCATTGGCATGTCACCTATGTCATAGGTATGCTGGAAGATGCAAATAAAATATAGCTTAAAGTGGAAACAAGACGTTTTCCCTTGAATTAAAGGAAAAGTTTGATATTTTAAGATAAAAATAAATAAAAACTCTTCTAGAAAGCCTGGATTTGAGTTATATCTTTGAAACTGTCCCAAATGTTAAAATGTGCCTTCTCCCTAAGTGAAAGATGAAGGACAGCGTGTTCAAGTATTTCCTCGTCCTTCCCTCATCGTTGCTGGTCTCTCCATTCCCCTGGTGTGGACGAGCCTGGGTCCGCAGGAGAGTGAAGAGAGTGAGTGAGGTACCAGAATTCCACAGGAATTAGGGACCTCTGATGCTACTGAATATTTGCACACTTTCAGAGGAGCTTTTCAGATAGCAATTCATTGACTGCTTTTAATTTTGTTTTTTCAGATAAAAGCAATCTTTCCAAGAACATAAGAAGTCAATTTGAAACTGAGGTGAATTTTTGCTTTATTAAGTTTAATTTATTACCCGATTGTAATTTTCCATTGGCATTGTCCTTTTTTTTTTTTTCTTCTTCTCCAATCTTGTTCTTAAGCAAAGAACAGAGAGAGGAGAACCCTCTAGCTAAGGAGACCAGAAAGCTTTAGAGCATCTAGAAGAGATGAGGCAATCAAGAGCTTGGGGCAGGAGGGGAAGAAGGCCAGTGCTCTAAGGAAATAAAGACAGATTCTCCATCAGAACAAATTCTTTAAAATAAAGAGATAAATGATTGCTAATTCTCAGGAGGGATGCACTGCCTGAAATGTCATATCCAGTAGACACTGGGAGCTGCCCTCACGCCAGCAGTTAGATGCAAAGCAGAGAAGAGCTTCAGAGATTTACAGGGGTCTCTCAGGGAAGCAATGAAATCTCAAAACCTCAGACCCAGAAGTGCGATATGTCAACCACGCACTCAGGAACATTTCCAGAGTTCCAGAAATCGTATTCTGAACAGTGTCGTTTTAATTAGTGCCACTGAATTGTACACTTGAAAACAGTTAAGATGGTAAGTTGTGTGCTGTGTATGTTTTACAATAAATAAATCGTATTTTGAGAAATTTCAATTGAATATTTTAATTCCAAGTATTTAAAATCCAGTCAAATAGATCTAAAATGCAATCCCAAGGTGTAAAGCCATCTGAACTAGGGGTTTCCCTTCTGTTCCTCTCCTCCCTCCCACCCTCTCCACCACTGCCTTATGGAACCATTGAAAATCCCATGTTGTGCGCCTCTTCCCATTATGAAACCCTCTGCAGTGGTTTAATGGAGTTACAAGAGAAACCTGCTGATCAGATTAACTCTAAACGTGGGAAGCCACGTCATGTTTTGGGAGAGGACTCCTTTCTTGTAAGCCCTGCAGTGTCCAGATGAGCTGACCAGGTCTCAAACATCTAATGGCTAGACTTTGACTTCTAGCTTTTCAGAGTTCCTCAAATTACTGGGGCTTCTTCCCAGCTCCTTGCTCTGTGGTCAAATGCAACACACCTTCCGGAGGACGAGGGATCAGAGACCGCATGGACCATGTCCGTAGACAGCGCATCCAGAATGCTCGTTAGAAACTCATTCTTTTTGGCCCCAGGACAACCTGGAAAAAAATAAAGTATGTACATTTTTTCATATTTCACAGAACTCACAGCATGTAACAGATTTTTCCAGGTCATGGGAAGAAATGTTTTAATATTTGAAAATCAGTAGGTTGGGGTCCCTTCATGTCAAACTCATTTGAACCCTTGCAAGCACATTACAATATATATGTTGATTGCGAACCATAGTTATTGTAAATTACAATATCTAACACTTATTGAGTTATTATGTGAGACTAAGAGATTCACAATTATCTCATTGGTCTTCAAAGCAGGAATTCCAGGGAGGTAGTATAACTGTCCCATACCACATACAAGGCACCTGACGCTTAGAAACATCCCAAGATCCCCGTGCTGGAGAACAACAGGGCTGGAGTCCTATCCAGGTAAGCCTGAGTCCAGAGGATGCACAGGGTCATGAGTAATTGAGTTTATATGAAGCTTAACATTCTACAATGTAGTTTACCCACAAGACATCATTTAGTCACCAGCCCCATCTTCCCTCTTACTCACACCTACTCAGAATTCCCTAACTCCCTTCGGCCCTCCACGCCCGAAACACTCTTCCCACTGAGTTTCAGGATGAGGAGGCGAAGAGATGCAGCCCCAGGTGTGTCTTTTCTGACTCTGGAGAACCAGCAAGAACATTTGGCGTGGATTGTATGGCGGTCCTGTGTTACAGCAGCCACGTCAAAGTCCAACCTGTTTACACAAAGACTCTGGTTTTCAGAAATTTCTTTTTGACACTTGAGTCTTTTGTTATTATTAATCAAGTACATGTTAGTTGCCTATAGCAGGAATCCATTTACGCTGGTTTCCGCTTCATTAAATACACAAATCAGAAAACAGATGTGAATCCTTACAGGGGCAGGGGAGTGGAAGCTGAGAGAGAAAGAGCTGTGTTATTCCCCTTTGAACACAACTGAAAAAGTAGATTATAATCTACACATAAAACAAAAACACAACCATTGGGAGAATGTTACTTTTCAAGAAAAAATAACTATCTCATTAACTATTCCCTTGGGAAGAAACAGAAGCTGGGAGGCTGCAGGTGTGTCTCGGATGATCCGTGTCACCTGGGGGACTCCTGCAGCCCTGCCCGCACTCTGGCTCTGAAAGGACAGTGGCCCTCATCAAGGCAATGCTGAGAGGAACAGAAAAACAACAGGCAGGTCAGAGTGCCTCCAGGTCCCACGCCCAGGAACATGGTGGAGGGAAGCCCTGCCTGGCCGGCTGACCCTGGCAGAACATCTCTAGCCCATGACAGGCGCCAACGGGCAGTTATGTCCCAGGGGAACACACAACCCCAGCCCCAATGCCCAGGGACCTGCTGTTCCACAGAGACCCTCAGAGAAGAACATGGTGTAGATGAAGAAAAACATGAGTATCTGGGAAAAGGCTGAGCATACTAAACGATTCTCAATACTGAGCAACTCAAAGAAAGAATTACGCTTACATTTTATGTGGTTAGTATGACTTCAGTGTGGATAGATCCACGTTATATTTAATCATATCCACTAAATGAGGTAAAGCAACACAATATATTTAATTAGAAAATGATACATATTCCTCATGAAACACAAGACTAATGGCATATAAAAGCTTTAGAAGTCTTTAATCCGAAAAGAAAAAGAAATCAGCATAAAAAGTTTACTCCTAGAACAAGCAATATTAAATCAGTCCTGCTGAAGTATTTGTTTGTTGTGGTATAAATTCCAGACTGAAACGCATAGAACTTCCCACTATGGATTTTATTTCGCAGTTGAGCAGCACTTCAGATAGAAATAACAATAATAATTTTCACTTTTATTTGCAAAGATTGACCTTCATTTTGAGTAAAGAAAATGAAAAAATGATCTGGGCTCAGAAAGGCAAAGCCCCATCCGCAAGCCTGGCCTCCAGGCAGGTGATTTCCCTCCCACACTTTATGGATACATAGACTTTGGTTTGAACAACCAAGGATTAAACACACAGAGTCCACTTGCCGATAGGAAATTCGGGTCACAGCATTTCGTTGGCTCAACAAATGCTGGCTGAGACCCAGGTGTAGGTGCTGGGATCCGGTGGTGAACAATCGAATGAATGGAGTGTGAATGTCCTTGTGTCCCTGCATCACTAGACAGGACAGCAAAGACACTGATTTACGTCAGCCTTTGAGAAGTACAGTTGTTGGCATTTTAAGAACAACTCCTAACGAGATGGGAATACCCTGTGTCATTTCCAAATACATAGTGAGAATAAACGGGGACAGTGGTGGCATTATTGTGATGAGCATTCCAGGAAAACGGTCCCTGTGCGTTGAAGAGCGCAGGCAGGAGTCGAGGTCAAGTTGACTTAAGGCTGGAGGTGGTGAAAAGGACATCCAAGAAAGGAACTGAGACCTTGTTTACTCATCTCCATCTTAGCTTGTATCGCGTCTTCAGTGGGTGCTTTTGAGAGGACCCTCCTTCTGAGGGGATAGGAGAGTCCTTGCCACACTCATGCTGTACAACACGGGATTCCATTTCAAAGCTATTTCTGAGGAAAAGACTCAAAAACTTAAAATGAGAAGAAATCAGAAGAAAGAAAAATAAAGAACTCATCATTAAGAAGCAAATTTGGGGGCCGGCCTGGTGGCGTAGTGGTTAAGTCCACATGCTCCACTTCATTGGCCCAGGGTTCTCGGGTTCAGATCCCGTGCTCAGACCTACATACCACTGATCAAGCCATTCTGTGGTGGTGACCCACAGACAACATAGAGGAAGATGGGAACAGATGTTAGCTCAGGGATAACCCTCCTCACCAAAAAATAAAAAAGTAAATTTCCATTATCTGAGAAATGACAGAAGTACCCTGAAATCAAAATTTCATCACCATGAAATTTACCAGATCTTGCAAATGTACAAGAAGAACAATAAGGCTTGAAATGAAAGGGAACCCACCCAAATAGCTGGGGGTTTTCCCACAGTGAAGCACAGAGAACAGTCAGCCCCTCCCCATAATCACCCTGTCGGGCGGGGAGAGCTTCGGGGGTGCTGATGACGGCAGAAGGCTCTGTCCTTCCCAGGCGGCCATGCCCCAGACCCCTTGTGGGCACCAGAGCTGTCCTGGGTCCTGGGTTTGAGTGCAGTGAGTCCTTCACCCTCGGGAAGGGGAAGCAGCGTGCTGAGAGGGAAACCCCACAAGCCCTGGAAGGTGTAGGGCCCTCGCTTGTGACAGCCGCTCACCACCCTTCTTCCTGCACAGCAGCCTGCACCACACAGTTGACAGCTTCCATAAATCTTGTGTTGTTGAAACCACAGCCTGCAGGCTCAGTGATGTGACACAAAATCACTGTTTACTTAGGAACAGTCCCACCCTCAACTTTGTTCTGCAGTTGAATGCAGAACGGACCTCAGAAGTCCTAGCTCAGGGAAGGCAATGTGCAGGGACGCCCCCACGCCAGGAACGCAATTAAAGGAACATTTGTAGGAAGAGAGGAAGCCAGACTGTCCTTTTCAAAGCTGGAAGCAGAATGACTATACCAATTTATTTACAAATCTGTTGCAAAATAAATCTTCGAGCTTAGCCTGAAGATGCTCGGTTGATCCCATTCATCTTCAGCATCCAAGTAAAATACTTGGCCTCCCATTAGATTTCTGCAGAAACACTTGGGTTCTAATCCTGGTTTTGACCCACAATAAGTGTTCTGTGCTCTCTAAAGCCCGTAGAATTGTCGCAGCTGCTTCTCCAGGCAATGAAAGGACTGAGCTGGTTCTGGAGACACAGCCTAGGGATGGTCCCCACGCACGAGGGCACTCAGGAAACTGCTGTATACTGGGGTGCCTTCAAAAATTAACTTGTTACCCTTTCAAATCAACGTGTTCTGCACTTTCTAGGAAACATCCTCATTTTACAAAAACAGAAGTTGTATAGAAATGACTGATTTCAGCAAGTTAACTTAGTTTCTTCTTTTCCTTTTTCTTTCAAATACAAATTGATACATTTTCAGGCTGCTACTTCCTTCACATCACAAAACTCCTCTCCATTCGTAACTAACTTTTGTTTCCTTCCTGTCACCTGGCCACCTATAGGGAATCCAATACTGGGAAAGCAAAGTTGAGATGTGGTGGTTTTGTCATACAATTACCAAGAGAAGGCATTGTATGATGATAATCCATAGTTTTGGAACCACGTTAGCCAACATTAATACATAAATGTAGTCTGAGGATTGCCTAACAGGAGAGGGCTAGGATTCTGTGCAGGGAAAATGGGAATGGAGGATCAGATTTATTAATTTCACATGTAAGAGGCCCAACGATGGAGTCGTTTTTTCAAATAATAACCCATTCATTTAGCTGATCATGTATAAAAACAAGAAATAAAATTGCTTCAGTACTCATTCTTACAGTTTAAAACACAACAATGTAGTAGAGAAAAGAAGGAAATATCTAGAGCAGCCAAATAATACTATTGTCAGAATAAAAGGCATCTGAGGCAGAGAGAAAAATGCACAGAGCAGAAACATTCTTAAACCAAACCCTACAAACATGGGACCACGTATTTTGCCCTTTTGACTTATTGACCTTTGCTGACCTTACACTAAATCATGACATTGCCACAGCTAAAAAGGACTGCAATCTCACATTTTCCATATCCAGCCAAAATAATCAGCTCTTTCTAAGTCCCAAATTCTCATTTAATAAACATTCAGCTTATACGTTGTTTCCCAAGCACAGACTTTCCTAAACTTTGTTCAAAAAGCCAGTCCCAGGGCTCTGGGATCCACGGCGCCGCACCAGGTGTCCCGGGGTGACAAAGGGGATCGGACCACCTGGTGTTTGTGTACACTTAACTAACACACACTTACAGCCCACCACGCCTCCACTTCAGGATGACCTGGAAAACCTGGTAATCACCTCCATGCTTTAAAAAAGGAGAAAGGAAGGAATGGAAGGAATGGAAGGAATGGAAGGGAGGAAGGAAGGGAGGGAGGGAAGAAGGAAGATAAATTAAGGCCCAAATCACACACGGATTACGTGGAAAATTGAGGCCCTGACAACACTCAAGGACTGTCCCCACACGGGGGAGGAGGGCACTGTACTGCACCCAAGGGTAAACATTCACTGAGCATCTGCTAGATCCCAGTCACTGCTCAGGGAACCGCGCTGTGGAGACGGTGAGAAACAGGTTCCGGAGAAATCCTGGAGTTGGAGGGCACGGTGCTCTGGGGAGGTGGCTGTGGCCGGGGTTAAGTCGGGCCTCTTGAACAGAACAAGTGCACAGAGAACGTTCTCAGCAGAACGTGGGCTCTGATGCAGTCCCCAGATCCACAAAGCATCCTAGTTCCATCGCAAAATCTAAGACATGCTTTTTTCCTAACTTTTAACTTTCTGTGCAGTTTAGACATAAAAAATAACTAACTAGATATTTAGAAAAGTTTCTTTAGGCACATTTATTTTAAGATCCATCAATATCTGCAGCTTATAAAAGGCATATAAAGTGTATCTTTATAAATCTCCCTCCAACTTGGAACGGTGTTCGAGTGTCCTCTTCAAGGTAAGGGCTCCTCAGAATCAGGAGGCCCCCATCTCAGAGACCACATGATCATTAAGCCTTTTCTGAGGTTCACCTGTTCATACTTTAAAAAGTCCACGTTGGGGGCCGGCCTGGTGGCATAGCAGTTAAGTTCATGCACTCTGCTTCAGCGGCCCGGGGTTCGGATCCTGGGCGCAGACCCACGCACAGCTCATCGAGCCATGCTGAGGCGGCGTCCCACATAAAGCAACTAGAAGGATGCACAACTACAACATACAACTATCTACTGGGGCTTTGGGGAGGAAAAAAAATCAAAAAGGGAGGAAGATTGACAACAGATGTTAGCTCAGGGCCAACCTTCCTCAAAAAAATAAAGATGGAAAAATTAAAAAAAAAAAAGTCCATGTGGGACACAAGGGGTAACAGTCCATTCTCGAATAAAAACCCTAAAGAAAAAGCACAAAAGTTTCCAATCTTAAGTTAAAAACAAAATCACTACTCTTTTTGTACTAACTCATTTTCTATCTTTTCTATATTTACATATTTATTTATTTTCATATTTCTGCATTTTCAAAGTATTTTTTCATTATTCTAAACAAAAAGGTTCATAGACTTAAGATTGTGCTTTGAATAGTTAACACCTAATAATACATTGATGAAAATCAGTGTTTGATTAAAAGTCAGTGCCTGAAGGGAATTTGGAAGTCACTCCCAGGAAGACGTGGTCTGAGAAAGCGGGACTAGGAGGGAATCTGCTGGCTCCTCCCCATTAAACTAAGGGTTTCAATGTGAATGCCCTAGGGTTCCCTCTGGCTCTGACATTCCAGAAATTCTCTGCCTTTGATTTTAATTCTCTTTTGGTTAGGTCATCTGAGTCCACATGTGCACTAGGAATTTACCATAGCTGATAGGTTAGTTGAATATTTATCTTAAAGATGAATGTTTTTGTTTCCCGAGTCTTCCTTCACTTCTGAAGGACAACACTACATCCTTCAAACATTTATTTGATAACAATTTATTAACCATATGTTCAGTGAGAAGCCCCATTTTTATCCTCAAGGAGTCTATAAGCAAAGTATTGGTGATGAGAATGGAAGGTTTATGGTGATATAAGTAAGATCGAAGCTGATTTTGTAGGATGTGTGGAGTTTCTACAGGTCTCATAAGTTCGGGGAACCGTCACACTGCCATGTGTGGAATAGTAAGCATTTGAGAACAAACGTCCGTGTTTGAATGAGGCATTTTGCCCAATAAATATTTTTGCCAAGTATTAGGATCATTTCTGTTGTCTTTTCAAAGCTCTCCTGAAACAAGGGACTTCTTTCTTTCTCTCAGTGTCCCTCAGCAGAACAAAACAACTGCTTCTGCTTGGATTTTCTCCTGAGCAAAATTTTTTGAACATTCCCAACTGACAACAAAATTTTCAAGTAGAACGTTTTTAAGACTACGGAAGAGGAGTAACTATGAGCTGTTTATTCTCAAAACATTTCAGTAGTCATAGCACTTCAGGAAGCCAGTCTCACTCGAGTATAATATGTGACCTAAAGTTGTATAAGTGCCTCCCTCCACTCCAATTCATTAAAACAGAACGATGAAGCCACAAAAGGGAAGAGAGTGTGTCTTCTTTACTCAAAGATAAGGCAACTGAGAAGGAGAAGTTAAGAAGCCACATGGAGTCAACGTCCAACAAGAAGGAATCACATGCACGTGCTTGAGGCACTCGAAAGTCACTTTGAAAGTCTTGGTCATTTGTGCCCAAGAATTGTGCCTGTTCATATAAAACTCAAAAACTGTGACACTGTACTGTGTGCATAAGCATCACCCCCTCATCTTGAATATGCGCTTTCTATTTTATCCCCTGCCCAGCCCTCCACTAGTGGGTTGATTAGGGCAGACTTGTATTTCTGAGAATATTTCTGAAATACTTCTTGAGACATGGCTACTTCCGATAGGAGCTAAGCCAGTGCTTGTCACTATAAATGCAGGTGCTAATCACAAGTGTTTAGGCCCATGGGAACAGGAATACAACACTCCTATTACCACTACAAATCTTATGATGTAGCAATGCAGCCAGCGGGCTCAGCATTTACGCTGTTCACAGTACCCTCACAGTGCAGAGACCCTGTGTCTGAGCCCCATCTAACGGGATCTGACGTGATGTCCAGTGGATGAGGAATTGCTTCTGGGGCTACAGGACCCAACAGAGACCTGGCCAGGCAAAGGGTGACCCAGGGATGTGGAAGTTCTCTGTTCCACGAGCTCGTGTGGGTGCAGCTCAAAGAGGCAGCAGTTCCCCCTCATCTAGCAGCTCAGCCTCCCTCTGGTCCGGGACTGGGAGGAAAGAACATGCAGGCTGTCCAAGGCTCGTGACGGTACCAAACAGACACCCAACAAACAGTCCAGAAAGAAGTGGACAGTGTCCAGGTGTGCAGGCACAGGCTTTCTTTGTAACAGATGTAATTTAAGGAATGCTCTCCATCCAAATGGAGAAACCTTTCTTTCCAAAATCCTAGTTCATTTATTTTTACTTTCAATAATTTGCTCTACTATATTGCCTCTTTCACATCCTTTATGAGGAATTTAAGAAGGAACACAGCCTTAATAACAAGAAAGACTGCCTGTATATTTAAAAACCACAAGCCTGTAAAAATTCATTCATCACTGTCATAAAAAATACACTTCCACCCTACTATGTGCTCGTAAATTATATTTTATAGCACCAATGACCTTGATTTGATTTCAAGTGAGGTTACATTTTACTAAACTCTTAAAATATTAAGGGTGAGCAAGTGTTTTCTGAGCATCCCATAATGTTTAGTGACAGATGACTTCTGTCACTTTCAGAACTGCTAATCAGCACGTGAGTTTCCCCTTGCCCGTGAAGCCAGTGCCTGAGGTTGCTCTGGGATGGAGGCCCCACGCCTGTGCCCTCCGCACTGCAGAGCCACTACCCTGCCCTGCCTTGACCCTCCATTCTTTTCCTTCCTTCTCCTCAGCAGGCTTGGTCAGATGGCCCCACCACCAACAAACAAAATGGGGTGGAGATCCTTCACATAACAGCAGCAGCAACAAAACTCCCCTGACAGTCGGGCTGGAGGAAGTAAGGAGTGGACACAGCCAATGATGGCCGATGACCCCGCAGCGAGTCTCACCAAAAAATGAGTCAGAGTCATCTGGGGTTTTAATTACCCAAATACACATATTCATTACCTCTCCAGAGCCCCAAACAAAAACAAGGCAATGCCAAAAACAAAAGCAATAGCCTAGGTGATGATGGAGAGAAAGCAAACTCTTGCGTTGTTGTTCATAGGAGAAAAGATTCCTCTGAGCTGAGGGCCCCCATGCCTAAGGCTCTGACTGCCCCCCTTCAGTTCCCAGGGATCACCCCAGGATCTGAAAAGAACAGGGAGCTGGGCCACCTCTGTAATCTCTGTCATCTTATGGGGTTTTTTGGAAATTTCGAAACAGATACAAGGGACAAGAGGTAGAAGGGACTCCACCTTCGAGGAAATGCTTTTCTCAGCCACTGTGCCAGTTAACTGCCCGACAGACTCTGGTCATTCGGAAAGGGAATCAGACTCATTCTGGATATTTGCCAGAATGTCTGCATCTTGAGAACAATTCTCAATCTTAATCAATTTTCAATGCGAAGGTTGATGTAAACTTTGATAGGTAAGTACTTTTCTTTGTCTTGCCTGTGGAATGAAGCAGTGATGTACTTGGCAGAATTTGGGCAACTCGTGAAAGGTTGGGTCTTACAGAAGCCAGAGGGTCTGGCTGCATTTTGGAAGTGAGTTACGCAACGTTTTAATTTTTTTTTTCTCTGTTTCTAGACATGCCACCTGGAGCCAAATTGTTGGACTCGGCTGACAATTTGATGAATGAGACGAGAACCTAGGCCTGAATCTAACAAAGAATACTCTATACTGAAAACTTCAACCTTTTGAGACATTACTAGGGTAATGAAACCAAGCCCTTAGAATCCTATGGGCGGTTTCATTAAATTTTTTTTCATCCATATTTGTAAATGAAGCCAGGTCTTACACAATGTCATGTATATGAAGAAAAACTTACAGGAATCATTTTCTCCTTTTCCAAAAAAAAAAAAAAAGAATGTTTCTTCCTCGTATCACTTCAATGCTCTGCCTAAATTTTGAATTCTTTGTTTCCATCATAAATAGTATGATTAATAAGTAAACAACTTTTCAGACCTCAAAAGCGTTCTTGTGTTAGAGACCTGAAATATTTCAGACCCTACACACGTACCAGCCTCATTCCCCCACCCAATCATACACCCTCTTCCTGGCATCATTTCAGCAAGCAGAGGGCGACGGGTGAGGCTCCCCACCACACTCATTCTAATTTTCCCCTCCCAATGGAAATTCACCATTTTCATCACCTGCTCAGTATCTCTACAATCAACCTCTGCTTCATTCCTCTGGCGACTGTGGTGATCCTGATGCCCGTCCTTCCCTGACAGCTTCTTCCCAGGATTCTCCCTCATGCCACTCCAGCCCATGAGCTTCCACAGCTAGAATCCCTACCCTTCTTCCAAGCTTCCAACAACAACAACAAAGAAAGTAGAACTAGTAAAAGTAAATAAAGCTACTTTAATACTCCTCCCATAAGAAGCATCAAGAAAAACATATTTACTTAGTGTCTAACTCAATGACATGCACTTTTTAAAGTCCTGGTCCTAACAAAATGGGGTTTGCTAGGTTTCGCAAAACATAGTAAAGCAGGTTCTTAGCAGTGAACACCAAAGTCAGAAGAGGTCTGTGTTTATACCTTGTGTTTTTGTCATAAAATGCTTAATAATGTCATCCAAAGGTAGCATGGTTTCTCTTGGCCAAGTCTGTGGCCCCATAAGTATCCACATGGCCAGTCAACTGAAGGGCGTCCAGCGGTCTGTCAGGCCGGAAACTGGTGGAGTTGGAAGAACCCTGTCCAGGCTGGGCAGGACACTTCTGGGCTCCACTCAGTGAGCAACGAAGCATGCCCTCAGAAATACAGCCACAAAAGTAGCTTCTGCAGCATCCAGGCCACGAAAAGAGATCTAAGGCAGGAGGATGCTTCTAAGGGTGAGAGGCACAAAGAGGCTGGTTTTGCCCAATTTTTTGTTTGGAAGAAGCATTTTCCAGTAGCAAAATGTCTGTCAAATATTCTGCAGCTCAACTGTGTGCCATCCTGTCATCCTCTAAAAAGCATGAAGTGCTATAAAAATGCACAGCATTCATTTCTTCAGTCTTGTGTTGTTATTGTGTAACAAGATGTGATGGGTAGAAAGCTATAATTCCACTAATTGAGTTAACTCCCCAGCTGCTGGCACCATGACAAGGTGATAAGAATCCAGATTTCTATGGTCTCATTAATTCTATGAGCCATTTCCAGGCCCACAAAACTGACAACCTTCTACCCCAGATATACTCTCGTCACACCCTGCCAGCAAGAAACTCGTGGTTCCCCTGACTTGGAGGATTCATCTGGACTATTTGATGGAGCTTGCCCAGTTCCATACGATGTTTTCACTCATGCTTTTCTCTTTCTTTGTCAGATGTGGTTAACACTCTGGTCCCCATCCTCAACATGTTAGCTCTAAGATTACTGCCTGCTCCATTCCAACTTCTTCTAGTTGGAAAGATCAGAAAAGTAAAAATCCACATTTCCTAGTCCCTCTGGCATCCCAGAGACATGAATTAAGTGAATTCAAGTTGAGGAAGTGGGAAGATTTGGAGGACGTAAGGGAGGTGGGGGCCATCCTGCTGGCAAGTGAGAGAGGATGTGGGGATGCGTTCTTGAGGGTGGTTGTGGTGCCCAGACTCAGGGTCCTTCTCAGTTATGTTAGGTGGTGGTGACAGCAAGACCAGGGGTTTCCTGACTTGGAAACAAGTGACAGAGATGTGCCTTGACGGCAATGGTTTGGTGGCAGCCCTTGACCTCTGCCTCTTGGGTACTTCCGTTGATTTTGTGAGCATGTAATCCCGTGTTGAATCCCTTTCTGCTTGAAACACCCACAGTGCTTCCTAGTTCTTGAACTACGGTCCAGTAGATCCTTAAATATAAAAGCCTATCCAAAACATCCTTTCAATGTGTGCTTGGCTAGTCACACAACTGACTTCAATAATAGAATATATGACCAACACAACTTACCAGGAAAACGAAGGCAAACCTTCAGGGAAAGGCTGGTTTCAGTCTCTTAACAAATTATATATCTTGATGGGAGAAGTCGTTTTTAAGAAACAGATTCTGGGAAATAAGAATTATTCTATCTCGCTCTTCAAGCTGCTGGGTTGTCATGATCCAGTTGGTGTTACCCGCCTCTCTTGGGCACCACAAAGCTCACCGGTAACTGAAGAGAGTTGATAAACGACTCTGACATTTGGTGTAATGGCATTGGAACCATGAGATTACCGACCAGAATCCTGGGAAGACAGGTGGCTCTGAGAGTCCAGGCGTTATTCCTGGACACCATCTGCAAGTCCTTGCCAGGCCCACACAATGGGCTTCTCATTCCCACTGTTTCATTACCAAATTTCCATTTTATGTAAAACTGCTCTCAAATTAGAAGGATATAAATTAATTAGTATTAGAATGTTTATATTTATTTTTATATACCTCTTGGAAGGATTTGAAGTGAAAGCCCTCTACATATCTCACCAACAAAGCTGTTTGCTAAACCAGTACACATTCTATGGAGCAAGATTTGCACTTTCAAAACCACCTTTAGCTGAACTTACAAGATAACTGTCTCCAAAAATAATGTGTTTTTTTAACAAAAAACACTGATGAAAATAAAGGCTTATAAAATAAAAATGCTAGCAAGGAGGGGTAGGTAGCCATACCAAGGGCAAAGAACTGCAGAAAGCATGACCCCAGCAGAATGGCAGGAATGAAGATTTTCTCTTTTCCCTGTCAATTCTCTATCACGCACACACATGCAAACACCTGCTCTGTTCCTCACAGGATTTTTCATGAGCACCATGCTTAGTGCATGCTCAATCTCCTCAATGAGACAACGTGTCTTCTGAACACTCGTCACGGTGCCTTTTAAATCATTCATCACCAAGGGCACCGACCACAGCCGGAGCAGTGAAGTTCTTGATAGATTGTTGACCACCTCCATTGCACCTCAAGAAAACAGCTCTGAAGACTGAAGTAAAGGGACCTCACAGAGTTGTCACGGAGAAGTTGGAGGGAGCTAAGTCACTCTTCAAGCGAGCATCCGAAAAGCAGAAAGTAATGGATCCCTTGAGTCAAATATAGTATAGGCTACTTTATAAACCACAATAGAGTCATGTTAAAATAATGCTTAGAAACCGACCAAAAGCCACACGTTTTTAAAGAGACGAGGAAAATCAGAAGTGAAGCCAACAGCCCTTGAACGTGTCTGCTGTGCCTCGAATTCAAGCAGAGGCCACAGACAACAAGGTCCAGGATGGCCTGTTTCTGTGATGTTGTGTAGTGTTTAAATGCCACAATTCCCTGTAAGAAACTTTCCAAAATTAGGGGACTCTGATGTCTGCCAGTTTCTGGTCTCGTAGCCTAATCCTTGCAAAACCAGCTGCAGTGTGCAGAAGCTTTAGCCCCCACTTCAGCTGCAGGCCTTCCCTTTTAGGACAATATATTCTGAATAGTTCTAAAACAATGAATCTTTTAGGTGAGGGCTAACTATTAGAAAAGACCGTTAGTCTTGAGTTGTGTAGGAAGTGGCCAGATTCTGAGACCTTCTACCCACTCTTAAGTCTATTGACTCCCTGAGCAGAACATCCCCAGGAAGAAAGCCAACACCCTGCCAACTTCAATGAGAGCCGACACCTCGTGTGCAGTTAGTACCTGCGCTGAGCCCTGTGCTGAGCAAACCTACAGACAGTCTTAGCTCAGTCTCACCCAAGCCCTGTGATGTGGGGGGTTTGCATCATTCCTTTTCACTAAGGAGGAAACTGAGACTCAGAAGGTGAAGTAGCAGTTAAATGGCATGCCACTTAAATGACAGTGGTGATGCCAGGCTCCAAAACCCCCAACCAGACTGCGAAGCCCGTGGCTGTAACCACTGCAGTCTCTTCTCACAAAAATTTAACCAAAGCCCCAAACAGTGGAGCCGCCCTCCTGAGAATGTGCGTTGGCGCCTCAGCCTTCGAGGCCTCACACTCCGCTTATTCCCGGCAGGAGACCCGAAACGCAAAGAAAACCATCCAAAGAAGAGAAGTGAAAGTGTTTTAACCCAAAGTCTCCAAAGAGAAGTGGGAAGTGGATTGGCCTGCTTTCTCAACACTTTCAGAGTAAACGACAGAGAATGAGCGCCTTGTGGTTCGGTGCAGCTTCTGTTCCAAAGAGAATAGACTCCATTCCAAGGAGAAGGTGGAACTGAATGGATGCCACCCTCCAGGCTTCACCTGGGGCCACTTTATCTCATTTCCAAGGAAGATAACATGACCTCTCCTTGGTGATAGAGGTCAGTAGAGTTGCATCTGGTTCAAGGGCTTTAGGGACAAGGTGTTAAGACAATGGACTAGTGTTAACCTCTAGTGAGCTCTGCGAGGAAGAGCCACAAGATCCTGTCTCAGCTTTCTTATTTTCAAACAACCTTTGCAATTACATGGACGAAGAAAGACATTAATTTTCTGCATATCAAACTTAGAAATAGCGCAAAAATGAGGATAGATTGTAATAGGCTAGACAGCAAAAATTTTAAAAATCATGATTCAAAACTATCATGGTGGCTGGACATTGAGCCAAGACCAACCAGATGAAATATGACAAAGAAAGATGAAGTCCTGCACTTAGATTGTGCAAGTACAGATGTACAGTGTTTTATACAACTGACAATCACTGATTTTAAAACATTCAGTAAAAGATGAATGCCTAGCCAATCTTATCCACTATCCCTGTGGAAGAGCCTTCTGATTCAGCAAGGAACAGAGGAAAAGGATACAGAACAAGTAATCACTTGGTTTTTCATTTAGTACTTTAAAAAAAAAGTCACACAAATAAATTATCAAGGACAGAAAAGTTATGATACCTGGCATAATTACCTTGTGAAAAATCTGTCCTGTGTATGGCTAAAAATTGTTTTTAGAAATTCATCTAATTAACGAAACACTGGCTATTGGTATGGACTATTCACATGAGATGTACTTCTTAGGTTCCTGAGTTGTCATTAACTATTAACCAACTCAACCAACCATTAATCAAGTAGGTGCCAAAAAGCCTCCTGTCTTTTAAAAAATTCAGATGTAGATGTTTTTAAGATTCTGGAATTATTATTCTATTTCATATTTACAAAGCATCAAGTCTGGAAATGCTGAATGAGGGGGACGGTGTTGATCCGTGATGTTAGGATAGGCATTGCTCTCTTAAAACTACATTTGTAATCTAGACTCTATTTTGGTAACTAGTTAAAGAGCAGCTCTGTGCTTCTCCTGGTCTGTCACTGTCACCCAACTAGTCAGCAGTTATGAGCCCGCTTGAGGAGGCTGAGGTCCCAGTGTAGGATTTCAGGTTAAGGGAGAATCCTGGAGGAAGGATTACACATATGCTTCTCACTTGGATCCACAATCAATGTCTGTAACTGGAAATCCTATCCTCTTAGAAAAAACATAACAATATGAAGAAATATGAAAACAAAGAAACCACATCAATTTCTGTCTTCCCTTAAATATAAGCTCTTCCCAAACACACACTCTTAGGTTTATCAATTATGAATCCTTAGTTCTTACTTCTGCTTTGCTGCCCGAGCTGTTGACCCCACCTGGAACATCATCTATTCTCTGCCTACTCATGTCTTTCTCATTCTTAGTAAATTAGCTTAAAGCCTATTTTCTCCAGGAACTCTCGGTGCCTCGCTCAGCTGACATGAACCTTCTTCTCCTCTAAATTCCTGACACCAACAACCTTATACCGACTGGAACCAAGCTCAGCGCCAAATGCTTCCCATCGGTCATCCCTAGTGCTTTATGGGTTGGCTTGGCTGGGACAGGCTTCTGTTGAGTTTAAGAAATCAGACCAAGCCACATATGTTTAGATTCTTTCTATCTTACAAATTATTGACAAGGAGGGCTTTCTGAAGGAAACAGCATCCTGAGCTAGAGATGAATGAGACACCATGACCGTCAAGTTGTTTATCCAGATATGCAGCCACAGAATGCTGAGAAATGAGGTTTCACTGCAGAACAAGCACAGAAGTCATCAGTTCTCACGGCACATCTGTGCTTCCCAAAAGTCAAACTCTGCCAAATCACCTGCCTGTTTTAGGCAAATGATTGAGCTTTGAAAGGGAACATGAGCTGAGGGGATCAGCGAAGTCAGCTTCATGAACACTGGGAGCACCTACACTTCAGCAGGGCTTTAAAACAATTACTACATCCAACTGGGGAACAATGATCAAACTATGGAACATTAAAACACATTACATTAAACATGTTGAAACACAGCTCCTGGACCTAATTTATCCTCCCACTGCTCTGCCTATTAATCTGTTCACACATTCAGCTGCCCATTTAGCAGTGTGTCTGTTGAATAAAAGGTCTGAATAATCGATTTCATCTCCTTGACGAGTATAGGTTTCCCCAGGGCTACAGTGTGGGGAGAGTTGTTAAACATGAAAGGTGATGTATAGCTGCAGGGATTCCTTTGTGTGGAAACTCTGGCCAAACGAATTGTGTGTCATGATCCCAGCTGGATTTCAATTTCCCAGATAACAAAATACTGATTTAATTAAATTCTCAGAATCCAGAGCTCCAGTAACCCACGCATCCCAGATCAGCATGAAACCTCTGACAACACGATGCACAGAATCCCAAAGCCAAGTGATGAGCAGAGATGCTGAGAGAGCAGTGGACCATTCAGAAGGAGGTGATCCATGGATGTCTGTGGGTGTCCTTTCCCATCTTGATTTTCATACAGGAAGAATCCAGAGAACACAGTGGGAACATTTTAGGGCAACCAAGGGCATGTCAAAGAACATGAAGTCAAGACTTAAGCTTGGGGCTCGTCCCTACTGTGCATGTTTTTAGAGCACGTATGAGATCAAATGCTGGATATGGAAAACACCAGGAAATCGCAAAATGAGAGGCACACTGTTCTAGAATTGAGGACATTCCTTCCAAAGCTGGGGCAACAAGCAGGGCTGCAAGAGCATGTCTACACTGGAAAAAAAGGTGAAAAATTATCAGTCCCACTTCCCCACCCTTCAGCCAGAGCTGAGGGTGGAAATCTTTGCACAGACTTCTCCTGGGCCCTCGCTGACCTTCCCCTCAGTGATGGGCCAGTTTCCCACTCACACCTCAGCACAAATCAGGAAACCACGCACTCCAGCAAGAACGGACCTCTACAGAAGTGGGTGCTCTGGATAAATCTCCTCCAAGGGGGAAGCACGACACAGAAAAGCAGTGCTTATGAACCAAATCAAAGATTTCCAAAGGCATTTATGAAGTACAGATAATACCAGTCAGCATCATCCCATCTAGCACTCTTCTTGCAGCTTCGTGATCTGTCAATGAACACTCTGGAAACCCTACTAGATAAACAAAGCAGAGTGAGGAAGTGAGGATTTATGAAAAGGAATATGGTACAAGGAAAGTATAATTTATATTGGATACACACTGCTAGTTTCACATTTTCAGACTTAGACGATTTCTCTAAATTACACACCCAACTTATTTCTTAATACTGAAACTGTGTTTATTATCTCCTACAGATTTTCCATGGACCTGCCCCATAGTCTCTTTTAAACAAACTGTCACAAACTGTTACTGATGGGGAGAAACAGAAATCTAGTTTCAATTTGGAATGAAATGCTCTCACTCAATGCTTCAATGTTTACATCTATTTTTTCAGGTTATATTAATTTAAGGAAGAAATATTTTCTACAATCCAATACTTTTATTTGGGAGGTAGCTGCAGAATGGCTAACTTTTTTTTTCCCCAGAGGGTAACTGGAATTTATTGTTTTGTTTCCAAGAACTTTTATAGGTCCTTTGTTTCCTCCATATAATGGGGACATAGCTTCAATGGGCCACTAGTGTGTTCACTTTATGCAGCACACACCCCCCAGGTGGCGGGCTAATTACAACCACATCTCCACGCACAGTGGAGCCTGCTGTACGCCCCACTGCTGCCCTCCACTCCCACTAGATCCACAGGCTGTTGGGAGCTAACGGCTATTGTGAGCCTTCGCAACATCAAAGTGATCAATCAATTCAGTGGGAAAAATTTAAATCTAATGCTTTGTTTGAATTTGGTCACAGTGAGGAACTATCAGAATCACTGGATTCTGTACTTCTCAGTTGTTTTGTCATTAAGAAACACGTTTTTTCCTTCTCAGTATTCTGCCCACAAATTGTAAAACAACCAACTACCTCTGGGTGAAAACTATCTTTCTTATGACTTCACAGTAATCTCAGTTCATACTCTTTACATCTGTACTCTTTTAGAATGTAAGAAAGTCAGCGATGAAGGATATAGCTCTTTACAGGACCATGCAGATGAACAGTGCTCTCCAGTTTTAAGTACTCATGTATGCACGTATTTACTCACTTAACTCCAGGAAGATGTTAAGCCATTTGCCAGAGTACACACACTATATCACAATAAAATTAAATTTAAAATAAATGGGAAGGAAATCAACACAGAGAAAAAATAAAGTTAAGGAAGATTAGTAGAAAGTTAAGACTTAGGTTAATATGCAAAATGCACATTTGGTGCAGATGGAGCCACACATTTGACCTCAGCAGCCAACAAAAAGAGGGGAAGCCAATCAAAGGAAAATTACAGCATGAATTGAACAATCAGGAAATAAAATGCCACTTCTTGATACTGAAAC
The DNA here is from genome assembly GCA_031878705.1 of Tapirus indicus. Lineage (NCBI taxonomy): Eukaryota > Metazoa > Chordata > Mammalia > Perissodactyla > Tapiridae > Tapirus > Tapirus indicus. The sequence goes on along the minus strand of CM062941.1, from coordinate 30,382,770 downwards.
AAGAGAGAAATCTTTCTAACATATGAGCTATGCAGTGAGGCTGATGGTGTACTCACCTACATCTTGACAAACAACACAACTTTCAAAAAGGCTATCTTTATCAGACACAATTGTAGGCCTAGGGCATAACCGTGAAGTCAGTAAAATCAATCTTACTGGAGGAGAAATGGATGGTCTATATATCTACTTGGTATACATATACTCGGTATACCAAGTAGATATAGTGGTAGCCCAGAGTTAACATGCAAGAAGATCAAGAATAACATATATTTCCTTCATGCAAATTTTCTATGTGTTTCCCAGATTTTGATAAATATTGAGCTCTTCCAAGACTTTGGGGACCTGGAGTGCAACTCTTCTCTGAAGTTGGTTACATAAGGAGCCGTATGCCTTGAGAATCACATCAATTAAAAGGCCTAACGGTAACCTGCACCTGATAGAAGAATGTCCCTTTCTCACAGAGGTGGCAGGCCAAGGGGCTCCTCAAGAAGCAATCTGGGGTGCACTCAAGCACACAGAGAACTGAGCAATCAAAGACCTGAGTTTCCGTAACCACATTTCCAGCCTAAAAGAGTTTTTAAGCAGGTGCGACCCAATGTCTCCTTCAGCCATGACCTGAAACCCTAGTAAAGACCTCTGGTTCTGAGTGGTGCAGCTTGTTGGTGAACCCTCCAAGATAAATAGGTTGTAAAACACATGCTTAGGTAACAGAATGAGAGAAGTTGCTATGTAAGTTTGCTAACTATACGCCAGTAAATGATAACTTTTCATTTTAGAATGATTGACCTATAGTCCTTCTTTTTGGGTGAAAATTAGAGAGTAGGGACCATTGCCTTTTATGGCCCCAAATGATGTAGACTGCAGCCGAATGTTGCAGCCAACAAAGACGAAACCCAAGCAGCCACAGGCATGTTTGTGGAAATGTTATGGCTAAGTTCTCCCATTAACTGTGTCTATTCTGATTCTTTAATAGAACGTATATAAAAATGCAGCTGTATCCCAGACTTCTCTGGACTGCCTCAAGTAATCTGAGCTTTGCCTGCAGAAACCTTGCACACATGGCCAATTATTTCTAAAGAGGAGAAACGCTGAGGCCAGCATAAGAATTCAGATTTTCCTGACTCCTTTCCTCGCACCCCAAGCCGCAGTGGCTTCGCCTCCACACCCGAGGTGGACGTGGTGCGTCTGGCACAAGCCTGTGAGTGCAGACGGAGGAGGGGCCTGAGCAAAATACTGTGGAGTTGTCGACAGTAAGACAGCCTGTGCTGAACTGACAACAGGCGAGTAGAGCCACTGCTTAAGGAGAATTATTTCCTCTAGAATTTAGACTTTTTTCCTGGCCAGTGTAAGGAATTTGACTCTTTAAAGCATCAAGACTTCTCAGTTTCATACAATCCTACCTTGTCTTTGGTGGGGCTGAGTGATTTCTCCAATTACCAAAGTCACAGATTGTTGATTTGGGGTTGTTAGGAAGGCAGCTGTTATCTTACAATTACTGCAGAATATGAAAGCCAGATCAATGTCTTCACTCCAGCACCCAAGAAGGTGTGTGACAGGCCATTAGAAGTGTAAACACAGAATTCACTTCCTCCTCCAAGGGCTCCTTGCTTCTAACGTTGAGAAAACCCAGAGCTTGTCTCTTTGTTTTCTTGGGTGCACAAGCTGGTTTTTCTTATGGAGCAGAACTGCAGTGGACACTCTCCGCTCAGAAAGGGAGCAGGAGTGGGTTTGGTGAGTGGATAAGCGCAGGTTGCATTCATCTGCCCGGGGCCCAGGGGTCACAGAGGACTCAGCCCTCTCAGCCTGCCTTTGCTGTGTAGACACCCTTGCAGAGTCAAAAGAAAAATTAAACTTTCCAGGAGATGATGCACAGAACCTAATGGCAAACTTATGACCAGGTATCTGCTGCCTACATGTGAGCCCACACTATTTATTTTTAATAAGTGAGGAAGAAAGAGTGTGGAATATAAAACCCAAACCAGCGCAAAGAGAAAAAGCAATTGGAAGTCCAAGAACACTGGGATGAGAGTAGGCCTGACCAGGATGAGTTAGTCCAGGATGTACCCCAAACTGGCTGTGTGGCCTTACGCAAGACATCTGACCCTCCTGGGTCTGAGTCCTCACCCGCTCAGGGCAGAGTTGGACTGGCTGCTCCCTGGGCTCACATTCAGCTCTCACAACCCATAACTCTGAGTTCCCTTCTCCGTTAGGTTGGACATCCAAATGGCATAAGGGAAGTTAGGCCTCGTGGAGTGTCAGTTTCTAGTATCATCCTTCCAAACGTGTACTCATCTTATGCTCCATCCCAAATGCCTGAGCCAAAATGAGGAGGACCCCAGTTCACCCAGGAACCTTTCGCATCCTTCCACAGCCTGGGAGCCCCAAGGATCTCGCTCCCTCTAGGAGCAAACGCTAAACAGGAACCCCTGGGAAGAAAAGTGAGGGCATCACTTCATAGTATTTAAGGAACATGGAGAAGCAGAGAAAGATTCAACTCATTTCTTGATTCTGGTAAGTTGAGCCTCATTCACATTGGGCATGGACGGTGTTTGTGGTGGGGTGTGTGTGTTCCATGACGTGGGACAACAATGTTATAACAATTTTCTTCTGGTTCCTTTAGCAATAAATCACAGAAGGCATTCGGTATAGCCCGCCTTACAATGAGTGCCACACTATAAAGGATTTTATTCTAGTAAGATTTATGTAAATGTGTATGTGTTCATGTGTAACTCTGATTCAGCATGATGTAGACAGCTTACTGTACCACGTGGTGACACCTAAATTATATAGACTTGGTATATTTCATATCAATATACTCATCTATAAACACAGATAAAATGAAAATAACACTTCTTCATAGGGCTGTTGTGAAGATTAAGTGAATTAATGTATGTAAAGCTTCTAGACTGTTACCTTCTAAGTTCCAGTAAATATTCACGAGTACAAATGCTGTTGGGGTGGTTGGTGCTATTCCATTTTGTCTTGGGTACCTCTGACTCATCATCCACAACCCTGTCAGTGATTTTTTTAAAATAAAAAATTAATTATCCACTTCCCAGACAGAACTCCTACAGAATATAGTCCACATTCCTTAATAGGACATAGTTTAAATCCTGCCAAACCTCCAGCCTGTTTTTCTCCTTTTACAGAATTGCACAGTGACCTCAGCTTGCTTCATGAACCTCTACTAGCTTCTTTGGCTTCATATATTTAAAGAATTGCTCTAGAAACGTCCTGGATGGTAGAGCCAGAAGATAATTAAAGGCATCATTTCATCCATGTTCGTTTATATAAAAATGGAGCTAAGTCACTTTCCAGATAGATGAGCTAGGAAAAGTAAAACCTTCTCTATAGAGAGGGGCTTCCAAAAAGGATTGCTCTTTCCAGTGTTTACAAAGGCTGGCTGCCAGGAAGCTCAATCTTACGCACAACATGAGTAGATCCTGCTTTCTCCAGCTAGTTCTGTCCTCAGAGCTGAAGGCAGCAGTGTCACGAGCTTAGAGTAATGGCCTTTCACATCCTCGACTTTTCTCTCCTCTGAGCTACACGCACCAGGGTACAAAAGCAATCTACCTCCTCCATAAAGCCTCTTGTATCTTAGCTTCTCCGTTGTGAAGGAGACTCTCTGCAGAGGCGTTGACATGAGAAACAATGTCACACAGTGGAAAGGGCTCTGAATTAATGATGGGAAGACAAGGATGGCAGCCACGGCCCTACTGCTTGGTGACTCCCTTGACATGGGGCAACCTCTTCACCTCTGTTGAGTTAGGTGTTAAGTAGTCAATCGGAAACCATGCAGAAGGAGACTCTAGGGCTGGTGCATTCTGGGAAAACAGGATGTGCAAGAAGGGTTGGTTCACTCAACAATCAAGTGAGGTCAACAAATGACATGTGACCCAAAAAGAGGGGACAGTTACAAGGAATTGGGTATGCACAGGTATCTCTTTGTCTTTCTGTTACCAGTTTTGTTCCTTTCTTTGCTTCAAAAATATTCCTCCATTAGAGAAATTATGAAGACAAAATTCCTATTCTGTTGCATTTGAATAAATAATTTTACCCCTCTGGAAGGTAGTGAGTGGGTTATTATTTAACAGTGTAAAGTGTTACAATTGTACTTTTTAGAGCATATCAAAGGGTGCTCCAAAAAGTGCTATTTCATGACAGATAATGCTTGTTTCTCAGGAGATAAAAATCAGAAATCTCATGCTTCCTGAATTTAAGAACTCTCGGATGATAATACCATTCTACATCAGTCAGTCAGATTCTGAAATGTGCAACTGTGAACAGAGAGAGCTGCCTCAGATTCTCCTCTGGAAATAAGGGCATTATACATTTTACATAAGTTAATTAATTCAACAAAGAAAAGAAGGATAAATGAGATGAGAACTCACAACTCTAAAAGTGGTCTGCTGGAAATCACTCTTGAACAACTTATCTCAGGAATTTCTGAGAGTTAATTAACCACCAGACAGCAGTCGATTTATCTTTTTCTGTCAGAGGGAGAAACCATTGATTTTTCTGAAAAATTGTCCTTGATTTGACAAGTCAGAAGAGAGCTAAAAAAAATTAAATCATCCTGTCAGGGAAAACATTCTAGAAGTTTCCATGGCCTGCTGTTACTCATTATAAACCAAGTTTTGAAAAGTTTCCTACCACCATTGGTCATCTGGGAGTGTCCAAGGAGCCTGACACACAGCTTATGTGTTTGAGCACCTTGGTCTTGGGGTATCCAATTAAATGCTTAAAGAATTAAGTTATCAGGAAGAATATAACTCAATTTCTACTATCGGCTGTGCATTTTCATTAGTCCTGGCTCCATTCTAAAAGTAATAACCCCAGTGCTCTGGCCAATATCCAGCTTGGATAATTGGATTTTGCCTGTCTCAATCCCCTTTGGAATTTCTGCTGGAGAAGGGATTGTTCACTCCCACTCTGGCACTGCTGAGTGTTGGTGCTACTTCACACTGCCAAGAGTCCTAACTCAAACAGCGCTATCTAGGGTGTGGGTAAAATATTCCTGACATTGGCACAAAATCTGGAAAAAAGGCTTCAAGAATGATACCATGGCATTTTCAGATATAAAGGAAAATTTTTATTATACACCAGTCTCCATTCCCCTAATTTTTCTAATTGCTTATAATGTTGCTTTCTCGTTTGAGAGCATCAATCCTGGGATCATAAAACTGCAGTCTTCACCCCCAGAGTCTAGGAACTGGATCTTAAATAGTTCTGAAACTCCCAAGCATCTGGCATTGGGCCATTTGCACAATGGGCACGCAACAAATATCTGCTCACAAAATTTAAAAAGAAAGGAATTCTTAACTCTAACAAGAAGATAAAACAGATCAGCATAGTGCACTTATAGCTCGGGGTTTAAAAACAGGAGAACCAGGAGGATAAGTGAGAGCAATAAAAATGATGCAGTAAACAGTTGGAAGGACAGCTGAAGACAGTTAAAAGTGCCTGAACTGCTGCATTGGTGCAGAGGCGAGACCAGAGCAAAGAGCAGACGCATGAACAACACTGTTTGAGGCCTGACCAGCCCTGGGGGATCTGAAGACCAAAGGCCCTAACTCTTGGAGCTCACAGCCTATCTGAGAAGCAAGACCAACAACAGGAATTCTAGAGTGCTCTTAAGAAAAGATGGTGGGAAAACAGCGCCGATGGTTGGTATTTATAACGAGAGGACTAAAGAGGTAGAAAATGTAAAACTGCAGCTGCAGCTTTGATCTGAAGAAATTTCCAACAATGGCAGATACTAAGTTCTACGGGGGACGGATGACTCAGGAAGATCTGGACTCCAGGCGGGACCGGCCCTGAAACACAGGGGCCTTTAGACTCATGGCTCCGGGAGGTTACGCCATTGTCACTGACTAAAATAAGTTATTTAAATGAGTCTCGTATCATAGGAGGACTTTAATTTGTTATGGTAGAGTCTCAATAAATTCAGATTAGCTATGAGAAAGCCTAAAGTAATAAAAGTGAGTTGTAGACCAATGAAAAGCAAATTTGTTATTTTCAAGTTTATACCATACTTGGGAGGTTTTTAAAGTTATTTTTATTTTATTTTAGACAAACTGCTTTAACAAAGAGATAGGAATTAATTGTCATAGAATAACCATTGTTTAACAACAAATTTAATATATTTCATGGTGTTTGAGAACAGTGTGTCCTCTTAAGTTATTTAAACCGTCTCTGAAATATTGCTTACACTATTATTACACTATTGCTTCTTCATGATTAATAAAGATCTAAACTTCAGTCTATCTCTCTTCTGCATAATCATAACTTTCAAAGTAACAGAGGCCAAACTGTCCAAGATTTTACTAGGCTAACATAATTAATATCACTTTCTGCTATTGTAGAGAAATTTTTTTAATTACCCTTTAGATTAAAAAATCTGGTTTTAAAGGGAACAATAAAACCAAAGCAAGTCAGCCTTCTCCTAGAATAACTCTGGGGGAGGTATGCTGGGCTCGGTGGTGTTTGCCATGAACCCCACTCTCTAAAGGATCCTGCTACCCACCGTTTTGTGTCCACCTAACCCTTGGTCCTCTGCTGTTTCAGAAAATTCAAGAACATTTTGAAATTCAGATATTTATCATACTATCACATTGGGAAAAAAGAATTCAGATTGGAACGTGTGAATTTTAGAAACTTAAAGATAGCTAAGCTATCTTTTTTTAACCATTTGTCAATGCAATCTTATTTCACTGATCCTAGCTCACCACCATGTCTAGTTATGCTGACATGCATGCTCGGTGTCCTACCACCGTTACCTCCAACACGCACAACCCTCGTGCACCCCCCGTGGTGAGAGCCCTCCCTTCACCAAAGTCAACGACAGCATATCCCTGACCCACTTGGACTGTCTAATTGACATCCCTTAAATATGTCGTGTATTTTCCAATTCCACATCTTCTCTCCCCCTTTTCATGAGATCTTTCCTAGCCCATGATCCCTCATTCACGACACATCCCTTCTGCTTCCCTGCAGACTATTCCTGTCCTTCTCTAAAGTCACTGCACTGGTTCTTCACTACCAGATGCCAGACAAATTGCAAGAATTCATTACTACTAATCACAACCAGCTAATCTGTGGGGCCCAGTGGAAAACTGAAAATGCGGGGCCTCTTATTCAAAAATTATTAAGAAGCACATGGTGGTGATAGACCATTAAACCTGTGCAACTGCCCAGGCTGCTGCTAACAAATACTCTCATGAGTATTTACACAGAACCAGCCAAAGTGGTGAAACCTGTCCATTTTCTTGGATAAGAAATAAATGACTGGATTAATTGTACACAAGTCTCAGAGTATTGTATCTCTGATGGACTCCATTCACCTGGCGATCTGTGAGAGGGCAGCTCCCAGGTGAACATCTTCAGCCTCAGTGATAAAGTGGAAAACATTCCCTCACTATGTCACTCACAGACTTTTGGACTCACACACCTCCTTTTTGGAGCAGATAATTCAACAAGGCTGGGATAGGGGTTTCATGGTGGGGAGAAGAGGGAAGGTGTGGGGTTGGCTGCGACGGTCCTCGTCCACTGGGACATGCAGCTTTGACTTAGTCTGGTAGCAGTGGACCATCGTGAGCAGGAGCAACACGTGACGGTTATGTTTTCAAGATGCTTCTGCTGCGAGTGTGCATGGGATCAGAATATGCCTAGAGTCTACTTGGAAACTTGACTGAGGAATATGAGTTCAGCTGGCAGAACACGAGAGAATTCCAAGTCGAAAGCAAAGAGGACTTGTGCACGTAGTTGTGGGGGAGCGGGACAAGAGGGAAAATCGCTTCTAATTAGTTAGAATCATAGATAAATGCTCATTTGAAACATTGTTTTCAAACAATTTCATATTGAAAGGATATGAAAGAAATGGTCTCTCCACTTTCCTGCCTCTTTTAAAATACATTTTTATCCAATATTGAAGATTTTCGTGAGTTTAGGTCTCTTAGCCCTCTTGTAGGTGCACCCTGACGCATAAGATAGCTCCTCTTTATATTCAGCCGAATCAGTCAAGAAATTGCCTAAACACTCATTTTTTTCTTTTAGCTGTCAAGGTATTAATAAATGGGAAAAGGGCCCAGCACTTTCTTGTGAGTAGCTTAAATTTCTCAGTTGACGTTTATTGTTCTTTCCTCTGCATGTCAAGAAAAAAAGCCTTTGTTTCTTGAACTTGTCTTTATTTGTTCTCATTTTATTGTGAGTAATTCCCGCACTTTTCCCCCAGGCTCTCTCCAATTTCTCCTCATTCTCTTAAGAACGGGGGAAAAGTATCAACCAAACTAAATATTCTAGTAAAATCTCACCAACACATCTGCCAAGTGTAAGACAATTATTACTTTTTTAGGTCTTGCCTTTATGTGCCTTCTGCAACATCTCAGCATCCTAGCAACTTTTTTTTTTTTTTAAGAAACAGTAAGTACTAAATAAAGGGTTTGTTTAACACATCCCCTTGTGTCTGCTCAGGCTGTTTCCAGCTCCTTGTGAGCAATTCCCTGTGACACACCTGTGGGACAGAACCAGCACCTCAGGGGGTCCCTGCAGATGCTGTTTCTTGAATATCACTTACTCCCAACCACCCGACTCCAGAGGGCTTGGCTCCCCTCGGCCTGCGATTCCTGTCTCGTGAAGTCTTAGGATGGAAATTACATGTATGGTTTTAACTGAGCTTTTATTCATAGCTTGCTTTCCTCAATAAAACTGAATTTAATGGTCCATTTTTGTGTCATGCTTTCTACCAAATGCGGTTTTCTTCTAAAGGGGTAGTCCTCTTATTCATCTAAAAACTTAATTTCATATTCAATCATCAAGCTCTCTGGTAAAAAATAAAATAATGTAGCTCGAGTCTCTCTCCCAAGCATTGCTATTCAGAATAGTCCTCTCCACATCCAAAAATCCAAACTTTGACAGTGACTTAACAAGCAACATTCATCAGCTACAAGCTCATAGAATGTGAAACACTCTGTTGTTACAATCCTCTCTCACACGCAGCACATCTGTTCTCACCTCCACACCACTTTGTCCAGGCCTGGCCTTATGGGAGGTAGGTACTGGGAAGCCCCTCTGAGGGGCAGCTGACAGCAGACAGTGATGGAAAGGCAAGCCCACTGTGGTACAGAGCAAGTGTGGTGTCCCCATGCTAGCTGCATCCACAGGAGTAGAGGATGACACATCTAAATAGTAAGACTGTTCCTGGTTCAGCTAAAATTTAGGAGACTCAGGTCAGTGAATTCGGGATTCGATCTGATGCAGAATCAGAATTTGTGTTATTTTTGCTGAAGAAGACTCATCCTGAGCTAACATCTATTGCCAATCTTCCTCTATTTTGTATGTGAGCCACTGCCACAGCATGGCTGCCGACAGATGAGTGGTGTAGGTCTGTGCCTGGGAACCGAGCCTGGGCTGCCAAAATGGAGCACGCTGAACTTAACCACTAGGCCACCGGGGCTGGTGCTAGAAGTTGATGTTTTTAATGGGTCAAATATCAACATCTCATATTGTCTTTGAAAGAGTCTCAGAGGCTGTGGAGTCCACTTTGGAGAAAAGGAAACTAGTAGAGTCTTTAAATGTCATGCAATACTTGGCCCAGGTGCTGGGATCAGGGTCTAATTACCTTTTGGAAGATGTTTTAAGCCATGCTTAGGGCAAAGTAAGGATCATTTTATGCTGCCTCAGAAAATCATAACTAATTCTGAGAGAATTTAGGATAGTGCTAAAACATTCCTTGAAAATTCAGGGGGTGCCTTTAGGTTTCTAATTGAATCAAAGATTCTAGATTCTGTTATACCTGCAAGCACGGGGGCCCTAAGAAAAGAGATTTTTGTGGCTAAGACTTTATGAGGCTCTGTGTTGTGGCTTAACACTCTCTCAGAGGGGCTCCCGGGGAGGGGTCCTGACTGCTGTGAGGTCAGTGGAGCTGCAGGGATGGTGCAGACAGGGGCTCTTTGACCAAAATAAATGTCACTCCACAGACCTGGTGCCAGAATTGGGGGGGGATGGAGGTCAGTAGATGGATCCAGTTGGGGGGATGAGGCAGTAAAGTTAGGAGGTCATTCCCAGATTTGCCGGAGAAGCTAAGATGCTTCTCACTCAGCCACTTGCCATCCTCACGTTGGCGTCAGTGCCATTACACCCACCCCGTGAAGCCCACAGAAAGACAGAGATTTCACCCAACGGATGCAGGAAAGAAAGGAGAGGAATGGGGAAGAAGGTTTCTCCTGTGGACTCACTACTCACACAACTGTTTCTACCCAGCCTCCTCTCTTTGGATTCTTTCCTATGAAATGCCTACAAATATTTGTTTGCATTGCACCATCATTAATAGGTAACAACTAAAACAAGTCACCACCCATTAGCATAGATTAAAATGAAGCAAAAGGCCAGTGGAGAGTGATAGGCAGCCTGCTGCTTTGGTTAAAATTGCACCTGAGAACAAGAATGAGCCAAAAACTTACACTTACGTATCATAGATACAAATCATCTGACCCGTACAGGTAGAGGAAGTCATAAACGCTAAGCCGTAAAAATAACTTACTTTGACTTTACTTGTAATACAAGTCCCCTCATCACTCTTTCAAGCCAGCTCCCTCCAGAGTTGATTTTTCTACATCGAAGGGTGAACAAGGTCCTCCGCCAGGTGACATTCTCCGTGCCCCATGCAGGCACACCTCATTCGCTTTTCCTTTGCCCACATCTGCTCTCTGAAACAGGCACGCCATGGCCTGCTGGGTGCCATGTCACAGTCTGTGAGTCCGCACGCAATGCTGCTGGCACCGCCGAGAAGAGAGGAAGAGGAGGTGCGCTGTCTCTCTTTCCTCTCACACGGCAGAAAGCACCCTGAGCTCTGATAGGAACGATGAGCCCTATCCACTTACCAGGTTATCCTCTCCCCACATTAGAAATCTCACTTATTCAAGACTCAGGCCATGTGCCTTTAAAATCAGCAACACCACTTGATAAATCTAACTCTATCAATATCTTTCAGTCCAGAACAGTCTAAAAGGCACAGAGGAAGACAAGAAGCCCGACCTAGTGTCCTTATTCACATGTCCTTTTCAACTTGCCTGATAACTCCTGTGTGCTCCATGCTGCGCTCCCTGGTGGGGATCCTGGAAGGCTCAGCCCCATCTCAGGAGGACCACATGGGCACAGGGTAGAACATGTAGGGTGGGCATGGGTCCCATGGACAGGAGCCAGCGAGAGTATCTATAGGGATCCCAGTCCTGAGGGTGCACAGAGAGGACTGGGGAAGGTGAAGGAGGAGCGGTTCAAACAGAGGCAGGAGATGAGCAAAGGCTGGGCCACGGAGAACCACTGGGCATCTGTGAGTAGTCCTTCAGCAGAGACAAGAGAATGCAGGGGCATGAAGGAGGGATGGGCAGGCTGGAGAGTCCTGGGTAGGCATACAACTTTAAAATACCACCTAGATTAAGAGCTGCCATTAAGAGATGCCAGGACAAAATTAATAAGACAAATCTGTAGAGAGAGAGGGGTGTTTGCCTTTGTTTAAATTAATGCCTTTGTTTAACATTTCTTTTTGACTTCTCTCAAGATGATATGACAGTCCTTCAAGGAATGTACAGAATAAAAGAATCTTCAAGAGCCAAAATAATGACCCAATTCTCAATAAGTGACCCATTAGGCTGGATGTTGATATTTTTCTCCATCTAGTAAAACAATGGAAAATAAAGGACTCTTATTGGCTGACACTTAGAAAAGCTACTTAAAATGAAAATGTACCTTTTAAGAAGCAAATGTATTAGCCTATATGTGACTTGAAGCAACTGCCTCCTCAGCTTGTTGCTGTATTATTTTGGAAACAAATTTCTCCTCTCTACCAAGAACAGCCTCTATCCTGGAGTTATTTTAAGACCTACTTGTTTTTCCCTAATAAGGATAATTATCTCCAAAAAATCAAAATGATTAAGTGGTCATGAACGGTACACTGCCAAACATCTACAACTGCAGAATAAGCTGACCTTCACACAGTTCACAAGGAACAGTTTGCATGCCTGAGGACTCTGGTTTTCATTTAAGGTGCGGGTGAGGAGAAGGCGTCTCTGCTGCGACAGCCTGCAAGTCCTCCTCCTCTCGTCTCTGCAGAGTGCAGCGTGGTTCGCGTATCTCTGCTGTGCACCTCTTCACAATGCTTTCCCTGAGACACTCTGAGATTCAAGTGCTTGGATGCCCTCTCCCTGAACGACACATCTGACCCCCTAACAAGCCACCAATGACGTCATTTTGTGTTTCTCCATATCGACAACCAGCTGTTCCCACAGGTTAAATGACCATTCCGGTCTTTAAATCAAGAATCCCAGTCTAATGTTTAATGTATTGGATTCCACCAAGGAAAGAGCTTCGGACCAAGTGCTCCTTCCCCAAGAGGAGAGAGGGGAAGGTGCCTTTTGTCATGGTGCCTTTGACCAGTGAAGAGCAAATGACTGGACATTCCTGAATTATGTTTATATTATAGGTGCAAAAACCACATGCAGCTCGATGTAGAAGTAATGCAGTTTTGTATTATCAAAAAAAAAAGTAAGAGTCATGGACCCTCAGAGACAAAGAACAGACTGTTTTCCATTTATGTGACATGACTAAGATCAGCTAAACAAAGCAAATACGTAGTGAGGGCTTTCCATGCACCAGGCACGTGCTAAATTCATTGCTTTCCATTAAGAAAACTATTGTCCACCAATGTTAAAACCTAACAAGGTTTATAAGAGATGACACCAGATAATGGAGGAGAACTCCCTTTGGAATGGAGGACATCAGTGAGCAAGCAATTCAGCTATTAATTGAGCTCCTTCTAAGAAAGAGACACCAGGCATACAAAACGTGCTCAACTAGGAATGTGCACAGGTGTTTGTATTTGCACCTTCGTGGTGTCTTTCTCTCTCCTTCTGTTTCTCTCTCTGTCTTTGTCTCTCTCTCCCCACCTTTCTCTCTGTTTCTCTCCCCCAAGGTGCAGAAAGAAGCCTAATTCACAGAACATGAAGCACATTGACCACTCACATAGGGAAACATAATGTGATAAAAAATGTCACTGATAGATTCCCTGAACCTGCCTCAAAAGGAAAATACTAAGTAGACATGGAGCTGGGAAACAGCTGGAGACCTCAGATAAACGTCCCAGAATAAGCAAAGGACAATGGATGGAGCTGGTTCACAGAGGGCTGGTAGCAAAGTGTGTTTTGCTTCCCCTAGACCATGATCTACCCTCTCTGCTTCCTGTGTCAAGTACTTTCATTCCATTGTTGTTGGATGAGTATGGAAATGTACACATGAAGAATTTATATACTGTGGATATCCTGGTCTTCTCTATCTTTGTTTATAAGCAGGAAAACACCTTTACATTTCAGAACTTTAAACCCTCTTTATCAATCATAGTACAAATAATGCAAGAATCATAAAATTTTTCCAAACAGGAATTTATCCAGACATTGTAGAAGACCCAGATCAAACATGCACTGTAAACTAAGAACACTATAGAATGATTTTCATGGTCTCTGAAGCTTTGGCTAAACACACAGAATCTGGAGATATTTAAAGGAAAGAAAGGATCAAAATGAAACAAAATAGCAACTAGCTTTGAAGCATTTTCCTGATGCCATCAAATTCACCACATAATGTCAGAGTTCCGTCTCCAAACTCCTTGATCTCATCAGATGAACCGAGCTGCTGAAACCTGGCCTGCCTGGGTCTGCCAGAGAGTCGGCCTCTCATTGTGGAGTCTCACATAAATTCCTGGAAGGATGGTGCTTCCATAAAAAGCTCTAGGTTTAACTGTGAAGTAATCATTTTGGGTGTATCACAAACACTTATATGCTTTTTGATGAAAGAGAACGTCCATAAAACATCTTTCTGTGAATATATTTTTAACAATTAAAAGAGTAAACTCACTACCTCTGTTTAATTTCAAATAGCTCTTTGCAATTAAACTCGCTTGATACGAAGATTGAACTTCAGCTTTTTGAACTGTTGATTCGACACAAAAGGAATGTCAGAAAATGACACTTGAAGTACCACTTTCTTTTAGGGAAAAGAAATAAAGGACCCTTTTGGGTTAGAAGTTCTACCATGGTATATTCCCATTTTAGAAGACATTGTTTTCTTCTCTGAAATGGCGGGTCTTAGACTTGGCTCCTCCAACTTTGCCAGCCACAAGTGAAACCAAGCCTCTGTGCACGCTACCGGGGGCTCCTGCCAGTCTGCTGAACTCAGGTCCCTTGGGAGGGGGGTCGGGAGCCTTCGCAAGTCGACCACTCTTAGGACGCTGTCCTAGCCTGCTGGGAACAGAGCTGGAGAAATTCTTTCCCATCCTAAATCTATAAGAAAGCCTAAAGTGGTGGTAGATGTCCAACCACAGCCTTCTGTTCTACTCACCTTGGAGCTGGCGGCCCTTGTACAGATCCCTTGTTTTGGTCGGGTGAGCCCTGGCTGTGTTGTCACATTTCGGCTGTTCATACCTACGAGGAGGGGAAGGAAAGATAAAACAGCTGGTTGGAGACTCTGAAATGGGTGTTTTCATCCACTTCTCGCATGTTCACACCACGGTGCACTTCCTCGGCCTGCGGCACATACCGTGGTACCTAGCTCTCACATTACAGCACTCAGGACTTACAACCTTTTGTGACCTCTGAGACAATTTAATATAGTAAGCTTATTTTTCACAGTCAATAGAAGAACCAAACTGCATAAGGCTGCCTCTCAATCCAGTTTCTGAAACAAATCTTGACAGTGGCTGCCAAACTCCAACACTTCCACACCCCCATCTATCACAAGATCTTGATAGGATTCAGAGGGGGAGGAGAAAAATGAAAGGGCCCCCCTGCCCCCTATATGTAAGTGAGGGTAGTGGTGTGGCCACGCAATCGTTCCCCCAAGAAAGCAGAATCTCAGAAAGAACCTCAGAATTTTCCATTTCTATGTTACTCAGACTAACTCTCAATTCAATTCATAAAGCTACAAAAGTTTGTCTCAGTGTTAAAAAAAATCAGAAAATGCTCCTTTCTGGCCCCACAAAGAGTCAATAGAAAACTGCAGAGAAGTCCTGACTGGGTTGGGGTCCTGACCTCCGAGCAGGCAGGTGACCGTGGTGGCCGCTGGTTACTTCCACCTTGTGAAAGCAGGCACTTCCATGATTCTAGAATTGATGATGACTCTAGATTGGTCTCCCTGACAGGTTTCAGATCCAGGACCAGGTGAACAGCCTGGAAACATCCCCAGTAGGACATTCCTTCAGCAGCTCTTTGCAAAAGCTCCTTTGGTCTAGACACTGTGCCACTTGTCAGAGACATAGCAGAGACCTACATCACATGGAGAACCACCCCAGCCTAGTGGGAGACCGACAATTAAATAGATCCCGCCTCCAGAGCCCCTAATACAGTCCGAGGGGTCAGGAAAGATTCTTGGAAAGTGTGAATGACAAATTGGAGCCAGTCGGGAAGGGGGGGCAGGTAGAATGTTCTTGATCCAGAGGCCTGCTGGTTCTCAGGGAGTAGACAGGGTTCTGTTGGGTCCTCATCCTCTCTTTCCACCCTACTTTCCTTTTCCACTCTCTAAGAAAGGGATGTGAGATCATAGCTACTTGATAGGGATCATTTCAGATTCTTACTTTTCATTATTTCTTGTTTTCCCACCAGAGAAAAAACAAAAGAAAATGAGATCTCTTCCTGAAGGGATATTTTTTAGTGTTCTCCCAGTGGTGCCCAGAGAGCAGGGGCAAGTCTTAGAGGAACAGTCCAGTCCGGTTGTGACAGAGCCAGACAACCACAGGCTCCTCCCACCCCTCATGCCCTGAAGAGCCTCTTTGATACCAGAAAACTCAACACCCCACTCACACAAACTTCATATGTCTTTCTGAAATGCTGTTTTTGAAATTAGAGAGCCTAACACACTCCGACAAACACTTAAGCTATCACATTTTAAACAAAAGCCATTAACTCATATTCTTTTGAAATGCTGTGGGGTTCAGTACAGATGGCAGAGACACTATGGTCACAAGAATGTGAACATGGGGCAAAGGGACTGTTACCCAACCAGGGCATCTCCTCTCCCAGCTGGGACTGCAACAGGTAGATGGCAACCAAAAATTCACCAAGAGAAGAGGTGTAAGAGAAGCTGGCTGACTAAGGGATTGCTGAGCTCTCATGTTTACTTATTCGTGTTAAATTGGGAGAACTTAGGCACACTCTTATGGTTGAAATTCTTCATTTCAGGCTATAGAGCAGTGTCCATAGAGTTTGAATAGGTTGGAATTGATACCTATGTTGGAACTAACATCCTTCACAGTCAATGGCCCCTGAAATGTGAGCTCTATAAAGAGAAGCCAACATCCTAGCTCCTGATCCATTAGGTAGAACCTAAAGATGGAATTTCCAGTGGAAAATAAAGTGCCCATCCATTCTCAGGGACATCTTGTTTCTGCAAATGTCAGCGAGCACACCGAGAGGCGACCAGGGGCTGTGCTGTGCTGTAGTGTTAGCAACTCTGTGTGAAGCCTCCCAAACACTCAGGAGTCATGGCTCATATCCTCCACACAGGTGATAAGACATCGTGTCATTTCCAAGCCCCCCACTCTGAATTTTTAACTTGGGAGCTAGCCACGTTGGACGGCCATCTTGGTTTGGTTCAAAATTTGGGCTGGAATCCCAGCACCGATGCTGATATAAAAGTGTACATTTCAACGTCAGTGTTCTTCTTTTAAAGAATACTGTGAAATGCCTGTAACTTGCAGGAATGGCAATCTCAAGAAATAGAGTTAATGACTTTGAAGTCTCAAATGAAAAAATGCATTCAGTGTTGCCATCCATAGCCATTCTTTTCAATAGTGTTTATTTTAACTTTTTTGTATAAAAAAAAAATGAACATCTCTTGACTGTCTGGTTGCCCCTCAGATACCAGGTTCTCTGCCAGGGAGAAATTCAATTTTGTGCTCACGTGGCCACATGCCCATGGCTGTGACGAGATGGGCTCTGTAGTCAGGGAATGGAGTTGGCCTAATTCAAGGTAAGAACAGCCTGCAGTCTAATGGCAGATGGACAAGCCCTTCATTAGCCATCAAGAAAGTGAAAGAGAAATCTCTGCCTTCTGGGCCCTAATGTAGTAGCTGGCAATCAGCCTGATCCACGCTTAATCCGACAGCCCGTTCCAGCTCTCCTCACCATTAATCAGTGGGCAGGCTGGAACCTGCCCCTCTCCTCCCAGCTCCTGTTCTACTGCGCATGGCATGGGCTCACACAGGTGCTGGGCTCCGGACCACCGGGAGCTGTAAACTGTGGCCAACGTGTCAGTTTGGACACAAGAAGGCAGGCGAACCAGGAGGCCCACCTCGTATTTCCACCTGAATGATCATCCCAACTAGAAAGTCTGCACTGGAAGGGAGCTGTCTGCCTCGGGTCGGCAAAGCGGGGTGTGCTTATTGTCCTCGGCACGAGTCTAGACAAAATTCATGCTTCTTAATTATCTTGTATGGTGACATGAGGAGAAAAGAGCTAGTTTACAATGACAATGCATTTTATATTTATAGCTTCTTACTGTTGTTGGATTTTTAAATTATTCTTTCCCATCAGAAAATACAAATATAGAGGATGATTGAGGAAAACAAAAACTTGAACTGTCTACTAAAATGTAAATCAAAAGTATAAAGTCTCTCCCTGGGACTGCTTATTCAGAATACCAATAAGAAAATAGCATATATGCAGCAGAGGGTATTTAAACAGGAATGCAAAAGACTTTCTGCAACATTGCTGCTCAATCACAATAGAACCAGAGGTAAATGAGGGCTGATGAACCTGGCTGTAGCTGATCAGATATCCCTTAATGTTGATGATTTTGACTGATTTCCCAACATCCATGCCTCCCTAGAGATCAGTTTAAACGAATTCCATTTTTCTTGCCAGTGATGGGTTTAGCCACAGCCCTTCCTCTGCCAGGAGAGACCTGGTCAGGGGGTGACCTTCTGGCCAATTAGAGTGAGAGGAAGTCCACTGAGGGCCAAAGGTCAGTGGGGAAGGCTTTCCTTCCTGTCAAAAAGAGGCACAAAATACATTATCATGGCTGCAGATGATGCTTCTAGAAACCATGACAGGAATGAGCCACAGAACACGGCAGAGCAGAGAGACCAAAAGTGGCTTATTGATACTATGTCCTGGAACTGCTGAAATAATCTGGACTTCCCTTCTCCTTCAAGCCTGGTGAGTTGGTGAATTTTGAGGCTGGCTGAGGGGACTTTCCGTTCCTGCAGTGGAAAGCAATCCCACTATTGAGCATGTTCACTCGTTGATGTCCCCAAACAGAGTATAAGGTCCCTCAGACAGGGGAACTTCTCTCCTTATTCAACACCATGTCCTCAGTCATTAGAAGGGTGTTTGGAAATCACTGACAATAGCATTTGTGATGGATGAAGGAATGAGTGAAAGAGTGAACGAATGAGATAAAAATACAGCATTTGTCCAAGGAGCTTCTCCATTGGGTTCAATTTAACGCTGTTCCTTGAAATTCAAACAAGAGGGAGTTCCCCTCTTGTAGGCAAAAATAGGGAAGACAAGAATTGATGCTTTTCCCCTGGTATGAAACCCTGATGAAGTCCAGGCAGAACGAAATCAGGACAGATGGAGGGAAGAAGTTATGATGTTTCTCGTCCGATCATAATGTAAAACCATCCACAGGTTCTTTAGGGATAACATTATAAATGCTGAGCTCATCATCTCAGATCCCGTTTGAGGAGTCTGGTTTTGACAGCTTAAGGATTTTTGTTGGCCAGTGCTAAGAAACATCTGCCAGCGACACTTGGCCCCCATTCTAGAGAAAAGGCTGAGGGGCTGGCAGGGCAGTGGAGCAAGCCCCGGGCTGGGGAACAAACACCCCCACTTAAATACGCACTAAATGAACCAGAGTTTTACATATGCAGAAATATCATTTCCCAAGAAATCCTTCTTAGAAAACAGTACTCCATATACACTTGTGCACAGGACCCAAAAAAATAATTTCTCATGCCAAAACCTTGAAACGATTTATGTTCTCCTCCAAGCCGTGCAGAGCACACTTGTTCGAATGAGCTCCTGTAACAGCCCTGCAGAAGCAGCACCTCAGCTCCTCGAGTACCCTCGCTGGGGGTCCGCTCCATGCTGGCTGCATCCGTGAGCACCGTGCAGAAGGCATGTATCTGCACAACGAGCCTGCCACGGGGGACGTGTGGCCATGAAGGACCAGCTTTAATACCATTGTATTATTATGATTTCCCGACCAGGGCTCCCAAGGAGACTTGTTAATTGAAAGAGCTAGACGGTGGGCCAGGTGTATCTGGACTTTATCTTGACGAAGCATTTAGGAGCTGGTTCCTGTCCTTACAGCTCCTGGAAACCACACTGGCATGTCTCCTCCTCTGAATGCCACACTCATGGTCACACTTGAAAAATTGGGGGAAATCATTTAGGAAGTGTCAAAACTCTCAAGCCCAGACGCTAGAGATGAAATCAGTGGCTAAATTTGATAAAACACTGGAGAGATATTTTGATCTTTTTGTAAACTATTTTTATACAAATCTATGAAAAATCAAAGGCCAATTCATATTAACAGAGAGCTGCAAAACACCTTCCCTCCCATTTACACTATTTCCATGAACAAATAGCATGCATTCCGCAGGTGCTATTGTGAAATGATTTGCCTCGCTCAAACTCACACCAAACACAAGTAAGTTGTTCTGTATCTCGGACCCTTGAGTAACTTCTCCTCCTCTTGCCTTTAGCACATTCTCATTTTTTAAGTGGTAATTTCAGGGCACAAATATTTTTATATTATACAAAACCGTTTAGGGCAATCAGTTCTTTCAGCTTGTAGAATGTGTGGCTGCTTTGCCAACACCAGGAACAAAAGGAAGTGGCAGCTGGCACCTGGCACATCCCGAATGCCACACGTCCCCAGACACCAGAGCTATCCCTCACAATTCCACCTGCACAGAGGATGACAGGAGCAGGCACTGCCGCACAATGTCAGTCCTCACGGCTGTCATGCTGTCGGTCCCACAGGCAGCTCCTGGTCACTGTCAGAGAAACCGTTTCCTCTACTTTCCGATGGCCAAAGCCATTCGTCCCTGCAGGCGCCCCTGCAAAGAGAGTGGGGCCAGGTCTACGCTGTCCCAGCAGCTGAGCGAGGTCTGGGGTGCAGGTATCCATGCCGGTAGAAACTGGGGGGCTCTGCCTTGCCTGGCTTCCCACCCCACGCCTCCCCTGGCCCCTGAGAATGGCTTTACCTGGTGGATGTGCCCGGGATGGGCCGTCCGGTGTCCACCAGGACGCACCAGCAGTAGCCCGTGGAGGGGTGGCACTGCACTGGCTTGTAGAGGCCGCCGTGAGCGCACTCAGGGATCACCACATTGTCATTCTTGGGCTGCCTGGCCTCTTCCAGCGCCGACTGCTGCTCCTGGTCACACGAGGACACTGGAGTGAGAAGGAGAGGGGTGTGAGCATGCAGCCTGTGACTAGTTACCATGGAGCCCGTGGAGAGATGCGATGGAAAAGGTGCAGGAGCCTGGGAGGAGACAGGGGCACCAGCTGGCAAAATGGAAAAAGGAGAGAGGAGGGTGTCAGAAGCACCGGCGTCCCTTTCTCAGTGGGTCTGAAGCTCCTGTTGCCACTTCTCTGTCAATGGTGAGAGCGGGCGGTCATCGTGGTCACACGATCTGCCAGTAGATCTGACGCCCCGTGCATTCCTGGTCAGACGACAGCCAGGCACCCGGACGGACACCTGGTCTAATGAGTCCCATCAGCCCTTCTGCCACTTTCCCAACATGCTGTTGGTCACTGTTCACACCCTGCAGGAGGGGACCTGGAAGAATATCCTCTCTCCCGGCCTCTGTCTCCCCAAAGTCTGCCTGAGGCTGCGTCTCAGCAGAAAACGTTCTCAGTGTCTAACAGGCGATCAACCCCACACAGCTGAAATCTCAGCTGTAGTATTTTTGAAAGAAGCTAAGTTACTGGAAATCAGTAAAGATGAAGAATAGGTGTTCTCATTTAGTTCTGTGTGCCAGGCATTGTGCTAGTTCTGAAACTCGTTCACATAAAAACAAAATAATCACTTGAAAAATTCCAGTGCCAGGTACTGCAATGTTTAAAGACTTCTTTTTATGTTAACACACTCAGTTTCTCCTTTGTGTTTAGACAGAATCTAACTTATATACATCTTCTGGTCCAAACAGTTAAACTAAGAATGCCTTAGAATGTGTGTGTATTTAGACAGAGATAGACACACACCCCCTCCTAATTGGACACACCCGAAGGGACATATCAGCAGGCATCTTAGAAATAAAAGAACATCTGACTCATTTTTGACGGCAGAGGGAATGCTCAAGTAGATAATGCCATTCTATTCAGACTGAAAGAAGCACATTCTCAATATAAAATCACAGTGGGACATCTGGATACTTTCCCAAATCGTCACCCCAACCAAGGAAAAACACACACTTATGTGAACATAGACTCCAATGCCCAAGATTCTCGAAAGGATATCATTGACTGGATTCCTCACCATAAAAGAGAAGTATATCATCCATAATGATCACTATGAAATAGGGAGCTATGCTTCCACTTCGATCATCCCCTGCTTCCACTAAGAAATTGCACCACAAATTCATCGAATCCATTCATCCTTATACACAAGACCATAGATAGCTCTGGGCCACTTGTGAAAATTCCAGGGTTAAAAAAAAAGCAAATCCACAGAACCTGATTTTTAGAGTAGGATGGCTCATACCAAACTCCTCCCTCCCTCTCTATACATAATGTATATAACATATATTCAATATATGGATTACATAAGTTATCTTCTGTTGGCGAGTATAGCTTGTTGTATAAAGGAGCCTGCATTGTGCATGTGTGCACGCGCTCTGCAGGGCTCCTTTACAAATGAGCTGTAGGACACAACTGATGGTTAACTACTGAAAATACACAAATAAAAAAGAAACTCTCAACTCAGCTGAAAAATCAAAAAGAAATGAAGACAAGAATTTGTTAAAAGTGTGATTCGAGCCAACAGAGAAAAGGATTTGCTCTTCTGTCTCTTTTCTTTTTAATTAAATGTTCACACAACTTTCAACACCACGTAGGTCGCACAAAACAAGGTCCCTGACAGTCAGTTAGTTCAGGTGCCAACTCGACGGCTGTGCCACTGCGCAGCTGGGCGCCTGTGGACTCCGTGCTCACCCGCGGCTCCGAGCCCGTGAGAAGCAAGGCCCTCCGGGCTGAGGCCCCCGGGCGCCGGCGGGGTCTCCATCTGGAACGTGCCTGGCTGCTCCCTCCCTGAGGGCTCTCCCCTCAGTTGGCGTCTAGGGCACAGTCAAGCTCCTGGGTGCAGTGAGGACTCGGGACGGAACCAGACAGGTGACGAAGGGAAAGGGTATCACCTCACAGGTCCCGCATTCAGAAAAATCAGGACAACAACGCCAGTCTGCGGCCACGTTTTCAGTCTTAGGCTGGAAGCACCGAGGCCATTTGTAAGCGCTTTTCAAACTTTTCTATTGCATTTGGTGCTGGACCAATAATCATTTTCTATTTCTTTCAATTTTGTCACCAACTTTTATTTACGAGGATGCTGAACCAAAGGGGTGAAAATCCTCTGCGTCCAGTTTATTTTAGTGTATAAAATCGGATCGTGAGCACAGCGCGGTGTGTAAGAAGAGCACAATGACAGAAGTGAATGAGCAATAAACTCGAGAAGTGACCATGAGAATGATTTGCTGTTAATGATTAGCAAGCCCTTATCTAATACCATCTAACACCCAGGGAACAAAGAGGCTGCTGTGTATCTAGAGTGTTCTACGTGCTAGCACCACACTGAACTCATTTCATGGGTTTTCTCATTTAACTTCAAGACACCCCCTTTGACAGAGAAGAAAATGGAGGCCTGGATGAGTCACCAGGGGCAGGCCATGCAGTGAGCAAGGGGCTGACTCAGAACTCAAACCCAGACCCGTCTGCCCTGGAAACACACCTGCTAGAATGGCTGTACCTGCTAGCAGGTACCCCACTATTTCAGGGCAGATTAATTCACATGCCATCCATCCAATGCTGATTTAAATAAGCTTTAAAAATTAGCCAATTCCGTGAGCTATCCACACTCTTTAGCATCATCCTAAACAAAAGATGGTCACTACCTTAAAGCAGAAGAAGCCATTATCTGCCCACAGTAATCACAAAGAAATGAGTCCACTCAACTCAGTAATCCTTGGATAGTAATGAAGTTGAGTCAAATAAAATAAAGTGGAGAGTACTTCATCCCTTACTAGAAATTCACACATGGTTTAAAATATAATTTAAAATACATTCAGCATGTAACATTCCAAATGTTCCTGTTCTGAAAAGTTCCAGCCTAAATACATAGCATTAAAAATTAACACTGGCAAATTAAATCTCCCTCCTTACTCATTTTAAAGAATTCCAAATTCAGGCTCTTCTTTGAATTTCATCTTTGGAGTGGGGTTTTCTGGGTGTGGCCTCTGCACCACTGAACCAGTCACTTCCAACGAGCATCCCACTGTGGGACCACTCACCCTCTGACCCCCGGAGGCTTGGAGGTCAAGTTTTTATCCTTTAAGCCAGAGAGCCGCTGAATCTCAGAGACTGGAGAGTCAGTGGTCAGTCCTCTCGTTTCATGGAGGAGCAGCAGCGAATTAAGCCTGGTGTTCACAGTCAGACACTTGGCTAATAACAGAGCAGTCCTTGACCCCAGGGCCACACATCTGAGGATGTGCTGTCTCCCTCATCCTGAGTTGTCTTTTGAGATCTAAAAATGACATTATTTTGCTTTCACATTTCTCTTTATAAAGGAAAAGAAAAAAACAATACACTGGATGAATATGTTTGAAATAAAATCTTTATAGCACTTTTCTGCTATAAAGTGTTTTTCCATAAATTATGTTTTAGCCCGCTTTGTAACTAATTAACTACAGTTTACAGCGATTTTATGACCATAAATGTGACACCAAACAGGTGGGAAACACCATGAAGCCGAGAAAGAGTGCACTCTGTGTCCATGCCTCCACAGCTGGAGGTGGGCGGAGCGGCCCTGGGGGTGACAGCACCTCACTCAGGTTGTGTCAGATGCACTGAAGGTTACATGTGCAGAGTGGGACAGATAGATGGTGTTTCGTGCATGTTAGGTATTATTTTCACTATGTTTCCAGTGCTAAGAGAATGCCTAGCATAAAATAGGCACTCAA
Source organism: Tapirus indicus (assembly GCA_031878705.1). Taxonomy (NCBI): domain Eukaryota; kingdom Metazoa; phylum Chordata; class Mammalia; order Perissodactyla; family Tapiridae; genus Tapirus; species Tapirus indicus. The sequence continues at coordinate 30,358,550 of CM062941.1, read as the reverse complement.
TAAATTTCTTTTGAGATAATAAATTGTAGTTATGACATTAATAGTTAGGAAACCACCAATATTTTAGCTTCTTTAGTAATTCCATTTACAATATGAGGATCATCATATATGAAATTTTGTGATTAGTCCATCTACTGACTATATTACCAAATGCTGCTATTAGATCTTTTTTAAGCATGTAATTTCTGTGCATGTACTGGAAGAACATAGAAATAAGTGTTACCTTTTCAATTTCCCCAAGTTCCTATTCAGAAAGGACTAATGGTGACTTCCCTATCGTGGGCTCCTGGGCCGACCTCAGCCTCTGGAACAACAGGTGAGGAAGACTGAAGCTAAATCGTTCTGTCTGTCCAGGTCGACATTTTGTAGGATCATTCAAATCTCACGTAGGTGCTAAATCGTTTCCATGAACGAGAGAGGAAGGAAGATATTGGCCCTTGAGCGCACAGCACACGTCCCGCTCCTAACAGCAGGCGCGCTGCCTCCTGTTACGGACACCACCACTGCGCCCTCAGCCCAGGCTGCAGGGAAGCAGGCAGTGCACCTGGCATGGCCTCTCCATGCTGTCTCCTGGAGTGGGAACGCTGAGGAGGCTGGTGATGGGTTCTCTGTGAGTGTCTGGGCCACAAGAGCCCACACCACGACCCTCAGCTGTCTGAGCTGCCCTCTGTTCTGCCAGGCCTCCATGTATTTCCATTGTTTCCTGTGGCTTTAGTCACCCAGAATCAGATTTTTGGGGGTCTGTAAGTTAAGAACCTTAAATAACAAAGTTCTGATTCTAAAATAGTCCAACTAGGATTGGGCATTTGGTTTTCATCAACAGTAATTATTACTCTACTGATTTACGCATCCAACAAATATTGGTGGCAGATCCTTTCTGTGTCAGGCACTGTTCTAGGTGCTGGCAAGATCACCCAAGTAGGCGATTTCTAAATGCACAGTTCACCTCTAACACACAAAAGTAATCAATGGCCACTTCATTTCTTATAACATCACCACCCAGTTCCTTTAAAATTTCATTTTGATTGTTTCCTATAAGTTCTGCACTGTCTTGTACACTCCAGATTTTGCTCAGCACATAGAGAGATACATAAATACAGCCCTTGCATTTGATGGAAATCTCAAAGAGGCTTTCCCTCCAGCTGTACTTGGAAACTGGTATGAAATAAAAATGACAATGATTCGTGTTTCTTTCTGAACTGCCCAATAAGTGACTTTAGATGGTGTGAAGGAACTGAGGAAGACAGGGGATGAGCTAAATGTTTTCAGGGGCAACTGGCTGTTGCTCTTGAGAAGCCCTCGAAGCAGTTCGTCCAGGACTACACAGCATTACATGGTGGGAGGATCTGCCGATGGCGAGGGCTGCTCTTCCAGCAGGCGCTCCTGGAAAATGCATTGCTCTCTTCAATGCTCACTCAGCCCTTTTTCAGAAATTTCATGAGTGAAGAGAATTTATGGTGTGATTATCTGGGCACAAAATACTTTTCATGTTCAATCCAAGGACATACCGTATCTATAGAAATGGTTCTGGAAAATACTTGAAATGTCCCTTTTGAGGATTTTATGTCATATTTGAGGGCTCATTATAAGCAAAATAGGATTGATTAAGTCAACAATCTCTTAAAATTTGCCAAGAATGTTGTAAAATTAGAATATATTCTAGCCAAGCCAGAAGAAATTTCCTGTTTGTTTGTATAAACATCTTGGCTGATTCGAATTGTTAACTTAGGCCATTTTATTTGGTAAACCTGGCTCTGCGTGGGGAATTCAAGCTTATTGGAGAAATGAGGCAATTATGTTTTCTTTTAACAAGGGCCAAAATGAAGGAAGGAGATCTTCTTTAGACAAACTCCTGATGGCCGTTGGGAACAGAGGCTCAACAGAGCACGACTTATACATCTGAAAGTCATCCTCCTCACTATGACAGCCCCAGCTCCCAGGGGAAGTGACTGTTTCTGCACCAGGTCACAAGATGAGCAAAGGGAAGAAATTTCTCATGCATGGTTCTCTCTGGCACACATGCCCCTTAGTTTATAAAGGACATTCATCACACTTATGAAAGGAGATGAACAGGGGACAAAACGACACAAGTCATATTTCACTACAATACCAGAAGCTTCCAATCATTAAGACACATGTGAACACAACTTCAGAAGGAACCAAAGAGGACAGGTCTCAACGACATTTTAGAAAGATGACAATGAGCCCCCATAATGCTTTAGCAAAGGGATAGGAACAGGGGAATTTTTAGGGAAATAAAAACAGAAAGTGATGGTGGTGGAAATAAGGAAGCAGAGAAGGTAGGAGAGACTGTTCAAAGGAATTAAACAACGTTGACTTCCAGACTACTGAGGACCCGAAAGCAGGATATGGAGGTGGACAGGCCTGTGATGGGCTGGATCTGTCAGGGTCTCAGAGGGGACCAGAGCTAGAGTTTTGAAATAATGATATTATTAAAAGTTAGGTTTGAATCCACTCCAAAAGAATGACTGTCAATGGAGAAAAATAAAGTTTGTGATTCCGGAAATAATTAAGCAAGAAAATGAAATAATTGATGCTTACAAAACTCAAAGTGTAATATCCACTTTAACATATTAGACAAAATATTTCAGTTTTCTTTCCCACTCAGAAGAGCTTTAATTATGTAATTTTCTCTTATACCAGATGTTGAGGACTTAATGTACGAAGGAAGAAGAATTGAAAAAGAAGAAAGTGAATAGAAGGAATTTTAATATGATGGCATCAGAGGGCCAAGGAGCATAAGAAGTGTTGAAAGAAGGTGCTGAATCTACCCCAAGAGGAGCTGCCCAGAGACAGTCCCCATTGGAGAAACATGCCATGGGAAAAAGAAAAGTTGAGATGTTTAGAATTGATGATTGGGTTGAATAAAGATTTTTTCTAATAAAAGACTCTGAATATACTTTGAGGTGGAAAAAGAAAAACAAGCCTTTGGAATAAAGCAGGTTCCTATTCCTGCAGAATTAGGAAGAGAATGGGAAACGCCCAGAGCAGTCATGAGCAACGGGACGGCTTTTCAGAGCCAGTAGCATGTCACAGGGAAGGTCAAGTCCTGGACCAGAAGTCAGTCTCTGCCTGGTTCTCTCAGTCACTGAACGACTGGTCTGATGAGCTTCAGCAAAATCCAGCTCACAGATTCATTGTCCTTGTCCATGCCCGTCCTGCTACCTCGCAGCCTCACTGTGTGACTGAACGAGTAACGTATACAGGTGATAGAGTTCTACACAGAGTATCATTAATATTGAGCAAAAGTTTTACATAAAGAGTCATAAAGGCGCAGAGTCATAAAGAGTAAAAGTTCCTATAAAGACAGACAGGAGTCATAGCAAAAGAAAACTTCAGATATATTCAATCATACACGAAGGCTTTTTTAAAAATCACATAATCAACATCAGAATGGGGAAATACTAGATTTTTCTATAACTTGTGGTTTCATGCTCATGTTCCATGGTCCTAATTACCTGGCCCACCAACTAAAAATACATAAAAAAGGCTCAAGTAGTTGACAAGAATTGAAATGGATCATCAGATTTTAACTACAAGTTCTCCATTTTTTATGTCTGGTGATAGAGGAATCTACTCAACTTTTCAACATTACATATATATATATATATATATATATATAAATTTATCATACCACCAAATCTCAACATTACAAAAGAATAGCCTTCCGTTCAGTGTATTAAATCCATTCTTTCCCAAGCCACTGACTTTACAGCAATCTGGATATTTCTGCTCCTTCCACAACTGATACCCCTGCTGGTCCTGGAGCCCCTACACAAGTGGGTTAACTCTTCAACATAATTACAACAGTTGCGTGAACTTTCTCCCACAGCTGATTATATTTCTGCTTTTCTAGCTCAAAGCAGTTGTGTCTATGCCTTCTCTACTCTACAGGCTTGTGGATGCTAATGGCTCAGATACTTGCTCTCCTGGACTACACACCCCATTTGAGCAGAATCCTGAGAAAGTAATTAGCACTCTGGACAGAGTCTGCCTCAATACTTTTCCATTAAAATATCAGACTGGAAACATGAGTACAGTTCCAATTTGCTTCTACAAATTTTAAGTTCTACAATCATATAACAACTCTGTATTTTTTAGAAAGCTACCTCTGTAAATTTGGTAGAATGTCCATTAAAAAAATAAGTTTATTCCCCAGACTAGCAGTAGATTTCTTATATGACTTATAAGGTGTCTGACAATTTGTTCAAATAATCTGACAACTAAAGGGAATTTAGATTACAACAAATGGCTGCCAGACATTTATGAACTTAAAGAAAAATCTCTTAAGTGATTATCTCATTAAATGTAGGCTACGTGGCTTTGCTATGATGATGCTGACACATTTTCATTGGAAGCAATAACAAATCACATCCATTCTAAAAAAAAAGGTCTTTAATTAGTTTTGGCCATATTTCAACAAGACACATGCTGTGTATGTAAGTTTTTTTGTTAGCTCACCTTCTTAAGAGCTTCACATTAATATTTAGGGTTTTATTGTTCACTTTCCAACAGAACACTTTCTCAGGTACAGAATCCAGAGGAGCTTTTAAGAAACCAAAAATACTTGAAAATAGGCCAGCCCTGTGGTCTAGTGGTTAAGTTCAGCACACTCTGCTTCAGCAGCCTGGTTTGGTTCCTGGGTGCAGACCTACACCATTCATCTGTCAGTGGCCATGCTGTGGTGGCGGCTCACACACAAAAAGAGGAAGGTTGGCAGTGGATGTTAGCTTACCACAAATCTTCTTCAGCAAAAAAACCAGAAAAAACTTGAAACTGTGTATTTGCCCATCCCCATGTCCACAGACACAGACACAGAATTCTGATGTCAGCAGCTCATTGTGGGGGTTCGTCACTTCTCGATTCAGTTTTCCTTTGTTCCATGCCTACTGGCCTGTACACTTTGCAAGGTCTCCTCTCCCCATTCCAATTCTCCACACCAGGTTTGCTGCTGTTGTTTGTGTTGTTGGACAGTGTTGCCTGGTTGTTGGTTGGTTGTTACTATTGTTACTTTTTAAGCAACACTGTGTCCTTTTCTCCACATAACAATGTGTTTCTGGAACATTTTGTTTTCCCAGACATATCTCGTTTTCAAAGAATTGCATAAAATTGCCATTCAACTGCAGTCAATGCTTTAGGAGTGCCTCAGAAATTATCACAGGTGTTGGCATTGTGTCCAGACACTGCCCTGAGAGTCCTTTCCCATCACATTCACATTAACTCCTGTCTAATTTATACCGACAGATTCTATTTTCTAGGTACTCCCATCTTATTTACTTCCATGTTGAGTCATGAAGAGGCAATTAAGCAAATTTAATTTCCAAAGTCAAAGTGTTTTTATTTAATCCTCTGGTAATCCTTCCAAAAATATGGCAGGCTGCACAGTTTGAAATGGAAAAGATGAATCAAGATACGAAGAAAGAGAGGCAAGGCCCAGTTAGCCTGACCCAGCCCATGACCCAGAGGAGTGATATAAATGATGGGAACCACTTGGCAAACAGTGTCACACCTGTCTAACTGGCTCAGGGGATGGTCAGGAGGAGCTAACGGAACAACATGTGTGCATTTAGAAAGAAGGACAAAATGTCTTCCAAAATTGAAGGGACTATTTAAAATACTATTAAAATAATACTCAATAATTCTTTTAGACATTATAATAACATTATACCTTAAATGAAAATGTTTTCAGTTACAGTAAAACTATCAGTTTTTAGGCAAAGAAAATTTAGTTTCATTTTTATTAAGGTGAACTACTTCATTAATTAAATGGCAAAACTCTCAGAAAACTGGGGTTAGAAGAAAACCTTCTCTATCTGCTAAAAAGTACATTTTTAAAAAAACCTATAGGTAACATCATACTCAATAATAAAAGACTGCACGTCTGGCCAGCCCAGTGGCATAGTGATTAAGTTCACACACTCCACTTCAGCAGCCTGGGGTTTGCAGGTTCAGATCCCGGGCACAGACCTACACTCCGCTCATCAAGCCATGCTATGGTGGTGTCCCACATACAAAATAGAGGAAGATTGGCACAGATGTTAGCTCAGCAACAATCTTCCTCACCAAAATAAATAAATAAATAAAAGACTGCATGCTTTCACTCTAAGATTGGAAATAATCACACCACTTCTATTTATCATTATACCACAGGTCCTAGTTGACACAAAAATGGTAAGAAAAAGAACAGTATAAAGACTGGAAAGACAAATGTAAAACTGTCTTTGATCACACCATGATAGGACTGTGTATGTAAAAAGAATCTAAAGCACCTACAAAGAAAAAAACTAGAATTAATTAGTAAATATAGCAAGATATAAAGTCAATATACAAAAATCATTTTTAATGGCATTTGCAATAACATCAAAACACAAAATACTTAAGAATAAATTCATGAAAAAATGTGCAAGACATTGAAAACTAAAAAGCCTTGCTGAGAAAAATTAAAGAAAATCTATATAAAGGGAGAAAGATATACCATGATAATGGATTAGAAGACTCAGTCATGTTATAATATTAATTCTTCCCAAACTGATCTATGGATTCAACATAACTTCTATCAAAATCCAAGGAAGCTCTTTTGTAAAAATTGACATTTGGGTTCTAAAATGTATATGGAAATGCAAGACCTAAAATATCCAAAGCACTCTACCAGAAGAACAAAGTTGGAGGACTAATTTTACTTTATTTGAAAAGTTATTACAAAGCTGCTTATGTAGACAGTATGTTATTGGAATAAGGATAGCTAAATAGATTAATGGGAAAAAATGAAGAGTTCATAAAAAGACACAAAAATATATGTTCAATCAATATTTAACAAGGCACCAAAGCAATTCAATAAGAAGAAAGTCTTTTAAACGGTGATTCTAGAACAATGGAATGTTTATATGCTAATAAAAAAATAAAGCCTAACTCACACCACACACATTTATTTGAGATGAATTAGAGATCTAAACATAAAAGCTGAAAATATGATGCCTCTGAAGAAAATACGAGAGACAATCTTTGTGACATTGGGTTAGACAAAGATTTTTAGGGCAGACACAGAAGACACTAACAGCAAAAGAAAAATTTGGTAAACTGAACTCTATTAAATTTTAAAACTCATACTCACCAAAAGACACTATGAGGAAAGTGAAAAGGCCAGCCACAGACTGGAGGAAATGTTCCTAATGCATGTATCTACAGAGAGTCAGTTTTTGTAAGCACCTCCTACATAGCACAAAAAAGAAAAATAATCCAACTTAAATTGGGTGAAGATTTAAACAGACACTTCAAAATGAAAGATATATGATTGAACCATAAGCACTTGAGAAAACTGCCTGGCGTCATTAGTCATCAGGAAAACGCAAATTAAAACCACAAGGAGATACCGCCGCCTGCCTGCTGGAGTGGCCCCAATTAAAAACACCAGCAACAACAAATGTTGGCAAGGTTATGCAACAGCTGGGGCCCTCATGCATTCCTCACAGGAGCGTAAAATGATGGGACCACTTCAAAAATCTGTTTTTTCTTGGTTTTTTTTTTTTTTTTTTTTTTGCAGGGAAGGATTCGCCCTGAGCTAACATCTGTTGCCAATCTTCCTCTTTTTTTTTCCTTTTTCTTCTCGCCAAAGCCCTAGTGCATGGTTGTGTATCCTAGTTGTAAGTCCCTCTAGTTCTTTTATGTGAGCCACTGCCACAGCATGGCAACTGACAGAAGGGTGGTGTGGTTCTTGCAACCAGGAAAGGAACCCAGGCTGCCAAAGCAGTGAGAGCACCAAACTTTAACCACTAGGCCATCAAGGCTGGCTCTGGAAATCTTCTCTTAGGTATTTCCCCAAGAGTAATTAAAGAGTGTGTCCACAAAAGGACTAGTACTGAGTGTGCCTGGCAGCTTTATCTATAATAGCCCAGCCTGGAAGCAACTAAAATATCCATTAACTGGAAAAAGCACAAATTGTGGTATATTCATACCATATACAATTATGCATATAAATTACAGAGAATAAATAAGTAATACATATAACCATGTATTCATCTTCAAGGATGAATCTCAAAACCATTATAATTAGCAAAAAACACAGAAAGGGGTATATAGTGCTTTATTCCATTTATATGAAACTCTAGCCCAGGTCAAAGTAACAAAGTGATGGAAATCGAAACAGGAGTTGCCTCCGAGAAGGTGTTCACTGGGAAGGGGCCTGTGGGAGCTTGCCCGAGGGATGGAGATGTTCTCTGTCTTGATGGAGCGTGAGTTACAGGGCATACCCACCATCAAAGCTCATCTCGCTGTGTATAATATTCCCAATACACAAGTCAATATCCATAGGACTCAAACTCTTAAAATGTTTTTTTTAGTAAGAATAAAATAGGCATTCTAAGAGATGAGAAAATATTGTCCACATCTTAACTGGCAACATTTTCTTTCTTTTTCATTATGCTTTATGATGGATAGTAGCTTAGATTTAATAATATACAAAAATATATGTGGAAGTCCATGGTCCATTCACAGGAAATAGTGCTTAATGAATAGTTAGTCTTTTCTCTCTTTTTTTCCAACAGGACTTGGTGTTCCATTATCCACACACTCTGCTAAAGAAATAATTCTTACCATGAAACATGCTGTAATGACCAGGACATGGGCATCTACATGCCCAGTTTGACTTTAGATACATATAAGACTTCCTTTGTTCCTAATGACACTCTTGGGCCTGCAAGCCCTGACTTCATTGGTTAAAGATGGTTTTCATTAGGAAGAATGACTAAGACCACCAGAATGTGTCCCATGTTCCCAGGTCTCCAGTGAATCTGCTCCCTAAGAACGTCTGACTTAGAAATGGTCTTCACATCTAGGGGAATCTGTTAAACAAGCCCACGAGTCTGTCTGTCCTCGCTCTCCTCCCAGCTTCCCGGGTGTAATTCTCAGTGTCCTGCTTAAATTTCCTCTGCTGGCCCGGAATCTTGTGATGATTGGCTGGCCCAACTCCCGGATTCTCACAGGCCCACTGCACTGCTCTGACATGCCTGGACTGGAGTTGTTTACCTTTGATGGCCTCTGCCAAGTCCCAATTACCACTGCAACCACAGCCTGGAAGTCTCGGAAATGCATTATTTCCTTAACTGATGCTCACACTCTGCAGGGCCCTCAGAGCCCTCCCCGTCCTTCAGTTTCTCCCACTCAGGATAATTACATACTTGTTTCCAGGAATAAATAGATGACACTGTTGGCCCAGTCCTCCTTCTCTCCCTGTCACCATGGTTTTTGCAGCTCTCCCTACATTGGCAGGGTGTCTTCCCTCTTCTGTGACTTTGGGCTCAAACATGTCACCTATATTGCTCAGGGAATGTCTGCAGGTGTGACGCAAGCTGGGGCTCCACATATGCGAGTGGGTGTGGACCTGCTTTCCTGCACCTCTGCTTTTGCTGTGAGAAGAACAGTCCCCAGTTTCTCACTCATGTGAGGAGGATGAGAGACAAATGGAGCAGACCCAGACCCAGAGGCAGCTTAGAGCCTCCCAGCAGAGCCCAGCCAAGATCAGCAGATACATGAGAAATGAACACATCGTTGATTGCTGCTGACACCTGGGGTTATTTGTTATGAAGCAGTAGCTGTCTGATACAAGTCATTCCATTGTAGGCTTCAGAGGGCAAAACCAACATCTTCTGTTTTCTTTGCATCTCCTTTTATTATTTTCAGAATTCTCTTAGGAAACACTTCTAATTAAACTGCCAAATATCTTGCTTCTCCAGGCATTTTGACACATTCCCTTACAGCACAAGGTCTTTGCCTGTAATGTGCGTATGAGTAATTACATGTTCATGGAACAGACCTACACTCAGCAAACACCATGTATAAGGCACTGAGCTACACATGAGGAAGCAGGGCTGCAACAGGGGGGTTCACAGCAAGAAGTGGACCTGTGGGCAGCGGGGGCCAGACTGAGGGGGTCCTGAGCCAGGTGAAGAGATTTCCACAAGCATGGAAAACCATGGAAGGATTTTCAAAGGTGCTATGATCATGTCTGTGCTTTAAAAACCCTGGTAGAAGCTTTTAGAGAAAGAGCAATTCAAGACTATGTCTTCAGTCCCTACAAGGGATAATGGGAGCCTCCGCATTCCAAGGCTACAGAACACATATAATGTTAATAACAAACCCTGCAAACACGAATAAACCCAAATAAAAATACATAGAGAACTTAGTACAAGTTAAAGCCAAATTAAAGGCGGAGACCACGTTCTTCAGTGGGCCAAGGATCCCCAATTCACGTCCGGAGGCATTCAAGTGCGTGTGTATATTGACCTTGTCAGTACACCGAGCCAATGAGGAGCCTGGCACCTCCACTCTATTTGTTTTAAAATGTATAAAAATGCTACTGGGGTTCATAAATGTAAAGTATTCTTTAATACTGGATATACAATTACTTTGTGAGATGATATATTGTCTTATCTGGTGGATACTGAAAGTTTAACTGCTACATATAAGGGAGGTCTGAAATATTTTGAGGTTTAAAAAGGATGTCACATACAAAAATATTTCAGGGGTAAAATAATAAAGTTTGTTCAGTAGGATCCCACTTATAAAAAGTGTATGTGTTTCATGCTTACAAAGAGATTGGAGTTGGATAATTGACAACATTTAGTGGGTATATATGACTACCTGCTTTTCATGTATTAACTTCTTCATTGCACATGAATTCTGTGAGGTGGGATCTTTGTCACATTTTACAAATGCAGGGATTGGATCAGAGAAGGTGAGTCACTTTCCCATTCTAGGCCATCAGGTAATGAGGGCCAGAGACAGAATTTGAATTGAGCCATCCTGACCTGGCAATAATTTGCATTTCTAACAAATTCCCAGATAATGATGAAGCCAAGCATATATTTTCATCTGTCCCAGATTTCAACATATGGGTTTTCCTTTTCTCTTAGAATTAATTACTTAATTTTTACACATGTTGTCTTCATCAGTCATGGAATTTTTTGTGGTTTGCTTTTTAATTACTGAATATTTAGATGATCAAAGAAGACAAAAAAAAAAGAAGTGCCCCCTTAGAATTTGGTTTGCTAGAAATGGCAGATGGGGGTGGGGGGGAGACCTTGAAATTTGTAGTTTTAATGGAATATAATTATCCACATGTCTACATTCAGTAAAAGACCAAACCTGGATTCCTGATGCTAAGGCTTTCCCCATAAGTGGCACATATTTATGATGGGCTGTATAATGTGATTCCAAAGGAAGATTTTTAAGGTTGGCTTTTCAATCCAGGAGTATTGCTATAATTTTTACAGGCATTGTAGGTCTGGAACTCAGCTTTCTTCAAACTCTCCTTTAATCCTGGTAATTACAGAATGAGATATATATATCACCATTGTGTATTTTCCCAGGGAGGAAGCAGAGGTTACAGAAAGTTTTAGGTCTCACTCAAGATTACAGAGCTGGGAACAACTGAGTAGGAATTCACACTCACGCTAGGGGCAAATAAACCCACGTCCTAAGCACAGTGTCCTGGCCTCTCACTGCCGTTGAAGGTTGAGCGCCAGCCCTGTCTAGGGACACTCACGAATGGTGAACAGATGATATGGGAGCTCACACTCAAATTTACATTTCCAAAAAATAAAGATTTGGATGCAATTCATGGATCCAGTTTCTTTGGAAAGAAAATAGTGACCACGGGTGTCCATTCTGATTTATTTCTTCCCATATTTATTTCCCATAGCAACAGACTCAGACTTAAGTAACTGTAGATAGATCTAGAAGTTGTTTCCAGTCTGAAACATGAGCCCCAGGCCCCAGATAGAGGAGAATAACACAGCACTTTAAGCCACGACAAAGACAACCCCCCTGCGAAGGATCTTGGAGTCCCTTGACAGTGAACGTTTCCAAGTCTCATTCCCTTCCCATCCTAACCTCTCTCTGTATCTTCCCTGTGTCCCCAATATCTGCAAAGGGATCAACCATGTTGAAGGTCAAGCTTTCCAAATTTTTCCATCAATGACAATTGCACCATCACTCTCAAAAATGTGATTCTAAGTTATCCTTTATTCCATTCTTTCCTTTGCCTCCACATGGACCCTCACTCTCTACAGTGCTTCCAAGATCCCCCTCCTCTCGCCCATCCACAGTCGCTGCCCTGAACCCCAGGGCCTTGAGCACCAAGAGCCCCCCACATGGCTACCCCATCCCTCCAACATCACATCATCAGCCTCAGCAAGTCTCGCCAGCAACTCCACCCAACAGAGACCTCCTGGCCATGCTTACGGAACCTCCAGAAACCTTCATCAGTTTGGAGAACAACACCCCTCGCCTGCTCTCTTAAGGACAACGACTGCATCTTTTTTTCTCTGTGCGAAGAACCTTTCGTGGTTAGTGAGGTGCAAAGGTACCATTGTGCTGAAAATATGCTACAAAATGTTACTTTTTTTCCCATTAAATTCTGTAGAATTAGGAGACTGATTCTACTACAAGGAAATTAAGAAAAGTAGTGTGATTTTGTATTTGGATGCCTTACAAAAAGAATCAGAATATTTTCCATTTTCCAGAAAAGTCCCATATTAAGACCAGTGGTTTTATCTAATACAGTTAATCACAAACAAAACTGATACTGGCATCCTATTTTAAAATATACTGGGTCTACTCAAGCCAATAGCCAGAGGTGGCCAAATTTTTCCCAAATAGTTTTTCTTGCATGTGAATAAAGGAAAGAAGAGTGGGTTTTAAAAAATGAGATGAGAAAAAGAAAAGCAAAAGCAGTATTTTGACACAAATGACAGATGTTTGGGAACCGCTTCCCTCTGCCACACTGCCAACCCAGAGTACCAGACACATCAGAGCCTGGAAATAATGCAAACCCAGTTTCAAATTCTTGCTAACCATGTATTCTTGGGTTGACATTTCAGAGTCTGTTTCCCATCAACAAGATGAGAAAAACAGTCCCCACCTGCATCATCATGGTGAGAGTTATAAAGATAAACGACTTTGAACCAGATAACCAGGTCAGTAGAGAAGGCGGGAATCAGAGATGGCAATCCCACAGAAGTGAGTTTTATTTTAGGATGAGATGATATCAACTTAAAGATATTTAACCATTACCAGGAAGAGATGACACCCTAAACACTAGAAAATCATGCCTTAAAACACCACCACCTAATCCAGTTCACTCTAACGGGGGCTTTAGCTAAGACAAACACATGACATGATGTTAGAAAGCAGCTCTTTCGGGTCAAGCCACTCGGTGTTACAAGATACAACTCAATCTTGGGGCAGAATTCTCTCTCCTTGGAAAACACCACAGTGGAGCCCTTTGGTCCTTGAGGAAACTGTGGCTTCTGAAAGCAGCCCTGAGAGTTCAGCCCTGAGCCCGGGCTGGTCTCTTCCACAGGAAGGGACGTGAAGGGGAGGGCGGGTGCTTTGTCTGCAAGGAAATTGTTCAGAGAAGGACAGACTAAATAAAATCATAGCAGAAGGGACCCTAGAGATCATCTACGCGGGTCTCCTGGTTCTACAGAATTTAAAGAAAAAAAAAACACATTTCTACAGCACTTTTCGAGACCAAACACTTCCCACTCATGCTCTCATTCGGATACAGTCGCCGACAGCCACTGACGGGGTAGGATGTGCCGGCTACTCTTCTCAGCACCTCCCATGAACTCACAGGTACTCACAGATCCTCAGCTCAGAAGTGGCCGTTATTACCCCACTTTACAGGTGCAGGTTTGAGGCAGAGAGAGGTTCCCCCACGCTCCCGCAGCTCAACACGGGCAGAGCTGGGACACAAGCTACAAACCACCATGTTGTAATTTCCCTCACTTAGTCCCAACGACCTGCGCACTGAGTATTACAATCACCCACATTTTACTCCTGTGGGCACTGGGTCGGGAAGTTAAGTGACTTTCCCAAGGTCATACAACAAGTGATGGTAGATGCAGGACTCAAGTCAAGTTTTCAAACCAGAGTCAATGCTATTTCTGTGTTTTCAGGAGCCAAAGCAGAAAAAGACTGATTCAGTGGGGGTCAACTGCGCCCACAGCTGGTCTCCTGAGAGCCAACCTCAGTCCTGGGCTCAGCTCACAGGACATGGCCGACCAGCTCCTTATCCGATGCATTGCTGCGTCGTCACACCCGCAGCCTCCACAGTGTTCCCTCAACGGCCTCATTGCTGAGTGAGCCCCGGACCCAAACCAGACCTGAGAGTAAATGAGTCGTGCTGTAATAACGTATGTGAAAATGAGCCAGGATTCAGTGAATCGCCGCTGGGAATGGCTGGAGGGCAGGAGGGGGCCAGCTGTAGGATAATGACGCCTTTCACCTCCGAGCAACCACTGACAGTCGTAGCAAGGCCAGACACGTTCACAAAGTATTTTCCTCTTAGACTGGCCACAGGGAGAAATTCTGATATTCTCCAATTACTTTCAGTCTAATCACTGGACCCAAAGTCACCATCAGGACTGAAACCAGAACCATTATCTGTAATTGGGGCAAGACAGAAAAACATGAAATGTCATGAAGTTTAAGTGCCAGCAAACTCTTGAAGAGGCGAGAAGCAGAGAGACTTTTAGAGCTCACCAGGTGCCCTGACTGAACTTCGGCCTTAAGATTTTCCTTTTTTGAAGCGTGGGTGGATTTCAACGGCAAATGACCACTTCACAACAAGGAGGGTCTCCGAGGATATAGTGGCTTGACTTCACCTTCCAGGGGTTCTTTCTTCCAGGAAAATCTTTAGAAACGGCCCTTCACGCTCCACATATACAGTCTACTCCCATACTTGCTTTTGCAGAAAACTCTAAATAACAGGAGTACGGACGTTTGGGGCTGAGGAGCAAAGTGCTCTAATTGGGATGTAAGTTGTTCGTGTTTGAACCAAAGGTGGGTCTCGGGCTGGTGAGGCCTGGCCACAAAAACCCTTCGTTTCACTCCTGTCCCACCTCCTCAGTGAACGTTTCCTAATTCCCTCCCCTGGCAAGGGAGTTGCATTGTCTTAGAACTTCCGTTGCGCCGAGTCCGTCTGTTTATTTCTCAGCCATCCAAGGTGGCTGTGTAGAGAAGGGCTTCTCTGTTTGATTCTGACGTGTCCCCATCTTGTCCCCACCTCAGACAAGTGGTTCCCAAAGGGTGGCCCCAGGATCCAGGGCCCCTGGGACCAGTCAGGAGATCAGTGAGGCCAGAACAATTTGCATAAAATATTGATGCGTTCTCTGCCCTGTCACTCTCACAGTGACTTGTGGTGACACCTGATGGCATGTGTCCTAGGGTATTAAGAATTGGTCCTTTTTAATACTAATCATAAATATTGAGAGATATAACCGTGTCAAGAAAAGCCCTTCAGGATCCTCAATGAGTTTTAAGAGCATAAAGGGATCCTTACACCAAAAAGTTTGAGAAATGCTGATTTAGACCATAAACGTAAATTATTTGAGGATAAGAACCTTGTGCTATACACTTATTTGTTCTAATTTTCCACCTAGCCGACTTTCCTAATAACGGCAAATGCACGTAATGCCTGAGATGCGCGGGCCCGGGCTACGCCCCGCCGCGTCCTCACCACAGCCGCGTGAGTTTGGACTCCTCGCCCCACTGGACAGGTGAGGAAGTGAAGTCAGAGCGGCCACAACCCAACCAGGACACAGGCCGCACAGCAGGAGAGCCGAGCTGGGGACACGGCAGGGGCTCCGGGGTGGGCTGTTGCTGACGCCGCGCACACGGGTCTGCACCTGAGGACCAGCTGCCCCAGACGTCGGTCCCCTGGCTCTGCGCCGGCGGGACCAGAGCGCTCCAGTGTGGCCCTGAGACCAGAGCCGTGACCTCGCAAAGGGCGTGACCGCAAGGGAGAGCCCATCCTAATTAGAGGGGCGGGTAAACCTCGGGAAGATTACAGAGGGCCGGCGGAGTCGCCGAGCTGTGTGTCCTGAGCGAGCCAGTCCCCAAGGTCTGGACACGCTCCTTCAGCTGCAGCAACAGTTCACGCTGCTCCGCGGAGTTTCCTTTTTGGATGTTTATAGCTGGTTCCGACAGCTCCGCTGTGTTTTGCTTTCCTCCGTCCTGGGCTTGGTTCTGCCTTCCTTCTAGAAGACACCCGCCCCTCTGACGGGGTTTTCCATCCTCCTCGTGGTGAAACAGAGGGGGCGTTTTCCTGCATCCATCTGTGCCTGGTTCTGGCTACTGGTCAAATCCCGCACCTGCTGGGAGGAGGCTCTGCACCCATTACACTGCAGGGGTGCACATGAATTCACGTCTCCCCACAGGATGTTCACGGATATGCTGGACAAGACTTATAAGGAAAAAACTGAGGAGGGAAAGGTATTATTAACGACGTATCAAAAATGCATGTTTCACGCTCATTTTATAACCCGATATCTACTGTAATTTTTCAGTCTCAGAATGACTGTTTTTAAATGTGCAGCCACAAGAACCAGAGCTCCGTGGCAGCCCAGCTCTGTGACGACCCACTCTGTGATGGGGCGGTCCAGCCCCCCAGGAAGGTCAGCCTGGGCCCCCACCCGCCGCCAGCCCAGGCTGGGTCCCGCTGCTGCTTCATCTCGCTGGACCTGAGGATTCGCTGCTGACCTGCAGCGTTCCCGACAGGGAGGAAACCTACAGACACACTTTGGCAGAAGTGTTCAAATAGAACAGATTCTAAATATTTATCTTTTGCAGATCGCCAGCGCCACGAGAAACAGCAAGTCTGGTGCAAATTCACCTAATAAGGCAACGTCTCGTCCTGGTTTACGCCGTGGGCGGCGCTCGTGCCTTCACACGTCTATTACGCCCAGGGCTCTGCTGTCATTTCCGAAGCGAGAGTCTCCTGGCTGTCTGGAGCAAGAGGACAATGGGACAGCGACCTCCACAGAGGTCAGGGAGGTTTAGCCGTTAGAAATCAACTCTGCCCCTAACACGGGGACTTACATGCAGGGCCACCACCCGGAGGACTTCCCCAAAGGATGTAAGCAGAATGCTGAGATGCTCCAGGAGAAACCCAGGCTCCGAGCACTGAGCCTGGACATCCCTGGACGACACCTCTCCTCCCCCTCACCATACACCTGTGCAGAGATGTCCCCCTCTGGACATCTCTCCTTCCTGAACGTTCTCCAAGTCTGCAAGCCCTCATGCTCGCTCTACCACGGGTTCCCATATTTAGGGTGATCCCTTACCGGGGACACACAGTTTGAGCTGCAGAGGACACGTGTCATCTTCACTAGTGGTCCTATTGACAGTCACGTTTCTGCTCCCTGCTGCTCTTTCCTGTGGTCCTCTGGGGCCCCAGACCATCTTGCCAAGACTAAGGTCTGCGGGTCGCTTAACCAACACTCGTCCCTCCACCAATCCCCCATGAGCACGCTCAGAGCCAGGCAATCCCCCCGCATCGCTCCACCAGCTCCCCTCCCTCCCTCACCTGCACGGGTGCCAGGCTCATTGGTCACCCCCAAACTAGGGTTTTCAGCTGAAAAACCGTATGTCCACTGGGGAGAGGGCTGCAGGGACATCAGCTGTGTTTCTTTTCTGGGCATTCTTTCCTGGTCTTCTGTGTGTGGGAGGGAGCCATTCCCCCAGGGTCCACCCACTCCTTCACTCCAGGGAGAAGCACGTGACCCTGGTGTGGCCAGTGAGCATGTCCCATCCCTCTGGCCCCATGATTGGTTCAGGGGTGGACGAGTGACCCAAAACAGTCTACTGAAAATAACTTCTGGGACTTTCACTTAAAAAAAAGAAAAACCACTGGATTGTTAGCAGTCTGGGCAAGAAAAGCCTGGAGCTGCCAGTGCCCACACGTGGAGGAGGGCCGCCTGAGAATGAAGCTGATACAGAGACGGGGGGACAGGGTCCTGATGACCTGGTGTGGCCCTGAAGCCCCCTGAGCTGGAAACTAGGACATGCAGTTAACAGTCAACAGACTGTTCTGCACGTCAAATTTTTTTTTGGTTGTGTTACAGGCACTCACTGCCGAAACAGTTGAGACCAATACTTCTCGCTCCTTCCTGTCTTCCTCAGTCTGGCCAGTAAATTGTGGTCCCAGGACCTGAAGCATTGGCACCATCCCCTGGGAGCCTGCCAGAAATGCAGTTTCTCCTCCTAATGAATCAGAAACTGCATTTGAACAAGATTCCAGGGGTGATTCTGGTGCCACCAAAGTTCTAAGCAGCTCTGATCCACAGCACAGGAGCAATGAGGTGGACGGAGGAAGCAACAGGTAAGCACAACATTCATCAAATGAGC
Source organism: Tapirus indicus (assembly GCA_031878705.1). Lineage (NCBI taxonomy): Eukaryota > Metazoa > Chordata > Mammalia > Perissodactyla > Tapiridae > Tapirus > Tapirus indicus. The sequence goes on along the minus strand of CM062941.1, from coordinate 30,340,343 downwards.
AAAAGTTCCAAAAGCTCTGTTAACGGGCCTCAAAGCTTTAACAACATGTGTCTCCTCTCGCCTGGCACTTCCATTAGTCCTGAGAAAACTCATCCCGCAGACATAATCACACATGTGCAGAAAATTGTATTAGAAATTTATTGTTAGAAATTAGAATAAGAAATTTATTCTTTAAAGAATTGTTAATAATACCAAAATATTAAAATCAATATAAGAATCTACTCTTGAGAAACTGCTTCAGTAACTACATTATATCATATGATGGTGTAAAGTGGAGCCATAAAAATAATGCCGTAGAAAAGCATCTCACAAACATTACTATGCAAAAGAATCATCTGGAGAGCTTATTAAAATTTCAAATTCCTGGACCCCATCCCCAAGATGCAGATTCAGCAGGTGGTGCCCAGGAGCCCGCATTTTTCCGATAATCTGAGAGGGTCCACAGACCACGCTTCAAGAAATACTGCTGTAGAATATTATTTGATGACACGGAAAAATGCTCCCAGTCATCTGTGAAGTGCAAAAGGAGATTACGTGTACAAGGCACACGCACAACAGGATGTGGTATATCCACCAGCAAAGGCATCATGAGTTATTTCTGGATTGTGAATTTACAAGGTATTTTATGCTATTTCCTTGTTTGCTAATATTTCCTACAATAAACATTTATAACATTTGTACCAAACAAAAAACTGTTTTCACTGCTAGTTTAAACACAGGTGCATTTGTCCCCAGGCAGAGCCAATTTGCAGGTGAAATAAAGAGCAGCCCATGTTGGGCATAACAACAAAAATGAGTTGTTACAAATGTTTTGCTTCACAACACCGCCGTTGCAAAGCGGTACATGAACCACTGAGCATCCCTGCTCCTTTCAGAGACGGTGACTCCACACCTCGGTTATCACTCAATCGGTTGTGAATGTCATTGCAAGTTATGTGCTCTTGGAGGAGATGAAGGAATGAAGAAAAGATTTTCAAAAACTATATGGCCAACAATAAATAAATAAAGCAGAAATAAATGCAACGAAGGATTAGATTAGAGATGTCCCCACCAATAATAACAGTGGTACATTTTCCATCCCTGACAGTGTTTAAAATACTCTCCTTAGTAATTAAAATTATGATATATTCAATTCTCTCCTCTCCTCAAATTTTATTTGCAAATTCTTTCCTAAATCACCTGGAGCCTCTCTCCTGGGTTCGTAAATGTCAGAAACAAGGCCCATTACAGAGGCTGTTTCAAGCTCTCATCTTAAAGAACTTCCTTCAGTGCCTCTGTCCTCCTTTCAAATTGGGGCACTTGTTAAAGGAGCATAAACACAACCCATGGACAATCTAGAGCCCTGTGAGAGATGGCTTCCTTCTAGCTAAGACTACAACTGAATGTCCACAGCAATGATCTGAGTTGTGGAGAACAGGGAAGCAGCCTGTGACCAGCTCCGACAGCTGTGTCAAGTTTCGTCTGCTTGTTCCTGAAGAGACCACGGCCAAGAACTTGTCTCTTCTCAATATCTTCCTGTACAACATCTAACCTCTTATGCTCTTGCTTCTAAGACCCTGTTTCTAGTCACCATTAATTCTATTCCCAGTCATCTCCTCACCTCATGGCCAACTTCTGAATATTTTTAAGTCTTAACACTGTTCCAGAACCTAGAAATAGACCCAGGCAAATACAGTTACCTGATGTTTGACAAAGGAGCAAAGACAATTCAATGGAATAAGGATAATGTTTTCAACATACGGTCCTGGACAACCACATCCAAAGAAATGAATACAGACACAGACATTACACCCTTCACAAAAATTAACTCAAAATGGATCATAGACCTAAACATTAAATGCAAAACTATAAAACTTCTAGAAGATAGCATAGGAGAAAATCTAGGTAACCTTGGGTTTGGTGATGACTTTTTAGATACAACAGCAAAGGCATGATCTATGAGAGAAATAATCAGTAAGTTGGACTTCATCAAAACTGAAAACGTCTATTCTACAAAAGGTATTATTAAGAGAATGAAAAGACAAGCCACAGACAGGGAGAAAATATTTGCAAAACACATATCGCATAAAAGACTTATGTCCAAGGTATAGAAAGAGCACTTAAAATTCAACAATAAGAAAACAACCCAATGAAAAAAAATGGGGCAAAGATCTGAACAGACACCTCACCAAAGAAGATATAGAGATGTCAAATAAGCATATTAAAAAGATACTCAATATAATATGTCTTAAGGGATTGCAAATTAAAGCAATAATGAGTATGATACCGCTACACACCTATTAGGATGGCTAAAACCCAAAATACTCACAAAACCAAATGCTGGTGAGGATGTGGAGCAACAGGAAGTCTCATTCATTGCTGGCAGGAATTCAAAGTGGTACAGCCACTTTGGAATACAGTTTGGCAGTTTCTTACAAAGAGAAACATAGTCTTACAATACCAACCAGCAATAGAGTTTCTTGGTCTTTAACCAAATGAGTTGAAAACTTATGCTCACACACAAATCTGCACACAAATGTTTATAGCAGCCTTATTCATAATTGCCAAAAATTGGAAGCAACCAAGATGTCCTTCAGGAGGTGAATGGATAAATAAACTTTGCTACATCCAGATAAGGGAATATTATTCAGCACTAAAAAGAAATGAGCTACCAAGTCGTAAAAAGACATAGAGGAACCTTAAATGCATATTACTAAGTGGAAGATGCCAGTCTGAAGGCTACATACTGTATGATTCCAACTATATGACATTCTAGAAAAGGCAAACTATGGAGTAAAAAGATCAATGGTTGCCAGGGGTTGGAGAGATGGAAGGATGACTAGGCAGAGGATTTTAGGGCAGAGAAAATACTCTGCATGAGGTCATAATGGTGGATACAGGACATTATGCATTTGTCAAAACCCATAGAATGTATGATACAAAGACCGAACCCTAATGTAAACTATGGACATTAGTTAACAACAATGTATCAGTATCAGTCCATCAATTATAACAGATGAACCACATTAACGCCAGATGTTAATTACAGGAGAAACTGACAGGGGTGGGGGTAGGCGGGGTATGTGGGAACCTTCTGTGCTTTCTGTGCAATTTGTCTGTAAACCTAAAACTGCTGTAAAAATTAAAGTATACTAAATATACAATAAATAAACAAAATAAAATATTATTTCACATCTGAAAAGAAGACATCAAATTCTCACAACAGACACTGTGACCTCCAACTTATTCTTTGAGTGTGGCCACTCACTTCCGCCGGTTCAACTCGTCTTTGACCTTATCAAGACCTTCAGACTCTTAAATCATTCTGGTTCCTCTCTGTCATTTTATTTGCTCAAAACTCTAAAGTTTCACTTTATGTTACATCTACAAATGGCTGAAAATGTTACAAGGAAACTCATAGTCATTCAGTATTTTATTAAGCATCTACCAGATGGCCACCGTGGCTTTACAAATTATAAAAAGGCACAAAGAGGAAATAGAAGGCATTACTTTTTAAACACAGAGGCAAGACATGAAGCAAAGAGAAACCTCTTAAGTAATTTTTTAACATCTGCTTCAACCCATAATTGCACTTCATAAGCAGTTTGGTTGTAACACGTTATTATTTCAAAAATTAAAGCAATGGCTTCAGATAAAATATTTCAGTACTCATAACAACACATAGTGATTGAAAAATGCTTAAAATTAAAAAAAAAAAAAGTCTTGAGCTGATAAAAACCCTCTTCCCAACCAAGCATCTTAGAGGAATTTTTCTTTTTTTTAGTTTTAAAAACTAACTTCTGATATGAAGAAAGTATCCTTCTTTTACTTGATGCAGAATCACTCCAAAACAGAAAAACAAACTTATTTCCAAGTTTCCAAACAAAGGAGAAAACATGCCTTTTAGTTGAGACTAATCTTGGAAAATTTATTTCTCAAGTTAAGTTCAAAAAGTTATGAGCAGTAGAAAAACGGGGTTAGAGAGAGTGTTCCTTTTCATTCTTAGTCAAGGATTGATTGTAAATAAAGATGTGACCTCTCCGATTCGATGCTGTATTGTCCTGCCTGCTTTACAATGTCTTCCCAACAAGCCATCTGACAGCAGAGTGCTTCTTCCAGTATGACTAAACATGCCACACGCGACATTCTGCAGAGTCTGACTCTGATTTAGAAGTGGTTAAGTATTAATACTAAAGGCTGAAAGTTCCTTTGATGCTTTTTAGCTTAGTTAAAAATTTCAGTTCTGAAAACATAATAAAACCACAAATGTACAGCAAACCATCGATTACCAGGATTTGTTATAAAATCTTAAATGTTGCATTTTATTTACAGTCTGTGTTACTGAAAATTGCACAGGAATCACGTACTTCACCAAAAATTGTGCAGCTGTGCACAAACACTCAGGGCAGGCTTAGGTGGCACAATGAATATTCGAGAGAAACATCCCGGCTGGCAGAAGTGGCAGATGCATTGTGGTGGCTTCAAAACATACATAAATTATTTTCTTAGTCAACAAGAACTATACTTGGCTGGATTTCAAAACAATAATAAAAAAGAATCCCAATTGAAAATAACTATTTTATACAAAATGTTTGTGATGATGACAGCAATAACTAAGTTGGGGGGAAATTCTCAATTTTGTCTTCAGCCAGCATTTGATTCACTGGAATAAATTTCATTCTAGTTCAAAATGGAAACTCATATCAATGGTGCATGAGGAACTACCCAAATGGTTTTCATGAGGGTGACTTCTCTACTGACTACAAAATCATTGCTGCTCTAAAGGGACTTTTCAATAGAAAGATGTCTAGAATCTAGAGGAACTACAGAAAGAAGGATGAAGATGGGTGGTTGAAGACATACGTCCATGGGGGACATATGAATGGTTAATTCCACCTCCACGCTGAGCCTTTTTTATTCAGAGGTTTTGCTTTCACTGCAAAACATCTAAATCCAAGCCACACTACAATAATTTTATTCTATATGTTATGGACTGAACTGCATTCCCCCAAAATTCATATGTTAAAGCTCTGACTCCAAAGTGACTATATTTGGAGATAGGGTTTTTAATATAATCACCTTTTAGGAAGGTAATTAAGGTTAAATGAGGTCATAAGGGTGGGACCCTAATCCGAGAGAGCTGGTGTTCTTACAAGAAGAGGAGATAGGACACCAGGAACGTGCACACACTGAGAGAGGCACGTGGGGACAGATAGAAGGTGGCCATCTGCAAGCCAGGAAGAGAGCCCCCACCAGGAACCCACTCTGCCAGCACCTTGATCTTGGACTTGAATTTCTGATAAATGTGGAATAATTTTAGTATAAGTATATCCCATTCAAAATTTATACATATATTTTGTAACGTTTCCTCTTATTCTTCCCCCATTCTGAGTTGCTGTTGATATAACTTTTAATCCACTTCATTAGCTTAAAAAGAAAAAAGTTCAAAGTGGAGAGAGGAAATTATCTGCTGGAGTTAACTCCCAATTCTCCCCTCAAGGTTCAAGTTAATCTCAAGTAAAGGGAAGGGAGAAAGGGCACATTCTTGCACGGCAGTGAGACTCTGCGTGAAGCTCTGATGGTGGCAGCAGCAACAGCTCACTGTCTTCCCTGAAAGGGGCTCCACTCTGGCTGACAAAGGGGTCCTTGGTTAGGAAACAGTGTCTCAGATACAGCACCAAAAGCACAAGCAACAGAAGAAAAATAGATAAATTGGACTTCATCAAAATTAAAATCCCTTGTGATTCAAAGGACACCATCAAGAAAGTGAAAAGATAACTCACAGAATGTGACAAAATATTCGCAAATCATATATCTGATAAGGAACTTGCATCTAGAATACATAAAGAAGCCTAAACCTCAATGGTAAGACTGAATATAACCAAAGTTTTAAAATGCACACAGGATCTGAATATACATTTCTCCAAGGAAGACATACAAATGGCCACTAAGCACATGAAAAGGTGCTCGACACCCTTAGTCGTCAGGGAAATGCAAATCAAGACCACAGTGAGACACCACTCCACACCTAATAGGGTGGATGCAATCAGAAGAATAACAAGTGCTGGAGAGGATGTGGAGAAACCGGTACTCATGCATTGCTGATGGGGTGGAAACTGGCACATCCACTCCAGCAGTTCCTAAAAATGTTAAACACAAAGTTACCATCTGACCCAGCCATTCTTCTCCTGGATACGTACCCAAAAGAAGACAAAACATACGTCCACACAAAAACGTGAACACAAATGTTCCAAGCACCATTATTCATACAGGCAACAAGCAGAAACAACCCGAGTGTCCATCAACTAATGAATGGATACATAAAATGTAGTCTATCCTTATGATGGAATATTATTCAGGCATAAAGAGGAATGAAGTCCTGATACGTGCCGCAACATGGACGCTCCTTATAAACACGCTGAGTGAAAGAAGCCAGTCACAAAAGACCACGTATCATATGATTCCACCTATATGAATAATGCACAGAATGAGTAAATCTGTAGAAACAGAAATAGATTAGTGGTTATCTAGGGCTAGGGGGTTGTCAATGGAGAATGACTGGTAATGGATACGGGGTTTTGTGGGTTTGGGGAGTGATGAAAATGTTCCAAAATTAGATCGTGGTGATTGTTGTGCAACTCTGTGACTATACTAAAAACTTCTGAATTGTACGCTTCAAATGGGTGAATCTGTGGTGTGTGAATTACACCTCAACAGACCTGCTTAGAGAACAAGAGCACGAAGCACTGGTGCGTGCGAATGAGTGATGACGGCAGCAGAAGGGGGCTGAGAGGCAGGAGGGGCGGCCAGTCCCAGGGCCACCCTGGGTCATAGAAAGGACTCGAGCGTTTGGAGGTGACATGGGAAGCCCCTGGAGAGTTCTGAACAGAGGACTAGCTCATGTCTTTAAAAGACAAATTTTGAGAAAGCTGCAGTGCGGAGAAAGGACCAAAGCAGAAACACACGGGAAGGCACAGAAACCCTCAGAATCCAGTGCAGCGATCCAGCTGAAAGAAAGTTCCTAGAAATTCAATGAGAGCAGTTTCCGTGGCCCTGGTGGAAAGTGGCCGAGTCCAGACACATTCAGATGTAGAACTCACAGGAAGGCCTGAAGGATTGGATGTAGGATGTGAAGGAAAGGGTGGCATTAAGGACAACTCGTATTTTTGTGGTCTTGGCCTAATATTCAAATGCCTTGAAGACATTTAGTGTCTTCTTTTGACACAAATGTATAAGAAAAAAGTAAAATATGGCCAAAACCTTGTTGATAATAGTTAACATATGTCTGACTTGTACTCAAATTTTAATGTAAAAAAAAAATCACTAAAAAAGCTGCTTAAAATGCAGCTTCTGAGGCCCCACACCAAAGATTCCAACATTCCAATCCAGGGCAGAACAAGGAATATGCAGATTTAATAAGGACTATAGGTCAGGTGATGCAAGAGATCTGCAGGGTTTTAATAGGCACCCGCCAGTGAGCTATGGAAGGCATAGGACACCAATAAATAAAGGCACATTCTGACTTCCCGAGGAGCGTGCACTGGGTTAGGGAGACAGGACACAAACACACAACAATTTTAAGCAAAAAGAAAAACTATATATATATATATATATATATGTAATGAAGACACCCTCATACATATATACACATACACATACACGTGTGTGTATAAATGCATGCGTGTGTATAAGCACACGAATGTTGCAAAAAGAAAAATAAACTGACCAGCATGATGTAAACACAGGACCTACTCTGTGTGGTGAGGTTATTATAATCCCATCTGCTGTTTCCCTAAAGACTATACCAGTGCTGAGTCAGCACCCGATTCTGCAGAGGTCCCCAGCGGTTCATGCAAAGCCAGGTGAGAGGATCTCAGTGGGCACCTAAGACTCAGCCCCCAGCCTCCTTCCAGTGCTGTGCCCGCCTGACTGAGTTCTCCAAGGAAGCCAGGAGAGGGTGGCCGCTCCAGGTCCAGCCCGAGCTTTCAGGAGACGGGTTTGTCCCTCCACGTGTTCTTTCCCCCCTGAAACCCACGTCCATGGAAAGGAGGCCTGTGGGATGGAGGGCCCCGGATAGAAGGTACGGGGGTCCCTGCATGACCACACGGAGAACCAGGGCTCACGTAGGAGGGTCGCCTGAGAAAAACAGCAAACTTCTGACTGGTCCAGACACTGAATGTCAGGTGCATTTCTTTCAACATTTATACCTACCCCGCCTGATAAACCCTGGTATGTAATTTAGAAACGGATGCCCTAATGATTTCAGTGAGTAAACTGAAGCATTAAGCAAATCCCCTGGATTTCCCGCTTAGGTGAATTTTTGCATTTTTTTCATATGTAAAAAGGGAAAATATCTCCTCATAGGCCTAAAGTGAGGATTGCAGGAAAGTTATGCCTCTTAGAGCCACAGTAAGACCATACTGTCTGGGGCAAGGTAAGGAGATACAAAATGGTAATTCTTTACTTCTTCAATTATCTAAGTAGTCCAAGAAAATATTGACGTTATCTTCAAGTCTATTTGTGAATACACTGAACTTTAACATTACTTAAATATTCTGTGCTCTGATGCAGATAGTTTATTAAACATATAACTAAAGAGGATCTTTCTAAACAAATTCTAGGTCTGATTTTTCATCTGAAACACAATAGCCTGAGGATTCTGGCTTTAGACACTAATGTGATTTTCAGACAAAAACCCGGAGAAACACTTCTGCACCAGTATTCATCGGAGACACAGATGCAGAACACAGACGAGAAATGCACAGAAAAACATCAGTGAGGGAAAAGGTTGTATCTGTTAAAAACACAAAGGTGTTTTTTTAGATAAAAACAGTTACTTAATACATGTTTGGTTGTATACAGACACTTGCACATATACACATACCACATCATTCCCAGGGAGTAAATCAAATTCCTTGGCAAATGCATTAACTTGTTTTTCACTCGCTGCATGGTCATTCAGTTCCTCGTAAGCGTGTTAATGCGACATGCGTGGCCAAGACTCAGGCATCAATCAGCAGTGTACAAGGGTATTTCATCAATTTTATGAACTCTATCCCATTTGGAAGGAAGAGGGGCTGGTAAAATCCTTTACTACTCACCCAACATAAATCACTAATTGCCCACAGCTAGCGGGAGAGTGGCCATTTACAAGACAAGACACAGTGAGATGAGGTAGCCACTGGCAGAAGGCTCCTTGTGCTCTCCTTACGGGTGAAGGCAGGAATTCTAACTAGTTTAACTGTGAGAGTCATTTCCAAAAGACCTCCCATTGCTTATGAGCCAAATCAATTCAGTTTAGTCTTTAATCTGAGGGGAAAACCGCAGAAACAGAATCACAGTGATATCTGCTCTGCTAAGTTTCTCTTCTCGGTGTGAAAACCAAGAAGGGACATTTCATCCAGTTCATGCTTCAAACCGAATCAGTATTCAAAACAACCACATGAATCTCACTGCGACAGACAGATCTTTCCTCAGTGCTTTTGTGTTATTTATCCTATTGATACAATTTCTATCACCTGCATTCTCCCAAACTGGTGACTAGTAGCATTTATAATGAACACACCACACACACACACGCCACACACGAGATTCTCAAGAAATGTCTTCTTGTTATTTGCAAAGTCCAGGACTGATCTTGGATGTGAATGCCTGGAAATTAATTCCATTCTTATTTACTGACTGGACACTGATGGACCCAGCTGGGTGAGCTGGGGCTATCACAGACATGATCTGACTCCTGCAAGGTCATGCTCATCACTGCCATTCTAAAGATGAGATGCTGAAGCTCAGAGAGGTAAAATAACTTGACCAGGATCACACGGTGACCTGGGTGGGACCCCAAATCAGTTCCAGTGCCCTTCCACCTTCCTACTTCCTAGAGGCTGTGGGAGGTTCTAAGTGGTAGCAATCACAATTCCCGTTAGTAAAAAGGCTTCAACTAGACTCACGGCCACTTGGAAGAAGGGACTGTCATACCTGAAACAGCTCAGCTCACTGAGTTCCCCTGCGTGGTGTGTGTGCGGTATCGTGAAGTGCTTTCTGGGCACAGGATCTATCTCTCTCCTGTCACCTCCCCAGTCCAGTGTGTTTCTTCCCACATAAATGAGAAGGGTGTGGCTGTGTTTTCGGGGTCCAGAGTGGAGACACTGCTGCTTTCCTTCTTCTCACAGCTGCGGCCCATCCACATGCTCGAGAAATGTTCTGCCCAATGTCATTTCCCATCACGTCACTTCTGGAGCCATCCCCCTCCCCAGAGCATAGGCCTGGCTGGCGAGAAATCCTAGCACCAGATCAAGAGCTTACAACAGGTGCGTGTCACAGCCAGGCATCCTAATCCACTGTCAACAACAAAGACCCCTTCAAGAGAATTGGACCAACTCATTTCATGGCGAGACCACTGGCTGAGACACATCTGTCCGACATGCAGTGCAGTGGTGGGAAGTTTGGAATCATAGGTCTGGGCTAAACCCCCAGCTCAGCCACTTACTAATTTTGAAAAATGTACTTAAACTATGAGACAAGAAGCATTAAATTATAGTATGCATTAAAACACAGAGAACTTTGCTGATGCATACTAGGCTTTCTACAAATTGTAGGTATGGTTCTACAAAGACCTTAATATCAGACCTCATTAACTCAATGATAAATTAAATCTCATGTATACTGAGAGAATAAAGTAAGTCAAATACCCTTCTTACATGGGGCAGCACCAAGGTCATATGTATATACAGCTGGGGTGTGTTTTCAACCAGCTTTCATATAATTTGCTTGCTTTCATTGCTATTTTCTGTACTTACGTTGAAATTTTGCATCCTGATTATTTAACCACATTTGGATACTGAAATCTAAGAATTAAATATGATTGAAATGAAAACCCCATTTTATAATTAGGAAAATTGGATCAATTCGATTATTGATTTTTAGGTAGAATCATTATTTTTAAATAATACACTTTTATCATCCATGTCTAAAAAAAGCTATTTAACATTTTAATCTCTTCAAATGACCAAAATGTTATAAATAAGAATATAGTTGGCATCTTGACGTTTTTGCAATCTTTTGTTTGAAAAATGGAATAAAAACAAAAATGAGGGAAATAATATTTTAAAACTTTGAAATGAAGAAAGGAAATATAATTGGTATTATTCTTCCCTAGGGAATGCAATTTACCATGATTTAAAGCAGAATCAAAAGATAATTATCTTTTGGCACTAATTTTAATATGTGCAATAAAACAAAAATTATGAACCCTGAAGAAAGCAGAAAAATGTTTCCACTGAGGGGGGTCCCATAAAACCATGGAACATCCCGGGCATAAAGGCCATCTCCTGGATAAAAAACAGAGCTGTTTTTAATGGTCAGGGAGGAAGAATTATTTTCTCTCAAGTAGGAGGAGGAATTCGGAGATGGGAAAACTGGGGCCTCTATGCTTTTTCCAGCTCACGTGCAAAACTTAGAAAGACAATAACTGACAAGGCCACTAAAACCAGAGGCTCCTCAGAGCTGGGGCAGGGTGGCCCGCGTGTGTTCTGGGTCTGCGGTCACAGCCGCACTCGGGCACACAGCGCTCTCCTCTGAGGTCTCCGAAGGGTCATCTCCTTGGCCCGACACTCAGCTTTTGCAAGAGCCAGAGGCAGAGAGAGAAAGCAGACATGCTCCATCGCCAACTTCAGATTTGAAATAAATAATGAAACAAACACCAAATGCCCCAGACTCGGCACTGTCTGTGATGCTGTACCTCTCTCTGAGGCCACTTGAAGAGGCTGCTGGCACCCCGAAGGCATCTGCCTGTGCCAGCAGCCACGCGGAGTGGCCCCCAGGGCTGGACGAGGCCCTTGGTTGGTGCCCCCCTCTTAGCTGGCCAGGGCTGTGACAGCCAAGTGTCGAAGGTACCGTGACCCTGGGAGGGTGAAAACGTGGGTGTGTGGGCCCAGGGGAGAGGAAACCTCAGCCATCCCAAACTGGCAGATTTTCAAAGCTAGTAATACTGAGGGTATTCCTACTCACCATGGCGGTTTCCACGGGGAAACATCACACAGCCCACTCCAGACCATTAAAGCTCACATATATGGGGCAGCAGGTGGAGATGTCAACAGGCTGGCCTCAACCCAGAGGGAAGTCAGGAGGCCTCTGCTCTCCCCCAACCCTGAGCTGGGCAGGGGGATGACCCCAGATGCCAGACCACACAACGCACACTGACCACTGGGAGGTGACCTCCGGGAGACACCCACCTCAGGCATGAGTGCCGCTTTGCCCCTCTGGCACAGTGTCACACACTCTGCAATACATCCACATATGGAGTGAAGGACTTAGCTCGAAAGTGGGCAGCCCCAAGCAAACAGGCAGCAGAGCTCCCCCGGTTCCCCACAGTGCAGAGTCCAACCCCACCACCTCCATGCGGACACTCCCACTTGACATCTGGGGTCCCCCAGTCCTGCTGGGATGAGCAGCACTATGGAGGGAACCTGCTTTACTTGGAGTTGACTGATAAACATTAATCTCATCTACAAAACTGCTTCACACTAGAAACATCTAGTGTTTGACCAAATGACTGGGCACCATGGCCCAGTGGACACCAGAGTTGACTGTCACACTGGTTTTATGGGGCTATGTGGACGGAATGTTAACACAGCTCACGGAGAGTGAACAGAAGAAATAGGCCACATAGGATCCCCGTCCTGTCTGCACAAGTGCTCTTCACCCTCCCCTCCCAGCCCCACACAGGGGATTTGGGGATCTGAAGGTGCAAGCTTGGGCTCTGTTTGTGGGTCTGGGCACAGGCCCGGGGAGCATGGGGGTGGCTGGTGGGGTGTCTGTAGATCTGAGTCCAGTTTGGTCCAGGTCTGCAGGAATTCTGTCCTGAGCTGCAGATCCCTCTGTTCCAACCCCACGGGAGCCCTGAGGAGCCTCCACGCCACCACGGTGTGGTGAGACCTCTGGGGATCTGGACCAGCTCCACAGATCTGTCCCCGAATCCACTGCAGAGCAGGGTGCTGGGGCAGGGGCTCTAGCAGAGGGGGATCAGGGCTTCCAGGAAAAGACTCGGGATTTGCAGGAGCTGGTTAGGCCTCAGCACGTGACTGAACTTCCAGGAACTTCACCTCCTCGGGCGCTCACGAGGGAGAGGATGGTTAGTCATCACCAGAGAGTCTGAGCTGCCAGGCCTGCGAGCTGAAATTCCCTCTAATCCTCCTGATGGTCCCCACTCTGGAAATGCTGGACTGACGACCCGATGGCCTCCAGCTTTGGAGACACTGGGCTGATGACCCTGGTGGGCACAGAACAGACGCTGAGTTTCTCTGATGTGTTTAGCAGCTCCAAACGAGTAATATTTTTTCTCTCCAACGTGAAGTAACCATTGGCTACTGGTCTCTTGTCCTCCTTGGCCAGCAATTATAGGTATCATGGAGGTGAAAAACAAACATCATCAAAGCAGGAAATATCCAAGGTCTGAGGGACAGAGGCTTTGCGGACAGAGCAGAGAGGGCACAAGAGCTGGACCTGGGAGGGTGGAGGCACTGGGCGGAGCTGGCCTCCTCATCACTGTACAGACCACTGACTCCTCCAAATCCGTCTCGTTCTTCTCTGCCTTTGCTTTGTTTTCCACGGATTTTGCAGTTAAGGTCCTTTCAAACATGTCCCACAGAGCCAGTGCCCGGGGGGACACGTGCCCGCTGTGCCGGAAGGCCGACAGCAGCAGAGGCGCCAGGGAGCCCAGGCCCAGGTGGACCCGCTTCAGGATCTCCCTGGGGGCCCCAAAAAAGATGGAACTTGGAAGAGAAGTGGCCATTAACTTCCCCACCTGACACAGCAATCTCCCAGCGATGCGATTCCACCCAGGCACACAGGTCTAGCTAAGCAGAAGGACAGCAGAGCGGCACTGAGTCACCTTGAACTCACCTTGCCATCAGTCCAAGACTCCCAGCTGCCACACCTGGCTCCAGGGGCCAGCTGCAGTCCCAGGTGCAGCTTCTTACTCTGATAGTCAGAGACCAGCTCCAGGACCTGCAGCTGGGAGCTGACTACCTCCCTCCCCAAGGCAAGGCGAACGCAGGCTGCACGCCCAGGCCGGGCGCTCCCCAGCCTCCCCCAGACCCTGCCCTCCTTCCAGGGTCAGGACACTTTCCAGCCTCTGTTAAGAAGAGCTGAAGGAGCGAGGAGGCGCCTTTCCCCCTGTCTCACCTTCAGAACCCTATTGGGGTGATGATGCCCTGGGATCTCTGGGTCCCTCCTGACAACCCCAGGAACCAACGCTACTTTGCTGACTCACGATGCCTTCTGCCTCCTTTGTGTCTCAGTTCTGCATCTCCTCGCCTCTTTCCTGCTTCCCATGTTAACTCTGGCTCCAGACCCCGGGTATTCACACAGACCGCTTCTGCCTGACACAGGAAGCGGGCAGGCCCAGGAGGGAAGATTAAGCTTGGACAGTCATCTCCACAGGCTCCTGCTGTAAGTGAGCAGCTCTGACTTGAGGGTCACCAGAGCCAAGTCAAGGGCCCAGTGCAACCAAGATAAAGGGGTGCCACCCTCTTGGTTTTAAATTAAAAGCTGCTGGCCACCTCTGAACAGTCGCTTCCAGGGGTGCTGCACATTCCCCACAGTTACCACCATCCTCGTGTCCAGTACAGGAACATTCACTTTCAAGCCCCTTCCCAAACCCAAGTCACCCAGAGGCCACCCCATCTCTCCCCTGGCCTCTGGGCCATGGGCCCCCAACAACCACAAATGGCCTCATGCATGCTGACGGCCTCTGGCCAGTGCCTTTGTTCTGGATATTTTCCTTGCTTCAGTCAATGAATTATTCTATAGAAAACATTCTCAGAACTTTTCTGAACAATGGCCATGTCCACCACTGCTAGTCTGTGAAGGTGAGAGCTGTCCAATTGCGTCTAGTGTTTCCAGTGGCTGACACTGTTGATGTCACTAGATCATACCAAGTGAGTGTGAAGACATGCGGTTAGCTCTGTGGCTGTTCAGGATGTGATCTGTGTCGTCAATAAGACCTCACTCCAAGAAGGAAGACAAAACATCAGGAAGTACATGTACCTCGGAAAATCAAATCAGAGCCTGGAGATCACGGAATGAATCATTCCCAGAGTGATGCTCAGGCTGGGAGGCACTGTGTGAGCCAAGGTGGACAGGAAGGGGGCAGAGAATGGGGGCCATTTGTACACAAAGAACTGGGTCCAAGGAGACCCAATGATGACCAGTAGTGGAGAATATTTACAAAGCAAAGCATGACCTTCCAGGAGGAGGATATGAAATGAGAATGTGGGTAAGCATGCAAGGTTCGTGCCGGGAACAGTCTGAGAACAGGGGTCAGGAAGAATTCTCCAGGAAGAAATGAGAAAGGAGATGTGACGGGGTAGACCAGGCTGGAAGACACGGTTATTCAAGAGGCTCTATTTCTCTGTGTGGGACCATCTCTGAGGTTCGTGAGCAGGCCACAGCAGGAAACACCCCTTTCTGTCCTCACCCAGCTGTCTCGCCCTCTCCCTCAGTCTGATAAACAACTTGAACTAAAGGTTTCACAGCTGCTGATGGCTTCATGCGTGCCATCTGCGCTTCAACAGGGGCCTCGGCTGCTTGACCCCAAGAAGTAAACACAGTGTTACAGAGCCCCCGGCAAGGCACCTGCGAGGTGAGGAGGTGCCTTCAGCACAGCAATTGGGAGCGTGATTCGGGTCCGTCAGGCAGCGTTTCAGTCCCGTCTTTGGAGGTTGCTTCACGTGTCATCTGGGCTTGGTTGTGACCTTCATCTCCCTCCTCTGGGAAGTGCACCCACCCCACCTGCTTGTTAGGAGGGCTCAGTAGGGCAGTAGGGATGATGCATGAAAGGTACTTAGCAGAGTACGTGTAAGGAATGTTAACTCCTCTTCTTATCGCCATTATCATTCCACAGTAAGGAAGGAAAAAGCAGGAGGTGTTCAGATGTCTGTTCCATCCCCCTAAACTTCTGATGCATCACTCTCACCAGGACAGCCCCGGAGTGGGAGAGAGAATTCCATTTGGTGTCAAAGTGGATCTCTCAGATGTCATGAAGCCAAATATGACACTGAGAGGACGGTGCTGGTGCTTATTGATTGCTAAATTAATCCCAGTCATTTCCTTAGTTAATAAGAAAACCTTTTTATGGCAATCCGTTTCTTCACAGGACTAAAATTTTATTTACTTTGGTAAAAATATTTTCAGAAAAAGAATTGAGGTAAATATCTTAAATTAACACTGATGTTGAAGCAAAAAAGAAGATATTTCTAGGTTAAAAGAGTCATGTGGCAAAATTACCTCATCCCCCCTAAATTATGCATATATTTAAGGGGAGATCACTGCATTTACATATGCTGTTACAGCAGCCACGAGCAGGAGGCTGCTGGATGCTCTCTGGAATACCATTTCATGACAGGTGGCTGGGAGGATGAAAGGGAAGGTTTCTGAATGTGCTCCACAAACGAAGAAGGATGCCAAACTTGTTATTAAAAATTATAAGAAACCCAGACCTCTGGCTGGACAGGACTGAAGAGTCGTGTTGTGTCAATGACGTCAGAAGGTAATGAGAATTTTGAAGGCAAGGGCGATCCTTGGCTGGAGCACAGGGCACACGAGTGGCACAGAGGGCCAGGGGGTGAGTCTTATGGATTCGGGAGGGTGGCTTGCAGCCCTGCATGTTCCCAGAGGAAAATCTCTAGGCCTGGAAGCAGAATTAGAGGGACTAGAAGAGAGATGTCCAAGGTCAAGCTCTGACGGGGAGGAGCACGCACACTAGAAATACGGTAACAAGGAAGAATAACCTCCCAGGACATCAATCCTTTGAACTCCGGTCTAGATGGAAAGTACGTAACTAGAAGTCCCTTCACCTTTACGAGGGTTCATCCCCGGAATGAGGCTCTCAGATAACTGGGAACAGTCTCAGTTAAGATGTTTATGTCTTTGCAACTTGGCTTCTTCTTAATGAACAGAGCATTTTTAAATACATGGACACCTGTGCTCCTTGAGTGAATCACGCTCCGTCTCGTGACATCCATTTCTTCAACTGTTACGTTAAATGGGTTGAATGAGGTGGACTCTGTGACTTCTTTTAGTTTTAAGATTTCATAATCCCATTAATCCTATGCATTATGCAAGGCATTTCTGAAAGCTTGGCTTCTCCACAAAACCTAACCAATAACTTGAAGAAATCATAGAAATAGCGCTGAGTCATTACCCTGTGCTGTGACAGTGGACAAGCCTCTCAACTTCTCTGAGGTTCAGTATTTTGTTTTTCTTTTAATCTGTAAAATGATGAGACTGGGCTAAATAATCTTTAGGATCCATTCTAGCTCTACAACTGCATGATTTACACCAATCTAAATCTATCCTTGTTTCACCCTCTCTCCCCCCAACTCCTTTTTTTGTCCTAATCAGTGCCACATATTTCAAACAATATTGACTTTTTGTTTCCCAGAACAAAAATACTTCCACGGAAGTTTCTTAGTTCAGACGCCTATCCCTTACTCCTTCTACATTTTATTCAGTGCCAAGTATAATAATAGACCCATAGTAAGGTCCCTAACAACACTAATTAGTTGATAGAAATTAAAACAAGTTTTTTGTCGTGAATTTAAAAGATCTGCATACTTAGAAGAAAAGATAATATGATGGTGATAATCTGGTCCTTAGTTTTTGTAAAAGATTATGGCACTTGAAAATAGTACAACAGTAACCTGTTTCTCATTTGTATTTTAACGAAAGATAATGAAGCCTGAAAAAAAAATCACAGAGATATAAATATGAACACAATTGGTTTGAGGATTAGTTTTCAGTTAATGCATCTCATTGAATAATCTTTCTACCAAAATTTTGCAAAGCTAGCCTTACACTCATTACACTTCTTCTCATTCTTTCTGCCCTTTCCTTCCCATAAGTCACCTGACGCAGGTGAGGGACTGCAAAAGGTGCCCGTAAGGCAGAGGCCATTATACGAGCCCCAGTGCCTCCTTGCCCCATAGGTGACATCCCTCAATTCATTTTAAATGTTACAATTTCATGCTTTTACTCTACAGAAACTCTTTTTACTATTCAAGTGCTATAGAACCCTAAGCACATCAGTGTTTGTAATTCACAAATAGCACTTGTCATCTTGTGATGGCATTAATTACATATCCTAGATTGGTTTTAAAGGAAATCAGGCAGAAATCTAGGAGGAATTTAATGTACCACAAGGAAAGAGTATTGGTTTAATAAATAGATATATGAATGCATTTTATATAATTAAAAGGCAATATACTACAGACCTCTTATCGGTTAAAATTTTGTAACCAATTTTTATATCTTCCATGAATAGAATAATAAAGCTGAATAGAATAAGATGATTTTAAAAAGTAAAGAAATAGACACTCAATTATATATTGATAGGGAAAATTGAGTAATACACTCAAGTAAAATGCAACTTCAGATTTGACTCATTTATTTAATATATATAGGCTTACATAATGAAAGTGATGCTCTTCTTGCTAAATGAACCAACAGGAGAATATTTTATTTATATTTACATTGAATTTCAATTAATAAAAGTCCAGCAGTCAACCTGTAATGGTACTTAGATTAGCTCTCTTTTCTATATATCTGTTTATTTGTTGTTTCATTTAGATTGTTTTAGGGAAAAAAGTAATGATATCATCACAGTGCCAATGGGGCATATGATGATAAAACTCTTTGCTAATTTAATAAGTAAACATTTATTGAGTGTGTACAATGTATAAATTTTCATGGATGAGGAGTGCTTTATCTTCCTTTGCAAGAATGTTCCCTTCTAAAAGACCATCATTGCTGTATGCTCCAAAGCATAGTTGAGCACATCCCCACGACATGCACTCATTATGCTCAGCAATCATATTCTATGTATTTGGTAACAAAAGTAATATTATATCATTTTAATACAAACTCATGGGGGAAAAATACTACTTTTGACTAATATGAATAAACATCAGAGAAAAAAAGCAACGGGTTATCAGTTTGGCCTCTTTTGTAAAAGAACATGAAGAGGTACTGACAATCGAGGTAAATTTCTTTAAAATACTGAACAATAAATCAGTCACAAATTATTTACGTTTTGTTCAATAAATGTACCTACTGCTACCAAAGAAGATTATTAGTAAAAGTGTCTTTTAAAAATAAAAATTAAATATAAATGTCTCTTCTGACATGTTGAAATCTCAGTGACAAGAGTGGTCGTGATGTAAACCCATGCACTTTGCCATTTCATTGTTAAACTTAGTAAATTAAATACTATTTTTTTTATATTGTAAAATACCAACTAGGTCTGACTTTCTTCAGACCCTTAGAAAGGACAGGGATCTGGACAACTGGTATTAAACAGAAATACAATTCAGTAATTTCATGCCCCTTGTCTATACATCAACTGAATGTCATCTTTTTGTGTTCTACTCATTTAGGCTGATATAAATCAAATTATAGCATAGGGTAACTTATGTAAACTGGAATTTCCTGAAACATTATTTTCAGTCCCACTAAACACTAAAAGCCTACACTGTTTTTATTGGTTAATTATAATTGACAGGACACTTAAGGCCTGAAAATCTGGTAACAGCAAGTGATGGAGGAAACACAAAACTATACTTGTTCTATGAGCTTATATGGAACTTACTCTGTCAAAACCTGAAATAGCTGCCTACTGACAATTAAAATTGCTTTTTAAAAAATGCACATTTCCAGTGACATCGTATACAATAATTTTACATTTGTTTCTCACATTAAGTTTAGGTACTGCCACATTGCTTCTCCCATGAGAAGCTTTCAAGATCCACCAGTAAATCTGAAACATACAATGTTTTAATTAATTTCCCATGCACTAATCTATGTGACATAGAAGGAAATCAAATAGCTTTTGGCAATATAGTGACAAGATTGAACAAAACTAACTCAAGTTTCTAAAGTTCATAAGAGAAATGTACAGGTTAATATTTTTATGCAATAGGAAAACGTATCCATAGCAATAATTTCTGAGAAAAAGATTTTACAAATTCTATAAATATGTTTTAAATCTCTCTGCCATTTGTACACACTTATCTGATAGTCATACCTGTGGATTTTTCCCTTTCTCATCTTAGCCCAACAGGAGCAGCAGCCAAGGGGAAAGGGAACATTCTTGGCAGTAACAAGATGAAGCTGGGCAGTTAAGATACTGGGGTTGGAGGTGGTGAGTAAGGACCCTTGGGGAGAAACCAGGCAAGAAATGCATCAGGCCTGTTCCATCCAACCCTCCTATTGCACCTTCATGGGTCATGCTCCATGGTGCCTTTTGTGGTTGTAAATCAGTAAACATTTCCACCACCTATAGTCTGTCTTGGGGCTTCCAGGTAGCTGGCAAAATACCAAGACTCAGGCATTTCCCATCAAGACTCCTTTGTTGGGTGTGTATGTAAGGGGTATAGGTGGTTGGAAAGGGAATCAAACCACTCTTAGTATCCAGAAGCTGATAAACCTTTTGTTGTTCATACGTAAATGGATATTAAAAATGCACTTGGAAGGAAAACACGTGACCACAGGGAACAAAGCTCAAATGCTGACGCTGCCTTTGTGAATGCTGGCAATTTGTTCACTCCAGGTTGATCACAGAAAATTCACGTTTTTACTGAGCCTGTGCTCCCTCAGCAGCTGAATACATTAAACCTAGAATAACTGCTTTCTTCCAATAAGAATTTATGAAAAACTTCATTTGAAAAGGTCAGAGGAAGCATACATGCAATCAACTGAGAGGGTGAATGAAAATTACAGAATCAGTTTTCGTGGAACCAGTGAGAGTCACTAACCAGACATGAAGGGACCCATTACCTGTCCACAAAATGTCAAAACAGTCCTTTTTAAAAGGTAAACATCTGTCAAAGGCTCTTTTGTATCAAACACAATCCACACAGTTTCGAGGATTTTGAACTAAATTAGCCAAGTGTTTTGACATCTCTGAAATTAAGTCAAAAGCAAATACTATCAAATAGTTCCATTTTTATGCCTAAAACTATAGTTTGCTTGGCATATACAAAGAAACCTTTTAAAGAACTTAGAAAATTTAATAAAAACACATTTGAACACATAGAGTTCAAATTTAAAAAATTTGAACTATATTTTGGTGGTCAAGTCATAAGAATTATTTGCATGACTCATTGGTAAACAAAGAAAAAGATGGACTGTACACTTAACTTCAAGAATACAAAACCACTTTCTAGGTCTCTTAAATCACTCCTTACAAAGTGACATTAGGCCCAATTTTACCTGAATTTTTATTGGTTTTGTTCTGTCGACTTTTAACTTGTTCAGTCCAAAGCGTAGGGTAACGTGATGCAATATCTAATAAACCAAAATAAAATGATAATTGTTTTTAATTCATCATGAAAACACACAGTCTCTCAAAGATTTCAGCAGGTAGGCTAACAGCCAAAAAAAAAAATCAATATAATAAATACATATGATATATTTTTAAAGAAATAGTTAAAACCATTATATGCATGAGACAAAAGGAAATAATAATATAGATTTAAAAAAATTTTAGCATGTGTTTTTTCCTTTCTTTCTTCATCCAAAAGTGTAACTAAGAGTTGTATGAATCCAGACAGGTTACCCTATAAAGAAGTGGGTTTTAGCAAAAAGCCCCAGTGTACAGAAACATGTCCTGGCATGGTAAAGAGGGATATTCATGAAACCTATGGGGTTTTCACTCAGCTGCAAGATTCAATACTATGAACAATATGCAAAATATAATTTTTGCCTAAAACATTTCAGGAACACATCTTTTTTAGTAATATTGTCTAACAAACATAACTGAATATTAACTGCGTGGATCGGTCGTACCACGTGCCTGAGAACCACACTGAAGTAGACGGGAGGAACAGCTTTCATGCACGGGACTTTACAAAGCTCTCCCCGTCGTGGTAAACACGTGCCATGAAAGACAAACAGGGGAAATGGCATATGCTGTCCGCCCTTTTGAAATATATATTTTGTATTACCCAATTATAAAATTTCAACTCATAGATTTTGATTTTAAAAAAAGGCCTTTGCGTTGTGCTATAGGAAAGCACCATGGCGACATTCAAAAGCCTTGCTCCAAAGCCATCGGGAAAGGTAGTGAGTGCCTCAGTAAAGGAGGAAATGGCCAAATCTGGTCCATTGGTGGAGTTCTAGCAAGATGACTTGGCTCCACTTCCCGGGTCCATGACCACCCTCGCTCTAGTCCCCCAACAAGACCCTATTTTGCTCTTGACTCACCTTCTTCATCTCCTTGAGGCTGAGTCTCCAACGCAGGAGCTGAGGCATCATCTGAATTCAGAACGGAAAAGATTTGCAAGGAGACTACAATTATGAGAGTAAGTTAAGTAAGTGTGCATACAGGATGGATGCTAAGGGTTTGCAAACAGCCCCCACCAATTACCCCAAACCACAACCCAGGACCCAGGTAAAAGTGAACGCAGAGGCCGGGGCCTGACTGAAACAACACACAGACGATCTAGTGAGCTACTGCGTGGAGATGCGGCTCAAGGCCCAGACCCAAGTTTCATGAGGGGACAGTGAGGCTTGGCTCTAAACCTCCGGAGCCATGGTGGGCCACTGGAGGGATGAGGAGGAGACAGAAACAACTCGAGCCAGGAAGTGTAGCAGAAGGAAGGGAAACTCAAGTCAGGAAAGTCAGTGCGCTCAGGTCACTGGAGGATACAGGAAGAGAGAGAGCTTGGCAGGAGTGGGCCTGGAGTGGGGAAAGGTAGAAATCCTTGGTACGGCCCTGCTTTCCTGAGTAGAAAGAATCCTGCAGTGGACTGCTGCCCTATGCATCTCTACACACCTTCAGTCCCCTCTGTGCACTTGTGCAGTAGAATGACACACTGAGAGGCTGAGGCGTGGGGGGAGAGGGGAGCAGACGGGGTGGAGGGGACAAGAGTGAAAGTGTCAGAGAATGGAGGAAAGGAGAGTGTGGATTATGAAAGAACCCTGCGTCATTTCATTGAAGACACATGTCCCAAATGAATTATCTTTATTTCGTTGAAAAAACACACTTTGGGCCCTCTGATAAAGTATAAAGTTTTAAAGAGTTCTGAGACATAACAGGACAATGTGGTGACTGAGCTTCTAGAAGTCCTGCCCCACACAAGTGAGGCCTAGCAGGGGTGTGATTACAAGGCACTGTGTGGGGCCCCAAGAACCAGCCCAGGATTTGTCACTCAAGTTCACTCATGCAATTGTGTTATAATTTCAGGGTCAAAATACAATAAACCGTGATGGAGATATGGGGCAGCCACAGGCTTATCTAGTCAACTGTGATTCGTACTTTCCCAGCTGTCTGAAGAATAAAAATGAGGTTTCTCGTAAGTTCTTTTCAGGGGAAAACCAAAATGAAGTTTTTAAAAGATCTTTAACTTTGAACAATCTCTTGAAAGGGGTTTGCGATTTGTCAAAATACTGACAAAATGTAACATCATTTATTTGAAATGTCCGAGTCTAATACGGATAGCAACCATAAACTGAGAGTACTTTGCTACTGAATATTTTGTAAACTTGTTCCAAAAAACTAAATCAAATGGGGAACATATTTAAAACATATTTAACATATTTGAAAGTCTTAAAAGAACAAACCAAGAAAAAGTCTTTAAAGAACATATTTAAAAAGTCTTTTGGAGTGACAACAATGAAATGCATTATTAGTGCTGTGCATTTTTGCTGAGGGTTCAGCAGGTCATCACTTTGGGGCCACCAGCCTGTTCCCAAATAACTGGGTCCATGCCAGACTGAAACTCAGCTGAGCTAACCATGGAAAGGAGGTGAGCAAAGGGCATAGTTGAGAGGACAATGATGAGCGCGTGCCCTGATCTTTCCCTCCCTCCTACCAGTAATTCCAGCACCAGAGGCTGTTCTGCTTTTTGCCTGTGGCCATCCTCCCTCCATCAGCGTGACCCTCCTCAGGCCACCATCCATACCCTGGTCTCTTCAATAGTTCTGTCCCACCGGCAGCTACTGAACTCAGCCTTGAGAAAATGAAACACCACCATGGAGAGCTGTGTGCTTTTCATTTTCCCTCTACTAGAGTTTGTAAAATGTCTCATTTTTATCCATAAGCCAGCTTCGTTGCTTAAGTTCAGGTATTTCCTACGTCATGTGAACATCTGTAGATCAAAGGGCTTCAGGAGAAGGAATGTGTTTTGTCTTAAATTCCTTTCTGTGCCCACATGCCAATTCTCAAGGGATTTTTAAAAAATTTTTACAGTGGACTCAACAGGCATCAAAATGAGCAGGGTGAGGGAGTGCCCTCTGAAACAGTATTTCCTTCTGTCACCTCCTCCCTCTCAGCATTTGATTGATTAATCATGAATATTGTCACTTCCTCTTCTCTAAAAAGTATTGATATGCCCACCCCAGTGTCTTATAGGCTCAAAGCCAAGCAGCTCATTCTAACATTTCGTGCAGCGTTAGCTCATTCCTCTCTGAATGTAAGCCCTCTCTCCAGCCAGTGTTCTGACTATGCGTGCCTGTCACTGTCTTCCACCTCGAAAATGGGCTATTTTCCTTAACTATGAAGTTTTCTGCTCCACATCAGAGCTGTCCCAAACTTTCACACCCACCCTGGTCCACTCAAATACCTCTTCTTCCATGAAACCACTCCATTGACTCCTCCCTCCTCTAAACCCTGGTTGAGTGCTCTCTACATGGTTGACAGTTGCTCATCTGCCAGTTCACATCTATCCCATGTATTTATCTTAATAATACAAAGAGATTCTACCATCTTTCCAGGGCAGGACAGTGCCCACCATAGTTTCAGTACACACTTAGTAGAATTGGATTGATTAAACTCGGTTCTATTTGGTTTTATAGAATTGGGTTGAATAAAACTCAATTCTACTTGGTTTTATACCACTTTTCTTTATTACTGGTTCATATACTCTAACCTACATCAGAAAAAAATATGCCTAAGGTTTTGGTACTAAAGCATTATTTTGATTTCATTTTGAAAATGACTTCTGACTTTAAAGGTTGATAGAAGATGAAGGCAGAAAATGTGTCACTGGGTCTAAAGGGTGATTGCTGAGGAAGAGGGTCAGGGACAGAATGGCAGGTCAGAGAGATGAAATGAGCCTGGATGCCATGGAGGGGTTCCAAAGGAAATGGCTAACTGTTCTATCTGGTTCTTGTTGGTATCAGGCTCAGAGAAGTGACTGTCATAGGTGGGAAATTATTCCTCTTTCATATGAGGAAGAGTTGAGACATCTTTATCAGTGGCCCTCAACAATTGCTATGCCTTACAGTTACATGTAGAACCAAAATACCAAATCTGAGTCCCCGCCGCTGGTATGGACTCTGGGGTGGCACCTAACAACATCTACAGGTGGTCCCAACAGAAGCCAAGTCTGAGAAGCCCTGATGGGGACACAAGTGGGCAGATGGCATGCCCAGCACCTACAAGTGCCTGGCAATCCTAAGGATTGAATAAACATTTGTTGAATGAATAAATAATTAACTAACTGCTTCAGCTCTCATTATCATCACTAGTATATGTTTAAATTTTAACTTGAAGAGTTATTTTAAGGCCTAGATTGGATTAGCTGTAATAGATCATCACAAAAATTCATTTTAAGATAGTTACCTGTTTTTCCTGTGCCTTCCCGTTGGGGTAACTTTTCATTTATGGAACCTAAAAGGGGAAAACAAGGAATGAAATTATTCTTGGCTCTCAAATGGTCATCAATAATTGTTACACAAATATTTTATTCCATTTTGATGAAGTCACAGTGCTTTGTCACTCTCTAGTTAAATTATACAAGCTGTGACATTGTCATCTGAAGTCACAAACTCTAAACTAGGAAACATAAGTCCTTGAACTAGGACTAGTTGAACATGTACATAAGACCATTTACTGTACAATATATTGCAGTTTCTTCATCTGAAAAATGTCATAACAACCTTCTTAATATACATTCCCATGTTGGGGTAGTAGAATGAATTAGATTAAAAAAAGGAAAATTTTTTTAATTATAAAAAGTTATACGACTAGAGATAATTAAAAACCCTGGTGTCTGCTTGATTCTGATTTATAGAAAAGAAAATTGAGGAACCATCCTTCTGTAGAGGAGTACAGGAAATACACTAAGGCTAACCAAGTAATTTGTGACAAACATTTTCTAACATTTATATTATACTAAAGGTTTGTATTACACAGATTTGTTCATTCTTCCCCATGAGACTGAAACTGCTGGAGGTACCAATATTTTTCCTCATCATTATTACAACTATTCAAAGGGGTTGAAAAAAAATTCTGTTCAGAATTAATTTGGAATTTATCTGCTGATTCAGTTCAGAATAGTCCTTTCAGGATTCATTCAGAATTACTATGGTCATATGCGAAGTAATACTTGTTAGCAAAAACAGCTCATGAAATAGAACTTGAAATTCACTGGGTTTTCAATTTTGAATATGACATTGAAATACAGACCAACATTCATACTAACGATATAAACTTTATGATGTTTTGAGAATTTTTATCTGTTTCTTGGAAATATAACAGTGTTGCAGGAGGAAACGAACAAGCAGGTCATAGAAAAGGATCTTGAAGGACAGAGAAGATAACATAACCCCGTGAGTACCACTCACTCTCTAAGATACTGACGGAAATCACGTGAAGGTGATGAGTTCCCAGACACTTACCCAAACTCAGGTCAGCGGGTTCACTTAAAGGAACAAAAGACAAACACACTGGACCTGTGTCCGCAGTGATGGCTCCAGGAAAGGTGAGGGCTGCCATGTGACTGTTCTGCAGCCTCTGCTCCAAATACTCCTAGGCCTCGCCCAGCACAGGAGACACACCCATTCCTCCCCAGCTGCAGGTCTACGAAACCACTGAATAACGTGCATTTGGAAGGTTAGTTTTGTCCGTGGATGAGAAGGACCACGATTCTCCCGGTTCACCCGTTTGTCCATTTGAGGCGCTCCGTGACGCAGCCTTCCGTCATTCCCAGCTGTCGGGTACCGTCGGGGAAATGTTACATCGTTTCCAGGCATCAAATCACAGGATTTCACTTCTGGTAAGAATCCCTGGGATCTAAAATGGGCCTCATTGTCTGGCCTTCTCATAAAACGGTCTGAATTCTACTTTCCTTGTTTCTCCTTTTCTCCCTACCATCTCTTTTTCAAGCCTGGATTTCTTAAAGAGCTTAAGTTTCTTAGTCATTAGTTTATTTTTATCATGTGTTTCTGCAATGAGTCAAAAAAATCCTTTCTACTTTTGACTGGAAATGATAATATTTCGGAAGTATTTCTGAATAAAACTATGTAAGTTTTAATATTCTGAGCTAAATGTTGTTTAAAAAGAAATAACAAGACCAAAATACAGTCATTTGCCCCCACCACAGCAAACCGAGGCTAATTATAGTTTCAACCCATTCCAGGAATGTGACCTTTTTAACAGTCGATCTGCAATTTCCTGACTAGTGCTAGTGGGGGATCTGCCTGATGAAACCCCTGATGGTCCCCTCCCCCCAAAAGAAGATGTCCTGGCCTGAAACAATTCTTTTCTTTTGCTAATAAAACTTCCTTACCCCATCCTCCTTCTGCCTCTAAAAACCTTCCATTTTGTACAACTCCTCAGAGCACCCCCCTCTGCTAGGTGGGATGCTGCCCGATTCATGAATCATTTAATAAAACCAATTAGATCTTCCGATTTACCCAGTTGTATAGTTTGTTTTTTAACGATGTAAATATCCTAAATAATAATTAGATGCCCCCCACGAGGGAGCTCCTCAAGTGAATTAAGATAATTTTTTGTAACCTAAGGACTGAAGAATACAAACTGCTGATTCACAATTCAGTTAGAGGCTGAGATCTGAAGATGACATTCAGGAACCTCTTCTTTCTGGGAATCAAGCAACACTGGGGCGCGCTCATCAGCCCCCTAGATTCAGTCAGTATTTACTTAAATAATCCATAAGAAAATAATTCCATCTTGCTCTTAACGTGTAAGAAATAATTTTAAAACAGAAGCAAGTGTCCCCTGATAACCTGTTTCATGATTCAAATACAGTCATGCACCACACAACATTTTGGTCAACAATGGACCGCATATACAACAGCAGTCCCGTAAGATAAGTACCATCTAGCCTAGGTGTGTCATAGGCTGCACCATGTAGGTTTGTGTAAGTATACTTTTTGATGTTCACACAAAGAAATCACCTAACGATGCATTTCTCAGAACGTATCCCCATTGTCAAGCGATCATGACTGCATGTTGCAACACCGAATTTGGAAGAGACTCGAAACGGCATTTACTTCATCTTCCAATTGCCTCTGGACAAAAAGACTTCCTCAAACCTCCCTGTCCCGGCTTTCCCTGCAACTTCCTGTCCTCAAGGACAGGAAACCGCTGACCGTTACTCTCCACATGGCAAAGCAACTACACAAACCCGAAACCGTGAGTCCAGATCCACGAATCCAGAACAACAAAAAAAGCAACCTTTATTCTTTCATTACTTTTTTCTAGAGATATGGATTCACTGAGGAACTCCCAAGATTTTGGAACAGGCAAGATTCTAGGATGTAGGTGCAGAAAAGGGGCCTAGAAATAGGGAGTTTGGACATCAGTAAACAGCTTTGCAAACCCTGGGCTGGTTGGCTGTACCTGCAGGATCTGGTCACTGTCCACAGACAGGAAGATTCTGCTAAACGCTGCTCCTCAGATTCACATTTCAAAGGACACATTTGAATTCCTTCCATTTGTGAGATCTCATCCCATATAAATGCTATTTTAAAAGGGTGGCTTTTTTAGCGATTAGGGTTTGCGCTTCTGCGGGAGGAAACCACAGAAACACGATGTGAGGAGAAAGGCTAAGGTTTAAGGGAGGAATAATGAGCTACCGAGCCTCGTAGTTCTGAGCCCTTGGTTCAAATCCAGCTTCGCTCAGCAATACCAACTTGTTGCCAGAACAGCCCCAGGGGAGGACACAGTGTTTTGCTGAAAGAGTTGGTGGTCTAAGACAAGCTCCTTTCACAAGTCCTAAGTGCACTTTGAAAACAAGGAAGGGCAGGAAGATCCATGATGTGCACGGCTGGAGGAGGGGTGAGAGGGTTTAATGAGGTCAGCTCACTGCGGGCGAGCACTTGTCTAGCACGCGGAATTGATGGCTCCTTCAGAGCACAGCTAAACAAGCTGCAGTGATTTATCCCTTGCTGGGAACCTTGTGTCCAGGGGCAGGTTTACAACATCACAGGGCTTTGCTACAGACAAAAAAAAAAGACAAAGAAGAGAAAGAAAGCAAGAAAAAGGAAAAAAGGAACAAGAATAGAGAGGGCTACGTTCTTCCCGTGTTTTCTGGACAGCATTTCTGTTGGCTGCAGTTTTGAGCAATCCAATTGACACCGGGTTCTCTGAAAGCAGAGGTCCCAGGAAGCCCTGCACTTAAATATCAGTCTCATCATCCCTTCCAGGCCCTTCCTCCATGGTAAAAATTACTGGGTTTTTCTCAGGAGCCATCTGGCTGCTTCTGCCCCCCTGCTAGTCGGGACAGCGTGAGGGTAACATGAGCAACTGGGAACACGGAAGGTGTGGCGTTGCAGGAGGAAGGCAGAACGTGGGCACTAGAACAAATTCACGGCCTACCAGCTCTGTGACCCTGGTCAGGTGCCTTCACCTGTCTGAACCTCAGTTTCCTCATCTGTAAATGGGCCGTGCAGGGAACCGACACGTGAGAGGCACACCACGAACGTTCACTTGAGATACTTCGGGACACTCGGATATCTACATGTTACACACACTGCGCATGGCCTCCTTCTTCACTGATGCACCTTTTATATGTGGAGGCGGTGATAGCCTGCTCCCAACAAAGAGCAGTGCCGTCTTCGCCCGGAGCCAGCGGTTAAAATGTGCAGCCGCTGGCAGCACATCCACTGGCCTGCACAACCTCAGCCTTTCTCCATGACCACTTTTATTCAATGCGCTCATCATGTGCTACAGAAGAACAATGCCAGGGATACAACACTAAAAAGTTTAGACTAGTTTGGGGAGATAGGCATTAAACAGAAATTATTCAAATAATTTATATTACAATTGTGTACATAGCTAATCTAGGCAGTTCTTACCGTGTGGGGGTCATTGTTCCAAGATCTTCACATACATTAAGTCATGTAATGCTGACAACAGCCCTGTGAAGTAGGCACCACTATTATGCCTATTTTACAGATGGGGAAACTGAGACCAAGAGATATACCTAACTGGCCCCAGGTCACCTAGTTGGTAAGTGACAGAGCAAGGACCCCTGTCTGTGCATTTAGCCCTTAGGGGAGCTCACTTAGTCTGGACAGTCAGGGGGGGCCCCTCTGAGGAAGATGGAAGGGGAAAGAGGTCCTGGGCAGAGAGGACGGCAGAGTGGACGGAAGAGCAGAGGCCTGCAGTGCAAAGCAGCAGGGCATGTGCAAGAGCACAGAGAACACTCAGGCCCCTCCTCTGGGCTCCGGAAGTGTCCTCTGCAAACTCCTCGTCTGTCATTATCTACGCAGCCTCTGTTTACAAGGACACATCTTCCCAGGTAAGGGACCCTCTGATCATCTCAGCCTCTGCGGAGCCAATCCCGCCACCCACGTGTGGAAGGCCCTAAATGAGACTCGGAACTCCTGATTATAGCCTGGGAAGGTTAATGAAGCTCTGGCTCATTCCAGGTGGCACTATCGGGATTTCAGACCCGCTACCCACTCCTAGCTGGGAACAGGCCCAGGGATGGATAACAGAGGTGAAGAAGGGCTGTGCATGAAATGGCGCCATGGGGGTGAGACGGTCAGGTGCCAAGGGCACCCTCCTCCCCCAGGGATGAAAGGTGAAGCTGGAGTCAGGGTTCTGAAACCATCCAACCCCACAGTGCTCTCCTGTCAAAGGCCAGCCCCAGAAAGAGTACCAGGGTCATCACACAGGTGAACCAACACACACAATGGGGCAGTTTGGGTTAGATGTTTAGTAAATCAGTACGGCATTTTGCCCACTCAGCTGACCTCCCAGGGTTGTTGGGAGACCTAACTCAGTTAACGTTTGTGTCAAAGTAGTCAAGGAAGCAGAAAGTCCAGAGTGTAACATGGACCATCCACACATCATTCCATCTGCAAAATGCCCTCGGTGCAGCCCTCGAGACTGGATGCTGCCCCAGCCCCTCCCCCCTGGACCCAACGCTGGGAATTACGGTGTTCTTCACAAGACCAGAGCCTGTGTCGGATCAGTCTTAGTCTTCATGGTACCGGCTGATCTGATTCAAAACCAATTCCACAACGATGCTTGCTAAGTATTAGCAGATTGTGAGGGGGCAGCTTTAATGAATCCCATACCTTTCATGCATATAATAGAAGACATTATATATCCATTGTATATAGGATATAAGAGAAAGAAGTGACACCTTACACTAGGTAAGCCACGGTTTCTAGACACCATGACTTGAACGACCATAGATTTGCGGGATACTGGTTTTAACGTAATCAGGGAAGGAAACAGAGGAGGCCTCCTACATGCTTAACCTCATGTCTCAGTTGCCGTGGAAATAGGAAATAGAGACATTTCCTATAGACTTCCAGGTCCTGTGAGTGGCTGGAAGGACAAACTTCACAATTAATGAACATTTCCAACCAGGGAGGAAGTGATGCATCTTGCGAAGTTTCCTTGCAGGGGTCCCTGTACCACCTGGGACACGACATGGTTCTGAATGCTCCGGGCCCCAGGGGACAGGCAGGCAGCCAACCTAAGGAGGTTTTGCACAAGGTAGGCCCCTGGGGCCAGTAGGCAGCCCACAGTGGTGGGAGGGGTCTTCGCATCTGCCCTGCAATGCCTGACCCCGGGGCCCAGGATGAAGCCACCTCTGGGCCTCCCTGCAGTGCTGGCGGCTGGTGGGAAGGCTGTGGAATCTCCCGGAGAGACTGCAAGGTCCTTTCCCCTCAGGCTGACAGGAAACCGCATCTCATTTTCTCTGAGGACCTCAAAGGGCCAGAGCATCTTCTGCACATTCAAACTGCGCCCCGCCTGGCCCCAGATGGTCTCCCTGGAGGTCCAGGCACAGCTCCCTGTGTCCTTGGAGCAACCTGGGGGACGCCGGCCACTGGAGTGCCTGCAAGGAGTTAACCAGCTCCTTTTGCTTTCTTGTGACGAGCACAGCAAAGAATGGAATATTCCTTATGAGAACTGGCAGCCCATTTTCTTAAGATGTGAACTGTTTTCCCCAAATGCAATATGGTTTTCATCTAAGAAAGAGACCAGGCCTTTGTAGCAGTCAGCTGCCTTGCTGGCACGAGCCAGAACCCCAACACTGACCGGCTGAGGAAAGCGCAGAAGCCTTGGCACGTCCTCCCTGGACTTCTCCAGGCCGGCTGCCCTCGGGCGTCACCAGCTTTCTCACAGGGCAGAAAACTCTGACAGGGCCAGACGCAGAAAAGAGCCTGTCCTCCACAGTCCTGTTCCCCAAAAACTTGGGGAAAGACTCCAGTTGACCCGGCTTTGACCAGGTCCCTCCCTGAGCCATCCTCCAAGGCCAGATGCCAGCCTTGCTCCTCATGGAGGACGGTCCCCAGGGAAGGTGGGCAGAGCTGGGCAGGTGGTGAGACAGTCTTACCCATGAGGCAGCAAAAGCAGGATTGGCTGGAGTCGGCGGCCTCTGCCCCTGTCCCTCTGGACGAGGCTGAGCCAGATGGCCCAGGAGACCAGCAGTGGTTGCTCTGTGCTGGACGAGCCCATTCTGAGCCACAGCCACGCTGGTCAGTCGACGGATGGTGGCTGTAGGCCGGGGCGAGGTGGAAACGCCCTTGTCTCTCCAGAGCCCATGGTGAGAGCTCTCGGCAGCTCCCACCCTGTCCCAGGGGGGACTTGAGGCATTCTGCTGAGACCTGGGTGCCCCTGAGGTGAGCTTAGCCCCTGGTCCATGTTGAGCCTCCACAGCTGCACCCTGACTTCTCACCAGCCAAGTACAACTGTGTCCCTGAACATCTCCCTCCATCAGACCAAATGCTCTGACATATCTCAGGCAGCGTTGAGCCAGTGTGACCAAGATGTGACCCCAGCAGGCCATTCCAGACACTCGGAGGAGAGACCCAGCCAGGCACTACGCCCCTCACCCCGGGATGGTGAGATGCACTGGCAGCCACACGCAACGTGGTGCTGACATGGGCGAGGGTGGCCGGTCAGCACCGAAAACATGAGTCACCGTGAGGAGAGGCTCTCCACCGAAGCCCAGGGCCTAGGAGCACCAGCATCACCTGGAAACTTGTCAAAACTGAGACCCCAGGCCTCCCTCCAGACCCAGTAAGTCAGGAATTCGGGGCAGGGGGTGGGGGCCAGGAATCTGTGTTACTAAGCCCCTTTGCAGGCTGAACTTTGGAACCAGAGCTCTGAACAAAATGGCTTGGCCCCTGTGCTCCCCGCAGTTATGATTATTATTATGATTAGTGCGTCATCATTCTTTTTGTCATTACACATTGACGAGTCCACGTCCAGTCCCTCTGTCAAGCTGCTGCCGACTCCCTCTTGCCATCCTCACCTCCCCCACACCGCGCCATCTCCTGTTTTGCTATTTTACATTTCTGTGGATGGAGAAACCGAACAAAATTGTCTTGTTTCCCCCCAGAGAGCCTTTGTGATGCTCGTGGAGTAAGCTCTGTCTCCTCAAGAAGGAGAGGGGGTTGTCACATTGGGTTTGCTCTGTGTCTTTCTTCTTATCTAGTGATTTCGGCTTTGAATAGTTGGGATTCCTGGTGGTGGGGGGATCAGATAAGAGGAGTGCTCCGAATTTATTAATTGCTGAGTTGAGCACCCTGATTATCCCAAATCTAAGAATTTCCTTCTCTAAAATGGTAAAAGAAGAAATCTGTAAATCACAAATTTTTCTTTACAAAAATTGAGCGATTATTTCTGGGTTAACCTTCTGTTAGTGTCCACTTATATGTTTTTGTTTTCTATACTTCCATTTTCTACTTTAATGTCTAAATTTTACATCCTTCAATGGCAAGAGAAAATAAAAAATGCAGCTGTATCATTCTTGCAAAAGGATCACTTGACCTTTTAATAGCTTCATAAATGTTCTGAACATTTGACTACTGTAGTTGCACATAAAAAAAGGTGCTGTAAAAAAAGTACTATTTGTTTTAAAAAAGAAGGAAAATATGTATACTTGTTTTTTGTGCATAGAATGTCTCTAGAAGAAAATGCCCATTATTCTTTAAATGGGGTTATATAAACTGGGACCATTTACTTCAAAAGATCCCTTGACTTCTTTCATAGTTTTATTAAATATTAGAAAATGTGAGAGAAAAGCCATTTGTGGCCTAACCGTGCAAAACGATAGTGGATAGAGTTCTCTCTTAAAGTCATGACAGGCTCAGTTACAAATTAGCCACCAAATTAAATGAACAATAAAGAACAACAATAGAGCAGATAGTAATAAAAATGCAAGTAGTAGATACCTGACAGTACTTTTTCATGAAAGGAAGAATAGTAACACCAAAATATTGTCCATCAGGTGGCTGAATACTTCAAAAACAAGTCCAAATTAAAAAGGAAAAGAGAGACAGACAGAAAGCTGGCCAGATGGGGCTCCTGGCGCAGAAGCTGCCCGGCGCCATCGTGCAGCCACGGGCCAGGCCACTCCGAGTCCGCGTGAGAGAATCTGACTCCTGGCTGCTCAGCACGGGGTCACTCAGAGGGCCTCAGACTGCTTCTCATACAGGCTGTGAAGTCTTGTTTAGCATCAAAACCACACCCTGTCATCTTTTCCTTGATTATTTGACTTCATTAAAAAAAAATTTTAGTATCCTTCAATACCTTTAGAAATTCCCAGAATCTGGAACTTTTATTGGAAATTTTACACATCCTGTGTTGGCTATATCAAATTACTATTTTATCTCATCATGGATGTAAAATGAATTTCCTCAATACTTCAAAAACACAATAGTCTGTGTTATAGGGAAATACAATTTATATTTTTATTTATATTTACATAAATACTTCATATTTATATTTTTGTCTAAGAAAACTCACTTTGTCTACACTGAAGTTTGGAGCCCAAGTTAACATCTCTCACCGGTTTCACGTCATCTAAAGAGTGGGCTCGATTTTCAGTGCATCTTCTACTTCTTGTTAAAGTTTCAGTTTCTACATTTCCTTGCCAATATGTATTGAAATATTTTATTTTAATAACTATCACTTTTCAGGAAGACAATTGCTAAGCCTAAAGAAAAAAGCCATTTTGAGGGGGAAAAAATGATTCCCTCTGCTCTGTAACGTTTCCAATTCAAGCAAAACAACTTTGAATTTGCATTTTAATAATTTTTTTGAAGAAATACTTCAGAGACCTTAGAAACCAACCACAGCTGTGTTGTTGATTTCAGTATTTGGGAATTCAATTGTTCTGGATGTTTCTTTCAAGTTCCTCAGCCACGTAGGGTCCTTAACTCAGCACCAGGGAAATTCATTAGTGAAAAACAAAAATACCAGTTAGCTTCTCTTCATAAAGTGAAATTTTTCAGAAATTATTAGGATAGTCAGAGAAACATGAAGTTCCACCATTTCAGGTAGAAATCAAAACTTTAGGCATTGTAGGAAAATGCAAGGATCATAGTTAAATTAATGTAAATGATATATTGAAAGTTTATTCAATCAACTCCAAGATCCTCTGTCATTTCTAACTGGGCCTTCCCAAACCCAAATTTAGAATTTGCTCAGATAATCAATCAGAATGAGTATGAGCAGAGAAATTCTTAGAAATGACCGCTAATTTATTCATTCCTGTCACAGGGAATACACAGACTTCAATAATTAAAATCAAAGAACAGATAATACTTGGTGTCATAAAATTTGTCAGGAAATAAACAGGGATGAAGAGATGACGTTCTTTCCTACACTGTGAGAAAGGACTCCCAAAACATTTGGCATGGCTATGTCAGGTTGAACAAGATTTCCACTCCATCCCCTGAAGCATCTCCCTGTAACTGACTTGGTTTCAAGGGCTGGGGTGGGCTGTGGGCGGGATCTCCAGCCAGCATCAGTGGCCGTGTCTGTGAGATGTTTCCTCTCCTCTCTTCTGTAACTAGCTTACTTCACACACATACCTCAAACCGAGCTACATAGGAAGACTCTTTGGATATTATAATATTCAGAATTCTTGCATGTAGGTTTAGCTTACAGTG
The DNA here is from genome assembly GCA_031878705.1 of Tapirus indicus. NCBI lineage: Eukaryota > Metazoa > Chordata > Mammalia > Perissodactyla > Tapiridae > Tapirus > Tapirus indicus. The sequence goes on along the minus strand of CM062941.1, from coordinate 30,304,196 downwards.
TCTCAAACCACTTTGTATTCGTTGCAGGAATAAGCTCTTGGCCAGGGTGCACAGTTACAGAGGGAGATGAGATTAAACACCCTGAAGCCATTTCCGCATAACAGAGAATAGGCTAGCTGCAAAAATCCTCCCTGAGAAAAAAAGTCCTTTGTTTCTAAGCTCTACTCCCGCCCCCAGCCATGTTAGTCTTCAAATATTGAAAAAAAGAAGAAAAAGAGAAAATCCCTACAGAATAGAGATCAGCTGTGTGGGGATGGAGACGCGTTGACCAGGCCCCTCACCAGCATGAAGGGCCGAGGAGATGCTCGGTGGGCTCCCCACACTTCCTTTATCTTCCTTGAACATCTCTGCTGCAAGAGAAGACCCCGAGCAGAAAGGCATGTGCAGACCCAGTGGGTCCAAATCAACAGGGCTGGGGAGTGTCTGAATCTCCACGCCGTGAGCAAGAAACGCTTGCTCTCGGGCGGGGTAAGGCGTGGAGTGCACTTGGATGCAGCTCAAAGAGCAGCTCTTGGTCCTAAATACCTCTCAAGGCAATATGCTGTTTGCCATCAACACATCCCTCTCTCCCAGAAGGGGGAATCTCTCCACCATCCTTGCTCACTTCCATGAATGCTCTCCTGAGGACTAGATGAAGAGGACACGTGCTCTATCTTTACCAAAGCAGAGGACTCGGACCACCTTCTCAGGGTCTCACCATGTTTTAATAATTCAAACACTAGAAAGCAGGTGTGAGCAGAGGCTAACGGGGCTGGATTTGACACCCCCAAACTTTCCCTTCCCCTGATGCTCTCTCCACTCTCAGAGTCACGAGTCACAATGGCTAGAAAGAAAGACAGGGTAGATCATCTGCTAGTTGTGAAAACCTGTGCTAATTATTCCTCAGCTCCCAACTGGCAGTTGTCAAGAAAGCAAGTTGACATGACAAGAACTTATTAAAGCAGACGGCGGGTCTTCAGATTCACGAGGAGTTAGTGCAATAGGTAGGGAGTAGCTTGTAGCTTCTAGTCCTTTAAGCACCTTGCTGAGCCCTGGACAGAACTGCCATATGGTTGTGGATCTCAGGGCCGGGAATTACATATATTCTAACTGGTTTCTTCTTGTAAATAAGGAATTCAAGGCCCATGAGTTTACTTTATGGTGTTTGGGGGGAAATGTGGGGAATGGAGACAAAGCTATAAATTTAAGTCCTAGCTCTGTCACTTACAAGCACAGAAGCAGTGGGTCGAGTTCTTACCTGTAAAATAGAAGGTAACACCACTTTCAACCCAGGCTGCTATGACACCCAACACACAGTGGGCCCCCAGGAGTGTCAGCTGCCGTTGTCCACCCGTACATGTGGCCACCAGGCCTGCTCTCTCCACTCTTCTAGAGCATCGATGAGAGCAAACCTTACTGTGGGTCTTCCCCAAATCCTCACTTATGTCTCTTCCTCCCCCTCCCTCCCTTATGGCCAATACTTGCATCCTTCCCTCATCTCCCCTTTGTCAGCTCCCACACATCAGCCCCTTCCCTCTATCAAAATCCTCAGGGAAGGATGTCAGATAAAGTGTAACCTAAGAGAATCGAGTCAGTGTTACCGCTTCCAATGGTATTTGCATTTTTAACTTTTTAAACCCGTGAAGTACTACACTCATCCATAGAAAGACATAAACATGAATGCACAGCATCATGAATGATCAAACAGAGACCCATGGAAACAGTTTCCTGGGCAGGAAGGAGCCCTCAGCCCATTCTCCTTTCCAATCACAAAATTCTCCCTGCCTGCAGGTACCCACTGTCCTGATCACCCCTTCCTTGTTTGTCTTTGTGGCTTACCACCTAAGGATGCTTCTCTAAGGGCGAGAGTTTTGTCTGTTTTTGAACTTTAAATGGACTCGTGCACTCTCTGCTTTAGTCCTTTCACTCAGGGCCGTGTTGGAGCCCCGTGTCACTGAGGGCAGCAGCTCTCTCATTTCCCTCGCCGTGTAGGATTCTGCTGTACGAACGGAGCAAACCACAGGTTCTGTCCAGGCAGACACCACAGCCATCGATTTGGCTCCGGGATTTGGTTATTATGACGAATGCTGCTATGAACACTCTTGCACACGTCTCCTGCTACAAAAGTGAGTGCTTTCTCCAGAGTCCACTTCTGCAGTGGAAGAGCTGGGCCCTGTCACCTCTATGCAAAGGGGGACCCATTCTGCACAAGATGGCACCAGTTCACGCTGGCACCTCAGCCCATGGAGGTTCTGTCCTGCGTCCTCACCAGCACATCACAGATCAGGCCTCTCCACTGCTGCTAATCGGGGGTGCAGGGGGATCTCACTGTGACGTTAATTCGCATTTTCTTGGCACTAAGGAGCCTAGGCAACTTTTCCTGTGTTCTCTGGTCGTTAGGATTTCCTCATTTATAAAATGCTGCCTGTTAAGACTTTTGACCATTTTTCTGCTAGATTGTCTCATACCTCATTTTTCGTATTGATTAATGGGAGTTACGGTGTTTTGTATTAATGGCTTAAAAATACATAATTGTGAAATAAAGGAAGCCTCCCCTTTGGAAGGTCTTTCTGGGAGAAGTGAGAAAGTGGAAGATTCGAAGGCGGGGGCACTTCTCCATTCCACTGAAATAGGGCCAATATGTGGATATCTATTTCCTTCCCCATGTGCCTGCTTCACAGTGTGTTTGCAAGTATCTGTAATAAACACAGGCACGCACATTCTAAGTGAGAGTTACTGTTTGTGACTACATTTTAAATATCTTTTTCTGATTTTCGAATTTTTAGAGGGTAAGCTTGGCGTGAACTTCAGGGCAAAAGATAATTGTGAACACTGGTGTTTACCCAATTTTAACAAACTGGATGGAAACGACTCCCATCATTTACAGATAGTGGATAACGCATGTTAGCCATCATCTGTACCAGCTAACTTACCGCCGAAGGGAGGGGACTGGAGCCAGAGTCCCCAGGGTGTTTGCAGATGAAAACTGAGGCCCACTGTGACCCGTTACTAATCTCAGTCTCAGGCAGTGACACCCCACCGCCCTGCTTCTCTGAATTATTTGTGAGGTTGTGTCAACATCTGGGAAGAAAAATTACATTATACTGAAGTTTATCATAAACTCTTCACGCGTGTGTGTGTGTGTACTCAACTCTCCCAAACCCTCTCTTAAATTTCAAAATGCTCTCAACAATTCACCACAACTCTACAGAGTTTCCGAAAGTGTTCCTAGCACAGGCGTCTGCTCTCCCACACCCATGTCTTTGCAGAATAAAAGCCCATACAGCTGGGGATTAATAGAATCTCCCATACTCCACGGGAGTCACGGAGTAACTAATTATATTAGTGGTACCAACAGGTGTAGATGACACCGGCCAAGCCAACATCAAGGTGACAACCACAAAACCGTGCCACAAAGTGAAAACGAACCCACACTTGCAGAGAGCATGGTCTTAGAGGGGAGCCTGCTCCGCCCAGACTGCAATGTTTAATCTGAAATACATTGTTTCCTCCTCAGCAGTATTGTCCACACAATAAATACCAGACTTTTAAGCAAAAGGACAGAATATGCTTTCTTCCATAATCCATCACTTGGACCAAAAATCCATAGGGGCAGTGAAAAACATGGAGCTTCTATACAGTAAAATGTTACTGCTGCCTGGTTGGAAAAAAATAATGAGAGTGAATAGCATAGAGGTTTGATTCCAAAAATGAAGCGTTATTTGGAGAACGTAGAAATGCAGCCAATTTTGCACACAGTTTTCTAAGAAGGTTCTTTTGGACGCTACTTAATTTTTCAAACATTGTCACTAAAATCCGGAAACAGATGTCCCCCCATTTTCTTCAACTCACAATGCTGCCACAGAGATGAAGTGAAGTCAGGATGTGAAAGTAGCTTTCACAGTGAGGGGCACACGCACGGGCCAACTTAATATATTAATTTTTTTTCTTTCTTTCATTTCACTTTCTTTCATGAGCTTGTAAAAGAATTATTAGGTGCAAATGATGGCTCACTAAAAATATTTTTCAGCAATTTTTGGTCTTGGATGACAAAATAGTTTTTAAAAATAAATGTATTTTAATTCCACATTATGCACACCCCGTGGCTTTTAACTGATGACCAGTCATTTGAAATATTAGGTTTCATGTTACTGGTAATTACGGATGGCATCATTCTGAAGCAGTTACAAGTTCTGACTTGTGCCTTGGCTCCTGGTATAAATGTCTGAATCATGAACAGAATTTCTAACTATAAGATGCCTGCCCCTTAAATAGAAATAAGTCTAAAAGTAAACTCTAAATGCAAATGTTTTAATATTTCACATGAAAAATCAGGAAGATGCTTTATGCTTGCCTATTGTCGTGCTTACATTTTGCCTGTTTTAGTCAATCTAATCTAGGAATTTTGAGGCATCAGTCATGAAATTTCTTCATAGATGGTCTGAGAGGGCTCCCCAACCAATTAATCAAACATAAGCCATGGACTATTTTCAAATAAAAAGGATCTGAATCATTTATAGCCTTTTTGTTAAATATTAATGGCAACAGACTATTTTATAGATTATTTTCCTTCCAACATTATTACCTTCAGCACATCAAGTCCTCTTATGAGTAATAAAATAACACTAATACACCATCTGGAAACAGAGCCATGAAGAATGATCCACTTTTTCTTTGCAAACATATACAAACAAAACCAGAAATTTTTGCTTTTTTTGGCCAAATAAAACATTTGGTCATTTCTCCTGCTGACTACAGTCCTTGGGGTGATTTCTAAAAATTAAGAATCGCCATAACCTGACGTGGTTCAGCCCCAGGTAAGCTGTCTTAAAAACAAAGGTTTCACAGCATTTCCATCTTGGTCCAGTGACACAAGCCCATTCCCATTATTCCTCATGAAGCCACCTAAACTGAATTTCTTTTGAGTTATGAGCAAACATAGGTCAGATGGTCAGAAAAACAGCCAACTAAAGTCAGTAGAAGATTCACCCCACAAATTAAATCGGACCTACCGGGGCACCTGGGGGTCTTGTGGGCCACAGCAGTGCCACTGATGGGCCTCCCGTTGGGCGTCACGCACCAACAGTATCCCGTGTAGCTGTGACACTGGACCTGGAGAAGCAACAGACAGGGTGGTCACTAGGCACAGTGCCTCGCTGTTGACAAGGCCCACTTTGTCTTCTGCAGCATCGTTTCCAACAAAGATCTTAGGACGCCCAGTGCTTCCTAAGTCGCTGCACAGAACACTCAATGAAAGAAAGCGTGATAACCTGGAACTTAGGATTTTAGAGATAAAAGCCACCAAAGGCACTTTTGCTGAATGCTAGTGTGGGCTGGCACCTTAACTGTTGAGTATCTAGTCTTCGATACCTTTGAGATGGGGCTCAAGCCGTCATCTAACAAATGGGGAAACTGAGGCCCCAAGGAATCAAGAGACTTGCTCAGTGTCTCCCAGTTGGTCCAGGCAGAATTGGGGAGAAGAGACCGGCATCTGGCTGCCGGCAGGATGCTCTTTCCATCACAGACCCTGGGTCTCCCCAGCGTCTGTTCTGCCACTGGCTCCTTCCACAACAACTACAAGAGTGGACATTTCCTGTAGCTCCAACCTCTCTCCATCTCTCTCTCTTTCCTTCATCTTTCAAAGGTCAAATGATTGTTGGAAAAATATATTAAATTCACATTATTATCGGATGGTTTAGAGCAGATCTTGTTTTCTTTTTCTACCAAAACCTGTGTTAGTTAGCATTGTATCTCAGGAAATATTTTCCTTAATAAGTGATAATAGTATTGATGATAATATTGATACACTCAAGATAGAGAATTGGGTTATTTTCTTGACACTGCCTTTGACTAAGAATGTCAAAGGAAAGTCAGAAACTTGACCTGTCTCAGCCTCCCATGTCGGAACCCTGAGGAGATCACGGCCGGCACTAACGCTATATGACTTTCAGTGTGTGCTCCACTATACATAAAACTAAACTAAAATTTGATCGTCAGCACTGAGCCGGGTTACCATGGTCCGATTAGCCTCACTGAGGAAGCTGTTCCATGCCAACTCACACGGTAACGAAGGTGAACGACACAGCGATGACATGAACATCTGCACCAGGGAAGGAAGGAACAACTTCCCTTACACACCTATTCATGAACGGGAGCTTTGTTAGGAATTAACTTCTAAAGTGTCAGGGGTGATTTCCCCACGAATAACCCTCATCTCCTGCTGCACTTAGCCTTGCCATCCACAGCGGCGTCTCCCCCGGTTGCCCTGGTACTGAAGTTCCCGAGCTGAGTTTGTAACCTGACTGTAGGTGCCGTCATCCTTGCATTCCGGAATGAACACTTGCTGGAACTCCTTCCGGGCCTGCTCCTGGGTGTACTTCCTCTCGGCCACACACCGGGACACGTCTGCAGGAAAGAACAGAGCAGAGGCAGCCGTTATGCAACGGGAAGATGCAAAGGCATGAGTCACAGAGGAGCGTGGAGCCTGCGGGGCTGGCGGGGCTCCTCGGACAAGGGGAGCCGCAGCAGAAGGGCTGGCCTCGGGCTTCCCCTGTGCCTCGTCCCGAGGAAAGGCTTGCGCGGTAGGAGGAGCGGGGATGTGCTCTACATTTAATGAGCGAGGAAGCTGAGGCCCAGAGAGGGTTACTCGGCTTATCCTGGTGAAACAGAGGGACCATGCTTCATTAAATGAAGAAACGCCAGCTGTAGTCCAGCTAGTACAGACAGACTCTCTTCGGGTCCAAGGATGTCCATCTGAGTGCACTGGATCCAGTCCACACACCAAGTGGGGCCGGGTCTGGAAGCCACAGTAAAAATCAGACCAGACGCACTGGCCCAGAGAGAGGGAGTGCTGGGGAAACTTAAAGGGCGTATGATGTTCTGGCCCACCACTGGGGGCCCAGGGGACCTGTCCAATCTGAAGACCATGGCAGCCTCTCTTCTCTGTACCTTTATTTCCTAGAATCTCAAAGTGATGCTAAGCTGCCCTGTCTTCCAACTTCAAATGGAAAGTCTGACAATAATTCAGATAAAAATGGTCAAATATCCTCAGCACTCCTCCCATTCTGTCCCAAATTTTCATATATTCATGTTAAACTTACTCCAACGGGATAATTCGATATAAAGCACTATGCTCCTACTGCTCCTTAGGAAGACAGTCCCTGGGACTCAATAAACTAGTGAAAAAGGAAAAGTCTAAAAACATTCAGGCATATGTAATCTCACTCAGGACAGCAGGCATTAGGAGATGCAGACAGTAAACCCAACCATCAAGATGGCCGTGCTCTGAGTGCAGCGACGGCCTGGGAGGGGGCAGCGCGCCCGAGGAAGCACGGTTCATCTCACTCCTCTCGCTGCAGTCCCGACTGGACTACAACGTCAGGGAACCAGAAAGTATGTTAATTCCTGACGCTAGTTTCAGACTTCCAGGAAAAGGAGTCAGAGGTGTGAGGCGACCATTAACAAGGGCCCATCTTTTTGTGACCCCAGGCCCATGACACACGCTCTAAGGAGTCAGGCATCCACCATCTGAGAAGAACGCCAGCATGTCCGCCACCCTGGCCTCTCGCCCTAAGACACCACCGCAAGGACGTGTTTTATTTCTTTGGCCCATCCTACTATGTAGGTTGTTGGAATTTTAAACTTGAAAAGAATGGCTTTCCCAATTTTTCTTAACTGCTTCCAGATTTAAATAAGAAGTTGTCTAGATCTTAAAGTCTCTCTCGACTCCGAGAGATACTTCTTCAAACGGGTCCTCTGCCCAGTGTCGTTAGATGGTGACTTTTTGATTGCCTGGCAGTGAAAACTGCTGGCTACTACAAAATGCCATCTGGGCACCCACTCCAGGGCGCTGGGCCGCTTGCAATAGATAGCTCTGGCGGTGTCGTTGTGCTGAATATGGACTCTGCTGCTGGAAATTCTTATCTTGGACTTCTGCGGAACCACGGGAGGTAGGCTGTGTCGTGTGTAGGACCTGTGCACTGGAGAAAACACTGATCCAGGCTCGGTGCCTCACATCTTGATCTACGTCTTGGCCTGGCCAGCCAGCGCTCAGCAACATGTGGTTTTAATGCAATCTGTGTTTTAGCTGAGGAGAAATCACTGCTTTGCTGGACTTCTGTCATTTTTTTTAGTATAACCTGTGGTTTGACTGTCTGAAAGGAAAAGTGATGTGGTTCCAGCTTGCGAGGTCTCTGCTAGGGTACAGATAGGGTTACAAATTATTTCTAATATTTGGACTATCGCAGAACATGCCAAAAAGCATATATTTTCCAGACCGCTCGTGGGCTTCTTTCCTGACATGGACTCCTTTGAAAGACTTTACGTTCGCCACTGGTCCAATGGTTCTCCAACCCGCGGTTCCCATGTTTGATAGAACATTAAATTCCAAGTTTGTGACTGGCATATTGCTGACTATTTAGTCACAGGAAACAATTAAGATTCTGCATTCTGAAATGGCAGGGCTTGTGTCAACCACGCCTCAAAAATAAGTCTGTAATCACCTTAAATAAAAGTGCTGTTCGCCTCCTACCACCTTCCTGTTACTCCTTATTCCAATATTCCCAATCAGGCAGCATGTGTCTCTATTGAGAAGAGTCCGAACAGCAGCTGACCAAATCAGCTCTACTGAAATACGCAAAAACATTGGGGAATTTCTCTCAAAATTAGTAACAGCTCTCTTGTGTGGTCTTTATTTCTTTATTTTATTGTGGTAAGAGCACTTAACATGAGATCTCACCCTCTTAGCACGTTTTTACATGTGTGATGCACTACTGTTGACCACGGGTGCTGAGTCACACAGCAGAGCCCTAGAATGTACACATCTTGTACAGCTGAAACCCTCCCTGTGTCCTTGACATCACTTCAAACTGTTGCATGGCAATGTATACACACTTCGGCTAAGCTAAATGCCCCTCTCTATAGAAATCAAAATACTAAGCACAGCCTCAAAATTATATTATTCCCAGCTTTTCAATCTTTCCATCACTTCTGAAGAATGGAAGAGAAAGGTTCAACACTCTCCCCTGGAAGCTGTATTAACAGGTGACAAATTTCTACCCTTATTACATTTTTACTCTTGATGCTTCTTGTGGTTCCATTAAAAATTAAGCAGGTCCTTAATTCAGTGGCCTTTTTGAGGTTCTATTCTGGATACTTTAATTTTAACCGTTGAAAATTAAATCCTCAAAACACGAGCACCACAATTTTGTTTATTGTGGTACAACACAAAACTTAAAAGTCATCATTTTACTATTTTAAAGTGTATAATTCAGTGGCATTTCATAGATCCACAATGTTGTGTAACCACCACTTCTATCTCGTTCCAAGACATTCTCTTCACCCCAAAAGGAAACCCCGTGCCCGTTGAGAAGTCACTCCCTGTTCCCCCCACCTCCAACCCCAGCAACCGTGGAACTGTTCTTTGTCCTCATGGATTTGCCTATTTTGGATATTTCATATGAATGGAATCATAAAATATGTGGCCTTTTGTGACTGGATTCTTTCACCCGGCATATTGTCAAGGTTCATCCATCTTGTAACCTGTGTTGGTGCCTCATTCCTTCTCATGGCTGAGCCATGTTTCATTGTGTGGACGGACCACAACTGGTTTATCGGTTCATCTGTTGGTGGACATTTGGGTTGTTTCTACCTTCTGGCTGTTGTGAATAATGTTGCCTTGGGCACTCATGTACAAGTTTTTGTTTGAACATCTGTTTTCAAGTGATTTGGATATACACCTGGGAGTGGAATTTCTAGGTCATACGATAATTCTGTGTTTAACTTATAGAGAAACCACCAAACTGTTTTCCACAGCAGCTGAACCATTTTACATTCCCACCAAAAGTGTACAAGGGTTCCAATTTATCCACATCCTCCCAGTATTTATTTTCTATCTTTCTCTTTGTTGATTGTTATAGCCGTCCTAGAGGGCATGAAGTGGCATCTCGTGAATTTGGTCTCATAGTCGTTTTTAAACTGTGGTCAATGTTTACCTTACAGGAAAATCCATCTTAACTGAAAATTACAAGGTAATATCTTAATTAAATCAAATTGTTAATTTAACATTCTTCTTTTTGAGGAAGACTGGCCCCGAGCTGACATCTGTTGCCAATCTTCCTCTTTTTCTTTTTTTCTCCCCACAACCCCAGTACATAGTTGTGTATCCTAGTTGTAGGTCATTCTAGTTCTTCTATGTAGGACCCCTCCCCAGCATGGCTTGATGACTGGTGAGTAGGTCCATGCCCAGGATCCAAACCAGCAACCCCGGGCTGCAGAAGCGGAACACATGAACTTAACCGCTACGCCACCAGGCCGGCCCCTAATTTAACATTCTTCTGAACAAAGACTTAAATCACTTTTAACTAGATCAAAGAAAAATTCTTTGACACAAGTTTGATTATATATTTTTAGAAACTTTTTGTTCTTATCAGAAAGAGCAAGGACTTTGTCAATAAAGAATTCCTTTATTTACAGAAGAGCTGTATTTACGAAGCTGTATTTACGAAGAGCTGGGGCTCTTCGCAAAGCATTGCTAACAATAGATGTTTAATAGAAATTTTTTTGATAAGTTGTTGCTTAATAGTAATGAGTTTTGTAAGCAATTTATTTACCTAGTTGTTAACTGTTTTCTCTCAATTGCGAGGTAAAATAGATTCCTTTTCCAATGGGATCACAAAACTTGTTTACTCATCAAGAAGATACGTTAGTCACAGAAACTATCAAAATGCAATGCTTTCTATAAACTAGAGATAAACAACAATGTTTTATAGTGGTTATTTCTAATGATGGTTTTCATTTAAACAGGAAGCAAATAATTTCCTACTTTGCTAAAATCACTCAAAACAGGATTGAGCAACAATTGGAAGAGAGAGCTTTCTGAACATTTTATGCAGAAATTTTGGAGAGCAGCATTGGAAAGGAGCTGAGAAAGCCTGATCAGAACAAGCTGATGGAACAGTGGTGTTGACAGGTGATCCTGAATTTGACGGTCCCCAAGCCTACCGGGTTCTTCCTGTGGGGACTCCTGTCCGTCACACAACAGGATAACATGGACACGCCAACTAGAAATGAGTGAATCTAGCTTTCGTTTAACTCTTCCTGCGTCCGTCCTCCAAGACGTGTTAGCTTACACCAGAGATGGCGGTTCCATGCCACTCAACAGCTTCTTCCTGAGGCAGAAACCCTTGGGGATATGGAATTATTTTAGAGTCCCACTTCTATAATATAGAATGAAAGGCTAGATTGGCTATTTTTCTTGTCAACAGACCCACTGACTCTGAATCTAGAATGGCAATTAAGTGGTGATGATTTTGAGGGTGGTGGTGCCCACTCTCTGAGGTCTAGACAGTTGTCACTGCTGTATTCTCATGGCCCAGCACGGGGCCCGGCAGAGAGAGGTTGGTATTAGAACAGTCCGAGCTGGATGAGGGAACACAAACAGACCAGGGAAGCACGTTTTCCCGTGGGAGTGGCCACAGAAACGACAGCCCTGTGAGTAACATGCCTTTTATTTTTATTGGCATCAAAAAGTTGTAATATTTTACCCACCCATAATTTTGAAGGCCAGACTCTGAGAAAATTTAAGAATTCTGTGCTGCAATGCTCTTTGGTATAAATAAAATATTCTTTCCCTTCTTAAGGTAGATGGGTGTGCTGTGATAAAAGACCAGCAGAACTCCAAGTGAGGTACCCCGTCTGCCAATCTACAGCCAGTCAGCTAAGGCAGTGATGTTGTGAATCTGCCAAAAACATCCCCTGACCATAGCATTTTAGAACTAGAGGAGAAAAGGACCTGAGTTTTAATTTTAAATAAGTATTACCATTTTAAATGTATAAAGTCAGAAACAAATTATAATAGGAATACCCTGAATACAGAATTAGGGTTGCCAAGTCATACAGGAAAAAAATGAAGATAAATTGCAAACTATTGGAAGAATACATTAAAGTATTCAGACAGTTTTTACAACATTTGTACAGGAAACAACTGGTCATAACCATCTCTCTGATGGTTGAGAACCACGGTTGTCAACATGTCAGAATAGACCATTGTGCGAGTGTCACCAATCCTTCGTTATGAAGTTTGACTATAACCTCCCCAGGGCAGAGACTAGGGCTGTGCTGCGTTGCTCCCCAGCTCTCCTGATGAACTAACACTTTGAAACTATAGGCATTGCTAAAGAAAATAGAGAAAAGTTTTTGTTCACATAACATTCCAAAACATTCTCTTGTGTTTCTGATCATGGCTTGAACCTGACAGCCGTGTCCTTGACTCTTGTGTGTCTACTTTAGTCTATAAAGAAGGACATTTCAAACCATCAGAGCTACTAGAACACCATAAAAGAGTTAAGGTAAACGTGACTTGGGTAGGGTTTCTGCAGGGGACAAGCATGGATACAGTTAAAAAGCCCTAGGACACCACCATGCTTAATGGTTATTGCAGACAGCGTGTCTGCGGGAAGAAAGAAGTCTAACTTAGACACGGCCTAGAGCAGAACAAGGACCTGGCCAAGAAGATCCAGACAGAAAAGAATCACACACACAGACACGCACACACATACACACATGCATGCACATACACACACACAGACACCACACATCGTGCGTAGACTTCTTTCATGGAAATACCTGTTTCATTGAAGAAAATGATAGCAGGTTAACAACTGATTCCTAGAAACCAAACTACACTCTCGTGCTAGGCGCTTTCTTGTGGGTTAACTAAGCCTCCAGATGAAGCTACGTGGGAGCATCCCAAATGCTCTGTCTTCTTCCAAGGCAACATCACAGAAAGCTTAAGGAAAACGGCAGGCGAGGGAGCTTCCTAGCCTGTTTCCTGGCTCTCTGAGTAAAAGTAAAGGCTTCATAGGAGCACATTTTTTATGATCAGAAAAATCTTCAAATAGAAAGAATTCTTAGTATTCCTCTGATCCAACTACCCTATCTTAGAGATGAGAAGACAGGTGCAGACATGTGGCCCCCTGGCCCGGTCAGTTTGAGAAACGAGTAGGTGCCTCCTGGTCTGGCGCTCCGTGCACTGGTTCTGAGATTCCTGAACCTGAGTCGGCATCGAACACCTGGAAGCTTGCCAAGAGCAGATCCTGGACCTTACCCCCCAAACCTGATCAGGCTGCGCTGGGGCTCTGACGTGCCTCTTTTCTGAGCCCCTGCGTGGAGAAGCCTGCAGGCCGTGCCTCCTCTCCAGGCCCCAGGTGGGAAGGAAAGGGGCAAAATGATCATCACCCACAGGCACAAACGCTGTTAATAGGTCACAGGGCAGTTAGGACTGTTGGGTTTTATATCACATTATTTTAATAAAATTAAAGTAGAAATACACAGAGGACACTGAGGTGTCAGTACTCTACTAGATGGGGTGACAAACACCTTTGGGCTTCGCACTTGAAAACCTCTTTAGGTTCCTATAGGACAAGCCCTGTTGACGCCATCTGTGGGTCACTGCCTTCCACCGAATGTTCAAAAATGCACGTGTGCAGGAGCTTCTTCCTGCCAATTTGACAGAGTGCACACCGAGCCCAGTGTCACCCAGACGCCCCTCTACAGGCAGCTCTCAGGTCACAGGCTCCAGGGAGGCAGATGCTCTGGGTCCCCCTGAGACACTTGTGCCATTGTTGTTCCTCACTGTGGAGGGTCCCCTGGCGGGCGCTCGGCAGGGAAGGAGTGACCTCAAATACTGCTCTGACCACCACTAATGAGACCTAGGCAGTCAGCAGGGCTCTGCAGAGCTGCAGAGAAGGTTCTGGGCAGGCTGTGGCCGGCACGAGGCCTCCACACGCAGCCACAGTGTCCTGAGGAAACGGGCTTTCCCAAGGGAGGGTGAAGGTCAACGCTTTGCCGTGGCAGCCCCAGACCAACTCGGACGGAAGGCCCCGTAAGGAACGTAAGGTGTCTCTACCAGTAACTACTATTAGGCCAGGTCAACGCCTGCATGCGCATCACTCGGGGGCTCTCGCAGAGAAAGGACAAAGGCTTCAGAAACTCTTCATGACAGTAATAGTAGTAACAAGTCATTCATCCGTGTGGTGGAGACGCCATCTGCCTCCACAGCGACACTGCTGGTTCCCGCGTGTCGACTCTTCCACATGCCGGACGCTGCTGTGACCCACGGAGAACGTCCTCTGCAACCATGGTGGCTGCAATGACCGTGTGACGGTGGCCGCAGACAGGACGGAGGATATCGGGAAGCACTTTGCAACGAGCTCCCTTTCCTTACAAATTGGTCCCTTATAAAGCTCTAGGTCTTAGAAATCTCCAAGGAATTTGCTTTTGTCAGATATCCATTATAATTTTGTTTTCAGAAATCTCAAAATAGTTCCAAGTTCTCCTGGCATTTGATTTTTTTTTTTCTTTTGGCTTTTTCATTCAATGCCAGAAATCTTGTTGAAAAGAGAGACAGCCCCAATGGTCTCAGATCAAAAGACAAATATTAATGTGTTTGCTGAGTTCTGAAAACACAAACTCCACACATTTCTAAGAAAATATGAGAAAAATCCATCAGTGAAAACCACTGCAACTGTATTCAAGGTCAATGGTGAAATCTTAACATGAAATGCATAAAACATTTTAATCCAACTTAATTAAATAAGGACTGAAATATTTTAATTGCTGTTTCCAAACTAGTACATCCAAGAGAGACTGGCCTAGGAACTGTCACCCACCAACTATGTGAAAATGCCCTCAAGATATGCAGTTTGGCATCTGCCAAGTCGATACTATGATACACTAGCCAATTTCCACACCAGGAATAATTTGAGGAAAAATCCGGATGGTTATTAGTATTGCTTGAAGTGATGTTGGGGACATTTCCATCTCCCTCGCCCTCTCTCACACTCAGGGAAGAAAGCTCTCCACCTGGGCATGTTGTAGAATTTGCAATATTTGTGCTCTTAGCGAACAGAGGAAGGGAGCAGCATGATTTGTCTGGGGGCAACGAGGACACCTGTCTCAAGGTCCCCTCAGCACCAGGGCTCACTAGGAGCCCCTGCCATTCACCATGAATCATTTCTGCCGCATTTGGCTCCCTGGGCAGGCTGGGGGGTGTTACATGCTGGACATCGTGGGACAGGGTTGGTCAGCAACTGGCAAAGTAAACCAGCCTGTATGAAGGAGCTGATCCCCTAAGATGAGGTCCCATTCCCGCCGTGAGCCAGGATCCAGGAGAAAGGCTGCTTCTATAGGATAATTCCAGATAAAGACTGGAAACCCCTTTTCATGGCAGCCCCAGTGTGGAACAGACTCAAATTACCCGCAAAATGAGGGCTGAAAGCAGAGGCTTCAGAGCCCCACCCCGTACCCCAAATGTGGCACAGCAGAGGTGCACGATGCTCAGTGATATTAAAATATAATGTACGGCCAACACTCGCTCTTTAAAGTTACTCTGATATTTACTCCCCTTGGCAGCTAAAGCGCCAAATAAACTATTCGAAGTCCACAGGTATCTGTTCATTCTTTTTCCTTTAACCGTTTTGATTTAAATTATACTTGCTTTGTGAGGTAAGTTTTATTTTTACCTACTTCTCCCTTATCACATTTTTTGTGTCACAAGGGAATTATCCAGAAAAATTAGGCTGGATCCAAACACAAACAATGATATTACCAAAAAGGACACCCGTGTTTAATTCAAATTTATGCTCCTGTCCAAATGCAATCCAATGTTGGCTAAAGGTGGGCATGGCAGAGTTCTGAAGGAAAAGGCTCCAGAGAGCAATCTCAGCAAGCTATGGGACACAGAGACCTCCAGCAATGGATTTCCACCCAGAGAGACAAACAGGGGCCTCTGGTCTCAGTCCCATTATCCGCCACAAAGCTAGGGCATGGCTAATGCAGAAGCTTAATCTGAAGGCCTCCTCATGACCCTCCAACAGAATATTTGATTGGGGTTATCTAGAGGAATAGGGCAAGAAAAAGGAATATAGAACTCAAACTTAGCCACCACCTCCACAGCACTTGTTTTCACAAGCTGTCAGCACAGGTGATTGCTTCTAGAAGCCTCTCTGTAGAGTAGATCACCTGACATTTGAGTTTATTCTCAAATCCCTTCTCACTTAGCACAGATAACAGGTGAGTAACCACTATTGAGGCATAAAGTTACATCCCTTCTCAAATTGATGTGTGTAGGATACACTCGCCAGACATAAAAGGAGAGGAAGGTAATTCCTCCCAGGATGCTTCTTCTTTGATGACACCTCTCCACACCCCAGGACTGTGCTGTTTCCATGGTGAAGCACAGTGCAGGTCGTTTTAATCCCCACACAATTGTCCAGGCACGCTGTCCTTCCTGTTGAACTGTGTGAGAACTCCAAGAGCAGAGTTGTCTGTGGTTGAAAGGCAAACTGTGGAACGGGGCACGTCGTTCCCAGTGGGCATGCATTCCTGGGTTTGAAAATTGCTTCTTAAATGAGTATTTGATCTCCAAATGCCTGGGCTGACCCAGTCTTTGTTGAATGCAAAGCACACAAACTTTCAGTGTTGGAGGAGGTTGGGGAGGCCCTGCCACTCGTGGCCTCCATGATGAGGGAACCACCGGGCACTGGATGAGCCAGGGAGACCCCGTCTGCTGCCTCGCCTCGAGCAGTGCAAGCTGTCCCACCTCTGTGGGACCCCATGATCCACGTGAAAGGACAGTCTGAGGAGAGCTGCCTCGTGCCAGTACCTGGGGTCCTCTGGAAAGGCTCATACAGGCCATTTTAGAGCAGGGAGGAGGCTGGTTCCCAAGCTACAGGATGCTGTCATGAACTAAAGGTTCTGACAGAGTCCCCGAGTGCCGGGGAACTGTAATTGAAACCAGTGCAGAGAGAAGGCTGAAAGCTTACCTGATGGAGAATAGAATCCATTCATTCCCCAATAAGAAGAGTCAGCCAATAAGAAGAAAGTGTTGATTTACTAAATTTATCAATACTAAGTAACATAGCAGAATCTACTGAAAAAGATCAGGTTGAAGCTAATCAATCACATAATTTTAGAATCATCTAGAATGAAGGAATATCAATTGTCCACTCGAGCAAACTAAGATATTATGTGTGTGTGCGTGTGTATCCCCATTAAATGAATCTGAGATTTTTCATTCAAGTTTTCTTCAAGGAAGTTAAAAATAGCATATAGTTTACTAAAACTTAAATGGCCACTGAGAAAACAGCTACAAGGACAAAATAATGATATAGAACTATGGAACTTCAGGTAGATGAGATTTGATAAAATATTTTCTTCTGTTTTCTATGGATGGCAATGGATATTTATGGAGAAAAAATAATTTTTCACTTACAAAAGTCTGTTTTAAAGGTATGTTCTGCCTTCCCCCATCAACACAAAGAAAGCTAGAGCCAGTATTCTTTAGTCAAAGAATCCAGCTTGCTGCTTCTAGATTCAAAGTTTCAATATGTTTTCTATTATAGATAGTTCACATAAGTGTATTTAATTCAGTGAAATAATTCCAAATGCAGATAACTTGAATTATCTTCATCTTTACTTTTATAGAAATTTTCTACAGAAAGATATTTCATTTCTGTTTCTTAACATTTTTTAAACTATTTTCCCTATTAAAGGAAAATGTAACTTGTGAACCACATTCGTTTGTCCAACAAAAATTGTAGCTCTTTTAATGCATCTTCCAAGATACCATTATTTTCTGTTTGGGACAGAGGTAGAAGAGAACTCCTCCCACAGATTCAGTCCCCAGGTTCTCAGGTCTGCTGGAGCATCAGTGGGCTTCACTCTCACAGACCATGTTCCCATCGGCGGAGAGCTCCCTCAGGTCAGGAGGTGCTTCTCAGGAATTACCTGGAGAGCCGGTTAAACGCATATTCTAAGCCACGCCCTCTGAGACTGATTGTGAGGTCTGGGGAGGGTCACAAGAATTACCCCCTCTAAGCAGACCCAAGCTGATGCTGATATGGCCAGTCCTGGGGTCACATGTTGAGTCACTTGGTCCCACCTGGCCCATGAAGCTCACTTTAGCATCTTTAAGCTTGGGTTTGGGGATTCAGGTATGATACACCCACTGCAGTATCTTCATTTGAAGTATGAGTCAAATACATTGTTTGTTGCATTTTTTTCCTTGTAAATTCAATAGCACATTGAAATTGAATTAAAAATTACATTTTCCATTTGGCAGTAGCTGATTCCTTCACTTTGGGCATCCATTTTAGAACAGGTTGGGGTTCCAACCTGTTGGAGCCGCCATGGCACTGGTCACCTGGGGGCCTGGGCACACCTGGTCAAGGCACAGACGAGGTATGAAGAAGCTGGGAGGCATGGTGAAGCTGGGCACGTGTTCTCAGCACAAATCAACTTACATGCATCTTTCCTCTGCCTCAACTATCTATGGCTTCCCATTTCCTACCAGGTAAGAACAAACTCCAAAATCTAACATTCCAGCTCTCCATAATGCGCTCGACCTTCTTCTCTCCCATCCTCTCCTGGTACATCCTCGTGTTTTCCTCTGATGGGCTTCTGCTCTGGGATCCTTGTGACTCTCTCAGTGCAAGAGAAGGAATAACCCCTTCAGTGCCATTGACATTTGAGAAGCAGCATTCTGACCACAGACAAGAGGGGGACTCAGCTTGCAGTGCTCTCCTCTGCTGTACTCTCATGGAGAGGGTAACTGTCCCAGGTTCTCCGACTGGAGAGCCCACCACCCACTTTGGCTCATGTCCTGGCCTTCCTGTGGCCTTTAAATGCTAAGAGGCCTAAAATACTTCGACTTTGAGCCAAACGTGAAGGCAGAAAAAAAAATCCTCAATGATGTGTAACCATGGTTCTGGGCAGCACCACAGGTACACGCTCGGAGGAGGTCAGCTCCCGGCCCGGCGCCCATGCACACCGCCACAAACACACCAGGTGGAAAGGGCTCGTCACAGGCACAGAGGAGGCCCCAGAGGGATCCGCTGCCAAAGCCGAGAGCTGAGGAGGCAGAGCTTTCCAGAGACTTCAGCAGGAGTCACGCCCACGCGTGAGGAACAAGGCAGAGTTCTGTCTCTGGACGTGCAGAAGGGGCTCAGATCTGTCCACCTAGGGTATATCGCGTCATGAAAGGAAGAAAGAGCAAATTATCCAAAACCTGGCCACCATGGGGCTGAGACAATAGACCCCTGTGGCTGTTCCAGTTCTGCTTTGTTTAAAAGGATTGCCAGAGCAAACAGCTAGACAACGCAGAACACCATCGCAAAGGTGATTTAGTCTGTGTGGTCTTTTTTTCCCAGATGATAAGAAAAAGGAGGTAAATCTCTTTCTGAGCACAACTCTGTGTTTGAAACATCAGCGTATTTTGCTGAGTCAGACCCTTCATTAACACGGGAAGCATCTCAGTGTTTTGCTCTAAGCGTGCTAGTTAACTCTAAATCTGATTCTTAATTTACGCAAACTGAACATTACAAGTGTAAAATCAACACAGAAAAAAATCACTGAATTCGGCACAGGTGCTATTGACACATCCCCTTTGCTAAGAGGAGAGAGAGTTGAAAGAAGCGATAATACACTTCAGTGAGAATAATTTTAGAAGACTTTAGAAACATTCTGTGAAACTCTCGAATAAATTTGTGTTGTGACGGCGTAAAGCGTTCTAAGAAAAGAGAGCAATAAACAGGTTTTAAAAATGACTCTGCTCTTGAGAGTCTCAGAAATTACTCTTCTTCCTTGCACGCTCTGAAAAAAGTTTCACAAACATAAAACTTTTGAGTTCTTACATATAAAAATTTAGGAAGGATGGAAATAAAATACATGTACTCGCATTTTAATGATTGATCTACCAATCTTTGAACGAATGATCAAACAGCAACTCACCTTTGCAGTTTCCTCGATATGCAATTTCCAACTGAGGGTCTTTGCACTTGGCACGCTGAAATTCACAGCGAGACAGGAAGGTTCTTCCGTCGGACGCGCAGAGAGGTTTCTGAGGAGAGCCCCCGCAGTCCAGGCTGCAGTCTTTGTCTTTATCTTGGTCAACTCTCAAAAACTTGGAGGAGAAAAAAAAGAAGCCAGACAAATTTAAGGAAATGTTGTGCAGAGCACCAGAAAACAGAAGGCACCTAAGGCCACTTCACGTCGAGGAGGGGAACCGCTGCCAGAAACAACATGGAAATCTCTGAAAATTCTAAGCCATTGTCTGTTTCAAAAACTTTGGTAACTGATAATTCTCTTAGTCGGTGTTTGGTGGCTGAGTCTCTGAATATGGCACTCAGCAGCACGTGAAACTGTAAGTCTGCAGTGGGATGTGTGTATTCTGTTTTACCTTTCATAGACAGGATGTGGCAATGTTTTTCTTTTAATTTGTAAATTCATGCACATGTTTTGCCATCATCTTGGAAGTTACAAGTGTCAGGAATCCGCTGTCTGCCTGGAATTGGGAGGTCCTCTCTCCTAATTAAATCTACGACCTGAGAACTGTTCACGTGTACTCATTTGAACTAGATTACCATTTTCTGAATAAATACCCGTGCTCAGGAGGGAGTTGCTCATTTCTATGTCACGCCCAGTGGCACTCCTCGCTTGGGCACAACACCCACAGCGTGGAGCAGACACGGAAGTCAGGGCCTGCCCCGCCCAGGCCTGCAGGGTGGTGCAAGCACAGAGACCACCCAAAGGAGCCCACTGAGATTGCCCCAGTGGCCCTCCCACGCACTGCAGTTCCCGTTGACCACTCCAGGTTTCCCATCCTTGCCTTGGTTCCCTCTGACGTCCTGGACACGCAGCTGCAGAGCGAACAGCGTCTCCCAGTGAGGTCTCAGATCCTGCCCGTCTGCTCCCACACCTGCCCTCCTTGATAAGGAACAGCGCTCATCTGCCCCATTTCCCAATCCCACCCACATGTTCCAGTCCCAGTCCTGTCTGGTCCTCCATCGTGCCAGACAGAACCACGAATGTGAAGGCGAGTCTCAGAAAGCACCTAGGAAGGCTTGGTCCTACAGGACAAGAGGAATCATCACAGCCTTTGGTCACTGGACTATGCCCTTCCCCACGAACACATTTTCTACAGTTTATGGAGCATTAACAATTCATTAAAGGAAAAAATAGAAAACTCAGAGCTGCAGTTATTATTAAATATTCTATGGTGTTTGGCCCCTGTGGGTACTGTGTATATTTGAACAGGTTTATTTGGCGTTGTTTGCCCCAGGAATATTTATAAGGTAGAGAGAGCTCTGCTCAAAATGACCCATCCCCTCTTCCAGTCTGAACCAGAGGAAAAACAGGAATGGGATTTAGCAAAAGTTCAGGGACCTGCATCAACTCAATCTCTCATCAGTAAGAGAAACAAGGAAATTTTCAAACTGAGGAGCTTCATCCCTTGAGAAGATACCAGAACTCTCCCCTTGCAGCTCTGAGGGTCCTTGTCAGCACTGTTCAAAGAGCAGCCAAAGCTGATGCTGAGATGAAGCGGTGAAGGGAGGCAAGATCCCCAGCAGGATGGACTGCCCGGGGACGACATCCCTCACAAGGAGTCAGGGGGTCCTCAGAGCCCTGATCCTTGGGGCCTGGGCAGGAAGGGCAGGGTGCACAGTGGCCAGGAAGGTGTGGGTAACAATCTCTCGGTGCATTCTTTGCGAGCTGGAAAAACTGCTCCACAGGGGTCATTTTCCAGATTTCTGGATGAAGGCTTCAGCCAAGAGACGGGTGACAAGCACCAGGAGGTGATGGCTGCATCCAGGGGCACCTCCAGGACACAGGAGACACTGACTTTTCAAATTAGTTCAAGTTCAAACAGCATGCTCTAATTTTTCCTGAGAGTAAACTCACTTGCTAAAATAATCCATGCTTATTTTAGCCCAGAGGCAAGTGAAAACAGATCATTGCCTTTCCAGGGAGTTTTGCAAAAATTTATTCTTTTACTTAAAAATGGATAGAGCAAGCACATAGTGCATTCAATTGAATTCCGTCATTAAGGAGTTTCAAGGCTGTTTTTCTCATGTCGCCCAAAATGCTGCGTTTTATCTTCCTGGCCAAGCGGAGGCACGCCCCCGAGGACACACAGCTCCCAGGAGATGGGGACTGTGGCATGTTGTGCCTTAGGAAGTCCCTTCGCCACTGAAGTCCACTGCCTCATTCCTCCCCTCAAAACACTTGAGAGTTTTGATGGACTTGTTCTCATCACACACAGCTGGCCCCGCACGGCGCAGCACTGCGCAGGAGTCGGGGAGAGAGAGAGGGAGACAGGAGCAACAGCGAGGAACAAAGCCGTAAGACGCTTCGGACCTGTCACAGGGCCAGTCTCACACAGGAGCCCGCCCCATCTTCTGTTTTAGATGAAAAGATGGAATAACCTAAATCCTGCTGATTTTTATGTTTGAGGGGTGGTCTATTTGCATTTCCTGAAATCCTAAGTGAGGAAATGCAGGTGACTTAGGATAAGACATTGTAATTACCATTTTCTCTAAATGGAAAGAGATAGCCTCTACATATTCTAATAAAAAATAAAAGCCTAGCATTCAGACATTTGGAATTTGACCATAATTCTTGATAATTTAATGATGTCAAACTAACAATGGAACTATTCTTTGTCAGAAATAAGACAGCACACACTTTCTGCATGTTTCTCCCCCTCCCCACTTTTAACAGCGATTAGATTCCGAGGGAGACAGTGAATAGAGAAAATGGGCTTTCAACTGAGCTTTATTCTTTAGTAAGCAAAGCCCACTAAGAAAAATAAAAGAGTCCTATTCTAAAGAATTCACTGTTTATTAAAAGAACGTGGTTGAGGGTCTTCAAACCAGTTAAGTTTATAAAAGGCACTTTGCCAAATTTAGAAAGAAGTCAATTGGACCTTGAGTGAAACTCTTAAAAAAAAAAACCCACAACCTCAGAGTTGCAAGGGCTCCCATTTCTTTTATTTTCACAGAGCAGTGCTGTTTGCACAGGTGTGCAGAGAGAGGCAGAAGAAAGCCATGGAGGTGCACACAGGGTCTGTTTGGACACCAAGTAGCTCCTGCTCTGGAAACTATGTAAGTCAAAGGCACGTGGGTCAAAAACATGATCTACATTTTGCTTAATAAATGCATGGATTTGAGCTGGGAAGTTGGAACAAAGTCCCAACATTTAAGAAACAGGTTAAAATACTCTTTAAATCTTAACATAGATGGATTTTCCCATTGTAATACTTATTGAAGACTCTTTTCTACAGTTTATGAAATGAAATAATATATGTTATGGGTAACATTAAGAAAAAAACCTCTGAAATACATAATTCTGCACTATAAGATTTGCAAAAGCAGGAACTTTCTAAATAATGGGCCAACAGAAAGTGACTGTAGCTTCCAAGTGTGTTTGCTGGATCAAGGAGGAGGAAGAGGGGAGGCTCACACGTTGAGGGAGGGAGGTGGGGCAGAAGTGCAGTGAGGGCGTCGGCAATGTGGGCAGACCTGGTGGGGTTTGAGAGGTAAGCAACTGAGGGCAGGGGAGAGTGGTTACAAACACAGGCCTGTTCTAAAGAGTAACTTCTTCATCTTATAGCCTGAGCTTTCTCAGATTTCAGCAGAGTTCCCTACTTGTTAGTAAAATAGAGAATCTAAATCTAGGACGCAGATGTGGAAATTGTGTTTTAGAGCCTGCAAACTGCAGCTTGACATAAAAGAGAAACACAATTTGTTGCAGGATATTTTCTCCCAGAGAGAACGCCACTTTATTTATTCACTCATTCATTCATTCATTTGCTGGAAGTAATATAAGACAGTTTGTGCTTGTTTTAAAAACATCCAGCTACAGTATTTTAACTGTGTTTGCCTCCTTTGCATTCTCTCTAATTAAGGACAAAGCCTCACCTTCCTCGGGTAGCTCAAAAGTCAGATCCAGCTTGAACTGAACGTATTAAATGAGCGACCGCTCTCTGCCAGGCATTTTACCAGATGCCATGTCACCTAGGACCACACCTGATCACCACGTCATCTAGGACCACACCTGATCCCCAGGTCAAGAGGAGATAGCAGGTTTTTCGAGGAAGAAGATGAGGGCTCAGCCCTTACTCAGGGTTGAGGGAGAGGAGGTCCTATGACAGGAAAGAGGACCTGACAGATGGGGCAACAGATGTGGGAAAGGATGATGCAGGGGCTGGAGCAACATCGTTGAGTACCAAACCCCAGGAGAACTGTCCACCTTGCATCGGGAACCAAGACAGACCTCTCAGGTCTGAGATGCAACCAAGAGAAATGCAGTCTTAACAGCCTTGCTGAGACACTGAGGTGTGTAGGTTCCAGATGCTTCTTGTGGGCAAGAATGACACAGAAACCACAGCTCAGACCCACTGAGATGAAAACAGGAGATATACAGGCCATTGCTACTTTTCTCTATTTACCCTGCTGCCTCCACTGTTAAGTTTGAGTGGATGCAAGACTTTTTATAAGTGTTTTCATAGATAGGAGTCTATGGCCTTTGGTCTCCTGACCCACCTTTTCCCAGAATTCTTTTAGTTCCTTCTTCAACGTCACGTTCTGTGTGAGGGGTTGCGGTTCCTGGCCTCACAGCCAGGAACTAGCATGTATTGTGCTGTGCCTCCTGCTCTACAAATCTCTTCTCCTTTCCCAAAACATGTCTTTTCTATTTATTGCCCTTCCCTGCCTCTACATCAATATTAATTTCAATGATGAACACAGATATTTTTGCTTCTTGTTAGTACTTCTTGGAGATAAATCAAGAAATCTCTTGGGTTATTGATTGTTCCAGCTTTATGTTTATTTGAGATTCAGTAAGAACTTCATTATTCTAAAATTCTTCTTAATAAAATATCATGTGGATGGTGTTACCCCAATGCAAGAATTATCTTTGGCAACAAAAAAAATCACCTTAGTCAACATTTGATCATTATTCTTATGGACTTGTCTGCGGAAGGTAGATTCTACAAGTGCCCCATAAAGTACTGCAGTGCAGCTGGTTCTCTCTTATAAGTCACAACTGCTCTATCTGAGGTCTCATCCAGCTTCGGATCACTTAAAAGTGTTTACAGAGCATTCACTGGGCCATGGGCAGGCACTATCTTCATTAGTTTAACTACAATTAAGTACCAATTTCTTATCCAGGATCCCAGTAAGAATCAAGGAACAGGCCAAATGAATATTTAACAATTTACTTGATTTTCTCAGGCTACAGTCTTATGAAACAATACAAGTTTGGGATATAGAAGAACCTTCTGGTGGACACTCAATGAATTGCTTTAGAGCCCACTGGACCATAACTCTTGCAGAGCAGAGTTGGTGTGTGTTCATCTGTGTGGCCTCGACATCCCAGGGCAGTGCCTGCCAACAGTTGGTGCTCAATAAATGTTTATTGCCTGAAGCGAGATATTGATGTAACCACGTGGGACTCACTGCGGAATTACTAGGGCATGTGGCAACAGGAAGAGAAGGTGTTTGAGCGAACTGGTATAGGAACACAAATAACAGAGAGGCGAGGCCACAGACAGACATGCAGCCTCGAGGAGGCAGGACGCACTCGGTATTCATTCTCTCTGTGACTGTACTGGAACCAACACACTTGCCTTCTAACCCAAAGTGCAGCTCTCTCTCATCCCTGCCCCTTTGCGGCACCTTCTTATTTCACACGTACTTCACTCGTCTCTAGGCTGAAACACACAAAAGATCGTACACAAACTCTGCCCTTCAGTGATACCCAAAACAAACATTCTGCCTGGAGAGCGACCCCCCAGGGACAGCATGAAATAGGTTAAATGAGAAGTGTCTCAAAATAAAAGGGAAAATCAACCTTGAAAATAAGTATTAAGCACGTGTCAGACTCCATTGTCCAAACACACGGCTCTGCACACTGGCACCAGGACGGTGCACATTGGTGTGCGCCACCGTCAGCTGGGCTGCTGGTTAACCAAGCAGATCCCTGGTCTCGTCCCCAGAGATTCTGATTCATAGACCTGGGGTGGAACCCAGGAATTCCGTGGATAATGAACAGGCTATGTGAGTACATGGGGCCCTGACCAGGCTTTCGCACCGCTGCTCTAAAAGGTGCGGAAGGTCAGCGCTGCTGACACTTGATGGGACCAGAGATGGGAGAAGAGCTGGTGGATCTATGTGCCCAACATTGGTGCCACACAACCCTGATGACCCACCCTTTGCATTAAGAATGTGGCTCTAGGGCCAGCCCCGGAGGCCTAGTGGTTAAGTTCAGGGCGCTCCGCTTTGGTGGCCCAGGTTCAGTTCCCTGGTGTGGACCTACAGCACTTTGTTAGCGGCCATGCTGTGCTGGCAGCCCACATACTAAAAAATAGAGGAAGATTGGCACACATGTTAGCTCACAGCGAATCTTCCTCAGCAGAAAAAAATAAATAAAAAGAATGTGGCTCTATTTTTATTGTGATATATAATTCATAAATTCCCTAAGAGCCTCAAATTTTCTGGGACAGCTAAATAGAATGACAGACTGCCGCCATTTTACTTTCTGTCTTTCCTTTCCTTGGGACACAAAATGCATTCATTGATGAAGTGACATTTCCAAAGGCATTCAGCCAGAGTTTCCTTTTTAAGGCTCCTGCTCATTTTAAAGCATTTAGAGCAAATTACACTAAAATACATGTTAGAGAATATTAGAGTAACCTGCAGAGCAGGGAAATCGCATCCAAAAGCCAAGATACCGGGAGTTTGTGTCTCAGCCAAACCTCAGCAGAGACCATGTGCTCCACGGTGAGGTCATCCGCGCGGGAGGCATAAGGAAAGGATTAAAAATGAGAAACAGAAAGTCAAAGCCTATGGGAAGCAACATGCCCACGAGGTCTCAGTAAGATCTCCTCATCTGCCTCCGAGGCAGGTGAAGGGAACGTGCCCCGCCAGGAGAGGAACGGGAGTAGCCACAAAGTGTCACAAATGCTCACATCCTTGTTTATTTCTTAAAAGTGTTAGAGAATGAAAACATCATGTAAGGGTCAGGGCCTCTGATCTCCGAGGAGAGAACAGGCAGAGTCCAATTCCGTGTCTACGTCCAAACTCCAGTGAGACCCTCATAGCATCTGAAATATCACCTACATCCCTTATTCACATCCCATCCTCACATTTCTTCCTGTGTTCATGATCTTGCCCTTTGTAGGGCAAAACGTGTGCCCAATAAAGATTTGGAAAGTAGGGATGTTTAGCTGCTAACCAGGTCATGAGAATCAGTCGTCTCCTTGGTGCAAGGCCTTCTGGACAATTCCATGCACAAAGCGGGTTCTCAGAAAGGATTTGCCATGTGGATGAGCCAGACAATGGGATGTCCCTGTGACGACCCTCTTGATTCTGGAGTCAAGGAGAATCCTCTTCACCCCACCACTGAGGGAGCTGTATGCTCAATGGCTGGGACAAGCTAAGAGGGTTCCCAGGAGTAAAAGAGGGGACACAGAGAAGACCCTCATCTCCCCCACATTCATCTCCACCACATACCCACACAACCCCTACTCCCAAAGTGAAAGAAACCCATCAAAAGAAGTCTGAATCTTTTTCCCTGTAATCACAAGAGCCAGATATCTTTTACTCACACACCCTGGGGGCAAGTGCAGAACCTGACCCTTCTAGATGGAGTGCTGTCAGGGCCTGGAATTTAGGTTAGAGAAGCTCACAGGGGCACCTATGAAGAGACCGAGGCTCCCAGAGGACACCAAGTCCAGGTGCTTCATTTGACCAATGAAGAAATGGAGGCTCCCAGAGGAGGTCACCCAGCTAGTCTGTGATGCAACTAGAACCAAACCAAGGACTTTGGACCCAGTTCCCTCCTCTCCACTCCATCACCATGGCAGGGCACTTGACCCAAAGGTGCCAGGGCTGGGTCTTCTTTCTCCAGGACTCCAGGGGCTTTAATGTTCACCCAGCACGGGACTGATGTTTGAAAAGAAGACTTGGAAAGATGCACGGAAGAGGGGCTGGAGGGATTGGTCACAAGCACCCCTTCTATTCTGCTTTCACAACTCTTTCTCAGGTCTTCATCTTCTCCTTGCTTGAAGGAGTCCAGGGCTGGCTCCTGTCTGGCATCCTCAGAGGTGGGAAATGGCACATCCCCCTTCTCACCTTCGTGTTCACATTACAACAGATTCTTCACATTTTTTAACAGTCTTTGTTTATGTTATGAGATAGTCATGGCATGAGATCTTTCGAAGAGAATTCTCTTCACAGGTCTTTGAAATGCAACATCTGATACTCCCGATGCTGTCACATCACTACTCAAAATTATCTTCAGTATTGAAATGCATAAGTACAATCTCAGAGATAGGTAGAAACGGCTCTGCAAGCCCCACACTCACTAGCTCCTGGCCGCTTCTGTCGTCCATCACCCGACGCCTCTCGGCCGGGCGTCTGCAGCGCCCTCTCCCAGGCGCTGAGGCAGGGAGAATCAGCTCTCTGCTCTAATCTGTATGTTTCATACAAACAAAAAGAATCTCACTGGTAGAGCTTGAAGGCTGGGGTCAGGTCGCACATGACCTGCCCTGTCTACAATTCAACACAAACCTTGGAACACACAGCACATTCTCCTCGAGATTTGCATGGTCAGTACAGAAACTGTTAGCCATGCACAGCTATTTACATTGAAATTAATTAAAATTAAGTGAAATGTAAAATTCAGTTGCTCCATGGCACTAGCTGCATTTTAGGTTCCCATTAGCCACCTGTGTCTGGAGGCCACTGTACTGGGCAGGGCAGAACATAGAGCATTTCTATCAACACAGGCAGTTCTTTTAGACATCGCTATCTGGAAGCAAAGATTAAGGGTCATTAATCTCCCAAACTAAGTCCCTAAATCCTGATTTTTAAATGAACAGTTGCAAAAAGACAAGTAAAAACCAATTCCATGGCTATATATAATACTAATGAAACAAATAAGAAATGAAGAGAAGAATCATTTTCTGAAAAAGTTATTTTAAAATTCACACCTTTAATTACAGAGAAAAGCTTTAATTACAGGAGGAAGAGGAACTTGAAGACTTTTGCGGAGGGGATAAAGAGGATCTTGAGGGACTTCAGGGGTGTTTTAGAAGTTGATGGTAGACAGCAGGAGGTGCTGGGGGTGAGAGACGATGGGCGCGGGATCCACTGGGGAGAGGAGAGGCGACAAGGATCCTGGGAGAGGCCGAAGAGCCACCCGAGCAAACTCAAGTTGGGGACGGAGTGACACTGAACACAGAGATGTGAAAGGGACGTCTGCAAATGGAGGGTGTGTAACTGGGGCACTGCCGGTTCCAGGTGGTAGCCAGCGGGAGCAAGTCAGGTAAGAGCGAGCACAGGGGACGAGCAGGCAGAGGACCTGCGCTCTGGGGAGAAGCCCACTCGCCCAAACCGCAGTTTCCCAGAACACGTCTCAGGTCCCTGCGAACCACAGACGTCTCACCACGTCGTGAAGGTATGCTTTATTTTTCCTGAGGTACTCAAAGCGTCACACACATGTTAGAGAGAAAGTAAATGTTCCAAAGAGACACAATGAAAAATTCAGGTTTTTGGGAAGAAAATGTCAGAGTTCTGGAAATAAGCCCCAACAGTGTTGATTGGAACCAGCTGAGGATGGGCACCCTGGGCTAACGTCAGTTAGTGTCGGGGAGAGAGAAAAAGCCATAAAAGAAGTCAAACTTGCAGACCTCAGTTTCCCAGGGACCACTTGCATCCAAGGTCTCGGTTCACAGTCTCCTGTGGGGGTGGGGGGAGGCAGGAAGGAGGGCTGAGAAACAGGGACAGCGCGGGTCTTTCCCTGGACATGTGGCACCCCTGACGCTACCGTTCATTCAGAGACACAGCAATCCCTGCCCGAAGGCGAGTTCATTCCAAGCACAGGTTCTGCATATCCTTAAACACACCCCAGCTGGTGAGCATGGGAATTCGGGGAGTCTGGAACCAATACCCCGATTCTGGCTGACCTGACACCTCTCCTTCAATTCCTGGGGAACAAAGAGCCTCTGGTGGTGGGGGGGGCGAGTCACCCCCTCTTCCCTGGAATTTCCTGCCCCCCTCAGGGGCTTGGTCCTGGGATTGGGCTGCTCCAGCCAGGGCCTCTATCAACGAATCTCAAAACACCAATATAAGGAAAACCACATCTCTCAGTCTATATCTGCTCTAAGTCCTAGGGTCCCCGCCCCCAAAACCAGTTAAATTCTAAGCAGAAAAAGTCAGAGACACTGCTAATTTCTGATGTACTTAAAAAGATTTTCCCATCTTCTTGACAGTGATGAAGTGTCAGGGAAACATCCCTTGTGTGTGTTCATTTATCCAAAAGGATTTTGATGGCTTCTTTCACTCTAGTGAATCACTTCAATGAAAATCCAAAGAAATGCTGTCTAGGTTGTTAAATCCAGGAAAATAGGCGAGGGAAGAAGAGAGGAGACCTAGCCATTATTTTTATTTATTTGCTAAATTGATTAGCATTTTGGACCCCTACAATCTCCTAATCAGAGTGAGAGGCAGGATTGTCATGAGGCCTGCTCCCACGTGTCCAGCCACCTGGTTCCAGACCCTGTACTTTGCTGTTTCATAAAGAGCAAATTCACTTAGAATGCTGAAGAGGAAAAACTACTCTTAATAACATCTGGTATAGCTATTTAACAGACTTGCCAAGATTTAGACCAGTATGCCTGGCCTAATGTCAAACCAAGAAAACAATGAGGTTTATAATGGAAACAGAGAGAAAACTTTAATTGCGGATTGTTCCAGTGGCATCGGAATGATTCCACACTCACAATATTCTAAAGTTACCAAATCCGTGGTTGTTGACATGCAGAAGTCACAGAAAGTGGCTACTGCACAGAACCAAATTATGTTTTTTAAAGGGCAACTCTTTTAGGAGTTCGTGTCAAAAAATACTGAATGTCAAGAAGCAATGAAAATAGCAACAACAAAGACAGTTAAAAGTAAGAGAACATGTCTGATGAAACAGAGTCAGTTAAATTGATTTTCTTAGCTGTCATTTAACTGGGAAAAGAAAACTAGAATTTATACACATTTTTGAAAAAAAAATATATCCACATTGTCAATTTGCTCATCTAAAGCTAATTTTAACTAACCAGGATTTAACATACCTAAAAACTTGATATTAATATATCAAACTAATACAATGTTAAATTGTAATACTATTCTAGGGCTAAATCTCATCACAAAGATATCCATTCTAAAGATACCTTGGCCTTTATATTTTGAGCGTCATTTTCTGAACTGGAGTTTTCCTTTGGTTCCGGAAACCTGTCACTTACTTTAAAGTTTGTGCATCATCATAAAACATTTGCCCCCATCATTGTGCAAAGCTACACAATATCTTGCACAAGATAAGATTATAAAAATAATGGGAATTGGGTTTTTAACAAACCTATACCAATGAAGATCAATGTTCAAGTCAGTTGTCCTTCAAAAAGATCACTTTTGAGCACATCTAAACATTCCAAGTTTAGCTGTTATTCAAATTGGTGAACGCTTCCTTTGAAACCACCTTCACAACAACTAATGGAGGACTCAAGAAAATGTCATGAGATGGTGTGGAAACAGAAAGAATTTCCTGCTATCTGATCTCATTTAATCCTTAGCAGCCTATGTCATGGGGACATCAGAAAGCCTTCCCTCACTGTGCAGGTGGCAATACTGACGCCCAGAGAAACACAACGCCTTCCTCCAAGGAAAACACGATTTTGTGATGGAAGGAGGGAGCAGAACATACATGTGCCCCTTGCCACAGTCCATGTTTTGTCCCACAGACAGAGCTGTCTCTCAGAACACCATTCCCATGCCCACTGTCATCTCATAACCAAGAGAGAATCTATTTAGCTAAACCCATCTTGCTCTGTATTAATTTTCATTTAATCTTGTCGTTATAACCATGAAATCTGTAACTGATGCTCATGCTTGCATTTCCAGCCATACTAATTCACCCCCAGCACTGGACTGTGTCATTGATTCGGACACATGTAGAAGAGTGAGTTTGCCAGGTTCGGATTAATCCAGTTTGATCGGCCCATAGCTGTGAGAACCTGGCTGTTAGTGCTAGCTAACATGGGCCTGGCAGTTTCTCTTCATGCCTCTGTGATACCTCTTGCCTCAAAAATGTCAGGTGAACTGAAAGGGAGACAAAGGTAGAAAAAGATGAAAGTCTTGTGAATTAGAGATAATTAATTAATTAAGAGGTGGGCTCAAGGCCAAGGATATTCTTACGGTAATGGCAAGTGGAAATTTTCATCTTAAATACAATTGTGTTTTTCATTGTAGACAGGTGGGGCCATATCTTTGCCTCCACGAGACATTTTCCCTTCAAATACAACCCCTAATTTTTCATGCACACGTGAAAAATGGGAGACATTATTCTGTTTAAAAGAATTCATTGGTAATTCCAGGAAGAAATTCAATATTAGAATTAATTAAAATTCAAAGAGATTACTTAATTAAAAGGAATTCAATAAATTAGAAGACTTGCTTCTAAAGTGAGAAAATCAGGTTCATCAAAAAAAGAGAAGAACTGGGGGGAGAATTGCGGGCGACCCTAAAATAGCTAAAAATAGGATTTCAACATAGTTAGCAACATCTGGAGTTATTCCAGAAAAGACTGAAGCATCAAACAACACAGTTAACTCTCCACTGGAATTATAATTTTCTGTAATCAAGGTTTCCACTTAGTTTTAGTGTTTATCATGTGGCCAACAGGGCAGTATCTCTTTGAAAATAATGAAATAAAATCACAATTAAATAAACTGAAGCACCTTTTCTGCCTCTTTGTCCCATGAGATTAAAACATGACTACAGCTCACGTGTGCAGATATTTTAACTTGAGTATCGAATTCATGTTTTGGTTTAAGTTTTCATTAAATACTTTATTGTTATTAGTAATAATAATTTGACCTTTAGATACACTGGAGGCTCTGGCTGACTCAGGTGGAAGTCACCCATGAGGACGTCAGGGCTAATTGACCCCAAATAGTTATTTTAAAAGATGTGCTCCACAGGAGGTAGCATCACAAGACTGTAAAACCAAGTGAGCTGCCTCCTTCTAGCTGCCAGAAGCTTCTCAGACTGCCCTACAGTCTTGGAAACATCCTTCCTGATTCTTGTCCTTTACTCTCTTCCCACTCTTCAAATGTTCTGGAAACTAACTTCCTCACACTATCCGAGCATCTGTAATATCACGTGCACAAATGAACTTGGGATTTTAATACAATAAAGTCAATGTTGCGTTCAGCGTTGTCTGTCTCTGGCCTCTTCAGAGCTCACATTCATCCAGCCTCCACTGGACGCAAGTCAAAGGCACTGCCTTATTCAGATACACAGAGGCCGAGACGAGAAATATTTGCAATGAATTGGGCTGACCCACTGAGAATTATGCAAGATGATCCAGAAATATTTCCCGTTGTCAAGGACGACCTACCCAGAGCTAGACAGGGTCATCCTTTATAAGAGACAGCACGCTCCCTGCCCTGTTTTAAGTGGCAAGTGAGCATGCTCAAGGGGATGCAGAAGGCTCCCCTCCATGTCCTACTCACTTAGTGTAGTGGAGAGTCCAAATCCCAAATGCAGCCTCAGCCCAGACCTGTGGCCACAGCAAATGGTGCTGAAGGATGGGGACATGCCAAGTGACATCCTGTGCTTCCCCAGCTGAGCTGGAACAAGCCCTATGGTATGGCACCAAGTTGACCCCCTGCAATCCCAAAGCTCTCCCGGGCCACTGCCTGAATCCACCAGGACAGTCTGTTCCCAATTCAAGGCAGGTCTTTTCATTTATAAAACTGGAGGCTTGCATCAAGTGATTTCTCAAGTCCCACCAAGGTTTGAGATCTGAAATCGCTTTCAGCAGACCACTCATCTCAGCTCCCACCATGAACCTTAGTGGGAGGTGGGCATGTGCAGCTAGAGTGGGGGTCATGCTCTTTATGTGCCACCAGCCCCGTAAAGGGGTCATTCTCCACTCTAGAGCCCACCTCCTGAATAGGAGTTCATAACAATTCTTAATACCATACACGCTATTATGACCTTCAAGGAAGTTTACCCCCGATACATTTTACTCTAAGACACAGTTTTACTGGAGGGAGCCGGGATGATTGGCTAAGAACCTGGGTCCTGATCTCTCCCTCCTACAAGAGAGCTAAGATTGTCTCAGTGCCTTTCACACATCGACTTACCCTGGGCCACACAAAAGCGAGGCTGTGGGTTTGAAGGCTGATGGAAGGAATCAGGTCAACCATGTTTTATAAATATTGTTGTGGGTTGAACTGTGCCCCACCCCAAAAAATATATGTTCAATCCTAACCCTGGTACCTATGAATGTGACCTTATTTGGAAAAGGGGTCTTAGATGGAATCAATTTAACATGAGGTTATACTCAATTAGGGTCAGCCTTAAATCCAATCACTAGTGTTATGAGTTGAATTGTATCCCCCCAAAATTCTTATGAGAAGTCCTAACTCCCATCACCTCAGAGTGTGACGTTTTTTGGAAATAGGGCCTTTACAGATGTAACTAGCTAAGTTACACTGAGTCATGCTGAAGGAAGGTGAGCCTTTAATCCAGTATGACTGGTGGCCTTATAAAAAGGGGAAATCTGGACACAGACAGGCACAGGGAGAACGCCACATAAAGACGAAAGATCAGGGTGACGCATCTACAAGCCAAGAAACATCAGAGATGCCAGTAAATCAGCAGAAGCTGGAGGAGAGGCCTGGAACAGATTCTCCCCACAGCCCCAGAAGGAACCAACTCTGCCCACGCCTTGATCTTGGACTTCTGTCCTCCAGACTGGGAGGGGACGACTTTCTGTTGTTTCAGCCACTTTGTTCACGGTGGTTTGTTATGATGGCCCTGGGACCCTCATACAGATAGGCTGCCTGGCAATAGCAGAGGAGTGAGATAATAAAATAACCATGTTGATGTCATCACATTAACAAATTCCCCAGTCAAAACGATTGTGAAATTTTACTGCTTTATGTATAAAAGATGCATAAAAATTACCCCCAAAAATACTCAAAAGGGGAAAGAGAACCACATGTATATGAAGATTGTGTGCCGTGTGTATACATCTTCTCTGATCAAATGGTAGTTTTTAAATTCACTCTATAGTTAATCCTTTCCTATTTATTACATTGCCAGGTGCAAGAGGTAGCTCAATAAATACAATGCACTCTGCAGAAACAAACTTCCCAAATACTTTCCTGCTTTTTGTATATTCTCAAGTAAAGACAAATTTTACCAGTGGCCTGGCAAGAGGTGATTGGGCTGAATAATTTATAAACCAACAATGGGTCACGGGAGTCTGCTAGGAGTTCGTTTAAACAGCACTGTTGCCCCATACTCAGGTGTGAGGCACTGAGAAGAGGGAGGATTGGGGGTGGCAGAGATCACTGAGGACAAACTCTGCTTACTCCGTCACTGCTCAGAGATGGCCCTGGTGGAGAATGTGACTCAAAGAAATTCAAAGAGACTTGTTCCTTGCAGCATTATTCACTATAGCCAAGACATGGAAGCAACCCAAGTGCCCATCAACTGAGGAATGGATAAAGAAGATGGGGTGTGTATACACACACACACACACACACACATATACGCAATGGAATACTACTCAGCCATAAAAAAGACAAAATTGTCCCATTTGCAACAACATGGATGGACATGAAGGGTATTGTGCTAAGCGAAATAAGTCAGACAGAGAAAGACAAACACCACATTATTTCACTCATATGTGAACATAAATAAACACGTGGATAAAGAGAACAGATTAGTGGTTACCAAAGGGGAAAGGAGTGGGGGAGGGGGCGAAAGGGGTAAAGGGGCACATATGTAATGGTGATAGATAAAAAAGGGGCACTCGTATTGGTGGTGAGCATAATGCAGTCTATACAGAAACTGACAAGTAATAATGTACACCTGAAATTACACAATGTTATAAACATTATGACCTCAATAAAATAATTGGAAAAGAAAAAGGAACAGCTGCACTCTGATGGCCCCAACAGGAGGAAAAGAAAAATCAGAGATGAATGGCAGATGTCTGCTCTATGTGGCTGAAAAACGGTGAGAGTACAGCCTGAGGGAAGGAGGCGAGGGCTTAGGTGCCTCTGGACCCAGTCCAAATGGACAGGGGCTAGGATATGTTGGGGTCAGACGTTTCTTCTTAGGGATTACTCTGCCACCGCCTAACCGCACCTGCCCCCCCGCCAAGCAAGTGCAAACACGGTTACTGCAGGAGAGCGGAGATGCGAGCTCGCACAGGGAGTCGGGCGTCTAAGGAGACCGCTCGGATCCCATCAGCGGATTCTCTCACCTTCTCAGCCTCCATCCCCCGCTGCCTGCCTCTGTTCGGTCACATGTGATTCATAAAGGGTTCACCAAAAAGGAATGGATGAATGAGTTAATTAAAAAAATTAAAAGAAGGGGCCGGCCCGGTGGCGCAGCGGTTTAGTCCGCGCTTGGCAGCCCAGGGTTCTCGAGCCCGGATCCCGGGCGCCCGCTGACGCACTGCCTGTCAGCCATGCTGTGGCGGCGTCCCATATAAAGTAGAGGAAGATGGGCACAGATGTTAACTCAGGGCTGGTCTTCCTCATAAAAGAAAAGAAGAAAAGAAAATAAAAGGAACACCCACTCTTGCATTATCTGCACCTCACTAGCCTAGACATTGCTGTATCCAAAGTTTACCCGGGACCAAACTGCATGCAGCTGACTCTGGAACATGCCCCGTGCCCGCTGCTGCACCCTGCGGGGTAGTGTAATTAATGCTTTTGTTTGTGAGTCTCTTCCAAGAAAGGCAGCTCTGTGAAGGCCGAGGTCTTACCCCGGACTTTTCCTCTGTAATGAAAAGTTACAAGATGTGGATTTGGATGGCAGAGAGTTGGAACCAGGACTATTTTTTTTGTAAAACGCTAGAGAACCACAATAGAATCTGAACAAACTAAACAGGGAGTCAGATAACTTTTCATATATCAGCCTCCAAAACACTGTGACTGATTCATCAGTGAATCACGATGGGTTTGGACGTGCTGGCAGCCAACACTGGCTTCGGGAAAAGAAGCTATAGGAGCAACTCTGAGATTAATATGGTAAAGAACAGCTCTTTTAGACCTAAAAATACACCAAATCAAACTTCTAATCTCGGCTATGTTGCTAAGCTTTGTGAAGAAGTAGCAGAGAAAAGACATAGGAAATTCTTTTTCTTAATTTGTCCTTTTTCTCTCTCTCCTGCCCAGTTGCGTGGGGACTGGTGGACGGAAAGGCCTCCATCAAGAGATACAGAACATGAACAGGACCGTGACGTGGGTGTTAAATCCACAAATCCTGTTTGATGGGCAAAGTGCTGCTCAGAGAATTGAGACAGCTGGTGTTTTAGTTCCCTGTTTTTTGGGGGGATTTTTTGTTTGTTTGTTTGTTTTGTGAGGAAGACCAACCCTGAGCTAACATCTGTTGCCAACCCTCCTCTTTTTGCTGAAGAAGACTGGCCCTGGGCTAACATCCGTGCCCATCTTCCTCTACTTTATATGGGACGCCGCCACAGTATGGCTGACAAGCAGTGCGTCGGCAGGCAGGATCCAAACAGCGAACCCTGGGCTGCCAAGTGCAAACTAAACCGCTGCGCCACTGGGCCGGCCCCAGTTCCCTGTTCTGCTGGTGAATTTTTCTTTCAGTGCAACCCATTCACTCTCTCATCTGCTCAGTCAACATGAAGTGAGCCTCTTCTGCCTGCCAGAAGCTGTGCTGGACACTAAGACAAGCAGTGACCACATTAAGAAGTAGAGACAGGGGCCAGCCTGGTGGTGTAGTGGTTAAATTCACACGATCCGCTTCAGTGGACAAGAGTTCACGGGTTCAGATCCTGGGCATGGACCTACACACCACATCAAGCCATGCTGTGGCAGTGCCCCACATATAAAATAGAGGAAGATTGGCACAGATGTTAGCTCAGGGACAATCTTCCTCACCAACAAAAAAGGAGATATGGTCAGTTGTTACAAGACCATTTGCGTGAGCTGTCAAGGAGAAACAAAGGAGAAGCTTCCTAGCTCGTGCCTCAATTTCCTCTGTTCTGTGGCTCAGTTGTTAGGTGCTTTGAATTGCCCAGAATATTACAAAATAAATCTATTAGGTAAAGTACTTTTGAATTTGATGAGGAGTCATAGAGACTTTTGAAATTTATTACTAATACACTGAAACTACTAGCATTTTAAATATCTTGATTCTCTTTACGCTATGGAACAGAGATGCCTTATCCATGTAGTTTATAAATTCATTTTAACATGTTTACAAATGACCAGCTACACACAATGGTCTTGCCAGTTCACAAATATAAATCAAGTGTTGTACCTTAAATTGCTAGTCACGGGCAGAATCATTCTCTGTAGCCAGGGCTGTCCTAAACCAGACATGGTACATCATTCAGTGCTCCTGACTCCTTTCCCTGAGCTCAGACAGGCAGAGGTAGGCATACCCAACAGGACTTACTCTTTCTCCTGTAGACAGCACTTGAAGCTCTAAGGTCAGCTCCAGCGTTGAGAAACCGTTCAAAGCTCTCTGCCTCAAACGAACCCCCTTTCTTGTCAGTCTTACCTGCTACAATGCTGAGCATAAGGAGGTTCCATTTCAGTACATCATCTCTAGTCCATTCCTTAGAAACACTTACTTTAAAACCACTTTCCTACCTGTCTCATAATGCCATTCTACACACCATTGGCCTCCTCTATGGGTAAACATTCCACACTTTTTTGAAAAGTTACCCAAAACTCTGGCTCCCCTATACCATTATTCACCACCTCAACCACAATTATCCTTTCTTTATCTGAATTACTGCAGCCGTCATCTTCCTAACCACATCAGGACTAAGAGATATTTTAGACCGTTCTCTTGTCCCTCTGCTTTGGCTCCCAACTGGACTGAAGGTCTCCGGGGCCAGGAACTGTGGCTGACGCCTCTTTGATGTCACTCCTAACATCTGGGAATGGGCACCTGGCAGGTGTCAAAGGCACAGAGGTGACATGGCCCCACTTTGCTTCACAGGTACTAGAGGCCATCAAAAGCATGCTATGCATTAGAGACTTATAACAAAGACTAATGAATATCCCGCAGGCTCAGTTCTTCCTCTGGGGGAGAAAACAAGACTGGTGGGGTAAGGAGGAGATGTCCATGAGCAGCTCTCTCACAGAGAAGCTGGGATGATAATGCCATCTTCCCTGGGCCCTAAGAAGAACCAAGTGGGTTGTGGAATGTGACAATGCTTTGTAGAATTTGCAACGCTGAAGAATTGTAAAGTAGTTCTGTTATGTATTTTGACTTCCATCTCTAGTGGATCCCGAAAAAGCAAGCACATTCAGGTAGAGCTCTTTAGAACATTACATCAACAGTGCTTTCCTCCACCTTCCCTCCTTCACTCTTCCCCCAAGCTGCTCTGCCAACAGCAAACAGTGAGGGCTCCCAGTCGATAAGAAAACCATTCTTCATCATACATGTTTCTTACTCCATCATCTCTTTTTCCTTTCAGGGCTTGAGATGTCCACAAAAGAAAAGGGACTCAGTATATGCCCAAAGCTTCCAACTGTTCTTGTCGATTCCCTTAGCGGGCAAAAGAAGTTATAAAAATACCAACCGGTTAAACTTTCCAGGGGAGAGAAAGAAATGACTGGAAGTGCATCTAAACATGTGTTTAATAACTAAGTACTGTATGACAAGCCCAAAGTATAGATTTTCATGCTCCGCAAATTGAAAAGGTGGGGAATAGCAACTTGCAGTCTCAGATGGACAAGGCGAGGCCAGCAAACGCGGGTGTGGGCTGTGGTTAGTGATCTCACAGGCACCGTGCACACATGCTTGAGGTTTGGAGATCCATCTGAGCAATCCCCAATTTTGTCTTTGAGCGTGTCCACAGGAAAGACTGTTCTTCAGGATCTGAGCCCGTCTGCTCCTAGTTGACACCAGGATTTGAAAAGTGCAGAACCACATGAAAATGAAACTGCATAGGCTGGAGTTTTTAAGTTAACCAACCTTAATTAAGACTCAAAAAAATCCTAATTTAGTTCAACTTCAGTTAAAGGTTTAGAGTCGTAAGTATTAATGCACACAAAAGTCTATAATGAACATAGATTCTTAGATCAAAAACCAAGAAAAATAAATTTGCTGATTCTGAGATTTAGGGAGTGACTTGCTCCAAGCAGTTCCAACAGTTCCAAATGTTTCATAAATGCAGAAACCCCAACTGATTCTGTTATGTGTATTAGAAGCCTTTCAAATGTTGATGCCCAACAATTCCACACCCAAAATATATGAGAAGAAAAAAATCAGAAAAGCACACAAATATTTACGCACAGTATTTCTCCCTGCAATATTATTTTTAATAGCAAAAATAAAGCTGAAAGAAATGAAATATCCAAGAATAGGGGTTTGGCTAAATAAATTATAGTAAATCTGTGCATTAGAAATTAGTACAAATGTACTAATCCATTAAAAATCCTATAAAAGGTATAGAAAATATTCATTATATATTTGCAAGCCAAAAATATATTTAAAAATGCAAGTGTAGAATATGATCCCAATTTTACATACACTATATGTACACACATATGCAAACACACATATCCAGCACACCCTCGATGAAAGATTGCAAACTGTCAGTCCTGCAAAGCTTTGTCAGCGTTTACTCTTAGGTGGGATCTAACAGGAGATTTCTGCTTTCCTCCTTCTGCTCTTCCCTTTCCAAATTTCTACAGTGGCCCCGAGCTACTTTTCTGTTAAAACATCATTTTTTATACATTTTATTTTTATTTATTTTTATTATTTTGTGTGTGTGAGGAAGATTAGCCCTGAGCTAACATCTGTTGCCAATCCTCCTCTTTTTGCTGATGAAGATTGGCCCTGGGCTAACATCCGTGCCCATCTTTCTCCACTTGACATGTGGGATGCCTGCCACAGCATGGCTTGATGAGCAGTGTGTAGGTCCACACCCAGGATCTGAACCTGTGAACCCTGGGCCGCCAAAGCAGAGCACTCAAACTTAACCACTGTGCCACCGGGTTGGCCCGAATACATTTTATTTTTTAACTTATAAAATACTTCAAACCTACTGAAAATATGTAACGATATGCCCATCAACCAAATGGACAGGTATCAATACTAAAGTAGGAAAAAAAAGCATTAGTTATTACAAACAATAGCAAAAAGTAAGTATCCAATGAAACGTTGAAAATGGAGTCTATGCCCCCTTGAGTAAGTTTCAATGTCACTTTCTCATCTAATGAGCGATTAATCACACATAAGGGAAATTGTAGGTCAAAGACATGTTTCCATCTTGCTATTCCCACCCCATCTGTGTTGACTCCCAAAATCTGAAACATAGCCAAGACTCCTTCACATATTTCCAGCTGCCCTCTGCACAGTTTAGGATAGCTGAAAACCAAACAAAACGGTTTGAATCAGAAATATCTGGATTAAAATCTTAGTCATTTTCCTTTGTATTTGTGTGCTCTTGGGCTTCTGTAAAATGAGAATAACAGTTCCTTCTCCACAGCTTGTTGAGAGGTTTAATGAGACAAAACATGAGAAGGGCCTGACATCCTCCGTCACTCAACAGACACGAGTTATCCCGTTCCAGGATGCCTCAAACTCGCCTTATCCCAAATCCTGTCCTCCTCCTGTCTGTCCCACCTGGTCAAGGGCACCAGCCCCACCACTGAGGACATTTAAATGCTTGGAGGGGCCCCAACTTCCCAGCCACCTCCAAGCCTGTCCTCTCTCTCCTGCCTGCACCCCACACCTCTGGCCTGCACCCTTCACCTTCTCCTGGCTGGATAAGTGTCCTTCCTGTGACAAGCCCCAGCCCTGGCCATGGGAATGTAGGCGGCAGGTCTGGGATGACCACCTGTAGTGCACTCTTCTCCATCCCCTGGTTTAGCCTCAGCCTCCTGTCGGACATCCCAGGACTGGAGGCCCTGCCCCTCCCAGGCAGGCTCCTCACGTCCTCCTCTTCTCCCCCAAGGATTTTTACGGAACTGACTTTTATTTGCATAACTTACTGGCACATGAGACTGTGTGTGAGTGGCTGGGATGCAGGGAGGGGCTGATACCTCTGCATGTGCCTGGCACGTGGGCGGCCACTTCACAATGTCTCGGGAATAAATAAGTGAGTGACCTTAATCTAATTCTGTACAGAAGGGACGGGAAGGCACTGAAATGTGAGGCTTGAATGCAAGCCAGCACAATGCTGCCTGCCTTTCCTGCATGTCGTCCTTCAAGCTTCTCCAGAGCCCGCAAGAGGAGCCCATCATCTTCATTGGAGGAGACCAAGAATTTAAGAAGTGAACTAGTGCGAAGTCACCCAGCAAGAGAGGCAGCAGGTGAACTTCAGTCTTTCTGAATTCAAGTCCATATCATGAGTGGCAATGCAATAAAAAGCAATCTGATCTGAAATTACAGTCAATCTCTCTTACATTCTTTGCTTTTTCTTTAAAAATGTATCCAGGCCCTTAGGCCTAGGACTAGAAGCTAGTTTTCTATATAGTTAGCAATAGAGTATCATCTATATGTAAATGAATCAGTATACAGCCCAACAACTACAGAATCGTAGTCTAATGGTCTGAATCACTTTATGTACTTCCATGTCCAATGTTTGAATGAAAATTTCAAATGCCTCAGAAGGCTGAGTTGATGTTTAGCTGACAACCCTGTCACTTGCTCTACGTTTCCTAAATGAAACAACAGTAGCAATAACTGCCACTTTCTGAGTCGTTACTCTGGGCTGGTTGCTGTGCTTCATGGTGTGTATGAAAGACGCCCCCTGGAGTTGTGCGGCATGCAGCCCATGCAGCTGTGCATGGCGGTCTTGGCTGTGGAGTTATCAAGCAGGCAGTTGTATGAGCATCTGTAGTTTGGTTGGACAGATGAATTTGGAAGCCACTGGAATGCAGATGGTGTTTAGTGAAAAATGAAATGCAAAAAAATGATTTTGTTCCTAAGAAACTGACCTCTTTCTGCAGTGTGGCCTACTTCATGCCTTGGGGGGAAACATGTCTGCATCTCCGTCTATTTTCATGAAGGATGATATCTAAACTCTAATTTGGCAAATGTATTATCCTGTTCCAGACAAATCAAGATGCCCAAAGACAACAGCGATGTAATATCTCAGCAACGTGGAAAGTTTCGTGGAAATCCCCCGAGACAGGGTGCCATCAGCAGCCGGTGCTGGAATTCAAGGCGGGAGTCACTGCCCACCCTACAGTCCACGTCACTCTCTTTAAGTTTTTAAAGAAGCACTTTAAAAATGATGTGCAGAGATGGAGACGGCAGTGCTATCATGAAATTAAATAGAGGAGAATGTATACATGATGAACTCTCGGCATCTCACAGTTCATAATTCTTCCTTTTTTGTTTTAGTCAAAATTAGTGCCTCAAATGGCAATGGAGAGAATCCAGACTTCTCGCTCATCTTCAGTGTCTTGGGATTTGTGGCCATAGACGCATCTAATATGACTTCATTAAGAAATAAAATGTCAGAAAAACACTTTATGAGATCCTGGAATACAAATATTTTTCAAAAATTTGGTTATCTTCGTTCAGTGTAGAACATAGGAATGTCACAGGTAGCCAAGTTAAAATAGTATTTTTTTTTAAATAAACTGTATGTA
Organism: Tapirus indicus; assembly: GCA_031878705.1. Taxonomy (NCBI): domain Eukaryota; kingdom Metazoa; phylum Chordata; class Mammalia; order Perissodactyla; family Tapiridae; genus Tapirus; species Tapirus indicus. The sequence continues at coordinate 30,260,713 of CM062941.1, read as the reverse complement.
CATGGCAAAATAACTTAACTGGCGGGTCTTTTCACTAAGAAGAAAAGACGCCACACAAAGGAAGAGTGGAAGAGTGGGAGCCATATTTCTAAACGACTTTCTCTAGAAAGACTAACACGAAGTGGGTGATTCTCAGACTTTGACGTGCATAAAGATCAATAGGAGATCCCACTTTAAAAAGAGCATGTTTGGGCTCCATCCTACAGATCTTGATGCGGGGGCCTAGGGTGGATGCCAACCTGCATTTTTATCCAGCACGGTGGGTGGTGCTGACAATGCTGGCCCTGACTCACACTATGAGAAATTCTGCACTAAATCATACACACAGTTACTGACCAAGGCCAATTTTGAGAAAATGAATATATTTAAAATTTCGTATATATTTTCTATGAGCAGATCAAGCTTAGAGAAAATTATTGTTTCTAATTTAGTCTTCCAGCCCAAAGACAAGGAAAAAGACATGTGCATAATTTCACTGAATGAACTGGAAATTTCCATTCAATTTTCTTGAAGAGATGAGAAACCATTTCTAATGAGCCTGCACATGGGGAATCTTGGCAATGATCTCAGTGTGGTAAATGCTCTTTGTCTTCGTAAACGTCATCTGCACTGACCAGCTAGGTTGGTAGGGAACCAAATGCTCTGCTTATTTTTACCACAAAGGCATGTGATTTGGCTTTGGTGCTGGACTGAATTTGTATGATGCTCTGAATTGCTAAAGTTTATTGATTTCAGGACACCATTTACAAACAGAAAGATTAAGAAAATTGCTTCTGTATTCAAACCCTGACCCCTTGAATTCTATTGCCCCTACAGGATCCACCAACCAAATCGTCATGTTTATATAAAAGAGTGAACCCATATCTGTTTACAAAACACACTCAATAACTCTGAGCAAAGCCCACCCCCTGTCAGTTCTGCCAAACTTTCCCCACTATGGAACGCACTGCTCAGATAGGAATTTCCAAGAGAACAAGAAATTTCAGAGGAACTACTGGAATTGCTTGCCCTCTGATCTTCATACACACAGCAGAGACAAACCCTGGAAGGCACAATCTGATCTACGGATAAGGATCCGATTTACCAGTCAGGGGCCACAGAAGACCAGCCCACAACTAGGAAAGGAAGCTAAGCCCTCTGGAGGCCTGAGAGCTGAGGCCCGCCAACAGAAGACAGCACCATCCTGCCCACATCTGATCCTGGTCCCCAACAGAAGACAGCCCTGTCCTGTGCACTTCTCATCCTGATCCCCAACAGAAGACAGCACCATCCTTCCCACATCTGATCCTGGTCCACCACAGAAGACAGCCCTGTCCTGTGCACTTCTCATCCTGGTCCCCAACAGAAGACAGCACCATCCTGCCCACATCTGATCCTGGTCCACCACAGAAGACAGCACTGCCCTGTCTGACATCTGGTCCTGGTCCACAAGGAACTCAAGCACAGAAAGCCCCGTGAGAGAATCTAGTAGCCCCATCAGTGAAGGGCGACCAGATCTGTCTTATGCAATTAACCAAAATGCTCACTTATATGACCTGTTACCATCGTCTTAAAACTAAGTTTCCTCTTGAGACCATAGGAAAGAAGACTCAACAGTAAAATTGCCTAACTTGTTAAAATCTCGATACAGCACTTCCGAAACACCTACTGGTAGTGCAGAAATGAGCTCTCCACTTAAGAAACTTCATTATCAACATCAACACTCAGAATGACTTTAGACGGCCGCAACTCTGTGGTGGAGAAGAAGGTGGAGGGTGGTTATAGGGTTTTCTCATCCAGTATCTACAAATCTTGAAAGGAGGGCTTTGAAAATCGCCGACTGAAAAGCCTGGGAACACTTCAGAGGGTATGCTCCAAGAATGACGGCAGGTGGGCCGGATCTGGACCCTCCTCACCCGTCCCTCCAAGTGGGACACAAGGAACCTCGAGGTCTTCATTTGTCCGCCTGGATGTGAATGTGGTAAATACCTCGAGCATTTTGTCTCGAGCTTCTCGTTTGTTCGCTGTGGTTGATACTGACCCACGAGAGAGTCTCAGCTGAGCCAAGAATGGCCGAGACTGCAAACCTAAAAGCCCCCTGGAGCTGCTTTTAAGGGATAATTATTAATGAAATGAATCCGTTATTTCAACAAAAAAAACATGGTAACTGGTTCTTCCTCAGAAATATAGATGAAGCAAGTTTTTTGCTATAGTTTCATTACACATACAATAAATCTTTTCATGTAACAGTTATTACACTAAATTTAAGAAAAGTCTAAACAAGAATAATCCATGCCAGGAATATCAAAAGGAAAGTAATCCTTGATCAACAGGAATAGTGTCTGAATATTCTCAGTAAGATGTCTGAAAGTAAAATATAATTTTTCACAACTTTATTGAGATATATGTCACATACCATGAAATTCACATGGACAAGATATTTATATTTTGGTTTGATTGCATTGGTTCCACCGTTGATGGTGTCCACACTGCAGGGACTGTGGGAGCACCATGACTTCGGATGCATTGATGCTAAAGCACAGCGGGAGCTGCTGGACCCACGGGGATGCCGTCCCAGGCGCTGGGTACAACCCACCGGTCATGCACAGCTCTCAGAGCAGCTGAGACAAACCCAGGCCAGAGCCGCCCCTGTCCTAAAAGGCATGTCAGAGGAGCAGCCTAGGATTTACAGCCTCGCCGCTCTGCTCCCCATCCCTCCACCCTGCGAAGCATCCTTGGGGAGGCCAAGCGAGCGGAATGAGTCTGTGTTCTGGCCTCCCGCCCCACCCACTTCCTTCCCACACACCGGCCTTGGCCGACATGGAAATAAACACATTGCAGGTGCACCCTGCGCCCAGCCGGGGGTTTTGAAGAATTTATCCTCTGGGACAAATGCTGAAAGCCCAGACAAAGCTTGTGCACAAATACTATGAAAAATATGCTTTCTTCTTGAGACTTTTAGAAACTGACTCCAACTGAGATGAGGGAAGGGAGAAGGATGGAATTCCTCCCCGGTCTGCCGGCCCAGCAGGCAGTGAGCTGACCACTGGCCACATTGACCCTTTCCTGCCGACCCTGTCCACGCTGCCTTTTTAACCCTTCCCTGCTCCCAACTCAGCAGGACCCGAATTCAGCTCAGGCCCCAGGCTTTGCGGGCAGCACCCTGCTTTCTCTATCTCCTTGATTTCATCTGAGTTCACACAGGGCTTTCACAAAACGTGTCATTTGAACAAAGAATCTCATGGTGAGAAAAGAGCACAGTTTTTAAAAATCACAAAGCCACACGATAATTCGTCCTGTGCAACCCAGGGTGCCTTAAGGTAGAACTTTCCACAAACCTTTCTCCAGCCCATCAGTGTGGAATCTCGGGTCCCTACTTTGTCTAACTCTTGACAACTGAGAACATCTCTTCCCTGTTGAGCCCAGAAGTTGTGGAGGGAGACACAAGTGTCCTCAGGTTTGCTCTCTCACTGTCTAGAAGTTAAGAACAAAGGCTGGCTGTCCATCTGTAACTGAGAGAATGTAAAATAAGAGCTAGAAGGTGAGAGCTGCAGGTTCAATGACTACTTTTGCTGAGTGAAGCGTAAATAAACCAACAGGGAAATTCATTTTTTACTAAAAAAGAAAATAATGAGTGTGTTGAAGCTTTGGCAAAAAGCTTATATTTTTGCAGATTAAATGAAGCAGCAGGAACAGCAAAAGCTGCTTGGGTTCCTTTCCGTGATGGAGGGGCCAGCTCTGACAAGCACGGTCTGGTTCTGGGGGGATATCTCCCCAAATGAGTGGCCCACCCTTTGGGTGACCTGTGGACCTGGGGAGCCCCAGCCCCCTCAGACGCTGGTACCTCGCCCCTGTGATGACGTCGGGCGCCCATGGTGTCCTGGGGACACGCGGGAGCTTATCTTATCTTGGGCTTGTGATGCCCGCTCAGGCTTCTAGGCACTTACTTGGAATTTCTCTCTCTGGGACTTTTATGCTTTTTTATTCCTCTCCCAAATGGTTTTCTATAATACAGTATCGTCCCAGAGATACGTCTCCACAGCGGCAGAATAAAGTGAAATTTGGAAACCTGCAGAATATTACTACTTACAAGGTCAATAATAAAGCTTTATAAAGTCTGTGGCACCTGATCTCTTCAGGTTGGTCTATTTCTGGCTGGAGGGAACATCCTAAAAGTCGTATCTGACGTAATAGGCATTTCTGAACCTTGGATGCAGGGAGTATGTTAAAATAACAATGGGAAAGAGTAATTGACTATTCATGAAACTGATTATATCTGAGCCAATCACTCGCTAACAATCCCTAAGTGTTTGAGTCCATCTTGGGGAGCTTGTCTATTCCTCCACAATGAAAACAATACCCCAGAAAGGGCTCCGGACAAGCTCCCTGTCTGGCAGGTTCTGGACAGGACAATATGGTCAGTTGGTCACTGGGGGAGGAATGATTATAGGGCCAGCCCAGGGCTGTTATCAACATGGCAGCCGACTGTAAATCTCAGGGATGAACGGTGACATAAGGCAGGACCCATCCCAGGTCTACACCGCAATCTCTCTCCAGGGAAATCCTCTTCACCGCACACTCCCGCTGCCTCTCTGCTGACACCATCTTAGCCCTGGGCCCCGCCTGGGCCTGCCGTCTCTTGAGATCATCTGAGAAGTGTTAGGAAAGGTATTTTTCCAGGTTGGTGCTTTCTATAAGCACAGGATATTATCCAGAAGTACCTTAATCTGCCTTCTTCACTTTCCAGACATCTCACCTCATTTCATCCAATTTACCTCCCTTCTGGGGACGTTTACCCCCCCCCCCCAGCCTTCACGTTCCTTCACATTCCAACCTCCAATTCTTCCAACCGCCCACATGCACGAAATGGAAAATCCAAACTCTCACTCGAGTACTTGCCTTTCCGTTCCTAAAGTTAGGGAACAATCTTCATGTGAGTGAGAACCCAACAGAGCCAGAAGATATCAACTCAACACTGAAATCGTTTCATAATAATGGTCTAGAACTGTAAATTTCCTCCAGCTTTGACATCTTCACAACTCATGTTTGCATCTAATAAATGAGGTTATCCTTAAAGTAAATACAGGAAAAAAGGGAGTATTACTTAATATTAAGAAGATAATTCTCATCCTGCACTTTAATATTTTCTTTTTTCAAGTTCGGATCAGCGTGTATTTTAAGGACATAGAACCTGAGACCTGGGGTGGGGGGTGGTGACTTCCCTGATGACGCAATGACACAGGAGCAGGCTGTCCCTGAAAGTCTGCTTTCCCACAGGAACAGGACTGTGTTGATCCAAAGAGTGTCCTCAAATAAATGTGGGCACCTTCTTATTAGATGACTTTTTATACTACTATAAGAAATTTCCCACCTTGTACAGGTCATTTGAATCTTAGAAACTGTAGGACTACCAGTTCCTCTTACTAGCTGACCATCCACTTGGACCTTGCCCAAGGGCACGCCCTGCTTTTGCTCTCTCACTATGTCACGCAGCATTGCACGCAGAGCAGACAAACCAGAAGCACTGGGCACTTCCTCAGCTGAGGCGCCCCCTTCGCCCTGTGTCCCCTAAATTCACTGTCCACCCCACTTCCCTCGATACCTCTGCAAAGCTTGCAGCCTAGATTTCCATTGAACGTTTGAGTCGTGTGCGTCCACCTCAGTCACCTGAACCATCTTCAGATGCGAGCCTCGCACGAGCCCCACACCTGGAGAGGACTGGGGCTCCAAACCAAGGGAGGTGAGGTCCGGGCCGCACAGGACTCACTGGAACGAAGACGGGTGACCACCACTGGAGCAGAGAGCTCAGGGGAGTCCCGAAAACCTCAAAGCAAAGGCTTCAACCAAGAGCACCCAGTAAAAAGCCAATCTGACATGAGCACCTTGTGCCCCCACGTGGAGAGTCAATGTCATCGGGAGCAACGGAGTGGTGTTTCCAGCACCTCTGCCTCATTTCCCATTGGGCATGTCTGTTATTTGCTGAGTTACCAAATTTATGAGAACTGCATGTCTCCATACAGCAAAGAGCAAGATTCTACCTCATTAAATGTGCTCCTAGAGCAAAGAATCAAGTTAACATTTGAAATGCTTCCAACCACAGCGAAACTCAGCGTCAGGTTCTTACTAAATATTAAAAGAAAGCAGTAGAAAACTCAACACAATAGTCAAATGAAAAGTCACTAGATTACACCCTAGTCGGTTGTTTTCTAGTGAAGGGGTGGACACCTAAAAAGTCATCCTCTGTGTCACATTTTTAGGGATTCTCTAAAAATCGCCCAACAAGCTTTCACAAGTGCTTCTCTTGAAACTCATAGCACACTCAACACCATCAGGGAATGCGGTGACATTTTCCTTATCCTTTCAACCAAAATTCCACGTAAGTCCTGGCGTCTTACAGACACATGCCAGGACATCTGGAATTTGGACCACGGTCCAGGATCTCCTCCAGCCATCCTCACGCTCACCCAGTGCACAGGTTATTACTGCCAACCATTTAACTAGCACCCAAACCTACGAACATCCACAAGGGCAGTCACATTATTTTGCATCTTTAATTTTTAAAAGTGATGCTATTGTCTATTAACACATTTCCACCAAAGTAAGTTCTTCGTAATAACGAATGTAAGATACCAAGAAGGTTTACATGCTGAAATTAGTTTTGTTAACATCTTGCATTAAGTTCACTTTCAACATTGAGCCAGCAAATGAGTGTGGCAGGAAGTTGGTGAAACTGAGTGCAAACACCTGGGCTGCACACCTGGCGACCCCAGGCCGCCCAGGGCTCAGGTTTCTCATGATAAAATGAAGGGTCTGATGGACGGATCTGTAAAACCCACTTCCCACTCTCAGGTGTGTGAGACGAATAGGAATGAAAATAGACTTATTCTCTCCCTGCAGCTGCCCTACGCCTAAATATTACCAAGTAAACAAGACCAAAAATTATCATTATAACAATATTTTTTTTAAAAATCACATGAGAGTCTTGAAGAGGACACCCCAAAAGAGAGAAAATGTGTTGGGTGGCACCGTTACAGATTGGCATTGGTATTTTTCAAAATGACTGCTATGTTGTTACAGTGTTTCTAGAATTTCTTTTAATCTCCTAAGAAGGATGTCCCATCATTTCTTGCTAAACAACTGCTTGGAGGACTAGAGTTTAGGGGGTTTATGTCATTTAGGGAGTCCTGTGGTCATTTACATTGGTGCATCCTAGTTATGCTTAATTTTCTTATAGTGTAGCTATATGAGTTTGAGGCAAATGAAGTACACTTGAGAAAATCTTTGGGAATATCAATCAAAGTGAATTTTATCTTATTTACAATAAATCACAAGGTGTCTTCAGAGGATCTTTAAAGAGCTAAAAACTCCAGTGAGAGAAACATGGATCAATCAAGATAACAGAAGACAGACACCTACAGCTTGAAAGACATGTGAGATTCAGAGATGAGGGAACCAGAGCCCAGGGAAAAAAATCGGGCCAACCTCCCCACACCGACGTAGGGTTGCTCCCACCATGACAATCCCTGGGCTTCCGAAACCATAAACACCTCCTCCGCCGCCCCAAGGTGCCAACTACATACCCAAGATGCGTTCCCCCTGCCTACACTTAGCACCAATATTGCATTTCCTGCACTCTCCCACGGGTTGTCCTAGGCATGACTAACGGGAAGAACTCATCTTTTAAGTATCTGTTTGCAGAATCTTCCTTGCACATGTCCAGGTTGTCCTCTGCTGTGCTTCCTGTGCATGACCCAGATTCCTTGTCCATGAATCCAGCGGACTCTGTGAGCTCGACCGGAACGAGTCTATGAAACACTTCACGGTCAGTGAGCCTCCAGCCCTTGGCTCCAACCTTCTCATTGACGACCCTCATTGACTGTATTTTCCATCTGACCCATCATGTCAGGAACTCACCAGGCCCATGACTGTCAGCTGGGTGACCCTAGGCATCTCATTTAATCCATCTGTGTCCTAATTTCCTCATCTGGAAAATGGGAACAATCACGGCACCCACCGCCTGGAGGTGTTGTGAGGAGCAGAGGAGCTGACGGGGAGTCATTTTGAACAGAGCCCTGAGTACAGTCAGCGTGACATTAACTATTGTTTCCGCATTATTAATGACAGCAGAGAAAGTGCTTCACAATTTCCATAAAATTAAACTACTCCATGATGCTAATTCCCAAGATCCACTTATGAAATTAGCTTTTAATTATAAAATGAGAAGAAGAAGAAGAAGAATATGCCTAACTGAACACCCCAGCTTTCTACGTCCTCCACATGGAGTTGGCATTTAGACCCCAGGGTCAGGAAAGCTTCCTGGAGGAAGAGCTGATGTTTGTCGAAAGTGAGGGGCGAAAGGCAACCACCACAAAACAGGGGGGCAGGGCAGGTGCAGCGGGGTGGGGCTGCGCCAGGCCGAGCGCCCGGCCTCCCCAGACTGAGAAGAGGGGCGGGACGCGGGGCATGCAGGGGCTTGTCCAGCCCAGGGGCCTTCATTTCCCTAAAGGAGCCGGACTCTGTTCCAGAGCAACGGAGGGAACAGGTGACCTCAAGTACAGACCAGGACCACAGGGCATCGGTGATGGACGAGGACATTCTCCCACTTTGCAGCACAGAAGACTGAGACTCTGCAGTCGGCGCCCCGCGAGTGGTAAGTCCGGGAATCACGACCAGAACCGCTGGCCCTAGGGCCCCGGAACCCAGACCCCAGGACAGGCGGCATCGATGCCCCGGGCGGGCACAGGGAGCCCGTCTCCTCCAAGGGAGGCCGGCTAAGTCCTCCTGCCCATTGACGGCTCGCTCTCTCTGACACCAGGTCCCTAGGGGCTGCGGTGAGACATCCCTCTGCACTGGAGCCCGCGACAGCCATATCTTGGGGCCACGCCTGCAGGATGACGTCACCACGAGGCCCCTGTAGTCTTTCTGGAACGCGTCCAAGAGGCCTGCGCTGCGCTCAATTCCAGATCAGAGTCTGTCTCCTGATGGGACCAACAGTGTCCACTTTTACTGCAGGTGAAAAGGACTGGCCACATGCTGTGCCATGAACATCACCAGAGAAAGACAGCAAACAGGTGAGTTAGCCACGAAACAACTAAAGCTAAAGAAGAAATAGAACAGGGGTGTTCCTGTTAGACTACTGGGAAAGAGAAGGAAAAAGAGAGAGAACAAACTTTCAGAAAAAAACAGTGCCTTCCCTCTGCTGGGCCTACTGTCCTGCCCACCTCGGTCACACCGATTTCCAGCAGGTTCCAGAAAGGCCGCGAGAGTTCCTGCGCCCGGAGAGTGGCCTGACCCGCGTGCGCAGGAGCCTGAGGCAAAGCTGCAATCCCAGCCTCGCTCACAGACGCAGTCTGGAAACATGTCACCGCGCCGCCCCTGGTGTCCTGCGAGGATTATTGCAGCCACATCTATGTGATTAGACACTGGCACCCTGTGCTTCTACAAATGATGGCTCCAGGGCACTTTATAATTACAAGGCACCCCATGGGTGAAACACAGGGATTCGGTAATCGCAGTTTAGTGAGTCCCGCACGCGTGCCCTTTGTAACTGCACCCGGCACGGTCACCCAGGCCCTGGGCTCCCCGTGGAGTCATCTCTTGTGAGAGGCAGGGGGAGCAGTGGCGGCCACGCTGGGGGCTGCAGTTGCTTCGAAGTTGTCCTTTGGTTCATATTTTGTAAAGGGCGCAATCGCCACGTTAACCTGAAGTCGCGCTGCATTTTCGTTCAAGGAGATTAAACGTATTTTCCACCTGACACCCTCATGTGGGAGTCCAGAGGCGCAGGTGTCCCCAGGTTATGAGGAGACCGCGCAGGTCTCAGGGGGACTGAGGACATCCAGGCTGGGCCCTGCTCTTCCCAAGTTTTGTACTGTTGGCCCAGATGAAACAAATTGAGCATGACGTAGAAAAAGAGCCATCTCACATTTACGTGTGTCAACCTGTTCCTGGTCAGTTCCTCTTAAAATTCCTAGTGCCTTAGTTTTCCTTTTCTTTCCCTGAGCTCCCGTCTGGCATATAGTCTGCCCCCATTAACTCGACATCCTGACGCCCTCTGACCGCTCCCCCTCCTGCCCCTGCTCCTCCCCTGCAGCTCCTGGCACTCTCAGTGGACTTAATCTTCGCTCCTCACCTGAAGGAATGCACGGATCCTCCTTCTGGGAAATCTCACCTTTCCTTCCTGTTAACAGTACTTGTCATCCAAAAATCCTACAGCACCCTCCCAAAATGGCGTGAGCCTTCTCCCCTGTCACCTTGATCTGGAGAGCATCTTGAAAATCTAGCACCAGGTAGAGAATTCACAAGTAAAGGACACTTCTACTTCCATGAAAGGACGCTTCTGGCTTCCATGCCACCACGGCCAAAAGAGAAAGCCCTACGTCCAGAAGTCATTGTTACCACCAAGTAGCACCAAGAAATACATCCCGGAGCAGCCCCTGCTAAGGGCTCTGAGGGTCCCGACGCACAGACAGAGCGGGGGTGCAGGAAGCCAACAAACGACACCATCTGCTCCTTCACACTGACCCCAGAGAGGGGCAGGGCAGCTGACTTTGGTCTAGTACACGAGCTTTCTTTAAAATGTGAAAGAATTAAATGGCAAACTTTGTAACAGACACAATTTCCACATCACCTCTTCTCCTGAGGAGGATCAGCAGTGAGGGAGAAGACTTGGTTTACCCACCCTGTTAGCACTGGGGGTGACCACGTGCATGCGGGACAGACTGAAGGAAGCCTAAGAGCCAGAGGGAGAGACAGAGACAGAGACAGAGAGAGAGAGACAAAGACAGAGGGAGACAGAGACAGTGAGAGACAGAGAGGGAGAGATTTATCTCTAACTCTCTCCCTTTGCTTGGCAAATGAACTTCTTTTGCCACTTTTGTTAAATTTGGGGTAGAGTAAGAAGATAAGGAAGAGATTTCCAGACATTGGCTGGCGTGACAACACCTCTGAGAAGGGAGGGCTGCAGGGGGAGTGCCTGGGGCCTGGAGGGCACCCTCTCCCCATGGAGAACCCCACGCACTCCCTGGCATACCCCCAGATGTCCCTCGGTCACCCACCCAGATTTCCTGACACAAACCTCAGCACACATGGACATGTGCCCATGGCTGAGGAGACACTGGATTCAAAACTGAACTGTCCTGAGTTCACAGGACATGGCCTGCCCCCCGCAGAGTGTCCAGGGTATGCCTATGGCCTGGGGGTTCAGCAGACAGACGTCTGAGGGACAGACAGACGATGCCCGCGCCTCTGGCTGCCTGTGCCACAGTCCAGGGCTCCCAGAGCCCCCGAGGGAGCCCCTCTGATGGAGCATGAACCTGCCAGGCTACTCAGTCCCCTACATCAATGCAGGGACAATGACACGGCCTTGGCTGAGCCTGGAAACAGGGGCCAGGCTCTGAAGAAGTCATGGCTGGAGAATGGAAACCTCTGGACAGCAGGCTCGGCCTCCTCCCGTGACCTTTAGGAAGAAAGTCTGTAGGACAAGCTGCAGCTGTGACCAACACATGCTCGCTCTCCTTTGTCAGGTAAAAAAAGAACTCAGAAAGAAAACGGGTAGGAAGGAGGGAAGGGAAATGATGCCGTAAACCCGAATGGGGCCAAAAATGACTTTTTAAAATTTCCTTCAGATTGTTGGATGCAAAGAAACTTAAATGGCTTCTGAGTCTGCTGCCTCTGAGAGGTCAGAAAGAATGCGTCTAAAGGGAGATGGGAGCTGGCGAGTTACTTTCCAGAGTCTTCTTCCCGTACAGCGTGTTTGCAGACTTTATGGGGAAAGGCTCATTTGGAGAAGAGACTTTGAAAGCCTGAGCACAGAACTCTGATTTGCTGCTGTTATTGTTCTTTCAGGTTAAAATTCATCATAAAATTGACATGTTTGAGCACTTCCATGCCTGGAGAACCCTCAAATATCATATTAATTTACCGGATAAAATAAGTTAAGCCACTGCTTTAAATAACATCAACTCACCAAGTGCATGGATCTCGCAGCAGAAGGAAAACAGCATCCTAGTTAGCAGCCCAGGGCCCCACAGAAGACCCCACTCAGATACCTCTCCTGACATTGGTTATTTAAAACCAAAACTCTCCTTCAATAACATAGCACTCTTATCTGGCATTTGGGCAGTAGCTGTGGATTTAGCATGCATATCCCAGACTTCCAAATAAAGTTGCTGGAAACATCAAATAAAAATGTCCTTGTCTTTAAATTCCCTCATTTAGCCTCTGTGCATCATGAGTCAGATCTTTAAAACTGGGAAGTTGGATGTGGTGCCTGAGCTCACGCTCAGCGGAGACCCACCCGCAGGCTCCTTTTCTCGTCAAGGTGGCAGCAGCTTGGCTGGTGGTCTCAACCCCAAACCCCACCTCTACCCCTGCACCCCAAAGAGGGAGCCAGGCTGTTCGTGGGCTCCCTCCTGTGGTCGACGTATGGAACCCGGGAACCGACCACTGCCCCCAAGGAGGAGACGTGCCCCCCAAACAGGAGCTGGGCAGCAGCACCTGGGTTTCCGGCGGGGTGTAAGAGGCAGGAAAGACGCAGAGGGTGCCCAAAAAGGGATTCACGGCTCCACCTGGATTATATCTCTGAATGAAAAGAAAGATCTATCTCTGGCAACTCCCTCCAAAAGATGAATCTTTTAAGAATGAAGACTGATCAGCAGGAGCCCGCAGCTGTGGACCCGGAGAAGCCAGAACTCAGCAAACGTGTGTGTTCAGGTCAGAGCTGTTACTCACTTTCCTTACCCTAAGGTGTTTACAAAAATCTAAAATATATACAGCCAAGAAGTATATAGAGCTGCCTGGCAGGGACATGACGAGGACAAACGAGATACCATTGTAGGAACACAGAAGGCTGGCGCTCTCTGCTTTAAGAGGAAAGGTAGAGAATGTAAGACAATCTATTCTACTACACAGAAGTCTTCATCCCAGGCACCAGACGCAGTCATCCTGTGACTTAGAGCAACGTGTCCACGCTCCCAGGAGACGGCCTGTGCCCAAGGTGCTGGAACAGGGCGCGAAAAAACAGCAGTTATGAGCATTCACAACCTTCTTCACAAAATGTCAGTTATTGGACTAGTGTAAGCTTTTTAGAGTAAGATTGACAGTTACCTGTACTGGGGAGTCCAATTCAGTGTTTTATTGATGATTTTTAGTCTGATTCTGGGGGAATGGTGGAGAGAGGGAGACAGACATTTCCGTATCTTCTAGGGCTTCTTTCCTGGTGCAATAAATCAATGCAGCAAATGGAAACGGGCTCTGTGTCTCATCTCCTGGGAGGGAGGGAGACCTAGCCTACCCCTCGGGTGTGTTGAGGCCAACCCATTTACAGGAAGATGGACGCATGAGTAACAAATCTGCATAAGCCAGAGGGGATAGTTCCAACCTGGGATAATGGGATCAGGATCCAAATCTAGTGTTAATAGGAGCAATCTATAAAGTACCACTTATGGGTTCAAAAACTCAACTGTGGGGGAGACTGGCTTTACAGAATCTCAAATTTAGAAAGTACTTAGGAATGGGAGCCAACCACACGCTTGGCTCTGCTGTTTAGTGACCAGCTGCCTTCAAGATACCACGACTGTTATTAAGGGCCACATGTGTAAAAGGGCATTAATCACCCAGGGCTCAGCAGGGAGAGTGGAAAGTTCAGAAAGGGAAGTGGAGCCTTGGGGCCTGCTGTGATTCCTTAAATGGGAGATGAGAGGACCAGGGAGCAAGCTTGGGTAGTCACTGGAAATGCCTAGATGTCAGTAGCTCACTTAATCTTCACAGAGTCCTCCAAACACTGGAAGAGAGAACCCTTCTCTGAGAGCCTAAGAAGAAAGGGCTTGGGGACAGGAAGATATGGATGCATCAGGAAGGGGGTCTGGCCTTCAGAAGACCTAGTGATCCTTAAGTATCTAAATAAAGGGCCTGTGGAAAACACAGTTAGTTCTTGCTAAGTCGTCAGGAGATGACTTTGTGAAGATTATGTGACTCTCAGCCTGCATTAAAACCAAAGTCGTGCCAGCCTTCCTCCTCGACAGATTCTTACACAGGGTCCAAGAGGAAACCTCCTTATGACAAATTTTATTCCATAAGGAATGGCATTAGAGCAGGCACCAGAATGTTCGTATTCTCTCTCTCTTTTTAAGGTTTGGAATCTATGTGCATGTGTTTTCCAAAGACAAAGGACTCCCCAGCCTTGGCCCTCTTTGGCAAGGGCCATGATGTCACAGCATTCAGTTTGGCTCCAGAGGAGATAGGCCTTCCTCTCTCCCTCTCCTGCTCCTCTCTCTTTCTCCTCCTCCTCCTCACAGATAAACACCTCGAATGAAAAATGCTACGACGCTGTGTTGGCAGCTGTCGAGTCTCTGGTGGGAAGCAGGGTGCCAGGCCTTGAGGGTCAAGTCCTGATCAGTGGTGGAGACGGGACTTGACAACTTGTCAGTTCTTTGACTCAGCCATTTCACTGTGAAGAATATCACAGCCCCTCTTAAAACAGGTATATTTAATGTGGCTGCTCTCTGAGACGGAAGTGTGAAGGAAAGGTTTGACATATATTTTACACTGTTAAAGTTCATGGCACTTCACAGAAAGGGCGCCAGGGAGCGCTTTTTCCACACAGGGAGCCATACACGGCCTAGGCCCTTAATCCCCCAAGTTGGCTATGAACTTCCAAAATGCCACTCATTTGACAGTCTTGACCCTGCCAGCCACCACGATATGGTAGGACACTAACTTCTTTTTTCCAAAGGTCATTTTAAAAAATTAATTTTAAATGTACTGGTTTTTAGAAAATGTCTTGACTACACAGACCCAAGTCCTAGGAGGAATGAATTAATATACAAATGAAAACAAACAATGCACTAAATTCTGCTCTAATACTTGCATTCAAATCTGTTGAATTGTTTTTAAAATGATAAGCATATGTGGAATTTACTTTTTATTTTGTAATTTCTATTTTGTATTTTAAAGTGATTGGCTCTTATCTATGTATCTTGGGAGACTTTTTAATTTGATTTCTTATGGAAGGAAGGATACAATAGCGATCTTTAAAACTGTAAGAAAAGTTATTCAGATATTTCTTTATCTGAAAGTTATTCTGATAAAGTTATTCTGATATTTCTTTTGATTTGTATATTTTCCTCAATGTTATAAAAATATATGGTAGAGTAAGAAAAGTGCAAGTATGTGAATGAACTTCATGTGAAGAGAGATTAGTCTGTGCATAAATTAGTTACATTAGTAATCAGGACACATGAACAAGATACAATGAAGAAAAGGCAAGTCTGTGTTCAGTTCTTCTGCAGATGGGGCGAAGAAGTGGCTAGAAGTGAACAAAGAAAGGGAGAAAAAGTAATTATATGTAAAAAATTGAACACTGGGGTTAGATTTTGAGTGGCATATTAGATCGGCAACACCTAAGGCAATCAGAGTTATAATGAAATTGGAAAAGACTCGGTGAAACGTGTCTGCCAAACCACAGAGGTAATTAAGGTAATTACAAAGCTTACCACCCTAAAACTGAAAAGGTCCCCAAGAAATTAAAATCATCAGTCTACCCACTCAGGAATGTACTTTTCCATCACTCCTCAGAGTGCTATGAAAACATTTCTTAGTCAACTTTTCATTAAAACATAAAAATGTAGCTCACTCGGAGGAGGAAATAGGTCCACCACTCATCAGGCAGCACTCGTTCTGTTCCACAAGAAGAGCTGGTGGAAGTCTTCTTCTAGCCCCACACGTGGCTCAGTGCCTTCTCTTCTGCCGCTCCTGAGAGAGGAGAGAAGGACCCCACTCCCAGGTCACCACTGTGAGGGCCAGGTTCAGTTCAATGTGGTGTTCACGGGAGAGTCCCAAAGAGTCTCTCCCACGGGTTGTTTTCATCTTTCACGGCTCCATCTCAATATCATCTCCTTATTCACAATACAGGAATGTCTTGGCATGGTCTAGAAAAATGCCTACCACCTTCTTTGCTCCGTTGTGGGCTGGCGTGGGACAGACCTGACCAGGGCAGGCAGATCCATGGGAATTCAGACAGATTTTCCTAATCTCCAAAAGGAAATCAATTGTCTGTGATTGCGCTTATCTAGTAGGTTGGGTGGATTCGTTTGTTTCTAGTGCCTTGATTACTGAACAGTACAGAAGATAAATAAACAAAACAACCCAACTTAGGCAAGGTCAACTTATTCGCTACAGCATTCTTTTGCCAACAAACTGATGAATTTGTTCGTTAAGAAGTCTAAAATCCAACAGATATGAGAACATCCAAATGAAATGAGCCTAATAGATTATGCTGTACTGAAATGCTCTGGACCAGTGATCAAACATACCACAGATTATTGTGTTTACCTTAAACTCTCCACGCTTTCTGAAACTTCATTATTGTTGGAAGATGCTTTGCCAGCAACCTCAAACGTTAAGAGTTGACTCCCCCCCCGCCCCCGCGCCAAAATCTGCCATAAGTGTGGGGCTTGCTAATGGATGGGGTCAGTAATATGATGCTGGGGATAGAATGACTACAGTGGCCCACCCACCACAGCCAGCTGGCCACCAGGACAGAGATCCGCAGAGGGGAACTGACAAATGCTTTTAGAGGAAAGAAGATGAAGAATAGAAACTCAAAAATCTCTTATGGCATTTCAGCTAGTGCTAAAATAGAAAGAGTCACATTAATGGTTAGTACGTTGGAGACAGGAGAAGAAAAGGGAATTAATTTTAATTTTGGCAGAAGAGAAAGAAAAACGATGACCAAGGAAAAGAAGAAAGCAAAAAGGAAGACCTATACTGAAAGAAGAAGGAGTTCATTTACTACGTTTACATCTCTTCACCTTCTCTTAAATGCCAGCCTAACTGGTTAATATGGCACATTATGTCATACATAATAAAAATCTGAATATAATTATGGTTTTTGTAGTCATTCTAAGACTGCCTCCATGTTGAAAATTCTAATTAAATTTGGCCAGATAGTGCAGTGTACATTTCCACTTATAATTTCTTTTTTTAATCCTGACAATATAAATGTGAGTTAACATTTTACTTGGTTCTATTTATTTGTATTTTATTACAAATCTCTGCTCTTTGATTTTTCAGCTTATAAAACCATGACAATGTCTGTTATTTTCACTTTTAGAGTAATTTCTTCTTAGCCCATATGAAATTTTAGGATTTCATTTTCTGAAATCTTTCCTCTTGTGGGCTTCAGTTAAATATTCAATATATTAAGTGTTATTCAAACTCTAAAGATGTACAATTATTAGTGGTGGAATCTTGTTCGATCACCAACACCGTCAATAGAAGGACTACAAAGGTGACAATTCTAGTCTTCTACAACTCAGAAAATATTTCTCAAATTTTCCTCTCTAATTTCAAAATCCTACTGGCAATTCATCATTCTAAGTCTGTGTCTTGTATGAGTGGAATAGTGTATCTTTTAATTCAAAAATACACAAACGTTACCCTTGACCTCCATCCCACTGCCAATCTTAATACCCCCCATGCTAAAACCCTAGATTGTCCTGAGGCTTATTTTGATCTAGAATTACTTAGAAATCTATTCTGTTCTGAGCCATTGCAACCTACGTTACATCAATGCCCATTTACTGCACAATCTTGTTAGGGCCTGAAGTTGCTTATAGTTTTATTTATGGTCTTGATTTCAAATCAAAATTAAAGCAAGTCCTCTAGATGTTTGGGTTTTTAGTCGCCATGTAAATGGGTTTCTAGGTTGGAAAATTTTGATTGTGTTTAATTTCCTTCTCCTTAACCACCTCCGTGCTCCGTCTTCTGCTGATGAATGAAATGCAGCCTTCCCGGAGCATCAAATGTGCTCCGAGCATTTGCAACGGGAGAGGAAGAAACCATAATCGCTCCCTACAGTGTTCGACAGTGAGTGAAGCAGCACTGAATCAGGGTGCTGGATGCGTGTCACATCACAATTGCCTCCGAAATGGAAGAGCATTTTTGTTTTTGCTGTTTCAGCAATATCAATATTAGATCCTTTCATGGACTTGCTAATAATGAAAGATTGTAAAATTTATATGTGAGCAGATACTGTTTTTCTATCTCCTTCCCTCCCTTTCAAAGTAAATAGATATAGACAGGGTGAAAACAGCCATTTCAACTCTGTCCTCACACACTGCCCCAGACCAGTAAGTCCTGAGCACCCACCATGTGCCCCACCCCGGGGAGAAGGTGCTGAGGGTCACTCAGTCTAGGAGGGGAAAGGCAGTGTGGAATTATAAAGTCCCCAAAGGGGACGTGGAAAATAGTGCAGGGAAAACCCCTAAAGACGAAAAACAATTTCAGGTTGAATTTTGGAAGCATCTAGATCAGCTGAGTGTCCAGGGGCCCTTCAGGGGCTCTGGAAATGTCAGTTTCCTCACCTGTTGAATGTGGCCACAACAGAACCTTTCCACTTAGGTTGTTGTGAGGGTTAAGTGAGAAATCACACACTTTGTGCCCTTACCAGAGTGCCTGGAACATAGAAACAGTCAGTAAGACCTCACAACAGAGTCCTGGATGTGAAGCCAGGGGAGCATCGTCTATCGGCAATAAGAATCGGTGTGAGAAGGAAAGTAACTTAACGTCTATGTTCTAAGTATGGGCAAAATGCGTTTAGTCAGCTCCAAATGGAATCGACTGACCCTATCTCAAACGCTTCTGGGAAGGGGAGGTAGGTAACAAGAGTTCCCCACTGCTCCTAAAGAAAACGCCCAGGGATGGGTTTACTGGTTGGTCTATGAAAATCCATATAATGACACCTATGACAAAGGAGAAGAATTGTTAGCATGTCTGTTCACACTCTGAAGAATATAATTATGTGTAACCAAAACAATTTGTGCCAGAAATTGTTCCCTAGCCTCAGCCATTGGCAATAAGAAGGGGAAAAAAGTGAACCATGCGTGTGAGAAATGGATGTGGTCTGGCCTTAGAGTGTACCTGCTTCTTCAGGGAAGAAATAGATGTGGATTCAGATTAGGGTAGATTGGACACACTTAACAACATCGGTTGATTGGAAATAACACCGAGGTCTGATTGATGACCATGAGATAAGGCAAAGCCAGAAAGTCTTAAGAAAAAACACAAAGGGCCTTATGGTGCCATTTCTAAAGAATGACTTTGGTGGAAAAACGAAAAAAAGATCATTTTCAAGCAAAGCAGATTCTCTTAGTCTTGAACACAAGGTAGTAGAGGTGATCCCATGCAGTGACAAACTTCTAAACCCAAAGAGGCGATGAGTCCTCCTGTTTCTAGGTGAAAAGAAATGGATGGAAGAGAAGGAGGCAGACAATCAGAACCGTGTTTTCCTCAATTGCCTGTCTAGTCCTACACGCCTTCCCTCAACTAAGCTCACACACACACCTGAATCACACAGCGACATGTGAGTTGACAATTATGGCTTTTAAAACTATCTCATATGGGCCAGTGACATGGGTGCCATCAAAAATAATGTTAATTGGGAACTAATGTGTACTGGGCATATTTAAAAGCCTTATCCTTAACCCTCACAACATGCTAAAAAGATATTATTACTTTATCCCCATTTTACAGATAAAGAAACTGAAGATTAGGAGAGTTAAGTAACTTGCCTAGGGTCACACATCCAGAAGACACTTAGCTGTCACCCCCAGTCTCCCATGGATGGATGCTGCCTCTCTGACTTATAAAAGGTCAAACATAAATCTTGTAGAAAGAAAGCCATTCCTCTGGAAACAAAAGAGATCCTCAAATACTAGAAGGTGACCTGAAAGAGATTAGCATCCAGAAAGACCCAGCACACCTAATATTTCCTCATGTCCCATCAACCAACGTCTCGATGTCCTAGATCGTGGGGGTGGGATGGGAAGGAGTATGCCAAAACATTTTATGGCTTTAAACTTCTCTCCTGATGCAAAAGCAACACAGCATTTTATTTGCAAATGTGGTTTTAAGGCAAAAAGTCTTCTGGGGAAGTGCAGTCAGAGGACACTGCTCGCGTCACATGCACAGCCCCCTTCGGCACTGGAGTCCCATACAGAGCTGGCACTGTTGCACCCCGGGAAATCCTCGGAGGAGTCCCAGGAAGGCAAAGGACAGGAGAGTTACAGCAAATGGATAAGTGAGAGGAGTGGAGGGGAGAGAGGGAAGGAGATCTACAGAGACAAACTGTTCCACTCACTAGCCACCTTGATTCTGCTTTTCCACGGAGGGACCAACAAACTGAGGCTCCCCGAGGACGGCAGGCAGATGACAGTCTACTGTTTGCACTTTCAGAGAATCTATGGCAACTGTAGTTAACCTGCTGCTAAGCTCTGGAAGAAAGAAAATGCTAGGCTCTCACTTTGAGAGTTGGTCTCCATTTCTCTATGGCCTTCAAAGCGCTAGGAGGGGGATCTGTTTTTATGTGTGTGTGTATCTGTGCACGTATGGATGGATGGACGTGCAGACACATGAACACATACAGTAAATATGGTTTGACGGCCCCTCTGGGGAGGCGAAAGTTCTACAGGGAAAGCCGAGTCTGTGAGAACCTCCTTCCAGCTTCCAGGGAGCAGTTTCTAATCTACAAGTCATTCGTGAGACACAAGGCAGGGACCCGAGGACGGCTCCAGAAGAATTTTAGGTATGAACAATGAACTCACCACCTCCTTCCCCCCTCATACTGCTTTTAAAAAAGAAAGGGCTCACAGGACTGCTTCAGATTTGCTGAAAAGCAGAACCGGACCACAGCTCGTGTCAACTGTCGGTATTTTTGATACCATAAACGCCTTCAGGACAAGTCCCACCACTTAACAGCATCTGTCCACCAGAGGTGTTCCCTCTCCCTTCGTGTTTTCTCAAGCACTTGTTCAAAAACACATTTAAGTGGAATGTTTTCGTTTCTGCAGATTGCATTAATTATGGGTTTGCAAACTGCGAGCCCACGAGGTCTGCCAGAGCTGGGGGCTGCAGACGCCCAGCCTGGGCCAGCCTCGGTGGCTTGGCTCGGTCCTGGCACAGCTCCGTGCTTGGCACCGCACGCCTGGGCGGCCAAGACCTTCTCGTAGAAGTCGCAGCTAAGAAAGAAAAATACACAGCGGCCAACCGCGGTGACCCACGCGCGGGCGGGCCGGCCTGAGCGCAGCTCCCCGACCTAGAAGAGGACCCGGAGGGGCAAAAGGACCGCAGGACGTGGACACTGCTTTGTCCCCCGGATTTCTGCCTGCCTAGACAAGTGAAAAATCATCTTTATTTTTAGTGTCATCTGCTCCTTCTAAATTCACTTAGGGAGGGTCCCTGGGGGAGTCAGGTGAACCTGTGGGACCCACGAGTCGGGTCCAGGACTTGCAGCCCCTTCACCCATCAAGCGCCCACTGGTCGGCGCGGTGCACACACGCGCTCCAGGCGGCCGGTCAGCAGCGAGTGGGCGCCCGAGTCCCGGGTGGGTTCGCCCTCGGACAGTCCGCGGGGCGACGCCGGCGTTCCCAGACCTGGTTTCCGCGTGGGTGTCGAGTTGGGGGGCGCCGGGTACCCGATCCCAGGAGTCCACCGCAGCCAGTGGCCGTCCAGCCCCCCCGCGCGCGTGCCGCGGACCAGCCCGGGCCCCACCGGCCCCGGCCCAGCAGGCGGGACGAGGCGCCACCTCCCGAGGGTCACCTGCTCTCCTGTGCCTGGGCGCTTTGGCCGGAGGGGAGCGCGGGGATAAGGGCCGCCGGGCCGGCGGCAGGAGGCGGCAGGAGAGCTCGCCAGGTCCCCGCGGGCCGGGACTCACCGTGAGCGCCGAGAACTTCTGCGCGGGCGCGGGCGGGAGCAGCCCCGCGAGCAGCGGCAGCCAGTAGAGCTGGTGGAGCAGCATGGTGACGCGCGCGAGGACGACGCGGGCTCTCAGCCCCGGAGGGCGCGGGGGACACTCGGAGCAGTGGCCGCGCCCTGCGCGCTGGCACGGCGGCCGGGGAGCCGGGTGGGCGAGCGCAGCCGAGGGCGCGGGCGGAGTGGCTGCTCGCGGTCCTCTCCACACCGCTCCAGGCGACCCGGACTCGACCAGCTGCCCTCCTGGCACCAAGCGGTCCTCCGCGTACTTTGCGGCTTCCCTGGCTCCTGTCAAATAACTGCAGAACTTCCCGGATCCTCCTCCTTCCCTCCTCCCTCCCTCCCCTCTCCTCCCCCAGCCCCACCTCCCGCGCCTGCCGCCGCGCCCCGCTCAGCTCGGATGCCCGCTCCGGCCGAGGGGCCGCCCCGATCGCGGGTCTGAGGCAGCGAGAGGTGGAGAGGGGGCCACGAGGGCTGAGCTGTTGCCTGTTGGCGCTGTGTGCATGCCTCCTTCCCTGCGCGCGCACACACTCACGCACACGCATGCACTTACACAGACACGCTCGCGCGCCCTGGGAGAGTTCCCCGGCACAATCACAAGATGCGCGGCTCCCTCCTCCCGTCCCAGGGCACCGACCCGATCCACGAACCACCAGCCCCGAGGGTCTGGTTCACCCGCCAGGGTTAAGGAGAAGCCTAGGTCACTAGCCTCCAGCTCCCCCGCGCCGTGGTTCTCCTAGACCTCTGGATTCTGATGCCACCTGGTCCAGCCCAGAATGTTGCCTTTAACTTGCGGATTGATCAGGTGGCTCTCCAGCAAAGGGAGCCATCAACACAACACCGTCCAGAAAATTCACGGAGGGCGGCGAGCCTTTGGCATCTTTACGCAGGTCAACCCGTTCGGGGGCGTGTTTTGGACCCAGAGATCCGGGGTCTGACTTGCATGTAACGATGACCCGCGGCAAATGTGGCGGAATATGGCTGCTTTTAAGCAGCTCCGTCAGAGCTTTTCAGGTGTTTATGCAGCGAGCCCAGGGCTGCAGAAGTTGCAGACTCCTCCGTGGACACTGGTTGGAAACCAAGAGAATTTCGCACACCCAGACTCTGGATAGTATTCATTGCAGACAACATTGCTGAAATAGTTTAGCCTTGGCTTACAACTTTACAGGAAGAAGCCCTAATTCTGGCTCATACAGAAAACAAAAAAAGTGAAGATTTTCAAGAACAATGCCTCAACTGATTTGTCAGGGGCGCTGAGAAAAAGAACAAAACATAGAAAATCCAAATCTGATTTTTAATCCCATATTTAATCCAAAATATTGGCTATGAATTGGGTGGGGGATCGCTGTATCAGCAAATTCTGGGACTGGCTGCTGAGACGGGGGCTGTGCTGTTCTGACCGCTGGGCCCCACACTGCGGAGGGAGAAATCTCCCCGTTTTCATGGGGAAAGTGATGGACTTAAGACCATGGAAAGATGGAAAGAAATGTATCTTCCAAAAGAGCACCACTCTAAGAATGCTCCTTCAAATTCTAGAGCCCAGAGAATCTATTAGGCACTTAAGTACATTCCTCCTGGCTTGAGGGCTCAGAAGGAAATTATAATAAAAGTCCTTGGGGACTGCTCTTGGGTCCCGAGAAACAGGTGAGCAGAGCAGCTGCCAATGATTAAGTAAATATGGAATGCTGTTAGGAAATGCTAGTAAAAATTAAGGTAAAAATTAAAAAGTAAACGCTGCATACCACTCATTCTACGATCATCCAGAGAAGAAAATTTACATTCAAAGCTGACATAAATCCTTTAAAAAGTATTTGCTACTAAAAATTTTGTTTTTACATCCTACTTTATTGAGAGAACCGTAAGCCTATAGCTGAGGATTTTATTTGATATTGTGCACTTTTCTACAGAACTTAAAAGACTGAACGCGTTCATTCATTCACCCTCATCAGCTTCAAGGATGGCCAAATGAGGTCGACTTAATGGTTGTCATTTTACAGCTGAGGAATAAAAGCAAAGCGAAAAGTCTTCCCCAGACCTCTGAACAGCAAAATGAGGACCAGACCCCAGACGCCAAAACTCTCAGTATGGGCCTTTCCACTTTATTCCTTTGGAGCTTGTGTAGAGAAGCCACGAGGGGCTGAAGAAAACCTCTCGGCCTCAAAGTCTTTTACTCAAGAATCAGCATATTCACACATCAGCTCCACAAGCCTCTGGCAACTCCAGAAAGATGGGATCCTTCAAAGACCCTTTACTCACTGGAAGAGCCCACGGGTCCCGAATAGCAAACTTTAATTTCTTAGAGATACTAGAAGTGGAGTTTGGAGACATAATAAGTTTCCATTTTTATAGAGAAAAACAGTATATTTATTCAAAACACTAGGATATAGTTATGTCTGTCTGTCATTCTTAAGTCTCCAAAAAAGTTATTACTGGTGTAAATAACAGATAAGTGCCCTGTTAGGAAGGATATATCAGTAAATTCATTTAGTTCAAAATTAAGATAGAAAATAGTTGGCTCAATATTTTCCAAACAGTTCCTATAGGACAGATTAACTTATAGAAGAAGTTCCCTTCTCTTGGAAATGTGGATTTTTTTAAATTAATAAGTGATAATGACCCATTCTAAATGTGGATTATGGGCCCAGAATTTAAATTTCTTTCACTGATGAAAGTTACAATAATAATGAGCAACAGAAACTAATGACCCAGTCCGCTAGCCATTTCTAAACCAACCTGTGCTCTTAGGCCATTAGCAAAATGCTTTCTCAGGCTTACTGGCTCACTTTTTTATTTATTTAACTATGTGCTAAAACTGCAAAAGGATTTTATTCTTGCTATAGATATGATATAATTTAATTATTATTTCTGGCTGGTTCACATTTGACCAGAAAACTTTTTGTCAGTTTACTTTTCCACCTCAACATGCAACGTGTGGGAACTTGAACCAAATGTCTCTGCTGGTTCCACGTCTTCCAGCCTCAGAGCCATCGTCCTGAGTGTGGACCGGATCAGAGTGACCGAGCGCTGACCACTGTGTATGCCCTGAATATCACCTCACTTCACCAGTCACCCGCCAATCGCTTATTGTATGAGTATTTTCTCCTAGTCTCTACTTAATCCTGGCAAGAAGAACCTTCGCAGGTCCCTTGGTGCTCTTAGGTCAATTCTTGGTAGTTGTCCTTGCTTATCCGGCAGTCACGCTCTTCTCAACTCATGGAATTACTCCAGACTTTACTCTGGACAAGAGAATTGTCAGTTTCCTGTAGTTTCTGGAGTCTCCGGCCTCTTCTTTGCCTATTCACATGATGACCGTCGTCTTCCCTGTAATTTGTTCCCTTCGGTCCAAGGGTAAAGGATGCACGACCCTCACATCAGTCCTGGGGGCCCCCAACTCCAGAAACCCACGTGCCAAAGAAGTCTCGCAGAGAGACGGAGTGACTGTGGTCTGACAGAATTAGACGGTGCTGGTGGAGCTGGCCTTCACGTGACTGCAAGACGAGGCAAACACAGGTACATCATGCTAAAGAGCAGACCAGGTGGAAACGTGCATTCGAACCCTTAGCCTAATTCAGAGGCTCTCTTCCCTGTTTTTATACATTTAAGTAACAGATAGTGTGAATTTGTCTTTGTTTTCAATGAAACCCTATGGACAAGTTTCTTCTTCCCTCCCAGGATGCCTCATGACAAGTTTTATGACAACACTTTTTAGGCACTTTATGGAAATTTTTAATAAGTGAGAATGTGCTGGGTGTTCAATACACATTATCTAATGAACTCTTGCAGAAACACTGCAAAGTAATTGTTTTACAGATGATAATAACAAGGCCCAAGGAGATTACAGAACCTGCCCAGCTTTACACAGCCAGTAAGCCATGGGAGCAGAATCTTAACTCAGGTTTCACTCCAGATCTTTCCTCCACAACATCGACACCTGTGAGTGTGCGAGCACAGACACACCATCACTGACTCGCGCTGCTTTGTATCTTGTTTAAGATCCACCACCAAACAAGTAAAAAAAAGCACTGTGCAGTTGTTTTTGATCTCTTGGTAACACTTCAGTCCCACTACTGTATTTTCCAAGTTAACATTTAACGTTTCCAAAGAAAGTTCTGTTTCGCACAGCCAAATACAAAATTGCTACTTTTACAGCGAGAACATCCCCTCTAACATTGACGGAAGACACCTGCACCATTCTGAAGGGATGTATTTCTGGTGCCAGAGATAGACTCACCAATCTAACAATCCTACATCAGGTCAAAACATGCCACTATTGCCAGGAGACACAGCACAGGTGTATTGAAATCCATGTGTTTCCATAATATCCAGAAGGTATTCTTGCCTTTCCTTTCATGAAACTATGTTGAATAGTATATGAAACTTACAGAATATATCAGTTACAGAGCTAACTATAATAACAATTTTAAAAGCTACCAAGACTAATGATGGCAGAAGATGTGTGCATGGAGGGACTCAGAGCTAACTAGATGTGTAGCAGCCAAACTGTACCTAACTCAGATGACCTAAACTATCTTTGGATTCTCCCTCCTTATTAACCGCAATCTAGGAGTCCTTTCCTCCTTTCCTCGTACAAGACCTGCCTTTAGGAGGAAAAAAACAAAAGCTTTAGAATGGCAACAGAAATACTGCTTGCCAGGAATTCTCTGCAGCTCGTGGACCACACAGATGCGAGTTATCCTACAGAAAGCAGGGTAAGAAGATACCCCAGTAAAGAAAGCTTTCAGTCGCCTTCAGCAAGCCCTCCCCCTTCTCTGGCCCAGACCACACCAGCCTGCCATTCCATTAAACTCTCCTCTAGCTCTGAGCTGAATATTAAAATGCAGTTTTGCATGTTTCAGACAAACAGCACAGTAATGGAAACTGTGATGTAAACAATGTTGGACTCTGGCCTTACACCACCAACTGGCTTTCATGTCTTTCGGGAACAGTCCACTGTTGGATGGCAGAATTTTGGCTGCATCATCCAACTCCATCTTCCTAACCAAGAGCCTCTCTGACTTCAGTGCAGGAAGCAATGGTCTTCTTGTGGTTGATACTAGTTTTGTCTCAGTCCTGGGCAAATGCCCTAGTTCCTTCTGTCCTAGAAAATAGTACCATAATGTGGAGATCTAGTTACACTATTTTGGACCGTTTAATTTATAGTTCTGTATGTCTAGAGGCTTACCCAAGGAAATCAGACTTTTTCCTGTAATACCTGTAAAATAACTAAATAATGGGCAGCAGGGTTGCATGGAATTCTGCCTATGCCAATCACATCTGCAGTGCACTCAGATTTGTTTTCTAAGTCTTGCAAAGGGGGGTCATTTGCATTCAATGAAGTCATGTGTCCAAGGCACACAGCAGTGGGCAGGCCATTGGCACATCTGGGGCCTGGGGGCCTGGCACGGGAGCAGGTGGGAAATGACACAGCAACTCCCCTGCCCTCTGGCCTTGTGGTCCTCACTAAGTCCCTTGCTTATTCAAGGAGGGGAAACCTCATTCCTCCACATCCTAAGTAATTACTCATTCTTTTAGATGCTTAGGCATCTTCATGGACCGTTTTGAATAATAAAACCAATTTTAATCTTTCTATCACTATATCATTATATATGTTCAACACAGCAAAATGTGCATCATTCACTTCCACAGGACAGACAGCTGTATATATAAATGTGCGTGTATGTGTGTGTGTATATATATATATATTTTTTAAGCCAAAAAGGATTTCCATGGAAACACATCTTGATATACTAGGACAGAATGATATCATGAATATTTGGATTGCTTCTCTTATCTAAAAGGAAGCAGTTTGGTTCAAGGACACCAAAGAAATCTGCTTGAATCAGACAATGCAACTAACTTTGCAATTTATTAACATCAGCTTAATATCTAATTAAGGGGGCGTTTCTAAGTACTGGGAGCCTCTGAGAGAACATAATTTGGAATTCTGGTCAGGGTGAAAGTGTAGCTGAAGCCATTTAGCCAAAAAAAGAATATTCTCTAGTTTTATTTGTTTATTATTTAGTACTGGTGATTGGGATCATCACAGGCAGTTTTCAGCCATTTATTTATAAATATCTGGGGAGTCATTTTAAGAATTTGTCAGGTTATTTTATAACCCTTTAGCATTTTTTTTTTTACATTTCTAGTTCATTGTCCACCTATAAAATATTGGCATATAGAAAACACTGTCAATAGGAAGCATGCCATTATTTTATCTACCACTGTGAAATGGAAAAAATGCTTCCAGTTAAGTCATAACACAGTACTGCCTACAAGTGGCATTAGGTCCATCCCCTCAGAGATGCTGCAGTGCTGGGAATGAACCTGAATTAATGTATAAAATCCCATATGCCTGCTTTCTGCTGTTGGAACAATGGCAATAGCTAATGATGGGCTTTATTATATTTTGGTTTATTACTTTTGTTCACAATAAGAGCAATACATACCCACTAGAGCAAAAAGGAAAAAAAGAAACAAGAAGAATCCAAACAACTCTCAAATTCTCCAACTAATGACCACCATTGGGATGAAGGCATTCTTCCCTGCTCCCGGCAAAAATTCCTCCAAAGCCAGGGTAGCGGTGTTTTTAAAGCCATAAATCTACAAGGAAAAAGAAAGCAGAAGAGGAGATGATGCGCAAAAAAATCCCAGAAGCTGGAAAGCAGATGGACAAGTGGAAAATGACTTGACAGCAGAGGGAAAGCACAAGACGAAACCTGACTTGTATCATAGAACCTTCAGAAGGCCGAGAAATTGGTATTGGAAACCCCTAGAAGCGGGGACAAAAAGCAGGCCTAAAGACAACCCGGCCCTCTCCTAGGAGAGCAGAGGAGTGGAGCTTCTTCCTCCAAGAGGCCAAAGCAGAGCCTCTGGACTGCTGGACACCCAACGCTGTCAAGGGCAGGGGCCCAATAATGCATGTGGGGGTGGAGTGCAAGCTCATGTAATAAACGTTGGGGAACCTCTGCTTCTTCCCTACTAGGCTCCCTGAAAGATGCAGTCAGGCATGTACCCTCCAGGGAGGAGGTCTGGAAGAATCTTCTCCAGGAAAGCCAATGGCACAAAGGAAAGATGTGAAGACACTGACCCCGGGGTTTCCCAGGGGAAAAAGGGAGCCGGTCCCTCTCCAGTCAGAACCACGCTGGCAGGCCTCACTCACACATGCAGAACCACCAAACCAGCACTAATGTCTCCTCCTCAGTCTGAGTAGACACCAGGAACCACCGAGAGGTGCAGGAAAGCCTCTCCTCTCCCGGGAGAAGCTGAACCCAAAACCAAGCAAAGAGACAAGCCCTGGAGGGGACACCAGTGTGAGGGCTGTGGGGACAGCAGGTCTTCCGACTCACGCCCTCAGAGTCATAGCAGGATCTACGCATCCAGGAAACAGGAGCCTGTGGGTTTTTTTCAAGGCAATTTCAAATGGGGGAAAAAAATAATAAGCTCTTAGCATAGCAGAAATGGAAAATGCAATAGAATGGATGGAAGATCAAAATGAAGAAATCTCCCTGAAAACAAAGGAAAAATTCACAAAGCTGGAAAACAGGAGAGAAAACCTGGGATGATGAGAGCACCACAAGAGAGGTGCGGAGAAGTTTTTACTGAAAAGACACGGCCGTTTCCTACCCACCCAAACCCCACTCCGACCTTGGACCCCTAGCTGAGAGCCGATGGGAAGGGGACGGAGGAAGCAAGTCTGGGAAGAGAAACTTCTCCCTCTCTGTTCCTTCCTGTCCTGGGAGGGAGGAGTCTGACCACCCAGGGCGCAGAGTTCCTGCCTGGTCTTGAGGGGGGTACACAAACAGCAGCCAGAGCAGGAGCCCCCTGGGACTTTCAGACTAGGTCAGTGACAGAACTGAAGGACCACCCAAGTTCACATCCAGTCCTTAAATGAACCCCAGTCCCTCAATCTCCAGGTTCAAAAGGTGGACCAGGTAGGAGGTCAAACCTCCTTTCTTCATCCTCTGCTGAGTGTGGCCTCAGTGGGGAGCCTGCCTATCTTCTATCACCCCCTCCTGGGAGGGGCCATCCTCAGGGCCCCGTCAGCTTTCAAGGATGGGTCAGACTCTGGGAGGGAGTCTTCCTGGGACCCCTCTCCCCACCCCCCACCTGCCAAGGTTTGGGGAAAGGCAGGAGCTCTGAGGACACTCCCATTTCCCCACCCCAAAACCAGGGCAGAGAAGGGGGCTAAGTGGAGGGCCCTCCTCCCCCAGCCACCCAACCCCTCAAGAGTAAGCCCCAGACTAGAATGAGGTGCCATCTCAGGCAGGCCAACCCGGGGGCTGCCTCCCGTCACTGCCCTCACTCCTCTGTCCCATAAGTCCCTTTATTGCATTCACAGGGGGTGTGTTGGTATCTAAGCTTCAACAATAATTGATGTATCCAACTCTGACTTGCTTGCTAACACGTTCACAAATGTAAATTAGGTTGCTAACACAGATAGGAACAAGAAGGTTGTCACCACAGGCATACTTTATAACACAACAGAGAGGCAGCATCCTTCCTGTTCTT
This sequence comes from Tapirus indicus, assembly GCA_031878705.1. Classification (NCBI taxonomy): domain Eukaryota; kingdom Metazoa; phylum Chordata; class Mammalia; order Perissodactyla; family Tapiridae; genus Tapirus; species Tapirus indicus. The sequence goes on along the minus strand of CM062941.1, from coordinate 30,230,479 downwards.
CCTCCAGCTGCCCCCCCCCATCCCTCCCCGGACCTATTTAGCTGGAGGTGTGGGGTGAAGGGGGGGAGGACACCCTCAGAGTCAATGCTGTGACTCTACAAAGAGGGAATGGGGTGGGAGGGGAGAGAGGGTGGGCACAGCTTGGATTTCTGCAGATTCCTGCAGAACCTGGATCCGGGATGGGGTTGCTCAGGAAAACAATGGATCCATCAAAGGCTTTTAAAGAAATGGAAACAGACGTCAAATACACAAGCCAGAGAGATAGCGGCTGCTTGCTCCCGACCCTGCCCCCGCTACCAAACACCCCCTCCAAGAACCAGGGAGAATGAAAAGAAAGGAGCCCAAGCCCAGACCACTAGCACGGCAGACACCTGCAGCCACTCAGTGGAACCTGCCCAGTGGGCACCCAGTCCTCTGAGCAATCTGTGTATTTTCTATGTCCACGTAACAGTGGCCACGGTGCTGCTAAACTTTCTGCCACATGAACAAGGCCCCTCTTTCTCCAGAATTTAGTAACACTTCACCTGCAGCCTCCTCAAAGTCCAGAATCTCAGGAGCAGCGTGTTCACCAGGACACGCCTCAGCAGCTGCGCAGCTCCCGGCTCCCACCCCGCCTGCTCCCACGGGGCTGCCCCACATCCAACTGGCTCCCCAGGAGGAGAGAAGGAAGGTCCTCGAAGATGAAGCACAGTCTGTCTATCGCCTGATTGCAAACACGAAGTCCCCTCACCTCCACGGTGTTCCACCCGTCACGAGCCTGTCCGTCAGGCCAGCCCGCACCGCAGGACAGTCATGGGCGATCATCTTGGAGGAAACCATTGAAGAAGCAGCTCCGGAACATTTCACAGACAGGGAAATGTGTTCCGAGGTTGAAAGGGCTTCCAAGTGCTCAGAGAAATGAATAGTCTGAAATCCAGGTGCATCATCGGGAGCCAGAGCAGGGGGACAAAGATGCCGCCCTTCAAACACTGTCCCAAAGAAGGTATTTTCTACACGAAGCGAGAGTCAGCCTGGCCCTTCATCTCCGCAGTGGAAACGAGAGGCAGTAGTTACATGCGCACATGTACACAGACATACACATACGCACGGACACGCACACGTAAGCATGCCTACACAAACATGTAGACACATACACACACACATAGGCACACACACACATGCATCTGCACCAAATTGCTTTCAACTCAATCACCTAAGAAACCCATGTAGTCAGCCTTCTGGGCTTGACCCCCAGGGTGGCTGTCCCTCTGTCCCTGACCAGGGACTGTCCCCACCCCAAGGGCTCCCCCATCAGAGAGGCCAACTGCACAGGAGACAGAAAAGAAAACATTAGAGAGGGCTCCATCTTGCTAGTCACAAATTTCAGAGAACAAAGAGAGTTTTAAATAACATTCAGCAGAGTCGGGGGCACGATGAAAAGCACCTGGAAAAGTAGAGCTCCACTGAGACGTGGTGAGGGGCAAACATCGCGGGTGGTCGGTCTCTGCAGGGAGAAGGAAGGAGAGGGCAGGAGTCCTGAGGCTCCTGATGGCCCAGGAGGGACTGACGGTGACCTGCGCCAAGCGGATGCGCACAGAGAAACCCGGGGGCTGGGCCTTAACCCCGCCTTTCTTGTGTCTTCGGGAAGCGGAAGGGGCCTGTGCACCCCCTGAGATCTCACACTTGCCTCCTTCGCATCCCTGCACGCTATCTGTCTGAAACGCCTTCCTTCCAGCGAGGCAGGAACCTCAAAACTGTCCTCTTCCTTTCCATGACCCACTAATGTTACTCATCACGTCCTCAAAGGATTGTGTGTTTTTTGAACACATTTGCTCATTTTTTGAACGCATCACAAATGTAGCGCACCCCCAGTCCTTGAGGACAAGGACCGGGGAACAAGGTTCAGTCTGCACCCCAAGGAGTTTGAATCTTGTGAAGTGACCAGTTACTGCTCTGTGGGGTGCTGGCCATAAGGACAGCAGTGTCCTGGCACTGCCCCCGAGACGTGCTCACCATGGCTCAGCTCACCGGTGTCTGGAATGTACAATATTCATTCAGTGTAAGAGCTGCCGTGCAAATCGTTTCAGGCTGAGATAAAACACCAATAAAACCTCGCTGGCCATTTGGCGCATGTGTAGGGTTTAGATTTCCCTCCAGCCTTTGGGTTTCTGACCCTCGATTTCTTGTCTTCATCCCAACTCAAGGGGACAGTCTTGTGGGTCTACACTGTTTTCACTGTTGCCTGGATTCAACTCCTCAGGCACCCAGGAGTCTGGGAAAAGGGTCTTTTGCCTACCAGGTCAAAGACCACACTATTTGCTTGCTTTCGAGTTGTGTAAGCAGTCATCAAACTGGAGACCTGGCTGGGTTTCCCAGAATTTGGGTCTCTGATGGCCTCTGCCATGCCGGCGATTCTGGTGCCTGGAGCTGATTCTGGGTGTCAACGGGCACAGACCAAGTGCCGCCCTCTGGAGCAGCACATCATTTTACCTCCTCCTGCTGCTGCTCTGTCACGCCTGTCACAGCGAGCTTCCTCCTGCCCTGTGAGACCCTGTGACAGACACTGTGTCTTGGTGTCCCCAGCTCCGGGCACATGGCACAGTGGAGGTTTCTCTGGGAGAGCTTATTGGATAGGTGGATATCATCGTGGATTAAGTTAGATATAATCCCGGGGACGTGGAACTGGAACCGGCTCTTGAGGGATGCGTAGGATTTAGAAAAGAAAAGGAAAACAGAGGGATGCCGTCAGCAGGAAAACAGCCGTGGAGGCACAAATTGAACGTGGCTCCATGAGAAGACATGTGTGACCGAATAGAAGTGTGTATGCAAGGGCAATGGGCGATATGATTACACATATAAATTCAGGCCCACCCATGGTCAGCCTCACACTTCAGAAAAAAATTCTGGTCTTTGTGACAAGTAAAAGAGAGTTGTTGTATTAGCCAGGGTTCTCCAGAGAAACAGTACCTATACATTCTGTATGTATGTGTGTGTGTCTGTGTGTCTGTGTGTGTGGAGAGAGAGAGATTGATTTGAAAGAGTTGGCTCACATGACTGTGGGAGTTGGCGCATCTGTTATCTGCAGGGCAGGTCAGCAGGTGGGAGACCCGGGAAGAGAAGATGCTGCAGTCACGAGACCAAAGGCTGTCTGGAGGCAGAATTCCTTCCTCCTCAGGGGCCCTCAGTGTTTCCTCTTAGCATCTTCAACTGCCTGGGTGAGGTCCACCCACATTATGGAGGGTCATCTGCTATACTCAGAGTCGACTGATTTAAATGTTAATCTCATCTAGAAATAGCTTCCCAGTGACCTCTAGACTGGTGTTTGGCCAAACAACTGGGCGCCACAGCCTGGCCAAGCTGACCCGTCTAAATTACCATCCCAGTCGTTATATGTTCTTGAGGTGGGAGTGGCATCAACAATAAAATTTTAGAGCTGGAGCATAATGAAAGTGGTCCCTCAGGGAGAGCCCTCCGGCAGCAGACTTTCATCAACAGCATTGTAAACAAACATTAGAGACACCGCTATATTTTTGGCACCATATTAGGTCCTTGCTGCAACGGAGATCCTGTCTTCAAAGAAAAGACAAAGCAGATAAGAAACTACAGTCGGCATAAGTCGGATCACACAGCTCATTTCATGAATTATCTGCATCCTCTGCTGTTTCCTCCTTTTGATGTTTCCTGCTCCTTAATGGTGTCGAGAAAGGGAGGACAGAGAATGGAAGGATTTTGTCTAGGTGCCATCACTATCAGGGAGTCCACTTGATGACAACCTTAACCAGATGAGAAAGATAGAACTGGGGTTTCAGTCACTTATTAACTGTAGCACCTGCTTCTCATCACTCCTGCACTTTTTTAACTCACAGGTAAGTCTGGCCGTCCCAGAGAGCACAGTAAGCCTGAGTACTGACATCATTGTTTTAAGCATATAGAAATGAAGGCCATTGTATAAGCTGCATTGTAGAAGGACACATTTAAAGAAAAACAAGGCAATGTTAACCAGAGACACCAGAATAATGTCCTCTCCCAGGCAGAGGGAAGGGGAGGATGGGAGGTGACTCTCTGGGCACTGGAATGCTTTTTCTCTTCATCTGGATATTGGTTACGTACACATTCAGTTTATTATACTTTCAGCTGTTCGTAATATGCTCACAATTTAATACTGCTTATCATTTAAATTTCCCTCTAGGTTTTGGGTTTCTAGCCCCAATGCAACACCTGTGCCTTGTCTGAAAGCCTTTCATATATATCCCAAATAAATGGTTGTCTGAGAGCCATTTAACAACTAACACAGGACTTTTTATATCTAAATGCCACATGGTGGACCATTTCAGCTAGCCACGTATTATAGGCATGAGATTCATATACACTTTTAATGATTCATTTCCATTTATCCACTGAAATTTTGTTTAACATGTAAATTTTTTTTGAAATGTACAGTGAAGAGGATGTTGCACTGGTGGCAATTCATCATGGAGCATAGTAAACTCAATTTAATCTCCCAAAATATTTACAAATCACACGTCTGACAAAGGGAAAAACTTGTAACCAGAATATGCAAGGAACTCTCAAAACTCAACAGTAAAAAAAAAATCCTATTAAAAAATGGGCAAAAGCCATGAGCAGACATTTCACCAAAGAAGGTGTACCAGTGCAGGTAAGCACGTGGAAAGACATCCACCGTCATCAGCCACCAGGGAAATGCCATTAAAACCACCTGGAGCCATCAGCGCACTGTGAGGATGGATGAAACAAAGACGGAGACGACAGCAAATTCTGGTGAGGACCCGGAGGGAGGAGCTGAATCACTCACACAACACAGGTGGGAATGGAAGGTGGCAGCCACCCTGGAAAACAGTCTGGCGAGGGGAGAGGGGACCAATCCTCCTCACCCCGCTGCCCACCCTGACTCGGCAGGGCACTGGGTCAGATCTGAAATTCCTGTCTCCTAATCAATTTGATTATTTCCTTCCTTCTCTCGCCTGCTGATGTCTTTGATGCTCCAGAGCCACAAATTCAACCCAACACCAGACACCCCTTCCTGGATGCTCTACAGGCCCCACAAGTCAACATGTCTAAAACCGAACTCACTTCCCCTCCAGTGGTATTTTCCCTTTTTTCTCTTTAGGGTCACCTACTGGCACCCCACACCAACACCCCACGCTCAGCTTCTCTAGGTAACTTGCTGTGCCCCAGATTGTGTATATGACACCTTCTCTGTCTGGACCACTGTTGACGCTGTGCCCTCTGCCTGGCGCTTCTTTCTCTACATTGGCTTACGTCTTCCTCCACTGAGGCCAAATCAAATGCCTTCAGGTGCTCATCATCATGGAGAGCCCGTCGGGGCCCGACTAACTATCTGATGTCAGTGCAAGAACTAAACCCAGGGGAAGGAGACTGACTTCCACTATTTACCCGTTGGGCCTCTTTAATAGTTAAACTATGTGTGTATATCATCTTTACAAAAATAAAAATAAATTAACTTTATATCAAATTGTGAAGGAGGAATCAGCAGTTTTTCTGCTCAAGTGTTTCCTGTGGACTAAACTTGTCGACTCAACCAGGGTAATAGTTTTCTTTTCCGTGGGGTGTCTCCCTCTCTGTACACACCGTCGTCTGCTTTTCCTGGAGGCTTCGCAGCTCTCAGATGTGATCCTGATGCCTTCGCCACTTCTGGGAAAAGGTATTTTTATAAAAAAGTATCCTCCTTTTGGCATTCTTCTTTCTTCCTCTGAATCCTTAGACCAGTGGCTCTTAACTTCTAGTCTGTGTGAGGGCTAAAATTCCGAAGTCCCGGAACTGTCCACAGAGGCATCTGATTCAGTAGTCCTCTGATTCAGTAGATCTGGGCTGAGCGAGGCATCTTCATCCAGAGCCTCCCAGAGGGACTTGGGTGCAGACCATGCTCTGGGAAGCTGGGGTCACAGCACCCAAGGTCACTGCTCCCAGGGTCACCATGAGAAGGAGGTGGACACACGGTGATGCCAGCTCCACACCAGGAGGGGTTTCTGTGTGGGGTGTGTGGATCACCAGATGGCCTGGCACCTAGGACAGCATGCCATGGACACAAAATGTATTTGTAAGATTAATTAATAAAATAGAAATGGGTCACTAAGCAAAGGTATAAAATCTTAACCTCCAAGTTTTAGGAATTCCAGGAAGGAAAATTTCCAGCTTGTACACTATAGTAGACGACCCTCTAAATGTCCGTGCAGTGCAGACAAGAGGGCATTAAACCCCTGTGGGTGTCAGGTAAATGGTGACGTGAGGTGACTTCAGAGCTGATACTTAAGGATAAGCAGGTGAACAAAGTGAGGAAGGACATTGCAGGCAAAGGACAACAGGTAGACTGCTTGTCCATGAATAGATTGACTATCGTGATAAAGCCACACACACCTGATGGGGTGCCTGTCCAATAATGCAGAAGCCACTGTGTCCCTTCCAGAGTGGGACCCTCGGGAACCCGCCTTCCAGGTGGACTGATGAGCCCCCACGAAGGGGCCAGCACTCCAAGCCCGTCCTCTCAGAGCAGAATGCACACTCTCCCCACGAGGCTCAGTGGGTCCTTTCACGACATGTTCACGTGGTTGTCATGGAGTCACGCAGGGCGGGGGGGCCGTGGAGGAACGGGGGCAGACTGGACGTGGGCCCCCCGTGAACTGAACTCACACCCGAGCCACACGGCGAGCTGGGGCCTGGGGTCTGGGCTTCATATCCGTCACCTTGGAGCCTCAGAACTACCTACTTGTCCCCTTCTCCCCCACCCAGCCCTGCACTTGTAGGACCCTATTGATGCAGGCCCCGCCCCCCAGGTAATAACCAAGCCCCCTCTTCTGCCCTTCTCCGTATTTGGAAATCCTCTTGCCTCCCTGTTTCATGGCTTTCTTTTTTTTCAATTATTTTATTGAGGCCATGTTGGCTTATAACACTGTAAATTTCAGCTGTACGTTATTATATACCAGTTTCTGTATAGACTGCATTGTGCTCACCCCAATAGTCTAGTTTTATCCCTCACCATACACATGTGCCCCTTTACCCCTTATGCCCACCCCACAACCCCCTTCCCCTCTGGTAACCACTAGTCTGTTCTCTTTGTCCACGTGTTTGTTTATCTTCCACATATGAGTGAAATCACATGGTGTTTGTCTTTATCTGTCTGGCTTATTTCACTTAGCATAACACCCTCAAGGTCCATCCATCTTGTCACAAATGGCACGATTTTGTCTTTTTTATGGCTGAGTAGTATTCCATTGCATATATATACCACATCTTCTTTACCCAGTCATCAGTCAATGGGCACTTGTGTTACTTCTTGGCTATTGTGAATAATGCTGCAATGAACATAGGGATGCATAAATCTCTTTGAATTGTTGATTTCATATTCTTCTTTATAGGCTTTCAGTCACTCTGGCCAGAGGACAGGAAGGGTCCCTCTGACCCATGATATGGGCTGGGGGCTGGGAGGGAGGTGGCTGAACTTCCACTCTAGGTTGTTGGTGGTTTAAATAATGAAATCAAGCACTCTATGTCATTCCAAGGATTCATTTCCCCAAAGGCCACATGAGAAATGGGTGTGCTACTGTGACTATCACATTGGCCCCTGTTATGGACTGAATGTTTGCGTGCCCCCAAAATTCACATGTTGAATGCTAACCCCCAACATGATGATATTAGGATGTGCGACTCTGGGAGGTGATTAGGTTGTGAGGGTGGAGCCCCCATGAACGAGATTAGTGTCCTTATAACAGGGACCCCAGAGAGCTCCCTCCCACCTTCCACCATGTGGGGACACAGGGAGAAGACAGTGCCCATGAACCAGGAAGCAGGTCCCCACCAGACACTAAATCTGCAGACAGCTTGATCTCAGACTTCCAACCTCCTGAACTGTGAGACACAAATGTCTGTTGTTGAAGCTACCAGTCTATGGTATTTCGTTTTAGCAGCCTGAACAGACTGACTGCCTCTTTTCTTGCAAAATCAGAGTCCTGGCCTGGTGACACAGAGGGGAGGTGGACCTCTTCCGTGGTCCTGGGTCTGCCACTCTGCATGGCTTCTTTCCATTTGTTTTCCTCACTGGGTGTTTGGTGTAAAGGGGAGAAAATGCAACAAAAAGCTCACTTCTCTCTGCTGTGCCATCCATCTTGTATCTACATTAAAATGCAAACACCTGGAATTTGCTTTCCATCGCCCGCCCGTCGGGTCCCTGTGGAGAATCTGCTGCTGCATCCTCCTCAAAGAGGAACACATTTGGTGGCTCAGATGCCAAAGGAGTGGTGGGCCTGCAAGAGCTGAGGGCCACATTTCCCAGAATTCCATGAGCCAGTCAACCGACACAGAGGCAGGGGTGCCTTCACCCGCTCCCGAGCCCCATAGAACCATCAGCATCCAAGCCGGCCGCAGCACAGCTCGCAGTGGTCCGGAAGAGGGAGACTCCTTTGAAAATGGATGCTGCCATCCCTGTGAACCGAGCTTTTGCTGGAGAGGCCTCTGTGTTTCCTACAGTCGATTCTGTGTGGTTGGCTGTCAGTCTCGGCTTCCTTCCCTTTCTCTCCAGCATCCCCCTTCCTCTTTGTCCTCGCAAGTGCATTTCTTGGCTGGAGACAACAGAAGACTTCAGGGGATGTTTACTCTCTCCTCAAATGTTAGCAATCTCGTCGGAGTCGGAGCGTGGGCCCCAGGGACTCGATTGCCTTCAGCCCGGCTCAGAGCACATCCAGGGAAAGCGGAATTAAGGTCTGCTCAGCCAGATGTGAATAGCATTTCTGTTTCAGCCCAGCAGAGCAAATGCATTTAGGAAAAGGCCAGAGAAAACCATCTCTCTGCGGGCGCAGCCGTGCGGCAAGTGCCAGGTGCATAATTTCACCTTTCATCAACAAATGAACATTTTTGGCTCGTTTTACACCAATTTTGCCTCTTCCTTGGCCCACCTGGAATGTTTACAGCTTTTGACATGTCTTACAGAAAGTTTGCTTTGTGAAATTGATGGGAATTTCGGAGGAGAAAGACAGGATTCAGGAGAGCAAGCCGGACGCCAGGAGCTCCCCGTGTCCACACAGCGGAATTCGGGAGGCTGGAGCCACAGAGTGCTGGCCCTCTGCTGCCGGGCCTGCAGTCTGCACTGTGGCAGCCTCCACATGTGCACTAGGCTTCTAGAATGCTCTGATGCTGCTCTTTGTTCCTGCATCGTGTGAAGACACAGGCCACGATGCCCCCGGCTGCATCTAATGTTAGCCTCAAAGAAAATTTGCTTTGCATCTTGGCAACACCCAGTCTTCTTGTTCTCATTGTACCTTTTAGAAATAAATGTTGAATTAACCCTCAGCGTTGGTGCCACATCTCTCTTTCTCTAAAGATAGACAGAAAAATGTGTGTGTGTCTATGTGTGTGAAAAAAAGAAAAAGATGAAATGGAGAAATTTCCTCAAATGATAACACTACATTTTAATACATTCCATTCACATCAGCACTGAATTTTAATCTTCTTGAGTTATTTGGGATGACATTTGATTTCTCTGTATTAGATAGAGAACTCCCCACACATGGAGAAAAATACTGTCCTTCCTTCCTTGCAACCAAGCTTCCTTCTTGACATACTTAGACGGGCCCAAGGACCACCATGTCTCCCCAACAGCGTCCAGACGTCCCTGCATTTGTCAGAAGCTGACTAGATGTCTGTGGAGTGAAGCTGTGCGTGGGCACGTCTGTGATTCTGGGTAAGCCACTTGTCTGCAAAGTCATCTCAGAATCTACCTCTGAAGTTCTTTCCTTCATCTGGCTATAAGGAAGCTTCAAGGTAAGTCATGCATTGCTTCCAGCCAACTTTTAAAATATCTGATAAATATCTAATGAAGAGTGCATGTGCCAAAAAAGCATTCTTGTTTTTATTATAAAGATGTATTTCTTCTTCTCCAGGAGCTCATAATGTAACTCCAAGCCAGGGATTCTGAACGTGTGTTGCATAGATGTCTGGGGGTCTGCCAGAAACAGCTAGGAGGCCAGGGGCTGGTCCAAATGTGAGCGAGGGAGTCTGGGTCAGAGTCTCCATCAGCACAGGGAGGAGAGGCAGGGAGCCAGGAGGGGAGAGGCAGAACAATGCCCGTGGAGCTGCGGTTCCAAGACAGCTGTGGGAGGAAGGCAGCATGCATGTCTGAACCACACCTTCACAGACACTCCATCTTTCCACTCTGGGATGACGGGGACAGCAGATCTCAAACCCTGAGAATTAGGGCAGAGCTGGGGCCAGTGGGAAAGTCGCCACGAGGGGCCGGCCTGGTCCCTTGGGCAGCTTGGTGCAGCAGTTTGAAGCCAAGCAACATTTTCTCCAGTCTGAGGCTCGCTTGTGACTGAGTTATGACACCAGGCCCACTGAGACTCAGTTTCCCCTGTATAAAATAAGGATGATGGCACCCACCTGAAGCGTCCTTGTGAGAAGGAAATATGGTCTCCACAAAGTCTCCGGCACACAGCAGGTGCTCGATACGTCCTTCCTTCCCTGATGAGCGCACCATTCCCTCCAATGTCGGAACCTTTTTCTTCAGAGAGGTCATGTCTGGCTCTGGGGTCACCAGCCTCTCGTCTGTTGCTCCCTTGCAGTGTGTCCTCATGGAAAAACTCATGGGCTGCCACTTAGAGACCCCAAAGAGACGGTGAGTCCGAGCTGCACACGCTGATGCACCACAACGCCCAGGAAAGAACGAGGTGTGCAGCCCGGCAGGAAGCAGGAGCTGGACCCCGTTTCTGATTATAGTTCACCACCAGGCTTTCAAAACCCCTGCACAGAAGGGCGGATGCCCAACTCCCTCGCCCCCAGGACCCTTCTCTGGGGGTCACTCGGCGGGATCCACAGGCCCTCAACCCAACCAGGTCCTCCCTGCCCTCCCAAGGAGAAGCAACCTCAGTTCCACCACATCATCCGCTTGGCTTACTGGGGAACGTTCTGGAAAAGTCATATTTTCCCTCTTTGGCTGCAGACATCGTCACACTGTTACTTGTTCTCAAACAGCTGGGGGGCCATCGGAGCCCTCCCCCTTCATGGTCTGTGGAGCACACAGCACATCTGTGCAGCCAGAGGCCAGAGCAGATGCAACCAGGCTGACGAACAGAGAGAACGCAGACTGCTTCGGCGACCGTCGAGTCCCCCAGATCTCCATTTCGCCGTGTCTGTTAGTTAATTTGGCACCTCCGGTGCTCACTGCAGCAGAGCAGGGTCATCGGCTCTGTGGGAAAGACACAAAGAGGAGTCTGAGAGTGATTAATGTGCAAACTCCTGTGGACACACAGGAAAACATTTACACGACAATATGTCAGCAGTTGCAAAATGATTAGAACAAAAACACAACTGATTACTTAGGCTGTGGGGGGATGGATGGATCTGGGTGAGGTCGATTAATCTGGGAAGGCTTTTGGAGAATCTAAATGTTGAGCTGCATCTTCAACAACAGACATGAATTGGCAAAGCCTGGAGTATAATGCACAACGAGCCAAGATAAATAGGACCCGTGCACAGCAGGTTCTCAGTATCTCCATTCTGTGTGTGTGTGTGTGTGACTCTCCGCACACAGAACAGAATACTGGGCTTCAGTTAAGTTTACTCACAGCCTCTCATTATGATCCTATATTCAGTGACTCATAAAGTTCTGAAAACTTTTTGGCTGAAACTATTTAGTCTCGTTTTTTCTTTCCCCCAAAGAGGTGATTTTTGTGTGAATGTTTAGGACTGAACAAAATTGTGTTTTATTTTTGAGTCATGGGAGAGAGTATTTTGAAAAATAGTCTTCTTTACTCTCCAACATAATTTCTAAGTTGAGCCAAATTATTCAGATTTCATATGCTGCTGAGGAACGTCTGGGCTCATCCGAGGACTGGCTGAGTTTATTTGCGGACATGGTCTTTTTTTATATTCACCAAAGGGCTACAGACCGGTCCTTCCTCTCCCCAAACACTGACAACATTCCTCAAGTACCAAAGTCTGTTCGATCTTACGTGGTTGAAGCGCCTCGTGACGCAGAAGTGAGGGCTGAACCGGACCTCTTGAGGGTCTTGTTTATAAAGTGCAGTCAGCCTGACCCGTCCCTGAGCGCAGCGTCATCTGTCCACACCGGGAACGGAGGGCAGCCGAATAGACCACCCGAAGGCATCTCAGAAGGTTTCTGCAGGCTGGACAGAGGCATCCACCCCTCGTTGTCCTCCGGAACAAGCACGGAGAGAGCGACGGCGGGGGGAGGAAGCGGGGGGTGGGGGCGGGAGGAGTGGGACCTGCGTGAAGACCCACAGCGTCAGGGGCCAGAGTCCCTCGCCCGCGTCTGGCAGCTGATGGTCTTCAGCAGCGGTGCTTGTCCATCTGAGACACCACTGCATCTCTCTGCACCGACGACAGAGAAAAGTGTGAGTGGGACCCCAGACGAGGAGCCGGCTGGGAAGAGGGATCTGGTGTGGTTGTCTTGCATGGCCGATTCCGGCCAGACTGGGGGCCGGGACCCACGTCGGGGGCTTCTCACTCCAGGACAGTGGCTAAGAACCTCACAAAAGAGCTGCCACAGCAACGCCTCTCTACAAACCTCTCGTGTTCAGAAAAGGAAACTACTGCTCAGCAACGTGAATATACTCACCAATACTGAATTGTATACCTAAAAATGGTTGAGTTGGTAAATTTTATGTTACCTGTTTTTAACCACAATTTAAAATAAAAAAAGAAAGGAGAATGAGCCCAGGCCCCAAATCTGGTCCTCCCCCTGGGAAGGCTTCCCTCCTCCTCCTGGGGTACCCGAGTCCATCTCCCCTCCTGGAGCCGGCTCAGCTCTTCACAGCCTGATTACTAAGTGGTCTCCAGAACCCCCAGCCGGCTCACCATGCTGCCCTCACGAATGTGCCCTCACTAACCTGGTTCCTGTCGTTCCCTGCACATCCAGTCCGTTCTCCTAACAGAGCGGTAATTTCCCTCAGGCAGAGGCCGGCCTCCACTGCCCCCTGCAGCCCCACCACAGCGTGCACACGCGACGGGCGCCCCGGAGACGCGAGAGACTGGCCCGTGCCAGGGAAGCTGGGTCTCGGGCGTGCTCTTTCTTCAGCAAAGAGCCAGCAGTCTCACAGAAACCCACAGCTTCCACCTGAGAATACATTTACCTCCTGCTGAGACGTTCGATAAATTGTTACATTGCAGTAACACTGGATCATTGATGTTGTAACCCTGGAAATAAACATTAAAATATCGTAAGAAACTGGAGGGCACAGATTATGGATTAAGCCTAAATCTAAATTTCCTCTCTCTAAAAAAACCCATTAAAGCAAGGATGCAAATTTATCCAGAAGAAGAGGAAACAGCAGCAATAAATTTCCAAAAAGCAGATGGACGTTGTAAGCGGGCTGAGGGAGAAATTTGAGAGTCCGTCTGATTTACACCATAGAATTCTTAAAAGGTCAAAAATGGAAGGCTCCAGGCTCCTCCGGAAAGGGATAGAGGAGAGGCTGGGCTCTCTCAGTCGGTCAGAGGCTGTGTGGGGCTGTGCGTGTGTGGGCCCCACGGTGCTCCACCTCAGGGGCATCGAATTCTATGAGGACACTACACCAGAGGGTCACTGGGTTGGGACACCAGTCACAAGGAGGGAGGGGAGGATGTGCTGAGCACCAGGGATGAGGTGACACTGTCAGGGGCAGGCCGAGACCCGCCTGTCTCCCAGTTCAGCAGACACTGAGCAGCCCAAGGTAGAGACCTGAAGACCCCGGGACCTGACACAGACCCAGCGTTCAGCAGAAAAGCTGAGTCAGAATTCACCAAGTTGCAGGGGCCGTCCAGAGTTCAGCCCGGATCATCCCATCGAGGCACACCACTGTGAAGGTTAAAAGCCTTCAGGTTAGAAATGAGACTCATACTTTAGAGAGGAAGAAGGAAGAAGAAAGCCACAGCCGTCTCTACAGTAAGGACAAGAAAATGGAGAAGTGGCTTCAAACATCTGATGGAAAATCATTTCCAACCTGGAAGTCTATACTCAGACAAACCGTCAGCCGAATGTAAGGGTGGAATAAAGTTGTCAGGAGAATAAGATGTCCTGGCAGTTACCCTCCAAGTCTGAGTTCTCCACAGGGTCCGGATGTTTACTCTCCACTGTGACCAGGGCCGGCCGGGAGGGAGGAGAGGGGAGCTCAGGTGTGGAGAGGGGATGGAGGTGGGGGGAGGCCCGGGGGGAGGGTTAGGTCCAGGAGAGGGTGAAGGGAGCCCCAGGAGACAGTCACCTGGGGGAGAGCACGTCTTCTGCTGGTGCGCAGTTGTTACCTGTGTCCACTTAACTGCCCAGCCTCATCTCCACGTGGCTTGACTAGACCACTTGCTTTCCCATCTGACAGAGACGAGGACATCATTTCAGCCTGACGCCTTAGTTATGGACTGAATTGTGTCTCCCCAAATTCACATGTTGATGCCCTGTTCCCCACTGTATTCGGAGATGGGGCCTTTAGGGAGGTGAGTAAGGTTAAGTGAGGTCATGAGGGTGGGGCCCTGGTCCAACAGGATTGGTGTCCCTCTAAGAAGAGGAAGAGACACCAGAGCTGGCTTGTGCCATCTCTCCCTCCCAGCACACACGGAGGAAAGGCCACCTGAGAAGGCGGCCACCTGCAAGCCAGGAAGAGAGAACTCACCAGAAACCAAGCCCTCCAGCACCTTGATCTTGGACTTCCAGCCTGGGAGAGAATAACCATTCGTTGTTTAAGCCACCCCGTCTGTGGGAATCTGTTACAGTGGCCCGAGCTCACTGAGAAGGCATGTTCCCCTCCTAGTGGGCAGGCAGCCCTCGTGAGCTGAGAGGCAGAAATCACCTCTCTCTGACCTGTCCAGAGCCTGGCTCAGATTTAGCCCTGAAGATGTCCCAAGTGTGGCACGCCCGACATTTTCCAGAATTCGTGTTCTAACCACGAACTTTTTAACAAGGCTCTTGTCAACACTCGGCGAGGCTGAAACCAGAACAGGACTGTCAGACCCGATTTCTGTTTTCATCCCCTGGGAGACGACGGGTAACAAAGGCCATGCCGCCCCCTCCTTACCCAACGGGTCTGTGCTTCTGCCTCAGTTTTTATATGAATCGCCTTTCACATCTGTAGATTTCCAAATCATTACTGATAAAATAATAAACGATTTGACTACAAAGGAGAAGAGAGGCTGTTTTAAGAATCAATTATCTGGGAAGATGCCCTCTTTCTGTCAAAATCCAGGAACGCCATAAAATCTAATCTCCCTGCATAGGCATCTCAGAAGTCGTTTAAAACAGACATTTCGTAAAGAGAAAGTATTCTCTATTGAACACACACAAATACAAAAATAACTGAAGATAGAGAAGTGCAATCTGGTGTCACAGCCTCCTCTTGTCTGCACTTCATGGACCACAGGTGGAGAGCTGGAGGATTCTGTGCGCCCACCTTTTCAGACCTGAGGGGGAGCGAGTCAGCGGGTCCCCATGTGTTTCTGCCCCCCAGGGGACAGCGGCGGGAAGGCCAGGCTGACAGGGAGGGGAGTGAGGCAGCAGGAGAGTTCTCCGTTCGCCCTCCTGTCTAAATATCAGAACCACACTGCAGCTGCCAGCATATTTTTAGTTTTCCTTATAAACACTTGAGTTAAATCTTTATTAATTGCATCTGATTCATTGCATAACTATGGTTCACTTCTCAGTGAATCGTTCAGTGTTTCATAGTTTCTGGACCTAAAAGAGAACCTTCAGGTATGATCAGGAGCAGAGCCTGAAGCAGAGAAACCCCGAACCGCCCCTGAAGTCACGGTTCTCCTCCCAGGTGGACAATCAACCTCGCCACCCTGGGCGGTGCCGCCGCACCTCTCCATGCAGACGCATCGCCGGTTCCCTGGGCCTTCCGCCACTGTCCTCCCTCTATTGGCCTCCGCTGGCGCCCCGGTGTTCCTCTGCCGTCACTTCTCCTTTCTCCTTTTCACACAAAGATCTTGAATCGCAACCTTTGGTCTGGGGGAGGGAGAGCAGTTTTCTGAAGAGACTAGGAAATGCGATCATGCGTTTTACAATAACTGAAAAAAAGTTAGGTGGGTGGTGTGTTTTCCACCAGTTTCAAAGCCTGATCCCCAGGTCTTCCATTTTGGGAGAACAGGCAGCCTCGACCAGCCCATCTCAAAGCCCTGAGCAGAGGGAGGGCCCGCAGGGGGAGGTGGACATATACGCACAGAGAGACCATGCTCACTCAGATTCCCAGCGTCAGTGAGCCCACCAGCTGTCTGCTGCATGGAGGCAACTTGCTCTGCTCTCTGCCCACACCTCACCCCTTAACCCAACCACCGCCTGGTCACCACCACCTGCTCACCTCCACCTGCTCACCTCCACCTGCTCACCATCACCTGCTCACCATCACCTGGTCACCTCCACCTGGTCACCATCACCTGCTCACCACCACCTGCTCACCTCCACCTGCTCACCACCACCTGCTCACCTCCACCTGCTCACCACCACCTGCTCACCTCCACCTTGTCACCATCACCTGGTCACCTCCACCTGCTCACCTCCACCTGCTCACCACCACCTGGTCACCATCACCTGATGAGCACCACCTGACCACCATCACCTGGTCACCTCCACCTGGTCACCTCCACCTGCTCACCATCACCTGGTCACCTCCACCTGGTCACCATCACCTGGTCACCACCACCTGCTCACCTCCACCTGCTCACCTCCACCTTGTCACCATCACCTGGTCACCTCCACCTGCTCACCTCCACCTGCTCACCACCACCTGGTCACCATCACCTGATCAGCACCACCTGACCACCATCACCTGGTCACCTCCACCTGGTCACCACCTCCTGTCACCCTCACCTGCTCACCTCCACCTGGTCACCTCTGCCTGGTCACAACCACCTGTCATCTCCACCTGCTTACCACCACCTGCTCACCTCCACCTGCTCACCTCCACCTTGTCACCACCACCTGCTCAGCACCACTTGGTCACCATCACCTGGTCACCTCCACCTGGTCACCACCACTTGCTCACCTCCACCTGGTCACCATCACCTGGTCACCACCACCTGGTCATCTCCACCTGGTCACCACCACCTGTCATCTCCACCTGCTACCACCACCTGCTCACCTCCACCTGGTCATCTCCACCTTGTCACCAGCACCTGCTCACCTCCACCTGCTTACTGCCACCTGGTCACCTCCACCAATTTTCCCCAACCAAACAGATATTTCCCAGTGACCTGTAGCCACACCAGCTTGCTTACTAAGGGTTTCCCTGTGCGCATGTTCTGTGACTAGGAGTGTCTCTCCTGGGCTCCCCCATCTGTGAAATGAGGACTATTGCACTTCTCAAGGAGAGGTAAGAGATAAGCAGGCACAAACTCATGGCCAGACACATACCTGGCACCCAGTGAATTTTATTGTTATTATTGATGAAATGCCATGCACTGGCATTTTATTTGCATCAAAATTTATTTCATCCTCAAAAAGAATCACTACGAGGTGAATGACATGGTTATCTTTTTACAGACGAGAAAAGGCTTGTCCAGTTCACACAGAGATTCAAACCTCTGGCTACAGAGGTCACAGGCTCAGCCACCTCAGCAAGCCTGACCCCGGGTTACCTGCTGAAATGGAAGACCTGCCTTTGGCTGCTTCAGTGGACAGAGGAGGATGGATTGGGGAGCCTGTGAATGAGGCGAGGGAGGCCAGGCCTCGACAGAGCCCAGGACTCCTTCCCTCCTGAAAGGCAGAGCTGTGGGAGAGTGCAGGAGGGGAAAGGACAGTGTGGATCCAGAGGAAGGGCGGGGAGAGAGTGACCTGGCGGCCAAGAGCATCTCAGGGTGTGCTGCGCTGGGCGCCAGGCGAGCTGTCAGCTATGACTCTGGAGCAGCCTCCTTTTCGGGAGCATCTGCATGCCCGTCGGGCTCTGTAAACACTCACTCCTCGGGGGTTTGGAACCCGTGTCTGAGGAAACGTGTGGGTGACCGTCTGGCTCGGAAGAACGCCTGCGGGACAGGAAGACAGGGCCACCCCGCCCTCCCAGCGTAAACACGGCCTCCCTCCGGACAGACACAGGGCAGCTTCTGCTAAGTAGTCAGCCACAAGTTTGTTTTTTTTGAAGGAAATAAGGAACAATTTTTCTATTGTGTACAACCGAAAATGTAGCACTAGATTCCAGTCTGATTCACCCTGTGAGCAAATTTGCCTCCCCCCACTGGCCTCACCTCTCAGGGAGTGAAGTGAGGGCACCTCCTCCCCAAAAGACCCGGGGAAGCACCGAGAAGTCCTTGGCTTCCCGTCATCCTGGGTTCTCCCACTGAGGTCTGGATGCGTTGGTGTGGTCCCCCTGCCTGGGCCCCACGGGACGTCCAGGGGTCTCCCCGAGATTGTCTAGACTCTGAGGCTGACACTCAGCCCCCCCAGCTCTCGTTGGCCATTCTTGGTCTCACAGTTGTTAAACCACCTCCTCGATTTCTCTCTGAAGGCAACCACAGAGTCAAGCCTCCGCCCGCAGCAGATTTTGCATGAAGTGTCCTGGGTCCCGGGAGCCGGTTACAGCACAGAAAACAAGCAGCGTACCTGAGAGCCTGTTCTTGTGCAAATCTGATTTTTTCAAATTGTGGAAGTAATAATGAACATGGATTAGGACAACATCAAAGAGTGCAGAAGGCACAGAATGGGGAGTAAGTGTCCCGTCTCTCACCCCCTGCCCGAGTCTCATGGCTTCTGGTTCTTCTACAGCTACTTCCAAAATTCAAAACAACACTTAGATACCACTAATATGCAGACCCCACTAATTTCTGTCTAATTTTCTCATGGGCAATATGTCAACATGGTTTAAAATCAGATTATTTGTAGACACATAATGAACATCTCCCTCTTATCCGTGAGCCCGTCAGCCCAGCCCCCACTCCCTGGGTAACCTCCCCTCAGGGTCATTTGAGTGTCTTTCCAGAGTCCTTTATGGGCATATAGTCAAACACAAATGTGGATTCCTGTTTTCAGCCTTTTTTACATTAAAGGTAGCAGAATGTATACACTGCTTAGGCTCTTGCATTTTTACTGAACAATTGACCTTAGAAAACTCTCTGTATCGGTACCTAGAAACATCCCTCCTTCTTTTTCACAGCTGTGTAGCATTCCCTTGCCTGGATGTACCACATTTATCCAAGCAGTGGATAAATCGAGGAATCGAGGCTGTTCCAGATGGTATTTGCACATCTTTGCACATAATTCAAGGACACAGGATAAAAAGGTGGCATATTGAGTCAACAGTACAAATATACACCTGTGCTTCAGATAGACGTGTTCAGTTGCCCTCCAAAGGGAATGAAAGGCCTGCCTATTGACACCTTACACCATGGTCTACTGATGATGAAAGTCAAGAAATTTAACACATTTACATTGCCTCCCATTTCTCCCTTGTTACCACTTCCTAATTTTTGATAATTTCTGTGTTTGGTGCTTTGACTGTAGACTGTATCTATTGATTGCCCACTTTTAAATCTAAGGCAACAAGCTGGTCTGTGCTCCCCTGCCTCTCTTCCCCTCTTCCCCACCTTCCAACTCCTGGAAGTTATATCCTCCTTCTATATTATCCAGTTGTAACCATTACATTCTTTTCTCTGCAATGATTCTGAAGTTTTCCTTGCAGTGACTCTAAACATTGAAAAATGTACATCATTTCTATTTTACACAAGTTACTCACCGCAGCATCAAGTGACTAGACTGCCCACAGGTACACCTTTCTCTCGTCAAGGTTAAGTGGACATTCTCTCCTATGCTCTCACTACTGCTTGAAATCACGCTGAATGTTAGTTTGCGTTATGCAGTCACTCACTCAACAAATATTAAATGAGCCTTTACGTTAAGGCAGAACTGGGTGTGCTAGAGTCCACAGATAAAAGGTCCCGCTCCCTTGGGGCTTATGTGCTAGTCGGGGTACACAGACCACATAGCAGTCGGGTAGAGGGAAGAGCAGAATAAGGGGTAAGACATGGCAGAGGCAAGGGCAGTGCACGTTGACTAGGCGAGGAGAAGGCCTCACTTGGAAGGTGACATCTGACCAAAGACTTGAAGATGGACAATGAAGGAATGAGCCATTCGGACATCAGGGGTTAGAAATGGTGAAGGCTCTGAGACAGGCATGTTCCTGCCTGTTAAGAGAGCAGCAAGGTGGCCGCTGTGGCTGGAATAGACCCTTCAGAGGGGCAGTGATAGGAGATGTGGTGGCCAGTGGCCAGGGGGCAGACCACGCAGGCTCAGTAGTCCATGCTCAGGCTTTAGTTTATTCTAATAGTAGTGGAAGTCACTGAAGTGTTTTGACTGACATTCCATGACTTGTGTTTTTAAAGAAGATCACTCTGCTTGCTGTGTAGATAATAAAGTTGGTGGGCGGGTGACAGGGGCAAGGGCATGAAACATGGGCAAAGGTGGAAGCAGAAGGCTTCTACAATATTCCAGACAAATTGAGGGTGGTTCGGGCTTGTGTGGCAGTGAAGGTGTGAGGACAGCTTGGAGCCTGAATATATTGCGAAGGCAGAGCCAAGAGAATATCCTAACTGATGGAATGTGGGATATGAGACAAAGCAAGAAATTGTGGATAACTCTGAGATTCTTGATCTAAGCAACTGGAAAGATGACACTATTCACTGCTGATGGAGCTGCTCACTGCTGATGGAGCTGCCCACTGATCATGGAGCTGCCCACTGAGGATGGAGCTGCCCACAGATGATCAAGCTGTCCACAAATGATGGAACTGTCCATGGATGATGGAGCTGTCTACTGGGGTTGGAGCTGCCCACTGAGGAAGGAGCTGTCCACTGAGGATGGAGCTGTCCTTGGATGATGGAGCTGTCCTTGGATGATGGAGCTGTTCACTGATGATGAAACAGTCTGTGGATGATGGAGCTGTGCTCTGATGATGGAGCTGTCCATGTATGATGGAGCTGCCCACTGATGAGGCCTGTTAACCCATGGAAGCAACAACATGTGGGGTGGAGGTTCATGGGCTGGGTTTGGTGTGCCTGTTAGACATGCAGAGAGAAATGTTGACCAGTCAGTTGAATACATGAATTTGTAATTCAGAACTGAGTGAGGTCTGGGCTAGAAATATAAATTTAGAAGTTTTCACATCTAGTGGTATTTAAAGCTGAGAGGCTGAATGAGGTCACTCTGATGGTTAATTTTATGAGTAAACTTCACTGGGACACAGGGAGCCTAGATATTTGAGCAAACACTATTCTGTCTGTGAGGGTGTTTTCAGGTGAAATTAACATCTGAATCAATAGACAGAGTGAGGCAGATTGCCCTCCCTAATGTGGGCGGGCCCCATCCAATCAGTTGATGGCCCAAACAGAACAAAAAGGCTCGCCCTCCCTCAAGAAATAGGGAACTCCACAGGTCAGCCTGACTGCCTTGAGCTGGGATATCAGTCTTTTCCTGCCTTCAGACTCAATTGGAAACATCAGCTTTCCTGGGTCTCCAGCCTGCCGACTGCACATCTTGGGACTTCTCGGCCTCCACACTGCATGAGCCGATTCCTCAGGATCTGTCTCCCTCTCTCTTCCTCTCTCTGTGTGTCTCTCCTTCCCTCCCTTCTTGGGGTTTTCTAATTATGCAGACAGAAACCCAGGGAACATGTGGAATAATGGTGAAAAGAACGTAAAGTTGGATCAGGCCAGATTCCTGGCTGTGGCACATGGAGTGGGGAGTCTGCACCGAACGGTGCTGCTCGGGGATTTGGGAGGGGCTCTACAGTCTGACTGGTCAGTTGGCTGGAGCAGGGACCAAAAAGCAGCCCCCAGCGAGCAGTGAGCTGGAAAGGCTGCAGCCGCTGCTGTGTACGGTAGAGAAAGGGATTCTGAGGCTGGGGTGGGGGTCCCTCTCCTCTCTCTGGAAACACAGAACATGGGGTTCTGCAGAAAGTCTGTTAGTCTATTCCTGGGTTAACGTATAAAATCGAGTGGTTTTGAGTAGGCGAACAGCATTTCCTCATTTCCTGTAACATCCTGAATGCATTGTTAGAAGGATGGATGGATTCCCTCTGTTCTCCAGCTGACACTTCTGACCCCAGTCACCTGGAAAATGCATTTTACTGATCACAGGAGACACAAGATGAGAAAATAAAGATAGGTTAACATGCCCATTCCTGTGTTGGAAAAACACAGGCAGCTCCTGCCGGTTTGATTATGAATCTGTGCAAATGTAACTAGAACACATTTGCCTGCAACTCACAACACGGCTGCACTGATCAGTGGGGGTGGTAGGAATAATTCTGTGCCTTATGGTTGCCCAGGTTACTGGCAACAGACAACGGGATGCCATAGCTCCCACACTTTGCTGGGAGGTGTGCACAGAGAAGAAGGAGGGTGTCATCCAGTGTCATCTACACTCCTCTGGCGTCAGCGCCGACCCCTGAGACCTGGCTGTGCTTGACCTCTCTCAATCCAGAATGCCAGCTACTCAGAGACCCAGCTGCAGAGAATCAGTTATCAGCTTTAGCAACGTCTTTCCTTTGCTCCGACTAGATCGGTTGCACATCCCGGGGTTTTTATTTAACAGGAAATACCCAGGGCCGGATCTCAACAGGACTGGAAACATCCCTTGGAGATGATCCCGCGCCGAGGCCGCAGTTCTTGGAAGGACCTCTCAGTGCGTCATTTATAGAAGAACGTCTATTTACCTTTCCCGGCTCGTCACGGGCTCTATTTTTTCAACATGTTCATTTCAGTGTAACCACACCTTTTTCCCCTCCCATCAGTTTATCTTTATATACAAGTCCTAGCCCAGGATTCAATTTTTATTTCCGTGGCGGTGCCGTCTGGGAGTAATCGCATCATCAAGAATTTCTTAAGCAGAAACCCCCCGAGGAGGGTACTGAGAGTCCAGGTATTGGACGTTAGATGAGAAGTTTCTCCGAGTTTGTCTCTTGGCTCAACCAGGTGGGGGGCTAAGGTAGGAAGCCAGTAGTGCAGCGTCAGAAGCTCCGAGCCGACAAGCACGTGGCTGAGCTGAGTGCGTCTCTGAGACAACAGCTGGTGTTCCCAGTGCTCAGAGTGGAATCAAGTATTTTACATCCAGTATCTAATTAAACGCTCATAACAATCTACAAGGTAGAGACTGTTATCACTCACCTCTCAGAGGGGGAAACTGAGGACTAAAGGTGGGTTGAATTGTGTCCACCAAACAAGGTGCGTTGGAGTCCTGGCCCCCAGGACCTCAGAATTGACTGTATTTGGAGACAAGGTCTTCACAGAGGCGGTCAGGTCTAAATGAGGTCATTAGGAGGTCCTGATCTGATACACAGAGAGGAGATCTGGACACAAATGCAGGGAGAGCACCACGTTGGGGCTGGAGTGATGCAGCCCCAAGCCAAGCAAGGACCCAGGAATGACTCCAGAACCTCCTTCCTGCACCTGCAGCAGGAGCCGGCCCTGCCCTCCCCGGACCAGGGACTCACAGCCTGGTCTCCTCACAGCTTCCTGCACCCAGCTTGGTCACCCTAGTCTAAGTGCAGGTAGAAGGTCACCTTCCTTCACACTGCAGGTCTAGGGGGCATGTCCCCCCACCTTTCGTGCCCAGAGCCCAGCACGCCTGTCAACGTGTCCAAGGCCAGCGTGTTTGCTGGACGATACAAGGAGGGTGAAGGAGTGACATAGGAGAAGCACAGTCATCACAACAAGATCACTGACTCGAGGCTGCTGTGCTCCTGGTCTGCAGGGTGACACTGAAACCACAGAGTTTGGAGGGGAGACAGGGGCTGGGAAATAGCTGATAACCCCGACTTTAACAGATGAGGAAGAAGGCCAGGAAGGCTGGAGTGTCCTCAAAGCCGAGTGCTCTCGGGCAAGGAGCTGGGGAGAACACCTCGCTGCAGCCCTCTCCTCACAAGCCGCCTTGGAGGCACACGAAATGTTTTCATGTCCCCAAATGCCGGCCCCTCTAAGCTAGTAAAATTTGAAGTATCTAAACTTATTTTGTAGGTTGAAGTTTTATATCTACAATGCCCTAGTTGAAATAAAAATGTATCAAAGAATCATTTGGGATTTTGTTTGGCTGCATATAAAAAAAGGCCTTCCCTTCCCCAAAGAAAGAGAGACAAGATCCAGGTGTATTTCACACACACGCACACCCTAAACCAGGCAATCAGGATGATTTGGCTCTCTGTGCTCTCTCCCTCCTCAGGACTGGTGTCCATCCTCAATGTTGCCTCATGGTCTGGGACGGCTGCTGGAACTCTAGCCATCACATCTGCACTTCAGGTTTGAAGCAAGAAGAAACAGGCAAACGGCAAGGGCCCCCGGCCCCTCCTTTTAGGAAAGCATTCTAAACATCCACAGAACACTTGCTTTACATCTAAGCCACTGGAGCTTAGTCCCGTGACTGGACTGGCTGCAGAGGGGGCTGAGCAAGGTTGCAGTTGAGCCGGACACACTGCCCGAAGCTCCATTCCTGCAGAAGACGAGGAGAGAAGCCTGAGGCGATGAGCCACCGGCCCTGTGGGGTCAGCGTGGCCAGACCCCTCCAGGTTTAACTTCCTACAGTTGTAGAGTAAAATGCCTCAGAACCTGCCTGGTGAGCTGCCGCCTAAGGAGGGGGTACCCACAGTGTCCTGTAACGAGTGTCCTCCAGCCCCCCAGATATTTCTGGTGGTGGGGACAATGGAGACTTTGAACAATGTCGTAGGTGGGTACTCCTAACACGGGTCAAACGCTGCAGGCTTGTCTGCCCGTGGTCTCTGTGGTTTACCCTCTTCCCGCAGACTGCCAGCCCCAGCCGTACTTTGGGTCTTCTCACGAATCCCAGTCTGGTTTTCTTAACGGGACAGTGTTCAGACCCTCGTCTTCCAGGCACATTGCTGCTTGTTGCTTTTCCATTTAAAATGCCATCTTCCAGATGTGGTCACACCAGCCCCCTCCTGGCTGGTCCCAATCTGTCGAATGAGTGAGGTCAATACCACAGGGAAGAGGGAGGCACTCCTGGGTTCAGGAAGAGAAGGACAGAGACCCTGGGCACTGGCGAGGGGCATGTGGCGGAGAAGAGGGCAGACCAGGGGCCCAAACCCGACCTTCCCCCTCCCATCCCCTCCATGCATCTAGGCACCCAGGGCTGCCCTGCTTGTTCGGGGTGTTCTGGCCCCCCAAACTGTTGAAAGGTAATTGCTATCAGATTAGAGGGTGTTTGGCCCCCTCCATCCCAGGTGTTAACGCATTTTAGTAGCTCAGCTGAGGTGAGGAGAGCTGAGCGGCCGTTGACCCGGCCAGAAGGAAGGGCGAGGACGATGACCAGGCAGGTGAGGGCCAGAGACCGCCTGGGTGAGCCGGCAGGCCCAGACATCTGGAAACAGAGCAGACGCAGCCCTGGCATCTCGGAGATGAGGACAGGGCTGGCTGCTCCTCACAGTCGGGGACCGGACGCTCCCGTGACAGAGGGGGAACCAAGAGAGAGACGGGGCCAGTGCTCCAGGCGGTGCCGTCCTTCCTCCACTTGCGCCTGGCGCCCCACGCTCTGCTCCTGCCCTGACAGTCGAGCTGTTGTCGACTTACGAGATCGTGCTCAAAGAAAGACAATCCCTCTAACCTGACATGGAAGGGCCTGGGCTTCCCAGGAGGCGAGAGCCTGTTCTCCGCAGGTGGACGCCGTCCGTCTGGGCATTACCGTGACAAACGTGGGCGTTTTGCGAGTTGCCACATGTAGATGCTTAAATGAACCCAGAGTGAACCCAGAGGGGCTGCCGGCCCTGCACGAGGTCCGTGCCCGTGCGTCCAGCCTCACACAGGGTCCCTCTCGGGACTCCAGTCAGGGGCCAGCCCTGGACACCCCCAGGGACCCTTGTCTCAGCCCCTGCGGGCCACGCTCCTCCTCCTCCTGTGTCCCCACCACATGTCACCAGCTCAGACACATTTCTCCTCGCCGAGTCTCACAGCCACCTGCACTCCGCTCACTCTCTCTTTTTCTCCCAGTTAATTTTCTGACCATTGTAATTACCTTTTTAATACTCATCGCCGTGTTCTTTCTGCTGCGTCTTCCTGCTGGACTACAAGCTGCACCAGGAGAGGGCCTTGTCTCTCTTCACCTGGAGCCCGTGTATTATCATCTGTGCTGAGTAACAAATCACCCCACAGCACCCCGTCAGCAGCTCGAAATCTCCCCGGGTCAGGAGGCCAGTGAGGTCCGCGTCCTGGCATCTCTCGCCTCCAGCCTCCAGACCCTCCTTTAAGAGATCATCTGATTAGATTCCTAATCTAATCACGGGAGTGGCATCCGTCAGACTTGAGAGTTCTGCCCGCACCTGAGTGGAGGGTTCCTCCGAGGGTGGGGCTCACCGAGGTCATCTTAGAGTTCAGCCCATCACACCTGCGCCCAGAGCAGTGTCTGTCACAGGAGTAAATTTTTTTGAATAAATGAAGGAATCAATGATCATTCTCAAGGACTCAAAGACACTTTGGACCCCAGCCTTCCTCCTTCCTCGGACACAGAGCTCTCCCTGAAAAAGTACCCTTTGGGGCAGGGGTTCTTAAACTTTACTGTCTGTCACCCAGGAAACCCATCAAAGATGCCATTTTGGGGACCCCAACTCCCAAGGCTCTGACAGCAGGTGGGAAGTGGGCAGGGGGCTAGGACCTCACCGTGGAGGCAGACCCAGGTGGTGCCGAGGCAGGTTGTGTGCAGACCACCTTGAGGAGCTCGCGATTGGGACACGAGGATTTGGAGGACTGTGATGGAACGGTGAGCTTCCTGACTGTCAGAGACGCTCACCTTTCCACCTAAAATCCTTCATGTTTAAAAAAGGATGACTTCTGAACAATAATACTGCAAACTAGGGACATTAAAAAAAAGGTTCAATCTGCTCCAAAACTAAAGCCCTAACTTTCACGCAGGAGAGATGAGATCTCACAGTTGGGATGAGCTTCAGGGGGAAGAGGGCCCGTCTTCCACATTAGCAACCACTGGTGCCCGGCGGGGACGCTGCTCAGGGGGTCCCGGGGGACACTCTGTCTCACAGAGACAAGCGTCTCCACAGAACCGCCGATCCACATCTCATTCTGATTAGAAGTTGTGTAAATCCTGAAGTGAGGTGGTGGGCGTGCTCCGACCCAGCGCTCAGCTCCTTGCTGTTTGCTTCGTAGATCCGCTCCAAGCCCCGCGTCTGAGTCTCATTTATGTGCGTTTACCTCCTTGGAATAGTAAAGCTATTTAATGTCAACGGGGCCTCTTAATGGCCTTTTAATCCTTTTCTCTTAAAAGCAGAACCTTGTGATTTCCCTAGAATGAACAAACACAAGAATCAAAAAGTCCAAGTTTGGCGCTAAACCAAAAGTCTGTGGTGATCAAGGGGGCGTGTAAAGGTGGCAAATGTGTGCCCAGCCCTGATGTCCCACAGGCCACAGGGAGCAGACAAGACATGGTTGTGCCCTCTCTCCTGGGGGATCACAGTCTCCACAGGAAGGAGACCTGCTGGGAAAAGGGGAGAGTGCATTTGGGAAGGGGGCCGGGGACAGGATGTCGTCACAGCCAACAAAGGGGAGTCCGGCCGCCCCTGGACTGTGGGCCCAGTCACGACAACAGACCCTCGCTCGATCACAGCCCCAGCGAGAGGGCACAGTGGCCTTCCTAATGGGCAAGTGCAGAGCTAGCCAACTGACCAGCTAACCACCACATCCACAGACAGGATGGGGGCGCTAAATCATTCGGGGTGTCATGAGTTGACTTCAATTACTTGGTGTGATGTTATCCCTGCTCCTCAGCTTCTCCCACAGACACGGGAGCGTGGTTCTGGTGGCAGAGCAGGAGGGATGTCACGTGTCAAAACCTGGTCCCATCCCACTTTGAACCACCTGGGCCGTGAAGTTGAGGGCCTCGGGCTGATCTCTGAGACCCACCAGCACTCAGACCAACACAGCCCGCCATGAGGTGCCTGAGGGCTGCCTTTCTCTCCAAGTTCGGCTGCTGCGGGAAGAGACCCACGTGTCCTGGATGCTGGACGTCCTTGACCCACATGTCAAGCTCGTTCCTCATTTTATGGTGTTGCCAGACTGTATAAGCGGTCACGTATGGACAGAACGGTGGTTCTGATAAGGAGGAGAAGGAAATCAGCGAGACGTGCGTGATGATGGTTTACGTCACCCTCTCACTGAAGCTTCAGAGCTTCACTTACAAGAGAAAACTCAGAAACAGCCCTAAAAACAGGGGACTGGCTCAATAAATGTCAGTCCAAGGGTATGGGAAAATTTCCAAATCCAGGGCTGAGAACAGGTGTGGCCTGTTTCCTGTGGGTATTTACACAACACACACAGCGTACGTGTCGGGAACTTACCTGCACTTCTTGTGGGCCCTGTAACCCTAAGAGCTTCTTGCCTCGTATCTCTTTTAACCCCTTCAGTGAAGCTCTGGGGTAATTACTGTTCTCATCATCCCATCTTCAAAACCAGCAACTGAGCCAAGCAGAGAGCACTTCACTCTGAGCCGTGAATTCTCCTGTTGGACCACAGAACACACGTGGGCACCGCCTCTCCTGTGTGCACGCGTGTGCGTGTTGTAGGAAATGGACTAAGGTTTTCAATTTCCAGGCATCAAGATCATAGGAGACCCTCCCTCCCTCCCTCCTGCCTTTGCAGTTTTCGAGGTCCTCTTTTCCTAAAGTAAACATGTCGTAATCAGAAACAAGCTCAGTTAAAAAGAGAGCCTGACAACTGTCCCAAATTCCCGGCCCCACACGCCGAGGGAGCCCAGAGGGGCCGGGCCGGGGGAGGCCCGTGGTCAGCTTCACTCCTTCCCCGGGATATTGGCTCAGACTTGGGTCTTGGGAGAACTCTGTTGAAATGACAAGTGAGATTTGCGTCCTCTTGCTGACCCCAGAAGACTTCAGGAGTCTCCCCAGACTCTGGTCCGTGGTTTCCACAGTCCTGGTGGAGGCTAACCCTGTCAGGGGGCCCAGGGTGGCGAGGTGGGGCCGGGCAGTGGGTCAGGGGAGGACACCTCTCACCACCCCCACGTCACCCTCCTCCAGGAGCCTCGGCTCCCGCGGATCAGGTGAGGGGCCCAGGGTGCATCTGAGGCCTCTTCTCATCCCCAAATCCACATGCTATCGACAGTGTGGGGCGTCACCCCTGCTGAGATGCCCATTGCAGGAGCGAGAGTCCAGTAGTGCCAGCACTGCCCCCGCACGGCTCAGCTCGACGTCACCGGTGACCTCACTCTGAAGTGGACACTCCGTCTGCGGTCTCAGTGAGCAGTGTGGGACGACGTCGCCTGTGTGGGCCGTGCTCTCAGCAGCCGGTCGTCCACCAGGCCTGCTCACAGGTTGTGCTTAGCGGCTGCACTTCTCCCCACTGCTCTTTATCCTCCATCTGTCCATTTGTGCAAACAGTGGGGAGCCCCGTGTTCACCCGGCTTCTAAGCCTGTGTGTCTTTGTTCACTCCCCAGAAGCCAACCAGAAAGGAGGGTTTGGGTGGCAGTGGTTAACCTGGGAGGTGATCCCAGGAAACACTCACAGGAGTGCAAGGAGAGTGCAAGCAGGGAAGGAGGGTGGCGCTAAGGGGGGCTGTGAATTGCCAGCCCCATGGTTCGGGGGCCTCTGGGGGGCCAGAAGATGCCCCACAAGCTACCCCACCTAGGGTGAGTGGGCCGGGGGTTCTACAGACCAACACCTGCCTCTCCAGGCATTTACGGAGCCAGGGATGGTTCCCAACACCACCAGCTAGGAGATGGGCGAGCAGCCTCTGACTGACAGCCCCATATGCTGCTGCTGCTGGGAGGCAGGCAGCACTGGGGTGTCAACACATTGATAATAAAATGCACAGAGAGGGAGGAAACCTCCACTGAAAGAATATTACTGTGCGATAATTATTGGCAATTACTTAATTTTCAGATGCACTCAGGACGTGAGGCTATTATAGGAGGTTGAAATATTTTAAAGAATAGAATACCATTTGAATTTATCTTCTTTCAAGGGCAGGGACTGAAACTATTTCCAATTTGTGTTGCCTACCAAGCTCATGGGATGGATGCTTTTAAGGAAGTTAGTTTCATCAACTGTGCCCGTGGTTTTTATTCGTCTCTGGACATGGTTTGCGCATGTTCCGTCTAGGATAATGTTTTAGATTTGTATTGACTTTCAAGTTTTCGGTTTCTCAACTCCACAGTCACTTCCTGGGCAGTGTCCCCGAGGCCACACTGAGTTCTCTGACAGCCCCAAGCCTGAGGTCAGCCTGCTGTCCCCTGGGGTGGCCAGGCCTTACAGCCCCTTCGTGTGAACCTCCTCCTGAGAGGACAGCATCTGTCACGGAGGACGGAGCGGTCAGTTGATGGAGCGGTCAGTTGATGGAGCGGTCAGTTGACAGACTGTATGTGGAGCTGAAATACACAAGGGGCAAACAGTGTTTATTTTAGCCCAGGGAGTACACAGCAGTCATCTAAAACCCAAAAGTAGGGGTTTCCAGACATTTTTTTTTAGCCTTAGATTCAGATTCCTTTCTTCAAAAGAAATCTCGCCCAGAAATGTAAACAAATGGAACAGAGAAAGCAGGACTGTCCCTTGGAGGTGGCACGGGAGGCTGGGGCTCACCCATACGCTCTCCCCAGGGGACATCGGGGCTTTGAGGAGTCCCTCGGGGGGCAGCACGGACCACAGGCCCTGAGAACCTCCGTGGGCAATCGTAGTCCCAGCACAACCGGAGAGGAAGCCCTAGCTCTGCCGGTTTTGTGAAACGTACACTACAACAGATGGCGCCCGCTCTGCCAGGCCTCCTCCCGGGGTGCCCTGCCCACCCGGGGGCCATCAGCCCGTCTCGCCTCCACGGCTGCCCATGGCCCTGCGAGCCTCAGAGAATGGAGAAGAGAAGGCCCCTGATATCCGCCTGGGCGCATTTCTGTCCCCTGCGTCTCTCGGGGGGCAGAGTCATGTCCTTCCCAGCTCTCTATCAGCAGAAGACAGCAGGACATCTGTCATGCAGGGAGCACTCACTAAGCATTTGTGAATTAAAGAAGAAACACTCAGAACCAGAGACCTTTAGGCAATAAAGGTCACTGTTACACGATACACTGAATTTCAATTCCTAATGGGAACATTTAAAATTCACGCTGCAGTGTGTGGGAACCTTCCCTGAATGTGCTGGTGGGGGAGACGGGAAAGTGGGGGCCCTGGATATCCATGAGGAGAAACACCTGCAGCCTCAGTGCTGCTCATGCCCGGCCAGACTGCACGTGTGCACAGGCGTTCAAGTCAGAGCTAGGCCAAAATATGCCTGCAGTTTTTTTCTTTAAAAAAAAATATATATATGACAAGTTAAAACTAGGTAGAAAAATGCTGGAGGCCATGCTGCCCTATAAAGCCTAAAAAGTCAGGCATACAATGCTCCATTCAGTAATAATAATAAGGCTGTTCTCTGCAGGGCCGAGGAAGGAGGAGAGTCTATCTCTGTGTTCCCTTTTTCTCTCCATTTGGCTTAATCATGTGTTTGCATCCATGGAACTACCTGTGGATTTTGGGAATCCGAGAAATGCAAAATCTAAAATCAGTTCTGCAGAAAGTTCACCTTGTCTTAAATCAAATCCGTCTTTTCTCCTGGCCTCACCTCTCCTAAAGAGAAAAGAAGAGCGTGCTCCCAATCAGAGCCATAAATCAGCCCAGGTGCGCATCCAGCCTGCCAGCTTTCTTGGAAACACTGCCAGCCTGTGGCAGAGGCTCTGCCGGTGGGACAAGCCTCCCAGAACGCCTGATCCAGGGTCAGGACGCTTCCAGCAAACACAGGCCAAATGCTGGCAGACAACCCACGAGCTCCAGCCAAGTTTGGGGTCTTTTATAACCTGAAACCAAGAATTCTGCTGGTTTCTGAGAGGACTGCCTGGGCTGCCCCCCCCGGACAAGCGTGCAAACACGGCATTGTCTTGCACACGGCCTGCGAGGATTACTGCTCCTTTGCTCGTGAACGGGGGACAGTTTCCAGCTTCGGGGGCCTGGGGCTATTTGTCCCTGCGGATTTCCAGCTGGGCAGAAGAACTGGCACAAGGGCCATGCGAGATGCACCACACATCTGGCCTGGCACACCTGGCCTGGCACA
Organism: Tapirus indicus; assembly: GCA_031878705.1. Lineage (NCBI taxonomy): Eukaryota > Metazoa > Chordata > Mammalia > Perissodactyla > Tapiridae > Tapirus > Tapirus indicus. The sequence goes on along the minus strand of CM062941.1, from coordinate 30,198,471 downwards.
CCCACCGTGCCACCTCAGCCAAGGGCTTCTGTGCCTCTCATTGGCAGCTTGCTTGGCGGCTCCCTGCTTCCCAAGTCTGAGGATGAGCAGTCAGAGCCGTCTCCCACTTGCTAGGAGGGCGGAACTGGAATTATTACCCCATCACAAAGGTTCTTATCTCTCAGAGCATGAATCCAGAGGCCTGTCTTGCTTTCCCTCCTTTTGTCCCGGGGCTGCGAACACTCCAGCCCTCCCAACAGCATAGGCACCAAGGCAAAGCCATGGCTTCGATGGTGCAAGAACCACACAGACACGGTCTCCTGCGCCTTCCCTCAGCATTCAATTCAGGACAGAGTCTCCTCCAATATTCTCACACGTGCTTTCAGGCAACGCTGTTGTCACATCCACAGGGAAATCTGGTAGGAGTCCCTAGCTGTTCTCCAAGGGGTGGATTCCTAGGGCCGTCTTTCCATAAATACTTTTAAAACTGTTCCATCCACTTTTCTTAAACATGTGATTATGCCCAGGTTCAAGGTGATGGACTCACCATTTAAAAACAGGATACCTGGGGGTCGGCCCCATGGTGTAGTGGTTAAGTTAACACGCTCCACTTCGGTGCCCCAGGGTTCACGGGTTCGGATCCTGGGCATAGACCTATGCACTGCTCATCAAGCCATGCTGTGGCAGTGTCCCACATACAAAATAGAGGAAGATGTGCACAGATGTTAGCCCAAGGCCACTCTTCCTCAAGCAAAAAGAGAAAGATTGGCAACGGATGTTAGCTCAGGGCCAGTCTCTCTCATGAAACAAAACGTCTGTCCGTCAGCCTTGTCTTCCTCCTTAATGCCCTCTAGCTACAAGTGTTGTCTCCATAACACTCTGAAGAGGGAAAATTGGAAAAAAAAACAACTGCTTTCATTGTGGGTACATCTATTTCAGATTTAGGTTTATAAACTTATCTCTGTCACCTCGTCACTCATAGATATCATCAGTCCCCCAGCTTTGGAGTCAGGAGGAGGCCTCCACGGAGGAGGTGAGCCCAGACCTGAGCCCAGTTGCCCCCACTCACCTTCAACAACAGAGGCCGACTGTCCAGGCTTCTCTGTGGCCTCTGTTACTGGAGTATTTCAGGCTGTTTCTCACATAACTTTGGTTTGATTAAATGCATTTGGCCAACCGCATTTCCCTCTGATTTCTTAGCATATATTTATGTTAAGGGAAACATAAGCTGTGCATCTCTGATTCACTCATGGTTTCGTCCACGCAAGCTGGTGGTGGCTGGTGGGTTTCTGGCGGTGCCCGGGGCTGGCCTGACATTTTTTAAAGAGACACAACCCTTTAAAGAGTCCCCAAAGCCCTCTGGTCCTCACACTGGGGAAGTGGTCCCGCCCAGGATCCGGCCGAACCACACAAGAGTCTGTAACATGGCCAGAGTGGATGTGTCTTTCAATCTGAACGGGCTGAGTTTTTGTTGTCATGTAACTGAGAACCCGTGATTTACCACTGGTTTTAGACTTGGAAAAGCACATTTTCTCCACCCTCAACAGACAGAAAGCTCAGGTCTGACAGCCACATCCAGGGGAAACCTTGCGGCCACACCCCGCAAACCCGCAGTGCCTTCCGAGCTAATCCAGTGAGGTCTGTGGATGAAGAAGCAGAAAAAGGCAGACCTTGTATTAAAGATGCTCAGGCGAGTGGAGCCTCTCCCTGACTCCTCACTGCAACAGCGGGGTTTTCTCACTAGGAAACATGGGGCCTGAGGCCGGGTCTTGTGTCACAATGGGTGATGATAAATATCGTCACAGAAGAGATGTGCTTGCTCTCCCTGCAAGGCGAGGCAGGCCAGAGAGGGGCCTGGGCCACTGGCCTGCACTGTGGTCACCCCCTCCCCGGCAGACAGCCATCACAGGCTGTTATACTCACATGGACTTTTCACAGTCCTTCTCCCCAACATTGGAGCCTCGATCACCTCTTGTCCATGGTGGTCAGTTCTCTTTCAAAGGTGACGTCCAGGGCAGGGAAGTCCAAGGGAGGAGGGGTGTGAGTCAGCGTCCAGCACCACCCCCCCTGGGCCCTCTGAGGGCAGCTGCAGGGGCTCTGGTCAGGTGAGGCTGCCGCCCGTTTCCACGCAGACCACGGAGGCCCCCAGGTGGGCCATCTGCACTTCCTATGAGAACAGCTGTGCCTCTGCCTCCCCGTGACCTGGCATCTTTATAGCCTTTCTAGTCTACTACTTGAGTTACTGAGCAAGCTTTCAATGGGCATTGTCTACCAATTCCTCAGGAGAATCATCAATTGCCAGTGTTTTCTGTACCGATTTTTATCGTGCGTATTGCCAAAAATAATCCCCAATCTTTTTTGGTTGGGCAGAGGTTTGGTATCTTTAATATTCCGTCCTATCAGGCCCTTGCAAAAACAACTTCAATGTCCCATCAGTATCAGTATTTCAGTGTCCAAAGTCCTCCTGTCAGGTTACTTCTTGTCCTTAGAAACAAATATTTGCTTTGGTCACTGAGAAACCCACCTGGCACATTCCCTGGAGACCACCACTCGGGCGCTAAATACCGGGTCCCTCCATCCTCTAACACACTGACCTTCCCCTCAAGGGAAGGTCATCCTCGGTGATGTGGCCATCCATCACACAGTGGCAGGGTGGGCGCCGAAGTCCTGAAAAATTCAGTGTTTAAGGTGACTTTTCAAGGGCGTTTCCAGAGTGGCCCAGCCCCGCCCGATGTGGGATGAGGCTCCTGCCCGTGTGCTGTAGACAGGCCATTGCAGAGTGACCTGCAGAAGGAGAAGGGGCTTGGACGGGGGCCAAGCTGGCCTTTAATCCGCTGCAGGACTCGCTGGTTTATGACATCGGCAAGTGACTTAACTGCTATGATGAATGTCCCTCCTCATTTGTAAAATAGGGTCAGTAATATCTATTCACAGGCTTGTAAATTCAGTGGGATAATGGATATGGGGTATACAGCAGACCTGCCTGGCGCTTTCGCTGTAAGCATCTTTGCCGTAGACATCTTTACCACGAACGTTTTCGCGCATGACTAATTGGCTGTAGGGCAATTTTGCCGTAAAAGATAAAATAACTAGTTGACAGCTTGGCTTCATTTCTCCATGGAAGCAGCACTCCTATTTTTATGTTACATAAATCTCAGCTCCACATTTTCCATAGAACTTTGGAACGTCTGTCAACAGACAGGTGACAACACACCAAGGGCAAATGACAGCGCAGAAGGCCTTCACAACGCAATGCAGAGCTCAGCACAAATGTTCACCCTGGTGCTTGGAAGCTGATCTCTCTCTTAATGAAGGAAGAAAATTTAGCAAAAAAGAAAATGTGCATTGGATGCCAAACAATGAGATAAATCACCAAGTGAAAAAATATATATAATATTATGAACAAAAGACTTGGAAGACACATGCTTAGGTACAACCCACAGAATGAAATCAGTTATTTGTGCAGTATTTCCATGAGTCTACACACATTTTAAATGTATTCGAATGTTTTGTATTTATTTCAAAATAAAGTATTTTCAATTTTTTAATTCATTTTTCAGATTCATTACTTTTTTTTAATGTCCCTCTTGTTCTTTGTTATTTTATCTTTTACAGCAAAATTGCCCTCTGGCCAGCTAGTTAGGCAGTGAAAATGCTTGCAGCAAAGATGTCGACAGCTAATCTGCTCAGGACGGAGGAACCGGGAACCTGCGGCAGAATTCCTGGTATACAGCTGGTGCCCACTCTACGTTCATTCCAGCCTCTTCATCCTAAAATGTCCCCCTCACCAGTCTCATCCGTACCCTCTTTCTGCATGGCTTCCCTGATGGAGTCCCCACAGGGCAAACCCGTGGAGAGACCAGGTTTGCCCGGATCCATGGCACCTTGACTGCTCCTGCCCCCCAGAGCTGGAGTTCCACCACCTGCTGACACCCTGCCCGTGACATGGGGGCCACCTGTGGTCCATCAGACAGGATTCACCAGAAAAGTCATTGTCCCCAGATGGATGAGTTCACTCACCTCACAGTGATACCTTGTCTAGAATTTTGTCCTACATTTCAAAATCACTCGTCAGACAGGCCCTCAAGCCCTGTGGACTTTGACTTTTATGTATGGCTTCTGGAGGAATGAAGTAATACTGAAGTCGATTTGCAGATTCATCCTCTGAGGCAGAGAAGTACAGAATCCGAAATGCAGGTGGTGAGCCACAGCAACCCTAAGTCATTCACCCTGTGTGTCCCCATTAGCTAAGAATTTGGGGGCTTTAGGACAGAAAGTCATGTCATTTTATCACAACACCAGATTTCCTCTTTCGTCACATTTAATGTGTTAATATGAATTTTGTTCCAAGAGCTAGCAGTATATATACATATATATATGCACATACATGCATACATGTGCACACACCCAGAGAATGCAGCCTAAGCATCAAATAACCTTTACTCAACCCCTGATCAAAACACCCACTCATTCTTGCATTCTTTCTTTCCCTGTCTGTTCAAGAAACATCTGTCAAATGTCCATGTGTGCCAAGAACCACTCTAGGTCCAGGGGTTATGAGACAACTAAGACATGTTTCCTCCTTCAAGGAGCTCATAGTGGAGCTAAGATGCATATGGAAATTTGTAATGTAATGCACTGTCTGATCAGACCTAAGTGAGAAATAAATGAAATGTTTTAAAATCTCAGAGAAGGGAGAGGTCACTTATAATGGGGGAGAGGGATGGAAAAAGGAAACGAGACAAAGCCCCATGGAGGAGACCGTGGGTGAATCATGTCCCCTCTCGTTTACTCATGTATTGAATCTACTGTCACCAAACACTTCCCATGAGCCAGGCACCAGGCCCTGGGCTACAAAGATGAGAAAGAAGCTGTGCTCACAGAATTCATGGAGATAATGAAAGAACAACACAGAACATAGAAAGATAGTCATACTCACGGCGAGGAGACAGCCCACAACCCAGCAGGGGTGGGCGTCAGGGAGGGGTGTAGACAGAGGTGATGCTTTCCCTGAGCCTAAGATGTGGCCCGGCATCATCCAGGCAAAGGCAGAGGCAGGATGCCCAGAGCACCACGTGGGGATCCGCCCAGGGGAGCCGGAGTGCCGGTCGACCACTGACAGCTCTGGGTCGTGTGGAGGGGCCTTCATGCTGACGGTGAGGGAGCTATTCATCACCTCCAAAGAGAGGGGCAGAGGCACCTTGAAGGATGGACAGAACTGGCCATAATTCCGGGAGGAGAGAACAGCATAACCAAGAACAACTGAGGCAGCAGACTGCGGTGGAGAGCTCAGGGGCTCGGCATGGGTTTACAGCGGTCCTTGGAGATGTTGCCGAACAAAGTGTTGGGAACTAGTAACATCGCAGAGCAAGAACATGCAGGCTGGGGTACAAACCCAAAGAGGCAGAAAGGATTGGGGCCTCAACACAACCCTTCATCAGACATTACTGTTGGTCTATCTCCAAATTAAAAATAATAAGAAAAAGCTAAAAATGCATCAGTGTCCTGTGCAGAAGCAATCTCTTTATATATCCGCAGGTCGCACGACCTCTCTTGGTAGTCACCGTGCTGAGCGCCCAGAAGAAAGCAGCTGGGGACGCTGACCAGCATCGTCGTTTACGAGCTCACTTCGTGCTCTGTGGCTGCTGTTCACAGGACGCTGTCTGGTGCACGTGTGACCACAGGTGATTCATGGCTCCTTTATTTGACTCTCATTTCCTTTGAATGGATGCGGCTCCCTGTGTGCTAGGTGCCCACATCCCACACCTTGGAAGTAGTAACTTTCTAAATCAGGATCCTGAAGCTTGACTCCAGGCACTGAGTTATTCGTCGTGTTAGAATGGCCGTGGGTGAGGCACCACCCGCATTTCAGAGCCGTGAAGAAATGAACGGGGAAGGTTGGTGACAGCTGGATGCTCTCAGCTGCACATAACCTCAACTTAAACACTAAAGAAATAGTTCACCCCATGTGGCAGGCTGAGTAATGACTCCCAAAGTTGTCCACCCCCTAACCCCTGGAACCTGTGAATGTTACCTTATACCACACAAGGGACTTCTGCAGATGGGATCCAGTCAAGGATCTTGAGATGATCCTGGATTATCTGGGTGGGCCCTAAATGTAATCGCAAGGGTCCTCATAAGAGAGAGGCAGAGGGAGAGCTGATTGCAGAAGAGGGAGAGGCAATGTGATGACGAAGCAGAAATTGAAGGGATGGGCTTTGCAGATGGAGGAAGGGGCTACAAGCCGAGGAATGCAGGTGCCTCCAGAAGCTGGAAAAGGCTAGAGAACAGACCCTCCCCTGGAGCCTTCAGAAGGAACCAGCGCTGCTGACACACTGACTTTAACCCAGTGAGATGGATTTTGACCTCTGACCTCCAAAACTGTAAAAGAATAAACTTGTGTTGTTTTAGACCACATCTGGGCTAATCTGTCACAGCAGCAATAGGAAATTAACACACCCTACGTAAGCAGACATCCACAAGAAGGAGGGGCCCAGGGGACTCAGACTCCGCTTCCCTCCACTTCCTTGACTGACCCACCCACCCACATGTCATATCATTTTCAGGCTAGCAGCAAGATGGCTCCTATGGGACACGGCATTGTACCAAATTAGACAAAATTCAGTTGTAAGAGGGAAAATCTCTTTGTATGTCTTTTTTTAGAGCAAAAACCTTTCCCAGAAACTGTCTGCAAACTTTTCTCACATCTCATGGTCTGGAATGGTTCATGGGCACATTCAGAAATGGTCTTGGGAAAGGATACCTGGATTGTCACAGTCAGCTTAGACCAGGGGCTCTCAACTGGGGTCTGTTCTGCCCCCCAGGGGACATTTGGCAGCATCTGGAGACTGGGGAAGGGGGCGCTTCTGGCATCTTGAGGGTAGAGGAGGCCAAGGATGCTGCTGAGTATGTTACAGACAACAGTATGCCCCCAAACCAAGGACTGTCCCGCCCACAGTTTAGTATTGCTGAGGTTGAGAAACCCCACCTGAGACCAGTCAGGGTTACCCTCTGGGCTGGAACTAGACCAGCTTCCTCTGAGAGACACACTGTTTTACTCAGGGGGATCTGAGCAAATCATGCATCTGTTGGGAAGGAGACACGAGGAGTAGGGAGAGGGTGGGTGTTGAGAGGCAACCACAATGTTACAGAACAAAGTTCTTCACCTCAGGGGTTCGTTCTGGTTCTGATGCTGATTCACCCGAAGGCAGGGAAGACTCCTTGGACGTAGACTTGGCTTAAACAGTGGATTCGCACGATGCATCCTCACAGCTCTGGGAGAGGCCAGCAAGGATGTCCTCTCCTCGGCCCGTGAGAAAATAGAAGCACCCAGCGTCCACTGGTGGCCCGAGACGGTGCATCAACTAGGATCAGAGATGGAGCAAAACGACTCACAGGAGACGGCTCAACTCACCGAGGCCTGGCGGGTGGCAGTGCCAGCCAGCTGAACGCGAATAAGCGTTGAATTCAAGGACCAGAGAAAATCTGAAAGATCTGCCCACCAAACTGAACAGCCAAAAAGAGAATGCGCACAACTCGATCCACATGGTGCAAGTCCACAGGTGGGCCAGTGGGGGATGGTCCGCACCTGAAGGTCCAGGTGTGCCTTTCTGCCACTGTCACATTTTCCAGTTGCATGGTCTGGGGGAGGGTGCAGACCACAGGCTAGGGATTTTCAGGCATGAAAACCATGTAGACACTGAGGATCTCCTGGATAAACAGCCTGAGTCAGCTCACGATGGGGCTTTGCTGAGCCAAGGCAACCCAGACCTCAGAAGTCTCAGAAAGACCATCTCACCCAGGACCAGCCCAACGGGCACTGAGGGGTCTCGGGGGTGGAATTCCAGGGCAGAAAAAGGCATTGCCAAGTGGAGATACAAACATTGTATTTAAGAACGTTCTGATTTCTTCCTCTTAAATTTGCAACTGCAGGTTGGCAGAGAGAATAGAAACTACCCAGGACATGGATTTAGAGGGACCTTGACCTGTCTGCCTGTGGCCTCCTGGAACACGGGGTTTCCCGGGCCTCCAGTTTAGGAGAATGCTAAAAGAAAAGCTGCCTGCCTCCGTGCAGTGTGTGTTTCTGTTTTCTGGAAAGGGCACCAGGGACTGTCCACTGTCACCATGTGAGGCCCTCTGAAGGGCGATTCAAGGACCCCCCGGTCTTTGTTCTTAATTCAGTTCTGTGCCCTTGCTTCTTTTTATGCCAACCCTGTTGGAGTTTTCTTTGGCAATTAAATACATACTTTACTAATTCAACAGATTACTTAGCATCTTGTGGTATGAAAATACAAAACCAAAACAACAATGATGAAACCCTGAGAGATGCCTTCATTTTAGAAAATGAATTTAACCGTGTGCACATGTGCCAGGGCCACACCGTGGTACTGCCTTTCATTGTTAATTGTAACGACAGAAAGATTATAAATGTCAGATTTTATGAGGCCCTGGAAAAAAGACATATTAGCTTAATGTCCTAAATTATCAAATGTATGGACACCATTACGTGGATAAATGTAAAATGTTTACAAAGAGACCTATGGAAAGAAAGATTTTAAAAGAAGGGAAAACCATTTTTTTTAATTGTTCAATCATATCAACCTGCTTCTAGAGACAGATGGGCCCAGAGTCGGGATATGGCATCAAACCTTTCATTCTATGTGGCTCTGAAATACAGGGTAATTCATTTTCCCATTGAGTCACTCATTAGGGACAATATTATATGGCAGAGACAACCAGTCACATACTGAGGGCAGAGAGGAGCAGCCGGGTGAGGATGGAGCGAACAGGTGAGGATGGAGCCGCTGGGTGAGGATGAAGGGGCCGGGTGAGGGTGGAGGGGCCAGGTGAGGATGGAGGGGCCAGGCGAGGATGGAGGGGCCAGGTGAGGGTGGAGGTGCTGGGTGAGGATGGAGGGGCCGGGTGAGGGTGGAGTGGATGGGCGAAGATGGAGGGGCCGGGTGAGGGTGGAGCGGATGGGTGAGGTTGGAGGGGCTGGGTGAGGATGGAAGGGCCAGGCAACCCCATACTTGGGTCTCGTCTGTGTGGCATCACCCCAGAACAACTCCTCCTTTACAATTTGAAAATGCAACTCAAAATTAAACCTAGTTATTCTGGCTTTTAAGATACAAAACCAGATTCACAGCTGAATCTTATTATTAAATATCCATAAACGATTTTCAGAGAGGAACCCCAGTTCTTAACCTGAGTCCGGAGGCAAAGTGTCTAACTTGAGAATTTGCCCTGGCTTTTATATCATTTTTCTATGTTCAAGATCCTTCATATGCATTATCTGATGTAGAAGAGAAATAATATCCACGTCTGCTGTGCTAGAACATACTTTTAACATTTCTGTCAGAGTGAATCTTCCTTAGACACAGCTGAATGTTGACTGTGTTGTTACACAAAGAGGCTGTCAATCTTCGTCACCCGGGTCTCCCTGTCCACACTGGCCAGGGGATAAACACAGGCCCAGTGTCCGTGAGAAAGGAGAGAGAGGACGAGCCCAGAGTGGCTGAGCGCAGGCCCCTCGGGGGAATGGCTGTACTAGTCCCTTCTGGGGCCGTTTGCTTCAGGAGAGCGGAGAAAGGCTTCCTGGGCGGGGAATTCAGGAACTGCCAACAGCCAGCAGGTATCACCTCTTATCATGTCCTCGGCACCTGCGAGGTGTTCAGAGAACATTGCTTTCTTTAATTGGCACCATTCTGCAAGGTACATACAATGACATTCATTTTGAAAATAAGAAAATTGAATCTGCCAGAGGTCCGAGGATTGTCCAAGTTCCCAAAGCAGAACCACCAAGATTCAAATCCACCCGGTTTGACCCCACAACCCAGTCACCTAAACCAGTGACCTGGGCAGGGACAGTGGCTCAGACCAAGGACTTGGGCTGGAAATGGGTCTGAGGGCCCTGTTTGCTCTCCCAGGAAACTTCTGGGCAGTTTTTCTTGGCCGGCCTGAAGTGTGGGGGCTTCACCCACGCCCCAGGATCCCATGAAAGAGTGACGAAGGCCTTCCCTTCAACTGACGGCTCACAGAGTCCTGGCATCAGAGCCTCTTGTGCAAACATTATTCTCTGAAACCCCAAAAATAAAAGAGGCAAGAGCAGAACGATCTGGTTGGGGCAAGGCTTAGAGGCCTGGGAGGGGCAGACCTTCCCTCCCAAGGACCCTCCCCGAGAAACTTTGAGAGGTCCTAGAGCTTAGAGGGGCACAGCTTGAAAACCTCTGCCCTGGACCGCCAAGCAGCAGCCTTCTGGCATTTCAGAGCTGCCAGAGGGGGACACAGGAGTAAGGTGTCTGGGTTTCTGTCCTCACGCCTGGCCTTAGGTTCATGCCCTCAGTCCCTTGAACAAGACTGAAACTGAGCCCAGTGGTGAAGATCCTTCGGGCAGCTCCTCCAGGCTCCCTTCCAGCACAGAGGAGCTGGGACGTGGGCAGCCTCAGCCCACAGCCACCTCCAGAGGCCCCCTCTCAACAGTATCGCTCTCCGCTTTATCCTCTGGAAGAAGAGGCCTGACCCCGTGGGCATGTCAAGCCTGGAAGCCCCCCTGGTGGCTCTGTCCTCTGGCTCCTCGTGGCCGCACCCTGGTCATCACGTGTCTGCCCAGCTGTACTGGACCTGAGCCGCAGGCCGCAGGAAGTGGGACGTGGGGAGCTCGTGCAGCTGGAGGGATGGGCAGTTGGTGGGAAGGGAGTCGAGTTTCTGCAGAATTCCACTATCTGGAACGCACTTTCCCCTCGAGGTTTGTGTTTGGCTCTGTTTCCACTTCGGGCGTGGGTTCAAGCCAGTTATTTTATCCCTTCTGGGTTGTCTCTCCTGCTCAGGCCAACCAGCTTCTGGGGAAGAGGTGATGAGGGGACTTCTGGAAGCACAGAGTGTGTGCTGGGTCTGGGACCACAGGAGGGAGCGGATCCACAGGATGAGCTGAGACTTGTAACCCTTGGGTGCCAGGTTCCCACCTGCCCCATGTCTGGGCCCAGCACTCCAGGACTGCTGGACACACAGGCCCAGCATCTCCCACGGCCAGTCTACCCCTGGGCTTCCGCTGCAGCCACTAGCTGGTGGCTTGTGACATGAGCTTCGGTGGCCCAGTTCCTTCTCCAAGGGACAACACCTTGGATTACCACCTGGAGAAGCCACACGACCTCCTACACTCAACTTTAATAATTGTGTGAGAAATAACAACTTAAATCGTTTCTATCATAAGACCTTCTCCAAATTTACTGTCAGAGATGACTTAGAAGTGTCTAATTTCTGTTGTTTCCATTCTTGGAATGTATTACATTTACTTGAAGAGTATATAACAAAAATAAGGAGAAACACTTATTGCCAACCAGCAATGTGTCCTCACAGGGGAAAAGCTCAGGGGCTATGTGAGGGGCGGAAATCCACACAAGGATTTTGTGTCACAAAAGTAAGGACAGAGCCAACCAGAGAAGCAGCCAACAGAGGCATCCAGAAGTGGCCACTGGGAGGTCATTGCCCTCAGTGTGTCCCTGCCCTCAGTGTGTCCCTTGCCCTCAGCATGTCCCTGTGCTCAATGTATCCCTTGCCTTCAGTGTGTCCCCTGCCCTCAGCATGTCCCCTGTTTACTGCAGAAGTGCTGACTTCAGTGCAAAAGCAGATAGGAAGACACGAGCCCCTCTCCGCCCTTTCTCCAGGTGACCACAAACCAGAACTCGGGCTCGGAGCCCACGATGAGCTCTGAGGGTCCCAGCTCAGTGCAAGCACCATGTCTGATTAAACCACAACGGAGGCTGTTTTTCTTTAAAGAGTTACCTCCATCCACGTTCCTAAATTAAAAAAAAAAAAAAAAGTGATCTTCTTTGATGCTGTCAGGTTTCTGATGAAAAGGGGAAACTGCAGATACCGGTCTTTCTTGGTAAACCAAACATCTCATTGACACGTGAATTCTCCTACGGAACAAGTCAACACAGGTGTTCTTTAATTGAGCAGGCAGGTGGGTCTGTTTTCTTTCCCCTTGACAATCATCCTTTCATTCCCCTCGGTCCGGTCAGTCCGGGCCCTGGCCCCTGCCGTGGGGAGGAGGGAGCTCACCTGCACTTGTTAGGCGTTAAGTTTCCTTATCGATAACTGCCTGCTGTGCCCCAGTTATCCTGGCCGCGGGCACCTGCAAAGCAATAAAAGTCTGTTGGGAGAGCTACCGATAGGGAGGGAGTGCTGAGAGGGGCCCAGCCAGCAGGACCGTTGCTCAAGATCAACAGTGTCTGCTCGGAAGGAGCAAACAGTCACTTCAAAGTCGCTGGATCCTCAAGGAAACCAGATATCAGTCATAAAGGGACACACGGGGTGAATGGGGCTTTGTTACCCCTCGGGGGGCACATGTCAGCTATAGGATTTTCAGCAGATGCTCTGAGAGACAGACACAAGCATGCCAGTGGGTCTGGAGTAGGAGAGAGATCCAGAAATGGCCCGCCATGGAGACAAGACTCCAGACACACAAGCGACCTCCACGGCAGAGCCAGGGCTGGCCTTCTCCCACCTCCACCTCCAACAGCCGTACGCCAGGGGCACAGGCCACACCGTGTGCCACAGGACAGTCCACACTGTGGTGTGCCACAGGACGGTGCACACTGTGGCATGCCTCAGGATGGCCCACACTGTGGCATGCCACAGGGAAGTCCACAGTGAGTGTGCCACAGGGCAGTCCACACTGTGTCTGCCTCAGGCTGGTCCACACACTGTGGTGTGCCACAGCATGGTCCACACTGTGGTGTGCCTCAGGACGTTCCACACTGTGGTGTGCCCCAGGACGGTCCACGCTGTGGTATGCCTCAGGACGGTCCACACTGTGGTGTGCCCCAGGATGGTCCATGCTGTGGTATGCCTCAGGACGGTCCACACTGTGGTGTGCCCCAGGCCAGGACAGTCACAGTGCAGTGTGCCTCAGGCTGGAGTCTGCTCCCCAAGAATGCATGCATGTGTGTGCGTTGTGTACCTGTGTATATGTGTGGGTGTGCTTTTGTACATGTGGGTCTATACATGCGTACATTCATGTGCACGTATGTATATGCATGTGTGTGTGCACACACATAACCCCATGGTGCCATGTGCAACCCCTGACCCCTTGGCTCTGGTGTTTTCTACCCCGTCATCTTCGCCAGCTCCTGTCCCTGCTGCTCTGACCGAGGCTGCTGCCAGGCATCTGAAGTCTCCCCAGCCCCTGGCCACCCACTTGTCAATGACCAGACATGGAGGTGGAACCCTTAGTCACTTCTCCCAACCCCCCCTACCAACTGAGACACGGGGACACCAGGATGCATCCCTGGGCCCTGCCGGGCTCCTCAGCACCGATGAAGGAAAGTGGACCTGTCAGCCTAACAAGCAAGTGAGCTCAGAGCAGGGAGCAGAGATTGGCCCCCACGTCTTCCCTCTGGGATCAGTTTCCCCAGCTGAAGGGGGGCAGGAACACTCCGGACCTGGGCAAACCCTGGGACAACAGTGCCATCTGGTGGCAATTCCTCCTGAGGGGCCTCCCTGCCCCCCCCCCCCGGTTCTGATCCCCAAACTAAGTCTGAGCTCAATGCAGCCCACCCATGTAGGAGAGGCATATGCCACCCTCCTGCATCCAAACAGCCTGAGCTCCCACTATGGGGTGAACTGGTGTGAACCCCAGAAAGATATGTCCAAGTTCCAGCCCCCAGGCCTGTGCATGCGACCTTATTTGGAAATTGGGTCTTTGCAGATGTGATCAAGTTAAGATGAGGTCATCCTAGAGTAGAGTGAGCCCTAATCCAGTGACTGGTGTCCCAGGAGGAAGAGCAGAGACAGAGAGACACACGGGAGAGGCCATGTGAGAGACTGGAGGGATGCTGCCCCAGACCGGGGACGCCTGGGGCCACTCGAAGCCGGAAGAAGCAAAGAATCCCCTAGAGCCTCTGGGAGAGGCGCAGCCCTGCCCATGCCCGGATTTCAGACTTCAGCCCCCAGAACTGTGAGAAGATGAACTCCTACTGTTCTAAGCTGCCCAGTTTGGGGACTCTGTGACAGCAGCCCCAGGAAACTCACGTGCCCTCTATCAGGAATTCTGCATTCCTATTTAGGAATTTTGATACTGTTGAGGTGAAGAAAATGGGTGAATCCCCAAAAGGGCAAATACCAAAAGTCTAAGTAAAGACGGGATCAGGATCAGTGATTTTCCTTTTCATCACAGGCTACCCTCTGGCCCCCTGTGAATTTAGAAAAATCGATGCCACTTTTCTTTGCCAACGAGAAATGACAATGTAAACACATGTGGAAGTCTGGCTTCTTGGTGTTTGTGAGTCAGGAACAAGCCTGTTTCCTGGCCAGGCCACACCCCTGCCAGCCCCGGCAGACGCTCGCCCGTGTGTGATCAGCGGTGTCAGAGCTCACGGCTGAGTCAACATTTAACACCAGCGGCGCGGGGTGTGGGAAGAGCGCTGCCTGCAGCCGGTGCTCCTGGGCTCTCAGGTCACTTCTGTGCGCTTTCGGACAGCGGACGCCATGAGGTCCGTTCAGGACTTCTTGGCGGGTCGCTGTGGTGCTCTGGGCCATGGCTGAACCCTGGATAGGAGTCGCAAGTAGGAAATATTGACGATCTGCCCGTCTCCCGATTCTTGTGATGGTTCCTGTTTCCAGACATAAATTCCATCGAGCTCCTCATAGAGAAATGTGTGGCACCTTTGGGTGTCAAAGTAGCACCTCCAGTGATCCCTTTAATCCACTTCAGTTTAACACCATTTGAGAGTAGCCTTGGGCTTGTCACATGATGCTCTTTTTGGGAATTAGGTTGGTCAATAATTGCAACCAGGCAGGACAGCTCTCAAACCTGACCCCGCGGGCTGTGGGCTGACAGGATGCACCTCCTAATCTTTCAACTGTTTGCTGCCCAAAGAGTTGGTGTGGCTTTAGGATTCATTTTACAGCAGTGTCACTGGCTCTAACCCTACAGGGAGAATGATAAGGAAATTGCTGTGGGGGGAAGGCGGGGGCCAGCCGAGACTGCTCCGTGACGCTTACATCTGGCCACGTTGCTCTCCTGCTGCAATGGTCCCTTTGCTCCGACTTTCCGGACTGGGCACCACGTGGGTCCAAGCGTTGCTTCTGCCTCTTCTCTTTGCAAATGACAGAAAGGGAGTCAGGCAGCCTTGCATTTTCTGACCAAAGTATTCATTACAAGCCAGCTTTGCACAATAACAATTCATTTGCAGGGCGTTTTTCTAAATCATAAAGAACTGCATATTCTGAGCTCCACAAGCCTGTGAAAAGAGAAGGGACGAGAAACCCCCACACTTCCCGGTGGCCCCACCACCGCAGGGCCGTCCGGGACGAGCCACTGTGGGCCAGGACATCTCTGGAAAAGCCCCCGTGTGTCAGGGTGCCGCGGCTAGAGCCCCAGCCCTTCCCTTTCCTACCACGCTGCGGGCTGCACATCCCGATCTGTCTGCTGCTCCTGTCGCCTGGGGAGGGGCATCGGCTTCAGCTTGGTGGGTGATTTCCAATTGGATCTGAAGGAGTTCTCAGGTTGGGATTAGAAACCCTCATGCCCTCCAAATGGCCCCAGAACACTTCTCTGCATCCCGACCTCTGCCCAAGCCCTGGCCTGGATGCAGGGGTCTGTCCTGCGTCTGAGACCTCCGTCCAGCGCAAGCTGCGTCTGCCCCCTGGTGGCATGCAGTGGCACTGCACTGATGAGGTCATACTCATCAACCTTTTATCAGCGTTTGATGAAGATTTCTAGATCCCACCACCTCCAAGTGAATATTTTGACAAACTCCTAACAAGGTGATCACAGCTCCTTGGGGGCTGTGTGTCAGTTCATGACTACTGCAGCATGAAACTTTTGGGTCCACTTTATTGAAACAATAAAAAGAAACAGTATTTCATATTATCAATAAATTAAAATAATTGCAAGTGTTAAACAAAAGATTTACAGAATACAACTTATATTTATGTTTCTCATTGCACTGAAAATACATTTACCATATAAACACAGTCAGGTATAACATTGTATTAATGTTTCAGTTATATGAACAATGTAGAGCATATGGTAACTTTACTTTTGTATCATAGAAAAATAAAATCTGCCATACGATAATATGTAAATGAGTAAATATCTTTATGCTAGGTCTGACGTACATGGTATGCTCATGGAAAACCTACAGTCTCCTGTTTTGTGTGCATGGACCGCACCAGCGGAACATGGGAGCTCTCTCCAGAACTGGAAAGCCACCGTGCACCAGCTTCCAGGTGTAGGGGCCTTCCCATTCCACGGGCTCCCTCCTGCTGTTGGAAGGAGAGGTGAGAGAGTCGATAGCTGTAGGGAGATGGACACATCCTCCTGGCCTTTAAACAGGAAAACAAGAAGCCCCGCTAAATATTTTAATTTCAATACCTGAGGAAGCCTCGCGAGGGCTTCAGCAAGCTTTCATTCACTCAGAGAAGAGTCTGAGTCCCCTTGAAGGCCGGGCGGTTCCAGGCACAAGGGACAGCAAGGAGAAGACAGTGGTGGTTTCTCCTCTTACAGTGTGGGGGGCAGGAGTGGGGCCGCAGGCGGACAGCACACAGAGGCAGAAACAGGAGCCGCAGGGGGCCGTGCTGAGCGCTGTGCAGGGTGAGCGGACGCCACAGCGGCAGGCTGGCAGGAGGAGGCACCTCCACTGTGGAGGAGAGAACTGCAGGCCAGGAGGATGCAGCTGTGGAAAATGGGGCGAGTGTCCAGGCGGAGGGAAGGCTAGTGCAGAGACCGGGCAACAGAGAGAGGTGCCCTCGGAGACTCGGGGTTGAGCCAGGGTGGGCTTCGTTGCGTGGACTGGGAAGACATCCCACAGAAGCCAGCTCTGGTGGCCCGGGGTAAAGACCGGCCCTCCATCGCTCACTCCCCACAGCCCCCACAGCCGTTGTAGGGGCACGAGTGGAGGCAGCAGGAAATGATGGCGTGGGTGTGGGGGCGCTCAAGGAGGGCCGCATCACATGACTTTGTTCGTTTCACCCCCATTTGCTCTCTAGGAATTCGCAAAACTACCTACAGTGGTCCTGACCAACAGGATGTCCCTCGTCAGGTGGCCTCCTTCCTGTCTCCATTGGGGCTGGCTCCTTTTCCCTGAGTTCTGGTTCTGACCCAGAGATCCAAGTGGACATATAAGAAAGGAGCAGACCCCCCAAAAAGGGAGATGTTTACAGTTCGTGTCTCCAAGGGGGTTTTCACTTCCCCCCCAGGGACTTCCTGAATGGGCCCTGAGAAAGGCCTTCTGTTGTCCCAAGGCCTTGCTCACCGCTCGGTCTGAGAAGAGGAACATGCAGCCCTGTTTCCTCCAACACAGACAGTCTCTGTGGCCCCTGGTGTCCCCAAAAGCCAGGCCAGAAGTGACCTTCTTCTTTCTGGAGCCCCCAGTTGATTTAAACTGCAGCCAGGTTTGAGAATCACTGTGCAGCAAGGCAGCACTTCCCAGGAGCCCGGCGCCTCTCTGCCTCCATGGAGCTTCTTCCACTCTGCAAGGAAGACGCACTTTGTGTATTCAGAACAAAACCCTTGGAAGATTCCCGTTTTTCCAATTCTCCTTTAAATTCACAGAGGAGGTAGAAAGGACACACGGATGACAAATTCTTTTCTGCCATGGAAAGAATGAGAACAAGATTGGTCACAACCAACCAGCAGATAACTGTGCACTGTTTCCTCTCCCGGTCTGAGCCTTCTCTTGCAAACCATTCGTCATTCCAGCTCAACAGTCTTTTCTCATTTTGCATGGCACTTGCCAGAACGTTGCAAAAAATTCGAAGCAGAGTTGCAAAATACTTGGAGACTTATGGCGAGCCAGCAGCTCTGCAAATAATTTTCAAGATGAAAAATGAAAATAATAATACCACTTTAAGTAGGGGTGTGATTTGACTTAAGTACAATTTTAGTAAGACCAGGTTTTCACCTAGAGGCTCCAACGAAGAACAGAATTTTAATTTGCCCAGTGCTGGGATGGCATTGAATCCTAACACCATACACCCGGCCAAGGGTGTTAATAATGTTACAGAGCTGTTGCAAACTTCTCGGGGCCCTGCTCGCATCTGTCAGCTCTGATCGCTCCCTGTGCTCCTGATAGAAAGCGCACAGTTGAAAGGTGTCGAGATCCATTGCAGAGGGGGTTGAACTGAGGGAACGAGATCATCCATCATAAGGCAGCAAAGGGTTGGGCCCCAAATGAGCAGGAATCCCCGTATCCGTGTCTCCAGTCTCCACTCACCCGCCCGGCCTTCCTGACTGTCCACAGGGAGCACACTGAGCGCAGCTCACCTTGGGGGTGGCCAGGAGCTGGTGAAGCATGAGGACCAGGGATTAGAGGAAAGGATGATGTGCAGTGGCTCCCAACCTTGGCAGCACATTTAGAATACTCTGGGGATCCTTCAGAAGTCCTGACGGCCATGCCACACCCTAGCCCAAACGAATCAGAACCTCTGGGGGGCCCGCAGCAGCAGTGTTGAAGTGCCCAGGAGGTGCCCATGCAGCCAGGAGCAAGAACCTCTGACGATGGAACGAGCCTGAGCTAGTCACCCACCCCGGAGGACAGAGGAAACGCAATTCACAGGGAGAAACTGAAGACTGGCTGTCAGCTCACTGCTCTGAGCTTCCAGGGACCACCTGCTGACCATCACATCCTGGCACATACACCCTCCACAGGAAAGAATTTCCTCTCCCCTGCGCTCTCCTGCCTGAATCTTAAGCACATCTCCCTGTCTCTGGCCCAAACCAGAGGAAATAAGATCAGTTCACGTCCTAAGATTTCTCCCCAGAAATAATCTGCCCTTTGCTATTATTCAACAAAATTGTCTCTATCTCAGGCTGAAGCATCTGCATTGTCTCCAGACTCTGAGGAAGAGGTGGGTTCTTGCTTACATTGGGATAATTAAAAGAGCCCACCAGAAAGGTCCTTCTGGAAAGAGGAGAGTCTTCCACAGAACATACTCCGGCTTCCCGATTGGACAGACCCCACAGTCCTCCCTGGATCCCTTCCCATGGTTGTCGCTGTCATAGGCTGGGCGTATGTCAGAATCCCCCCTGTTCAACATATGCGGAGGACACTCGCGGAGAGAATGCAGGGCCGAGCTGGGCCATCCGTGGGACATTTTCTTGTCATGCAGTGCACAGCTGTCATCTGTGACGGCCCCTCCTCCTCTCACTGCTCCTGGGCACATGCCAACTGGTGTGTGGTTGGCGTCTCATCCCCATCCCTAGACTCATCTCACATATATCAAATGGGTGCTTTGAATCTGATGCCCAAAGCAGCAGGAAGATGCACGCTTCCTAATGCCTATGGGACTGTGGCCTTAGGAGACATCCTATGGGGGAAGCCCCGCCCACCATGGGGGGAGCTTCATGTTGCCCAGGGATTCTGACCTCCCTCAGCACAGAAGAATCAAGTCCCTGTCACATGTTGGCTGTGTATGTCATAGATAAAGGATTATGATATGACACCAAAAAAGGGTCTATTCCCCTGATTAAATACATGTAAAAACAATTCCAGGTAAAAATTCTTTATTATCAATTAATATTCACCTTGCTCACCTGACTCCACTTTCTAGGCCCCTCAGACTCTCTGCCTCTGGAGGCTTGGGA
Organism: Tapirus indicus; assembly: GCA_031878705.1. Taxonomy (NCBI): domain Eukaryota; kingdom Metazoa; phylum Chordata; class Mammalia; order Perissodactyla; family Tapiridae; genus Tapirus; species Tapirus indicus. The sequence goes on along the minus strand of CM062941.1, from coordinate 30,178,904 downwards.
GGGGCATGCTCAGGGCCACCTCCCAGGACCACCTCTCAGAGTCACCTCCCAGGATCCCCTCCCAAGGCCACCTCCCAGGGCCACCTCCCAGGACCACCTCCCAGGGTCACCTTCCAAGACCACCCTCCAGGACTACCTCCCAGGACCACCCCCCAGGGCCACCTCTGGTAGTCATTCCCCAGATGTGACAAGATTTCAAGGGGTCCTTTTTTCCTGTGCATTTCTTTATTCAATTGTATCTAATGACGTATTCAGTCGTTCCCCTGTTGGAAGTTAGTGTGTTGCTTCCAGTTGCTGTGATTATAAATAACATAGCAGTAGACACCCATTCATGTCGTGATGGTTATTGCCCCTCTGATCACTCCCTGGTGAAGGCCTTGAAGGTGTCTTCTGATTCCCTCTGACTCATGGGTCATGTCGCAAAGACAGCCAGGCAATGGAAGGGGCTGGAAAGCCCCTCTTCTTCTCTCTGTGCCCCCTGGAGACCACTTTGCATGATCAGCTCTGCTGGGCCCGGGGCTCCCCTCCCATCAGAGTTGCACAGACTCTAGACTCTGTGTGAGCGAGGGGCCGGCCTCCCGGGCTGCCTCCGACCCTCCTGCTCTGTCTACACCCGGGCAGTTTGCATAGAAGCCAGGCTATTTTTCAACACTACTGCCTATGTGAAACAAATCTCGAATGCCAGAATCATGTTCAACAAACAAAACATATTTTTATTATATAAATAAAGAGCATGTTCCAGAAAGTGTCAGGCCTGTCATCACTGACATCTGGATCCCATTTTCCATATTGGCTAAAATTTGAACCATCAACTTTGTAAATGAAAAAAGCTTTATTTTTTTTCACCCTAGGGAGTGAGGGTGATTCTTGATCGTCCTCAAAGAATGTCTCTTAATATTAAGCACATTTAGAAATACACTTATAAATCATGGATCTTAAGCAATAAAGTACTTTTTGAAAGCCTGTGAAGACCCTTGAACTCTCTCCCTCCCTCTCTCTCTCTCTCTCTCTCTCTCTCTCTCTCTATATATATATATATATATATACTTTTTTTTTTAATGTGAGGAACATAATGTCCAAGCTCTGAAATGGTAGACTTGGTTTTCTGATTGGCAATGTCTGCAATTTTCTCGAATGATTCTAGGGACACAGTACTATTATGGGGTGGACACAAGTTGTCTTTAAGCTCCTGGAGGGGGTGGTGCTGGTGTCAGCAACCCATGGCCAGACATGCTGTGACAGATATTTTTCCTTTAAAAAAGTGAATTGATTCCCCATGTGTCGCATGCTCCCGGGCACCAAGAGTAGAAATGAGAATCCCCGGCCTCAGGTCTCGGGAGCAGAGCCCTGAGCAAGAAAGCTACAGAACCTCGTGTTAGAGCTGAGCCTGGGAGTGCACGCAGGTACAAGTCAGGTGCAGGGGAAGGAGACAGCACCGCAGGACCAGTCCTTAGGGATCACGAGCCCTCCAGGAGCGTGCACGCGGGACACGCGTGGTCTCTGATTTGGAACCACAAAGATACATGTGGGGGTGCTGGATTTGGTGGAGCCCAAGCCTGGTTCCCGGGGGGTCTTCGCACCCACTGGTCTGAAGCCAAGCCCGGCTGTGGGAGCAGTTCCACCAGGTGCAGCGTATCAATCTGCGCATTCCTGAACCTTGTAGACAAGCTGGGCCTACCGCCCCGGGGGAGACTCCGGCTTAACGACCCTGATAAATCACCACTGGCTCCTCTCACCATGATCTCGATGAAGCGCCAGGACCAGATGTCGGGCCGCAGGAAGACAGCCCTGCCAGACCACTGCCTTGCTTCAGAGGGGAGGAGGGGGATGTGTGTGTGTGTATGAGAGTGTGTGTGTTCATGCACACGCACACACACATTTGCTGATATTTCCAAGAGGAATCAACGGGAAAATAGATCAAAACTTTATTTAAGAAAAAAAAAATGTTTACCTTTGTGTAGAGGGAAGGAACTAAGTAAAAGGGTAGGAATGGAAGGGAGACTTCTTTGAATGTTACCTGTTTTATAGTTTTATAGTGGGAAGTATATGAATTTTTACACATAAAACAAAATCAAAAGAAAATAACAGAACCAAAAATTGAAAGCAAGTGAAACTGACTATATTTCAAGTTGGTGGCATAAATATGGAAAAAATTACTGCTGGTAACTTTAGTTGGTTTTTGTTTTTTAACAACTTTATTGAGGTATAATTGACATGCAATAAACTGCATAGTTAGTGTACAATTGGATGGATTTTGACAGATGGACACCCATGAAACCATCACAATTAAGATGGTGAACATGTCACCCTCAAACATTCCCCTGTCTCTTTCTAATTCCCCCAGACAACTGATCCGCCTTCTGTCGCTAGCAATTAGCTTGCATTGTCTAGAGTTTTATATAAAGGATCCTACAGTAAGAACTCTCTTTTGGTCTGGCTTCTTTCATTCAGTATAATTATTCTGAGATTCATCCATGCTGTCTCCTGTATCAATAGTTCCTTTTTTTCTGAGTAATGTTTCACTTTGTCAATAGACCATGATTTGTGTTTTAGCCATTCTCCTATCAATGGGGATTCTTAGTATTTCCAGCTTTTAGCTATTACAAATACAGCTGCTCTGATTCTCTGTGTCAAGGTCTTAGTATAGACATAAGCTTTCTTTTCCCTTAGGTACATACCCAGGAGGAGAATAGTCAAATCATATGGTAGGTATGTGTTTAACTTCTCAGAAAGTGCTAAACTGCTTCCCACAGCCACATCATTTTACATTCCCACAACCAAACGTGGGAGTCCAGTTCTTCTACAACTTTATCAACAACGCTTGCTGTGGTTATTCTTTTTAATTTTAGCCATTTTAATACATATGTAGTTGTGTCTCATTGTGGGACATTGACGATGTGACATTGTGACATTGTAAATGTGTCTCATTTAATTTGCCTTTCCTTGATGATTAATGATGATGAGCATCTTTTCATGTGCTTATTTGCCATCCATGTGTCTTCTCTGGAGAAGTGTTTGTTCACATTTTTTGTCCATTTTTTTTATTGGGTTGTTTGTTTTCTTATTGAGTTTTGAGAGTTCTTTATATGCTCCATTATTACATATACGACTTGCAACTATTTTTTCCCAGTTTGTGGCTTGTCTTTTCATTCTCCTAACAGTTTCTTTCAAAGAGCAGAAGTTTTTCACTTTAAAGATGTCCAGTTTATCAGTATGTTTGTATGTGTGTGTGTGTGTTTGTTTTATTTTGTTTTGTTTGAGATAATGCTTTTGGAGTCATATGTAAGAAACTTTTGCTTAACCCAAGGTCATAAAGATTTTCTCCTATGTTTTCTTCTAGGAGTTTTATAGTTTTAGGTTTACATTTAGGTCTGTGACCCATTTTGAGTTCATATTTGTATACAATGCAAAGTATGGATGAAAGATTTTTTGTTTGTTTTGGCATATGGATATACAATTTTTCTAGCACTATTGGTTGAAAAGATTTTCTTTTCTCCACTGAAGTGCCTTTAAATACTTTCCAACAATCAAATGTCCACGTATGCATAGATCTGTTTCTAGACTCTCCGCACTGTCCCATTGATCTACTTGCCTTCCTTTATGGCAATAACACACTGTCTTGATTACTATAGCTTTATAATAAGCCTTGAAATTACGTATTGTTAGTCCTCCAATTTTGTTCTTTTTTTCTAAAGTTGTTTTGTTGTTCAAGATCCTTTGCATTTCCAGGCCTACCAAAAAACATCTGCAGAGATTTTGATTGGAATTACATTAAAACTATAGACTGATTTGGAGAGAATTGACATTTTAACAATATTGAGTCTTCTGACCCATGAACAAGATCTCTCTCTCTATTCAATTAGATTGTCTTTAATTTCTCATAGCAATGTTTTATAGTTTTCATTGTACAGGTTTTTCATATGGTTTGTCATATTTACTCCCAGTTTGTATTTTTGTGTTATTGTAAGTGGAATTGCCTTTTTAATTTCAATTTCTCAGTATTTGTTGCTGGTATATAGAAATACAGTTTACTTTGAATATTGATCTTGTATCCTGTAATTTGCTAAATTCACTTATTATAGTAGCTTTTTTTGTAGATTCTACTACTTTTTTTGCCTACAAATAAAATTAATTTTACTTCTTCTGATCTGGATTTATTGATAGATAAGTAATATAAATAAATAGATAATAATAACCTTCTATTAACTTTTCTTGCCTTATAGCTCTTGCCAGGACTTCCAGTACAAGGTTGAATAGAAGCTGTGAGAGCAGACACCTTTGTCTTGTTCACGACGATGGAGAGGGAGCATCCACGCTTGCAGCACTGAGCATGACGTCAGCTGTGGTTTTTTCATAGATGCCTAGAGTTTCTCTTTTTCTTAATCAGGAATGGATGTTAAATTTTTTCAAAGGCTTATTCTGCATCTGTTGAGGTGGTCATATGGGTTGTTTTCTTATTTAGTTTGTTAATACGGTGATTTAAATTGATTGACTTTTGACTATTAAACCAGCTTTGCATTTCTGGGATAAACTCTTCCTGGTCACAGTGCATTATCCTTTATATGTATAGTTAGATTTGATTTGCAAAGGTTTTGTTTGGAATTTTTTCATCTAAGTTCATGAGGCATATTGCTTTGTAATTTTCTTTCCTTATAATATCCTTGTTTAGTTTTGTTATCACGGTAATACTGACTTCATAGAATGAGTGGGAAGTGTTCAATTTTCCTTATTCAGATGATTATAGATTTCTGATGAGATGTATTCTATAGTAAAAAAATGAAATAAATTTTAGACTCACTCAGTGGTCATATTGTTAGAAAATTATTGGCATTGTAATTTTGAAACAAATACAGGTATGTTGTAAGAGAAAACAAAATACAACCCCATTAATCTTGTTAGAAACCAATATTTTCTGCATAAGAGAAAAGATATACAAATATAAAAAGCAATGAAGGTAAGTAAAAATCTTATTTTCTTTTTTTTTTTTTTACAACTTTATTAAGGTATAATGTACTAATTAGTTACAAGGAGGAAAGAGGTGACTTTATAGTGGAGAAGCTGGCTGCACCCACCTTAACCAAGTGATCAAAATAAACCAAGTGATCAAAATAAACCTCATCAGTCATGAGACACAGAAATCGTGTGCGCCTGATGGGATGTCATAAGAACACAGCCTCACTGTTGGGAACCTGGAGCATTAGCCCCACCTGAACTGGAGCATCCTACAAAATAACTGGCCATCATCTTCAAAAGTGCCAAAGTCAGAAATCAGAGATAGAGTGAAGAACTGTTCCAGACCGAAGGAGAGAGGAAAAGAAAATGACCTACAACCCAAGGCTGATTCTGATCTGGAACCTTTTGCTAGAGAGGAAATTATTGGGGCAGTTGGTGAAACTCCTATAGAGTCTGTGGATCAGGCGGCTGTGATGGACCGTGCTAGTTTCTGACCTCGATGGTTACGGCATCGTGGCTACAAGGAGCACATCCCGGCTGCCAGGAAGTGCACACCAAAGTTTTGGGGGGTCCTGGGGATCAGACCGGCAGCTCGCTCCCTTTTGTTTTCAGGAATGAAAAGTTATTTGTACTGTACTTCCAATGTTTGTGAATGTTTGTCATTATTTGAAAAATAAATGTACTTTCCCCAATTCTCTTTCCCCAAAAACTTGCGATTCCTGAGTGCAGCTATGCTAGAAAATAGCCCTACAGCTCTCCTGTCCAGAAATAGAAAAAAGAAAGCAATTCTTTGCCATTTCTCACATATCCCGACCACGCCTCTGCTCCTTAGTGTCCATGCATGATTACACGTGTTCAAGGGTAATGTGTATCCTGATTTTAAACCACCACATCATTTTCGGGTGTTTTTTCACTTTTCTAAAATCCGGATGTCCTGGAGCGTCTTCACCAGGTTACACTAGTAATTCCTCATTTCCAAATGCGGGGTGGCTCCTTCCCAAGTCCTCCGGGCAGTGACGCAAGCACACGTGGAGAGCTGCCTCGGATGCTGGAGTAACTGCAGGACCTCCGAGGACAGTGTGACTGCAGTTTCTCCGATGAAGTCCTTCCTCAGGGCAGCTGTGAAATTACATGTAATTAATTGGCAGGCCCCTTTGGGAACATAAAAGAACAGCTATTTTTAAAATGTTGGTATCCACCAGCAGACTCCATCAGCTACCCCACAGAAACCCGGGCCTTAGGGCACATGGCTTCACTAAGAACTCCTGTCACCTCCATCAATGCACCAAGGAGAAAGGGTCCTACATACCAGCCAGCTCTGGTTAAAAACACCCACTGATGTAAACTGTACTCTAATGAATCGCAAAAGGTTCCCAAATGCTCCCTGGCGTGCTAGTTCCAGCAGGGTCGCAGTCACAGGCGTCTCTGTAAACTCTGCTTGAGAATTAAGCTTGTAGCAGAAAATAATACCATAGGAAGGAGTTATTTCTCACTAGTAACGTGGAATTAGCTCTAGTACAAAAGCAACTTAATAGCAATAATAATAACTTAATAACCAGGTTGCTAAAAAAAAGAAACATTTATCTGAGATTACCAAATTGTATAAAGAAAGGCAAAGTGATTCAGGTAAACACTGAATAAATTCAAGACAATCCTCTCCTTTTGAGTAAATTTGGGGATCTGATTAGTGCATGTTGGTTGATTATACTGATGGAATTGCTTCATTTTTGTATCAGAACAGATCCCACCTGCATGGAAAATAAGCCCTTCAGATGAGCCTTAACATGGCCTGTGTGATTTGCTCAGGGCTCTGCCATTTTAAGATGCGGGCAGAAGGTAAAACTGAGGTTTTCCAAGTGTAGTTTGGTTTTCTGAAAGGAAAAACAATCCATGCAGAGCTCCCAGCCCCGCCGAGCATGGATCCTTTCCTCCTCCCCACCGCGGAAGCTACAGGTCTCATCCCACCCCCCAGAGCTGCTGCTTATCAAGCCCCTCTTCCTTGTTGCACCCTCAGTTTACCAACATGCTCAAGCACTCCCCACTGTGAAGACACTCTCCCTCAGCCCCACAGTTTCTCCACGGTATTGCCTTGTCTGCCACAATTTTTTTTAATTATTTTACTGAGGTCATATTGGTTTATAATATTGTATAATTTCAGGTGTACATTATTATATATCAGTTTCTGTATAGACTGCATTGTGCTCGCCACTGATAGTCTGGTTTCTATCTGTCACCATACATATGTGCCCCTGTACCCCTTTCGCCCATCCCTCACCCCCTTCCCCTCTGGTAACCACTAATCTGTTCTCTTTATCCCTGTGTTTATCTTCCACATATGAGTGAAATCACACGGTGTTTGTCTTTCTCTGTCTGGCTTATTTCACTTAGCATAATACCCTCAAGGTCCATCCATGTTGTTGCAAATGGAATGATTTTGTCTTTTTTATGGCTGAGTAGTGTTCCATCATGTATATGTGTACCACATCTTCTTTATCCATCCATTGCTTGATGGGCACTTGGGTTGCTTCCACATCTTGGCTATTGTGAATAAGGCTGCAATGAACACAGGGGTGCATGGATCTCTCTGTATTGTTGATTTCATGTTCTTTGGATAAATATCCAGTAGTGGGACAGCTGGCTCATATGGTATTTCTATTTTTAATTTTTGAGAAATTTCCCTGTTTTTCATAGTGACTGCACTAGTTTGCACTCCCACCAACAGTGTATGAGGGATCCCTTTTCTCCACATCCTCTCCAATAATTGTTATTTTTTTGTCTTGTTAATTACAGCCATTCCAATGGGTGTAAGGTGCTATCTCATTTTTGATTTGCATTTCCCTAATAATTAGTGGTGTTGAACATCTTTCCATGTGCCTGTTGGCCAACTGGATGTCTTCTTTGGAAAACTATCTGTTCCTATCCTTTCCCCTTTTTTTGATTGGGTTGTTTGGTTTTTTATTGTTGAGTTGTATGAGTTCTTTATATATTTTGGAAATTAACACCTTGTTGGATACATGATTTGCAAGTATTTTCTCCCAGTTGGTGGGTTGTCTTTTTGTTATACATATATATATGTTTTATTTCTCATTCCTTTACCCATTGCAGTCTGGTTTCCTCTCCACCACTTTATAGTGTTCACCCTAAGATTAGATTCCGATTGTCTAGTTTAGTTGATTTCTCTGGTTGGTTTCTTTGCCTCCTCTGATTGTCTTGACCACCAGCTACCTCCTGAACCTCCACCCTCTTGTGGCTTCCCTCGGGACTCCCCTCTTTCTTTGTTAAGCAGAGTCTCTCCTCCTGCTCCTTATGACTGCCCCTCCCCCAGCTGTCCCTTGCACACTGGGGATCCCCAGGTTTCTTCCTAGATTCTCTGCTCTTCTTGTTTTGTGCACTAATGGTGAGGGATCTCATCCTCTGGGCTGATGGCTTCCAGATCATGGTCTGTATCCCCAAGTTCTCTGAGTTCCATGCCATGTATCCAAGTATTGGCTAGGCATTTGCATCTCGATGTGCCTCGACCCCTCAAACTCAACACATCCCAGATAAAATTCAATACTTTCTTCCTCACACCTTTTATGACCCTGGTATTCTTGATCCTGAGTATTGGTTTCACCAGTCCCCCATCTCAAAAGCTAGAAATCCAGGCCTAGTCAGTCACAGGGCCCCGTCGTCTATACCTCGCAGAAGACTTGTGTCTCCTGGTCTCCATAACCACCTGTTCTGCTTTAGTTCACACCCTCTTCATCTTCCCTCAGGCCATCCTTAGCAGTTACAGTGAGCCCCCCACTGCCTCCCCTTCACCTACACTCTGGTCCTGCCAGGAGCTGAATCATCACAGTCCCCTGTGGGTCATCTCACAATGAAACATGGTGTGGTTGTGTCTTCCAAAGCTGTGGAGAGTTCAGCACAGATAAGGACTGAGGAAACCCCCTCCGAAATCAGACTGCCCAACCCCAGGGGCCATCAGGGCCCACCTCGAGCTTCTGTAGCTGTTCTCACTCTGCCTCGCCTGGGTTTGAAGGCGCCCGTCAAATCCACTGATGCTCTTTCCTCTGGTCTCCACGTCGTCGGCTTCATAATCAAATTCTCCTGCATCTACCACTTCAGTTGACAACTGCTCTGGGACATGAGATTATTTTTAATTTGATGTTCCCCAAGATACTACCTCCCGGGTTGTTGCCCACCCCACCCTTGGTCCCATTAGCTTGGTCCAAACCCAAACCTCATCCCCTCGGAGCCAGCTGCACTGTCCCCATTCAGGGCGGGTAAGCAGCTCCTGTGGGTGGACCACTCTGCTCCTCACAGCACCCATTCAGGTTATTCCCACTCTCCTCAAGCCTCAAATGCCAAGGCCTCCCCTTCTCGCCTTAGTGGGTGACATGGACTCCGACTTGGTGGAAAATTCCCTCAACTCTCCTCTTTTGGCCTTGAAATGTCCATTTGTTCTTGCACATGCTCCCTTCCTCAAGCCTGCCTCTGAGAGGATGTGTTCCTCTCTCCCCTCACATATCCCTCATGTCGATTCCTGTAATCTGGCCCCTCCCCCTCCCCCACTTCCTGTGTGTTTGTGCAGACTCCTGTCAGCCTTTTCCTCCCTCCTTACAAAAACAAGGAGTTTCTCCCGTCCTGACAAAAAGCCTTTCCCTCCACCCTGCCTTCCTCTCTTCTTCCCTTTTTCCATAACATTTAAAGCTAACGTGCTAGTCTATTCCTAACATCTACATGTCCTCACCACCCACCAAGGACTTAACTACTAGCTGCGGTCTGAATGTTGTCTCTACTACGGTACGAAAATTATTCTTCTAAAAACAACCAACACATCTAAGACCATCTCACATATGATCATAAAAATATAATGAAGCTTCGGGGCTGGCCCGGTGGCATAGTGGTTAAGTTCACACACTCTGCTTCAGCGGCCTGGGGTTCGCAGGTTCGGATCCTGGGCATGGACCTACCCACCACTGATCAAGCCATGCTGTGGCAGCGTCCCTTATAAAGTAGAGGAAGGTGGGCACAGATGTTAGCCCAAGGCTGATCTTCCTCAGAAAAAAGAGGAGGATTGGCAACAGATGTTAGCTCAGGGCTAATCTTCCTCACATATATTTACGAAGCTTTGTGTTCTTGTCTGGCAGTAGAGATGAATTTTGTGCAATTTTTCAATACAAATTTAAAACAGTGTGATATAAAGTGTCAATAGAGTCTCACCTTACGCACAAAGATTGAAATGATTGACATAATACAAATCCAAAAGTAAAAGAAGTGTGAAGAATCTCATCATCCCAAAGCTGCTGGGAGGAGTACATTGTAGCTGGTTTGTGCCTCAGCAGCACTTTTTAGCTGGTAAACAAAAATCCTGCCGCCCTTTGTTAGGAGACTTGAATTACATGAGTGCTGGAGGGTAGGAACTCGGGCCCTCTCCTCAGAGAAGGTGCCCAACAGAGCTGGAATGAAAAAGGAAAAAATGTCATCAAAGCCTGCATTTGAACCCTGGTCCTGAGTCCCAACCAGCAGGAAGGAAGGAGAGATTGAAGGAGAGGATGGAGGAGGAAGGTTCCAGGGCCCTAGTCCCAGATACAGCAGCTCCAGATAAAGTGGCGCAGCCCCACGATAGGCCTGCTGTGTCATGCATATTGAAAATGCTGCTGCTCACCCTTCTTAGAGCACCAATGGAAGAGCAATCTGGAAATAAGAAAAGCAACTACTTTCATGACAAAAATCAGCAGGAGAGACTAGACCTTGATTCAGAACGACCCCAGTGACAGCAAGTTTGCAGGAAAGCTCGTCTGCACAGACAGGCTTGGTGCTCAGTGAGCAACTTTAGGCAGTCATGTCTGGTGGTTTTTCTTTTCCCAAATGTAGTATCTGACCCAAATCAGGTGTTCAATAATTCCTCATTGAATGTCTAACGGAATCTGCTAATTAGCAAGTACAATGATTTTTTCTCTCTAATAACAGAAACAAAAATCAGGGTAGCTTAGCAGCCAGAGGAGCTTAGTGAATTCAGAATTAGCAAGCATCATCTTCTCATCTCTGATGCTTGTTTTTTAACTGTGAATTAACCTACTCATATCTTAATTATCGTGAAAGTTAATCAATTGTAGAAATGAGCTAGGCAAACAACTGGACCAGAAGTTATGGGGCAATGTCATTGCATGTTGAAAGGTTTATAAAAGCAGTTTGTGTTCTAAGAAGCCGGTGTCACAGGAATGAAGTCCAGGTGGGGCTAATCAAAGGGGTTGCTTGGCAGTCCCAATCCCATGCCATCACCCTGTAGCTGTAGACTAACCTGTACGGTGGGCTGTGGTGTGAGCCAGTGGCTCAGGGGGACGCATCATAACAGCAGACCCTCCCAGCCGAGCGTCCCACACTCCCTCCTTCCTGGGGTCTGTTCCTCAGAGAAGATGCCCCACGGAGCCAGAACAAGGAAGGAAAAATGTTATCAAAGCCTGCATTTGAACCCTGGACCTGAGTCCCGACCAGCAGGAAGGAAGGAATGAGTGAGGGAGGGGATGGAGGAGGAAGGTTCTGCGGCCAGCAGAACAGAGAAGAGAAGGATGTCCTGCAGGTGCTGGTCAGTGGCGGCTTCTCCCAACATATGGTCAGGAGGGCGGGTGGGGCCCGACTTTCGCAGTTTGTGACTTGCTAGGAGTACAAGAAGTTTTGAGTCATATTTGCACAAGGAAGTCAGGTTCCTTTGGTACCTTTTCGGGTATCTTTTGTCTGCGTCCCTTCCGTTTCATGCCTCCCGTGTGCACACCAGGGGGCGCCCTGCCCACACCAAGGGGAGCTGACCCTGCGGAGGACAGTACTGTGCTCTGAAGCTGCCAAGAGCCACAGCCTACCCAGCCGTGTTCGTTGAAATCAGACTCGCGTTTCTGACTGACGTCACAGCACTTACAGTTTCTAAGTGCTCTGATTTTTAGGAACAAGCCTGTTTGGGGGGCTTGTCCTTAAGGATATGGCCTTACTGTTTCCATTAGGTCGGGACAAACTGCAGGGTCTGAGTAGGTGACCTCTCCGAGGAATGTGCAGGGGAATCCTGCCAAAGGACAAGGACAGTCCTGGGCTGGCCATGCGGAGCAGGCGTCTCCAAGTGTCAGCTCCCGACGACAAGTGTTACCCAAGGGAGAGTCCTCATCTCTCTCTGCACCAGCTCAGCCTTTTATTAAAACCCAACATTCCAAATAAAGCAGTAAAGACACGATTTGAATCCAGGGCATCAATTTTCAATCTACTGGATTAGGAAAACTTTAAAACACCACAGAGTGCTCTCTGGGCTGGGGTTCAGCCAACCTGTCATCCTCGTCCCTGCTTTAACAGTGGTTTGGAAAGCAGATGGCAAAGCTACGGAAGTGGTTATGTCCCTTCACCTATTACACACATTTCAAGGACTCTAACCTGAGGATAAAAATTCTACATATGGAAAAATCACTATACATAAAGATGTTCAGGGAGGTGCTATTTCTAATAGAACTAGTTCAAAAGCTCTTTGAAAGCCTTAAACTAGGGGTGAACCCTGTACCTCCTCTGAACAGAACATTGTCCAGACATTAAGATCATGGTTCCTGTTGTATGGAGCCTGCAAGATGCTCCACATTGCATTTGCAACTACGTAAAATACAAGCTTCGTGAATCAAAGCCGGAAGAATTTAAACCAAAATACTAGTATTCCAAAAACGAGATTCTAGCTCTTTTTTGGTGGGCTTGCTAAATTTTATGTGACAGGCTTGTATTTTATTTTATGATTAAAAATAAATGGAATTTACTTCTTTTTTTAATTTTTAAAATACATTTTAGATTATATTATTGTGAGAATGTTGAATGTTGTTCAATAGAAAGCCAAAATCTACCAAGACTAATTTTATACCTCTAATTTTGCTTGAGAAGGAGCCCTGGCTAGAAGTGACGATACACAGCGTGGCAATAAAATAAAGAGCCGTGGCTAGTGACGGAGTGTGAGGTCCAGACCCCCAGCCCGGCATGCGCCCGGCACCATCACTCATCCCGAGAGGAATCCCAGGCGAGTGATCGAACTTTGCATCAGTTTCTCCATCTGTAACAAGAGGTTGGAAAACCCCACACTTTGCAAGTCTTTTTGTAAAGACTCAAAAGAAATAATTCGTGTTAAAACTTTCATATAAAATAAGATTATTTATTTATTAAACATTTCTTTGTCCCATCAAAACACATTAAGCATCAGTCAGTGTGTTCAGCACTGGGGAGATGAAGACGAATAAGAGACATCACTTCTTCCCTAAAGCGATTTACAAAATCCTTCTGGAAAAGCCAAACAGACAATCACCACCTGCGTATGACATCAGGTGCCTTTTCTCCATGAGGATATGTTAACCACGTGTTTAGATTTGCAGAATCAACTTTATAGTAGCTTCATATCACCACTGTTCTGAGGTAATTTTTTTATTTTTAAATGTGTGCTTTTTAAAATTAATGCCTGGATTTTTTGGTGACCACCATTGTTCTCTTGGAAAAAAGAAGTACTTTCCATTTTAAAGAAAAAAATGTCTTTGAAATTTTGTCATATGTGTTTACATGCTTCAAGTGGCAAATAAGGAACACAAATTAGTATCCATGTTTCCAAATAAATTTGGGTAAGGATGCCACACATGTGGGTAGTCCTACTCTCCTGTCCTTAGTCCCATGGGGCACTATTTGCCTTCTCTGCCCTTGAACCAGATGCCCTAAGGGTCATTCCTTGTCCCTGGCTCTTTATTTATTTCAACATAGTGAGAAATTGCGCTTTATGTTCTACCTAAAAACACAGACATTCCAGCACTCAGAATCATTAGAGAGCAGAATACAGCTGAGGAAAGGAAACCAAAGCTTGCCGATTTGTTTTTTGAGTCGTAGGCGAGGTTTATCTCTAGAAAAAGACCCAAGTTACTTGTGTGGTGACTCCAGGAGCTTCCCCATTGGTTGGGAAATCCTATGGAGAAAGTTCTTCTATCCATTCCCAGAACTGTGTCATCCCATTTCAAAGCACATCAACCTCTTCTTCAAAACCCCAGTTGCCTATAATAATAAACACAGAAAGTCGTGTTTTATGTGTCGTTGTCATGAGTCATAGCGTTCTATCAGTGATAAACAGAGGCAGATGAACTCTCTCCTCCCTCTGCCCAGGTGAAGGAAAGAGGAAAACGCAGACAGCGTTTCTGTGCTTTTTTATTGCAAGAAAAGCATCTGGGTCCTGGAGGGGCAGGGACCTGGGACCCCCACCACCTGGAGCTCCTCCTTCAACGCTACCACCCATCGCCACCACGGGGAAGAATCAATTCCAGTGACACCGAGCAGCAGAACGGATCCAAGTACAGCCCCACTTCACCTGAGAAACAGTTTGATTCACAAGAATTCACTTGCCAGCTAGCGGAGCAGAAGGTGTCCTTCTGTCCCTTGAAGTGTTCCATGACGAGACCAAGACGAACCATCCCTCCAGGCTAACGTTTACCTTCCGCAGTAGCTGCCACGTGGGCCCGAAGACGGAACCCTCCCCTGCTTTGGTCCCTGCCCCGTGGCCAGGAGAGAGCAGACCCATCAGAGGATCCCCCCCCCCGCCCCGGAACAAGGGGCTTCAGTGTATGTTCTGTGAAGGAGGGGGTGCAGTGTTTTTGATTCAGCCCTGTTAATAGTTTTTAACCAGAGTTTACAAGAAAGAAAAAGAATTTCTTTAGAGTAACTTGTCACAGAATAGATGGACTTACAAAGGAGAATGACTAAAGGCCCAGGTTCATCGTGTGCAGGCCCCTACAAGGGTGAGCTTAGGGCCGCACCAAGCTCAGCGCTAGAGCGCCCTTCAGAGGCGGGGCTCCAGCCCTGCACCCCCGCTGCAGACCTGCTCCGCTGGTCAGCTGTCGATGGCAGGCTCAGCAAACTTCGGACAGCAGGCTGAATCCAGCCCACCAGCTATTACTGTACAGCTGTGAGCTGAGAATGATTTTTAGATCTTAGAGGGGTTGAGAATCAATGAAAACAAGAACATTCCATGACATATGAAAATTATGTGAAATTCAAATGTCCATATCCATTAACAAAGTTCTGAATTTCATCAATAAAAATTTGTGGAAATGTGCTTTCTCTCTAGTCACCTAAAGGCCTACATGATATCCTCAATTTCGTCTCTTGCGCCCAGATGACTAAAATTCTTCCTCTCCGACCCCCCCACGGAATGAGTTTGCCTCCCCCATCTGCGTAGGTGCAGCTGCTTGTTCCCCACACACTCCCCACTAGGGGGCCGCCTTCCCCCTGGGACGACTCCGCCCACAAGAAAATAACCCTCCGTAACTGTTGGAACACGCAGACTCTTAATTTTGGGCTCTGAGCAGACAGGAGCCAGTGCTCCGAATGCCGATCTTTTCCTCCCGGGCCTGTTCTGGTTCCCTTCCCTGTTCTAGAAGAAAGCTGTTTGTTTTTGCAGGATTTGTTTTTCTTGATAAGCAATGAGATAACATGGGATGGGATGGGTGTGGAAAAAGGACTTCAGCAAAATAAGTCAGATTGACACAAACTAAACTGGTGTTTTTGTTTTGTGGATGTTTTTCCTTCCATCTCAAACACTGGGCAGAAGTTGACGATGCCTTAGTTCTGCTCTCGGGCCACATTCTTTCAGATGGAATGAGGTATTCCGATAAAATCTAATGATGATGCTGTGTTTTGTTTTGTTTTTTCCAGTTGTCAGGAGAAAAAGTGATTTTCTCAACTTGAATTTTTTCTCCCAAAGCTTTTTCCATAAATCCTTGGCACATGGCATCACTCTCCCACCGGAGGCCTCCTCCTAAAGCAGAGACCCCCACAGTGGGCGAATGGGGGAGGCCCCCCATCACGGAGACCCTGAGGATGGACACCTTCCTCGGCCACGTGACTCCAGGCAGAGCAGGAAAAATCAGGCAAGGTTGGTGTCAGAATTTAATCCACACGACAGGAACACTGAGGCTATGATGTAGTTAAATGTAGCTAATGTCATGCAGCTAAAAGTCATCCTGGGCACCTGACAAGTTACAGCAAATCTTCCCTGAGGAGACACTTTTACCCGTTACAGCATTTTCCTCAAAGTTCAAAGAAACCGAAGTTTACAATCAAAAGCCGCTTAACTATGAGAAAAAAACACATTCTGAGCAAAATTTCAGCTGAGACAACCACCTACAGCATCAGATCCATAAAGATGACAGATGTTAAGTTTAAGTAGAGCACCATTTTTAAGGTATTTTTTTAAAGAAATGAAAGATTGAGAACATAATGGAAGAAAATAAAACTGTCATAACTGACAGGTTGGATCTTAAGAAGAACCAAATAAAACCCCTAGAAATGAAATATGTGGTTGAAATTAGCAATTCAAAGTACAGTTTAAACAGCACATTGAATATGTGAAGAATAACTTAATGAAGAATAACTTAATGAGAATAACTTAATATACCCATGCTGTAATGGGTAAAAGTGTCTTTTCAGGGAAGATTTGCTATAACTTTTGTCAGGTGCCCAGGACAACTTTTACCTACATGACATTGGATATATATCTGAAGATGTATCCAGGGACCACTTAAGATGAATTCTTAAGTCACAGAAAGATGAATAAACTTGACTATATTAAGTTAAGAACTTCTGCTTATCAAAACACAGTGTTAAGAGACAGAAAGAAAAAAAATGCTACACACCAGGAGAAGATATTTACAACCCATGTAACAGACACAGGCTTAGGAGGCAGAATTATAAACAGGACTGTGAAACAGTATGAAAAAAATTCACAACCCTTCAGAAAAATGGGCAAAAGACATGAGGCATTTCACAGACAAGGAACATGAACATCCAGTGTGTCATTGAAAAGATGCTTCACCTCATTACTATTCAAGGAAACAATTAAAACTACAATAAATAATATTTCACATTCAGCAAAATTGCAAAAGGTAACTGTGTTGGTGAGGAGATGGGCCAATGGAACCCTTCCTGCCCTGCAGGTGAGAGAGAAGGGTGGTCCCACCACGTTGGAAAGGATTTCATGTAACCAGTGACACTGACTGTGGGTGACGGATACAAAACAGCAGGTCCTCTCCTGAGCTTTATCTGAGGGAAACTCCTGCAGTGTTTTCCAGGTGTACGTGGAGGACACAGGTAAGAACTTTCAAAGCAACATTGAAATGGGGGGGGGGGGGGGGAGCTGCAGGCAAGAGTGGAATGGATCAATAAATTGTAGTGTAATCATAAAAGGAATCACTTTAGGGTAAAAACATAAATTAACTACTGCTACATGCATCAGCACAGATGGACTCCAAAACTTGATATTGAGTGAGAAATCGCAAGTTGTAGAAGAATAATAATGGCTTCCATTTATGTTCTAAGGGCTTCACCTATATTAACTCATTTAATATGACCACTCTAAGAAGTGCAGACTATGATTATCCATTTTACAGAGGGGGAAACTGAGGCACAGAGAAGTTAAATCGCACAGCTGTGAGCATTGGAGCAGAGACTGGAACCCAGCATTCAGGAGCTCTTAACTGCCCTGCCATGTCATACTCAAGAAAACCAAACTATATGATTCCATTTGTATAAATTTCAAAAATGGACAAAACCAACAACATATATGGGGAAAATCTTTAAAAAGGAAAAGTGGAGGAATGATAAACCCAAACTTGGGAGTAACTTCTTCCTCCCTTCGGAGTAGGGAGAAACATGATGGAGGGAGCTGTGGGAGACCTCGTTGCTTTTCAGCAATCGACTTCTTTTTCAGCTGGGTAGTGGGCACATGGGTGCTGCTTTTACTATTGTTCTCTAGACTCACAGACACATCCCTCACACTCCTGCTCCTTTACCAGTGGTTTCCAGTGGCCCCTCCCAGATGAGCCGGCCCCACCCCAGCAATGCCTGCTCTGCCTTCAGTGTCTCCCTTCAAATCTGACCCCAACGTGGGCAGATGACCTTCTCTCTGTTGCCCAGCATGGCTAAGACGAGCCCAGAGGATTGACTAAATGGAAGCAACAGATGGGAAATCAGCACAGAGAAGACCCTGAGACATGTGGCTTACTGGAAACAGCAGCTCCTAAACAGTCTCACTCGTTAGGACCAGGCTGGGGCCCAGAAATCTGCATTTGAACAAGCCTCCCGACTTAAGTCACCTGAAGCCAATTCTCAGGGTCTCCAAGACCAGAATTTGGGCATCACCAACCTAAAAAAGTGGCATGCAGCCAGGGTCTTCTCTTCCCAGTTTCATAGTTTTCATTTGCTCCAGTTTCTCCAGGAATTCAACAGTATTACTGAGCAGCTGCTGTTGACCAGGCTCTTCTCTAGGAAAGATGAATCAGTAGACAATGTTCCTAAGCCCGTGGGTGACAGAGGGCACTAATGTGTTGGCTACAAAGAAAATTGAGGCAGGATGTGGAAGGCAGGGGAGGCGCCTGCGACTCCGGCCCCAAGGAGGGCTCACTCCCTGGCTGAAATTCCCTGAGTCCAGGTGGGCGACCACTTCCACGTCCACTCATAGTGGCAGCCTGTCCAGGAGACCCCTTCCCTGGGGAATGACATCCCCTCCCCTGCAGGGCTCCCCAGGCACCAGTGTCCACACGATCGGGACAGGAGTGCTCTGTCCGCCCTGCTCCAGAGGATGCAGGGCTAGTTTCTGAGGCCCAGAGCCAGTCTGGAGCAGAGGACTCTGCCCGTCTGAGATTGCTTCCTTCTGTGCAGACTTGAGCAGCTGCCAGGCGTCACCCAGACACTCCCAGTGGGGTCGTCATCTCCTTGGTAGTCTCTGCGCCCACCCATTTCTGTAACTCGCCTCATCTCTTCAACACATCCTTGATGCTGCAGCTGATTAATGTCACAATAAAAGGTGTCCATGTCACTCAGCACCTCCACCCCTCTGTGGACTCCACGCCCTCCGCTCTTGCCTGGCCTCGCATCTGGAGACTGACATGTTGGTCTTAAACCTGAGCCACACCCGAGCTCCCTCCTCTCTCCGGGCGAGCCTGCCTTCCACACATCCTCATTTTCACACATGCTGTCCCCCCTGCCTGGAAGGCTGTTCATCCCTCAAGACTGAGCAGACTTGCTGAAAAGAAACAGAACGATTTCCTCCCTCCCCAAGGCAGAGATGACAGCTGGCTCTCTACCCTTACAGCGCGCTCTGTCCACACTTAGAGCTCCTCTTATGGGCACCGTGACTGTGCGGGGATGTCTCTCCCTCCTCCACGAGACTGTGAGTGTCCTGAGGATCTTTGAAGTCCCAGACCTGGCGGGGGTGGGGGGACCTGGCATGGAGAAGGTGCCACGGAACATCAAATGAGTGGACATGGCCAAGGCTCACTGCTGGGCTTGCTGGTCAACCTGTTTAGAAAATCGTATTGTTAGCACTAGTCCTCGACTTTACTCATCATAATTTTTTATGTACCCAAAAATGGTCCTTTGCAGTCAATGCTCCAATTGTCCATTGCTTTTCCTATTTTTAGAAATTAAACCATAATAAAGAACACTTCTAAAATCCTTTATGCAATCCCAGCCTCCTCATACCTCACACCCACAGCTTCCCTGGCGATGACAATAAAAAGTCTCCTTTAAAGACATCTGAGAAGGGGATTTCCCACTGCAAGGGAGGAAGCCCAGTCTGATGTTACCTTTTATGAGCTTCTGCAATCATATTAGCTTCTCCATACCTAGCACCTCTCATGCTCCTTCCAAGACATTCCACTTTCTCACCTGAGGTTTGGCTTCTCATTTCACACCATCCCAAGGTGGGCTCAGAGAGTCACCCAAAGGTTCCTCTTTTGAAGATTCTTCTGTTCAAATAAACCTCCACTGATAAACCCTGTTGGCTTTTGCAAATGCAATAACCTTGTGTTCGGAATATGTGTAGATCCTGCATCCCCCACTTGACTATACAGTTTCTGCGGTAGGTTTTCTTCTGGATTTTCACCTGTGTTTGTATTTATTTAAGATAAAAGATATTTGCTTATTAAAAGTGTGAGTCCAGTGACTGGCATAGAGTAAACATTCAAATGACAGTTGTTGTTTCTCTTACCATCTGGATTTTAAACTTCTCAAAGACAATGAGACCACCCTGTACCATGCTAATATTGCTCATAATAGCTAGTATTTCTTGAGTGCTTGTAAAGTAAGACCTTGTTCTAAGGACTTCACGTGTTTTAAGTCATTTATTCTTACAAACACTCCATGATGTGGGCACCTTTTGGGGACCAGTTTACAGATATAGAAATTGAGGCATTAAGGGCCCAACATCCCACAACTAGGAGGTGTCAGAGTTGGGATTCAAAGCCAGCATGGGTGGCTTAACGCATTTAATGCCTACAGCTGACTCATGACAAATACTGCTGACTCAGTTCTTTTTGGATCTTAAACACAATTTCTTCATATTCTTGGAGATGGAGAAAGCAGATTACTATCATTTATAATAACTCTAAGAAACGTGAAGACTTCTAACCCTAAAGTACTGTCTCTTCATGCAGTTTTATATACTTGCCTAAGAATTCCAATTTTTCCATAACTGGCGAGTACGGTGCCAAGGTGGTAGGGCCAAGAATTGTCATGAATCAGAATGCACATGTCTCCGCTATGTTCTATTACTCAAAGGGAAGTCAGGCAGTCAATCAACAACTTCACAATGAAATTGAGCCATAAGCCACGATTGTGGGAAGCACCATCTGAAGAGGACCTGCCCAGATTTTAACATGTTACTTGATTAATAAAATAACACTCCCTTTGCTAGAAAGCCTCTGGGTATTTGCACAACACTTTAAGACCAAAAGGAATAACTACATTGGCAGTTTAACTACCTAGTAAGTAAGCCAGCCTGCTAAGCTAAATCACCTCTCCCAGCATGGAGTTGTCAGAAACCTATCAGTGACACCCAAAATCACCATGAGCACATGAAGGTAACGTGAACAGATTCCATGGGTGAACACAGATCCCTTGCTGTGCCCAAGGTCCATGATACCCACTGAGCAGGAGCCACCCTGCAGGTTGGAGCTGAAAGGGGGTGGGGGTGAGACACACGAGCCCAGTATCTGACCTCGGGTGGTAACCACGACCCCACTGGTGAGACTCTGGCAGGGGGTCCCCACACCCCTGCACATCATTGTCACCTGGAGAGTTTCAGACAAGACCACTGCACAGGCCCTTCCTATGTCAAGAGAGGTTAAATTGTTTGAGGAAGGGAGGGGACTGACAAGCATCGGTAGGTTTTCAGAAGTCTTCCAGGTAATTGTATAACACACAGCCAGGGTGGAGGACCCTCGGAGAAGTGAAGAGAACAATGGGGCTCTGCTGGCTATGGCTAGACTGCTCAGGAATATCTACCAATTGTGCTGTGTCACCCATGTTGGTGTCACACCACAGTCCTCCCGTCTCCAGGACAGCCCTGGGCACCTCCCTGTTCTCCACTCGTGGGCCTATTTTCTCCACTATGCTTACCCCTGAATGTTATCTTTAATTAATATGAAAATGTTGGAGAGTGGCGATAAGTAGAAGAAGCAAAGCACACTAAATGACCCAGTTTGGGTTTTACACTTTGTGTTGTTTTTATCCTGAGTCCGTTGTGTCAAATTGGTTCTGCATCCTTTGCTGTGGGGAGAAGTCTATGGGCATGTAGCCCTGAGGGACCCTGAGTTGTTAGGGACACCCCTCCCAAGCACAGTGCATTGAAAACCGAGCCAGGAGTTCACCTGCACGAGAGCCACCAGCCATGAGGCAATAATGCTCCATCTTCTCACCCTGTATCAGCAGCAAGTCAGACACTTTCATATAGCGTGTTCCCCTCAGCGATCTGCCATTCACAGGATGGTTGAAAGCACATATTTTTCCTGGAAATTCTGTCTAGTTGCTTAGCATCTGAGATTCTAACTCAAGCCAATTCCATCTTTTCTATCAGAAGAACAAGATTTTGTGAGTTGTCAACACACAAAATTTCAGGTCCCCAGTGCATTCCGAAGAAGTCACCAGAATGGGAAGTCAAGCTCACTGTTCTGTCCAAAAGTGATTGTGTTTCCCCCACCCAAAATAAAATGCAAGAAGTGGGACCAGCCCACAGAGAAACAAAACAAGCCCATTTAGGGCCAAGGTGGCCACGGAGCAGCTGTCAACCTGTCACACTTGAGCACTTATCCTGGCCTGCTGCCCAGCAGGGAATTAGTCTTTGAAGACTTCAGACTTCTCAACAAACAGAAGCCTCTTCTGGAGCTCGAGTGTGAGGGAGCTGAGTGGGCCCAGCCACTGTGAAGGGGTGTGTTTGGACTGAATGGGCCACGTGTGCCAACTCATTGGACCTGGGCGTCAGGAGAATCATGTTCAAATGTGTCACACTAAAATGTGATGAGAAATTAATAAAGCCACATGTGTAGAGAACTTTCCAAAAGGAGCCAAACGTATGCAGTAGTTTAGTTACTTGATCAAGAGAGGAAAGTGGGAGAGCGGATGAGCGTTGGTATTAATGGGGACAATTCCTGTCTGAGATGAAAGAGTTCTGGAGGTGGATGGTGGTGATGGGTGCACAACGATCTGAATGTGCTCAATGCCACTGAGCCGTGGCATTAAAGTGGTAAATTTTATGTTATGCATGTTTTACCACAATAATATATATGTATATGTTAGAAACATAGAGAGAGAACAACAAAATTACCCTTATTATTTTTTGGTAAATAAATTGATATTAGTCAATCATTCAACTGCTAAAGAGGAAAAAATAAAGAAAATGTATTTCTCTAAGAGTTTTCTATTTGGAAAGTGCTTTGGAGTCCCACACGCTTCACACCTTTGGGGCTGGGACTCTGTGTAGGAGACACCCTTGATGCAAGGGGAACCAAAGCACAGTTTCTCCAGGGACAGTCACAGAGTGTCTATGAAATTCATGACATTTGAAAATTCATAATAAAATTCTTTTCCTTTCAGTTTTCTAGCAGGACATACTGTTGACAAAATGTTCCATGTTTTTCTACATTTATTTAAGCTCAGATAAACTTTAATTTCATAATGGATTTAAGTGGTTTTTGAACACGTGGTCTGGAAGATTGAGGTAACCCTCCTGGCCTGAGCTCCTGACTTCAGTGTCTACTTGTGAGGAGCGCTCCTAAACATGGCATAAACACAAGATGGAATAAAACAGAAATTAGGACTGGAAGCAGAAAATACACCTTAGTGGTTTGGGTTATGTAAGGACATAGGATGGAGAATAGGAGGGAAGAATTTTTAATGAGAGCAAAATTAAGCAGTGATGTAAACAAGACCCCCAGTCCCCAGATCCCATGAGACTAAACATTCAAGAGGACTTAGTGGCTGGAAGAATCGTCCACAAAGAGGTCTCAGTCAGGAAGAGGAAAAAGAAGTGATAACAGCATGTGACCAGAGCCACTTGGGGAGGCTCAGGCCCCAGATGGCAGGAAAGAGGCAGCTCCATAGAAGAAAACACAGGATGAGCAGGTCTTGCCTGGGGATCTCTGGAAGGACTTGAAGCCAAGGGGCCCCCTCAGTCAGCAGAAGGGACCCTGGCAGTGGTGAGGTTGAAACTAGGAGGGACCAGGCCGAAGGAGATCTCCAGGGAGGTGTTTGGGCTTCACCCCAGAGACTTCAGCACCGCGTGGCCTGATTAGTATGCATGTCTGGATCCCACCAGGTGCCCCGGGAACCAGGCAGATGACCAGCCACTGATGACAGAGGTGGATGTGCACCTGTTTGGGAAGGTATTTTCCCACAGAGAATCTTAGGAGCATCAGCAGAGGCATTCTATGCAATTCCTTTTCTTCTTTTTCTTGGTGAAAAATGGAATTACTGGGTTTGGACAACAGAGGTTCTAACTGGGAGGTATGATTTCCAAGTCCGTATCTCAGACTGCGTGATTATCTGTCTCCCCACGTACCGACTCTGCGTCAGACACTCCTGGGTCCACGTCTGCTCTAACACAGGTCTCGAGTCCGTTACCAAAATTCAGCATCTTCACTGTGTAATGAGAAGACTAATGTATATTCATAGGTGACTTGTGAGGAATCAACAAACTAATATTTACAAAATGTAGCACTTGGTATCTAGTAAATGCCTAATAAGTTAAGAGAAAAATACAGTCTAAAAGTTAAAAGACTATGCAGAGAACTTAATTTCCTTTAATTCTTTGTTTTTCAAGATTATCTAAGTAATTCTTTAATATTTATATTTAGTTGATTTCGTGAAGTTATAATTTTTTAATTAATGGAAATTTTTAAAAATGATAATATTCAGATGTTGCAAGATTGTGTGAAAATGGCCAGGTCTCCACACTGCTGGTGAAAGTGTTAATCATCACAGACTTCCTAAGGGGCCACTTTTCCAGGACACGTGAGCAATTCTCTTTTTGTGTGTTTATCTCAAAGACATACATATGGAGATGAACTAATATATAGCTTCCAATGGACACGTAACAGCAAGTGTACTACGCACACCCACGATGGAGCAGAGAATTTCACATAAATAACTGTTGGCCATGTATTAAAGGGAAAAGATATCATGAGCCACTGAGATCTTGCGGAGGCAGCAGCTGCAGAAACCAGGTGACCCTAGAGGCTGGGACCCGGCAGGCAGGAGGGTGCCCCGAGGTGCGTGCCAGTGGGGAGAGGGCACGCGGGGGTCCCCCGCTCCTTCTGGAGTCAGGGTGAAGAAGGGCCTGTGGGGTGGCGGAGCAGGGGGCACACAGGAAGGAGAGCAATCCTTCTCTTTCTCAACACCTGCCAGGGCCTCACTGGCGAATTCAGAGGACTCAGATTCGGAGGACTTGGCTCTTTTCGTTGTTGATCTTGATGCTCTGAACAAAATGCAACACTGCACACCTTCTTCTAGAACGGCTAAAATAGAGATCAACCACACCGAGCTCTGCCCAGGATGTGCAGCGGCAGGAGCTCTCCCGCACGCAGGTAGAGAGTAAAATGCAGGGCCACTTTGAAAACTGGCAGTTTCTTAAGAAGGGCAGAGTATGTCCACCCTCTGACCTGGCCCTTTCTCTCCTACATGTCCCTCCACTTCCTAGAGACATGGAAACAAGCGTCCACAAAAGTCCTGCACTAGAACAGACATGGCAGTTCCTTCATAACAGCCCAAACGCCCGTCAAGTGGTGAACAGATGGACAGGTTGTTGGTGTCGTCAGTGAAAGGATGAACAGCTGATACGTGTAAGATGGACAAACGTTAAAATCATTGTGCCAAGAGAGAAGGCAGAAACAAAAGAGCACGCGCTACCTGATTCCATAAAACAAAAGTGACAAAAGTAATATTTTAAAAGAATTGCCACGTGTGGCTGCTGCCATGCAGCGCTGGCGCAGACTGAATCGACACACTGTTGAAACGCGCAGTGGGCTCCCGGATGGCCTCCTTGCAGGACTTCAATGGTGAAAGGGCATTGGGGGAGATGCAGACACGGCAGGAAGGCAGAACGGTACGTGGAAGCAAAGGGCAAGCTCTGTGGGCAGCCCCCATCCCCGTTTCTGTTAAAGCCATCACGGGGGAATCCAAATGGTTCTTAGGAAAAGGACACAGACAGACCCACTCCAGGCCTCAGGGCCCCACGCAGGATTTCACTGTTGTTTTCAGATGACCTGCTTTGGTGCCAAGGAACGAATATCTCTTCTGTTTTGTTTTTCAAAAATAGCTCCAGGTTTGACTCATTCATAGCCCATTGTTGTCTGTGGTTTGAACAAAAAAGTCATTTTTTTCAAAAGTAAGTAAATTCACTTAGCACTGAATCTTAGAAGTTGTTTTCCTTGTGAGAAGCTTCTTTACAGACTCACGCTTCCAGAATGCTCTACATAAAATAGTGCTAATGGGTTAAAGATGTTGGTTGTCAGTGTTTTCAGTAGCAAAGGAGAATGACTCCAGACTACACACAATACCCTTGGACTGTTTAAAGTGGACCTGATTTTGTGGACATAAACATCAATGATATAGTGTCTGCAATTTAAAAAGTACTTAGCACAGACCAAGCGGTATGTCTTGGTTTAAATCCCCCTGGGGCAGCCAGTTGACACTCAAGGTGTCCCAGTCAGGGAGACACAGCCCCGGGGGTCAGCAGGCACCCCTCAGGAGGCCTCCTTGGTGGCATGCACTCAGCACCCCTGCTCTGGTAGGCAGGCTGAGGGTGCCCCCGGGAGGTGGAGGAAATCGACGGGCGATGAGAGCACTCTCCCAGCCACTCAGCTCCCTCAGGAAAGAGGTCTGAGGCTCTGGGCATGCGGCAGCCAAAACTCTGCCCCAGGAGTCTCATTCTGTCACTGCCCGCACTCCTGGGTGACTCTACCTCCTCCTCCAATCGGAGGGTTAGCTGAGATCTCCGCTCGTGTATCGTCACATCTGCCACAAGTGATCTCTGCACACAGGGCACTTATTCGGAACCCAGAGGAACACCTACAAGAACATCTGTGTGACGCGTGTGTGCCTACTTGCCAACAGATGTTTCCATGGGGGTGGGAATTCTGTCCGAGGCCTGGTGACAGGTGGTGGAAAGACATCTATAACTTTCTCCTCCCTCTGATTATCAGTGGCAACTGACATCTGTGGAAAATAATCTAATGGACGTTAATGATCCAATTGATTAGGTCAGTTTATGACACCAACCCAAGGTCTTCTGTTTCTTGGGCTATTCTGTTTGTTTCTGTTTGTAAGCTGTTAGTAAAGGCTGCACCTTGGACATCTGGGGCCTCCCCACGGGAGAACTGAAGAGGTGAAATGGTGTGAGGACTCCTTGCTCTCAGTGGCGACCTGGGGTGGAGGGCGATTATAAGGAAATGATGTCAGGATCCAGGTTCGCTTGAATAGACATCCGCACTGGCCAAGGAAAATAATAAATATGAGAAGACGCACTAGTGCACCCTAGAAGTCTCCTTTTCATTTTACACCACTTTCTTCCGGGCAATTTACAGATTACAGTCTCACCTTTTCAAAGCAGTTGGACACTTTTTGATACCAAGTTTGGCCCCAGGCAGCCCATGGACATGTGTGTTCAATACAGTCTGGGTCTTATGCCCAAAGAGAAGGTAGTTTGCTTCATCCCGACCCTTCCCTGGTAGGCATCGCTTTGAGTTGTTACATAGCAATTATCTTTAATTTTGTTGTGTAGCTGTGGACAGGTCTCTTCAGCAGGGTTGACTACAAGCCACATTATGCCTCAGGACAGTTACAATCCACCCAGTGGGAACCACGTGGACCAGCTCACTCCAGTGATGGCGGTTGTTAGGACTAAGGTGCGAGGGGCTGCAAACAGTAACCATTCCTAACTCACCTAGTCTGCAGGTGGAGAGAGCTGGCTTGAACTGCTTCCTGTAAGGACATGATCTAAAGCACAGGAGAATAATCAGCAAACTACTGTGCAACGTATAAGCCAACAATTAAACAGTTATTTAATTTAATCCAGTACAAAATTGTTTAAGAATTAAACTTGTACAATTAGATAAACTTGCCTCAAAGTTTCCTATTTCTCAAAGATGAAAATGTTTCCTTACTTTCCAGTCACAAATGAGTGTCTGGTTGTGACTGATGTTGTCGTGTGTGCTTTCCGGGACTCCCCAGCTGCAGGTGTGTGTAAGGAAAGGAGCATTTGATTCGGACACGTGCTCGGGATAGGATGCGTTCGGCAAGTGTGGATGGTCCACAGAAGACACCACACCAGCCTCTGCACTGACATCCGTCTTTATTTTCATTAATTTCAATGAACCTCTTTCCAAAATATGTAATTCCAACTTAAAGTCTACCTACTATAGTTAATTTCCTCTCATCACATAGGGATCTCACGCTGAACAAGTTTTCATTGTCAACGACCTCACACCTTACTGAGCTCTGCCCCTCACCTTACGTGGTCCCAGATTTCTTCTATCTTACATTATTTTTGACAGCCTCTCCCCACATCCTTAATATAGAGTTCTTACATACCTATAATAAATATACCAATTAAGTTTTGACAAAAGATTTGAACAGGGAAGTATCAAAGAAGGCGCACAGATATGTGATATACATAAAAAACCATGTTCAGTCTCAGTATTAATCTAAGAATCATATAAAATTGCGGGGAAAGTGTTAACGACAACTCCTTGTATTGGCAAGACCATTTTGGAGGGGGGGAGTGGGGAGGAAATAAGCACTTTTATTCAGGACGATTTAGAATGGTGAGAAAAAATTGATTATATAAATGTCCATTGACAGAGGATTAGTGAAATACATTACTGTATAATCACAAAATGGAATATATATACTAACATAGAAAATGGCAAAAAATTAAGTAAAAAAGATTTGATTTGCATTAAAAATTAAAGATAGAATGTATTCAAAACTGTGCAAACCAAGGTGGGATTTATGGACAATTTTCTCCTGCTCCATATTTACTTAACCATCATTACATATTTCTTTAATAATCAGCAAAAACTATAAGGTTATTTCCACATGCGAAGAGAAGATATTTCTGGTGGTGATGGCCCCAAAGCAGGGAGACTGTAGTAGCTCCCTCGTGACCAAATTAGCCCCAGACCGCTGTGTAATTAACATATTATTGATCTTCTTCCAAGACCCACCCCTGCAGGAGTGGACACACATCATAACCTGGACAGCAGAGTCTGAAAAGTGGCATAAAGTGCTAATGCCCACTTCATAGGAGCGGCAGGAGATTTGTGACATCGTGAAACGTACTCAGACAACGACATATAGACATTTTATAAGAAGCATATGGACAGCCAAGATCTGTCTGCACTGTGATATGCAATTGGAAGTGCGTAAAAGATAACTGCTAACCACCATTATCCAAATGATGGAGGGCCCTAGATAACAAAGTCATCTTCAGCATTAGCATTTACATGTAACGATGCATAAATTAAAGCTTCCCTTATTGTGGAATAATAAAATGTCACATAATGGAAGTTATAAGGCATCTTTATCTTCTTTAATTCAATACCTTCCTTACAAAAGGCAACAGATTTACCATTTTAATCCTGGAACATTAAAGTACAAAAATGAGAATGCATTATTATTGACTATAGGACAGAGTGTGTCTTTTTTTTTTAACAGATACACACACACACAAATATATTTTGCTGCCCATGCCTGCACTACTATGTGCCAATACAGGATGCTGCCCTCTCAAAAGTTCTGGGAACAAGTGACCTACCCCTCCAGGTGGTCATCAGGAAAGGAGTTAAGATTACAATATTACTGAAGTAATACTACTAAATGATGAATACAGGGAAAGAAAACAATGAAGAAAGAAAAGGAATCAGGATATGGCTTCATTGTTGAAATAAATAAGAAGTAGGACTGCTGGCAGTACAGAAGTGCATTTATTTGGCTCCTTGACTTGTGGCTTTAATATTGTAGAAATTCATTATGACTCTGCAAATCAGGTCATGCCAAATCAAGTCAAAACACCTGAGTCTGAAAGAGTGATATCATTTTATGGGGTTTATAGTGGCTGTAGGCAAAATATTACATGGAAATTTCAGTCCTGACATCTCTTCATTGCCTATTCCAATGAACTGCAAACTGTGCATGTTAGGTGCCTGCTCGTGGTTTTCACCCTGCTGAGCCCTTTCTTGGGGACAAGTGTCTTTGAAGTTCAGCAGAGCTTCATGTGCACAAGTCCTGTCTTCTTGCCGCTCCATTGAGACACAAGAATGGCAAGTATTACTTCCAAATAATTGAATCCACAGTTTACACTGAAAAGCCAAAATATAGAATATTCTTAAGGCAGCTCATGAATATCAAGAAACAATGAAAACTTTTACAAATTTAAATTCAGACTTAGTAAACCATCCTTTTCATTTTGCAAAACCAAATAAAGCATCACCATGTAACAAACTCCAGGATAACAAATGTGGGCCTCATCAGACAACCAAAACCACTGGCTTCAGGAGGAGTAAAGAGCACAAGGGTTATGCTGAGTCCATTCTCTGTGTGGAGCCACATGGCTCCAGCTCTGGGTGTGCTTTTCCAGCTTACCCCGTCGACATGGCACTGCCTCAAAGGTGGAGTGCCATCTCCCTCTTTAAACAGGTCTTTGGAATTGTCCAGAGTTGTGCATTACACAATACTGCTGGTGTCTTCTCCTAACCCTACAGGGAGGCAACTCCCATGACCACTAACGGCAGAACACCACAGCGGAGCTCCACGCCCGGGAACCACACAGACATGGAGCCAAATGAAGTGAACCTCCATTCTCCGAGCCCCAGACACACAGAGTCCTACCAAGAAGTCCTCACGGTGGGAAGATCATGACGTTCCGATCACTTTTGTGAGATTATTTTATAGACAGAGGGAATTCTGTCTGCTGAGTGATGCGCTGAAGCATACCTAACTGCATAATCCCCACCTAACTTTGGCTAAAATGTAATTATTAATTTAATACAATTGGTTTAACATGTAGACAGGCGAATATGTGTTTGCTACAACTTCATTAATGTGTCATTTCCTTTAGTCAAAATAAATAAGCCGCTATAGTCTTTACTGAGTCCTAGGTGAGGAATGCCTTTAACTTTCTTCACTTTTAAAATTTCTCTTGACTACTGTACAAATGTACAGTCCCAGCATGGACAGAGAGGCTTGAGGACAAAACTAAGTTGGTAGCTTTTATTTTGTAACTCAAAGAGAGTCACTAATTTAATTACACACGTAATGCTTATAGAAAAATAAAAATACAATAAGAAAAGAGATCAGTTCACCTATAATCCCTTTACCCAGATACAACTACTATTAATACTTTAAGTGTATAGCTTTTCACACTCTTTTATACACAACACACACACATTTTTAGTGGAGCCATAATGTTTTGTAACCTACTTTTTTTGTCTTAACCATATATCATGAACATTTTTCCGTGTCAACAACTTTACATTTACTTTAGAAAACTTCACCCCAGGATTCTAAAGTAAGTGATCAGTGTCAGGACAGACGAAAAGGTCAGAAGAAGAGATTGGAGGGCCCAGGAATAGCTCCAGGTGTACGGGTGATATATAAGAGAGACAGAATTTCAATTCAGTGGGAAGGGAAGTTTGTTTAAGAAAAGGTGATGGTGCCAGGATAATTAACTAATCAGATGGGGAAGATGATAGAATCCTGCATCACACCATATGCAAATGAATTCTGGGTGGATGAAAGATCTATGTGTAATATTAGGATACATGTAATATCAGAATAAAATTTATCAAAATCCTGACTTCATGTTGAAATGAGGGAGAGCTTTTTAAGTAAGACAGGAATCATAAAGACATAAAGAAAAAAAAGGAAAAGAATCAAGTATTAATATGTCAAGGATACCACAAAGTTGGAGAAAAACAGTAGATCGTGGGGAAAAAAAATATGTCCAAGACATATGCAAATGGTAGCCAGAACACACAAAAAGCTCCTCCCATTAATAAGATGAAGACGAACGGGCCGAGATGTGAGTGAGCCGTTCCCAGTGGAGGAAATGAGAGCTGCCGATGAGCACAGGACAACAGGCTCAGATTCACTGAGTCACAGCTTTGCACGTGGATGGGTACTGAGATACCATTTTTTACCACTTCAGTGAGAAACAAACATATTTTGAAAAGATGATCTTTAGTGTCAGCAATGATGCAGGACCTGGAGTTCACACTCTAACACACTGCTGGTGCTTGTCACAATCTTTCTGAGAGGCAATCTTGCAATATTAAGATAAAAACACAGATGCTCTCTGACATCAGAAACTCCACTTTTGAGAATATCACCGACAGAAATAAAGCAACAATACCGAGGCCATATGGATAAGGGTGCTCCTTGTAGCAGCGCGTATAGGAGAAATAAAAGGAAATAAGTGAATGTTCACCACTAGAAGAAGGGTTAACGTAATCCGTATATGGGAACGTCAGTTATCTGTTAAAAGAGTTGGATAATGATGGAACGAGAGAGTGGTGTGGATTGTAGGAGAAGGGAAGAGACGATATTGATGATGGGTTGGGAGGTGGATGACAGACAGATGGTAAATGACAGATGACAGGAGGATAGATAGGTGTGTGAAAGGTTTGATTCAGGGGAATGGAGAGACGACAGTAAATTTTCTTTACATATCTCTTGCATATCTATAATTCACTACTCATGCTGGATTAGGGCCCACCCTAGTGACCTCACTTTAACTTAATCACCACTTCAAAGACCCCATCTCCAAATACAGTCATGTTCTGAGCTCCTGGGTGTTAGGACTTCAACATGAGTTTTGGAGAACACAGTTGAATCCGTTAACACACTGCTTAGGTATAACAGGTATTTCCAAGTAGTTTACTAATGGTTAATATTTAATAGGGGTGATGTTTACTCACTTATTTAATAAAGTGGCATCCTCTTAAAAAGAGGTTAAAGACCAAAAGATCACTTATCTAGAGCATCAATTTTAATGATCTCACTTATTATATGTATATATCATACTTTATTCAACTGAGTTCTTTTGTACATCACTTCCAAATTTTGCCATTCTGAACAATGTTCAAACACATCCTTACAGATTTATCTTTGAACGTTCTCCTGATCACTTCTCTAGAATAAATTCCTAGAAGTGGATCCAAGACTAGGATCATTTAAGGCATTTGATTGTGCTGCCAAATTGCCCTCCAGGAAGTGTCCCCCAATTTACACACCCACCCAT
Source organism: Tapirus indicus (assembly GCA_031878705.1). Lineage (NCBI taxonomy): Eukaryota > Metazoa > Chordata > Mammalia > Perissodactyla > Tapiridae > Tapirus > Tapirus indicus. The sequence continues at coordinate 30,146,353 of CM062941.1, read as the reverse complement.
GGTATGTAAGAGGGCACATCTCCCCTCAATCTCCTGCCAACAATAGGTATGCTTCTTCTTTTTGATTTCTGCCAATCTGATTGGAAAAAACATTTTCTAATTGTATGAAGGGTGTGTGTGCATGTGTGTATGTGTGAGTGTGAATATTGGCTTATTGCACGAATAATTGATCAACAAGTAAGTAAATTAACCTGATGGAGAAAGCTCTCCACAACCACTGCAAACTTACAGGTGAATGTTGTAATTTTTCTCTGCATCCACATGGACCCTGGTGATATACATGTGTGTTTTTATATGCTTATAATCATAATATAGTTACAATTTTTAATTCAGCTTGTTTTTTCTTGGCATCTTATCATAAATATTTCCTTCATTGCTATTTAGTGTTCCAAAGTATACACTTTAATGGCTATGTGGGCATATGATAATCGAATGTCACATATTCTCAGATCCTCCAATAATCATAAAGGAAAAGAAGTGAGGAGGCCCGCGCTGCTGACCCGAATTTGCTGTCACCCCTGGGGAACTGAAAGGCAATAGGAAGAAAGGAGGTGAACATCTAACATGCGGGGTTCATGGAAGCTCCAGGGAGGAGCCGTAGTCTAGAGTCTGGCACCTGGGGCCCAGAGTTCTTCCTGCCCTGGGATGGTAACACGCAAGCCCAGGTCCAATAGCGCCATGAACGCTGGAGCCCTCCCCTTGCCGAGGCTCCTCGGCACATCTGGGTGGGTGTGAAGGCCCTCAGTCCCCATCAGGGTCAAGGAGTCCTCATCTCACCCCTAAATCTCAGAACAGTGGAGGTCAGATTACAAGGGAATGTAATCTCAGATTACACAAGGAAAGTTCCTTCACACCAACAGGTGAGGTGTGTCTGTCTGCCTTCAGAGAAAGCAGCACCGTGCTGCCTAACAAAGATCTCACAGTGCTCTGTCCACCCACAGCCTTACACTAGCTCCAGAATTCTGGATCACTTCTCCTGACTAATGTGGAGGAAAAACACCAAAAGCACTATTTGGGGTCTTGTTTCCTTTCTTCCCCCACTTCCCTTCCCTGCCCTTCCTGAATAATCAATCAACTACAGATAGATAGATAAGTAGGTGATAGAGATAGAAAGAGGGAGAGAGAGACAGATGATGGATAGGTAGATAGATGGTAGATGAATGGATGGATGGATGGATGGATAGAGATTAGACAGATAGATGATAGATAGATAGATAGATAGATAGATAGATAGATAGATAGATAGATAGATAGATAGACAGACATTAGATGGATGGATAGGTAGATGGTAGATGGATGGATGCATGGACAAATAGAGATAGATAGATGATAGATATCGACAGACAAATATTAGATGGATGGGTGAATAGATGGTAGGTGGATGGATGAGCAGACAGACAGATGAGAGATAGAGCTACAGATACAGACGAAGTGATCAAGGTGGGCAGCATCAGGAATGGGCAAGTTGAAGATGTGTGCCCCTTGGTGGGATGCATGACAAGAGCATAGCATCACTTCTGTGATATTCCTGCCTCAGATGCATAACCTGAATCAGGAGGAAACCTCAGCAAAACAAAACCAAGGAGCAACTTACAAAGTAACTGGTCTATAATCTTCGGAACTGCAAAGTCATAAGTCAAGGACAGACTGAGTCCCTGCTCCAGGAGACCTGCAGGATGGAACAGGTAAATGCAGTAGTCTGAACAGAAGTGTGAGTCCTCCAACTTTGTTCTACTTTTTCAACAGTATTTTGGCTATTCTGATCTGATGGACATTAATAGGATAATTGGTGAAACCTGAATTGAATCAGAAAATTAGATGATAATTATGAATCAACAATTTCCTGATTTTAATTACTGAATGTTGGTTAAGATAATGCCCTCGTGTGTAGGAAACACACTCTAAGGTATTCGGGGAGACACAGCAACAGGTCATCACTGCACTCTCAATGGTTCTGGGAAAAAGAGAGGCAAAGCTCTTTGTACTATCCATGTAAATTTTATGTAAGCCTGAGACTGTTGCAAAAACTTTTTTCAAACGTAAAAATTTTTAGTGGACTTCTGATACAAAATAGTGTATGGAGCACATGTCTTCCTGCTGAGACAGATGAAAATGATAGTGAAGAAGAAAAAGTATAGCTTACACCCACAACCAGATATAAATGAATGAAAATGCCTATCTCAAGACACGTAAGCCCTCCTGTTACCTCACGTGTGAACCACATCCAAGAATCCTCGGTCACCCAAGTAAAGTCTATAATATGAAAGAGTCAAAGATAAACAAACAGAAAAGCTGACACCACACAACACAGAGGTAATTTGAAAAATAAAAAATGAAACAGAAAATAAGTATTCATTAAGAGATTCAAGAAGCTATTTCACCCAAAAAAACAAAAATGGTATAATATGAAAATGATCCAAAGAATAAGATGTATTAAAATTTTTAAATTTGACGGATGTATATCTTTACAGAACAGTATGTAAATATTAGTTATGCTAATGTGATTAGAAAAGAACAGATGATAAAAGTGGTAAAACTGAAAAGCTCTCTTTCTCCCTTGGCCAGTCTGCTTCCTTAGGTAATAAAATCTGGAAGCTGGTAATTACGTGGTGAAAGATAACTGGTGTCAGCAGATTTGTTGAGTGGGAATCAGAGGCATTGGCTGAGGAGGCCTGAGGACTGACCTCCACACCCAGGCTCCGACCAGCTCTCCAGGGGCCCAGGAAATAGTGTTCTCTGTGGGTGTAGGCAGAGAAAGATAAAGCTCCAAAAAAATGACAAGGATTCCAAGTTCATAGAAAATAAATGATAGGACCAATGACACAGGGGATGGAGTGGAGGGTGGGAAAGCCAGTGAAATTACCAATGGTCTGGAAATGAGCCTGTGTCCTTAGCAGAAATCCAGTATGAAGACCTAAGTCAGCCCTTCCCTCCTGGGGGCCCAGAAATGTTCCCTGGGCTCAAACCCATTCTCCGAGGCACTTGTGATAGAGCATACCACATTTATCTTGTGTGTGTGTGTGTGTGTATGTGTGCACGTGTGTGTGAGAGAGAGAGAAAAAAAGAGAGAGAGAGAGCAAAAAGTTAAGCAAATTCCTCTATTGTCATGATTTATTAATGAGAAATGGGGAGAGGATTATCTTAGACAAGTCAATTAAAACTAACTTTTCTGGGCCTGTTTTTCACCTGACACAAAGGACAAGGGACAATGGCAGAAGAAAGGACTACATGATTGCTAAGATTCCTCACATATGTCCATTCTAGAACTCAGTTTGAGACTGCATCCATGACTTTTCCTCTAAAGCCATTTTACGTGAGAGCTGGCTCCATTCTCTCAGCAGAAAGCTCTGGATATAGACATAGTTCAAGCAGGCAGGGTGACCCCACAATTTGTTCTTAAAGTCAATGAACACAATCTAAGACATGGGGGGACCCACTACTTGTTCAGTTACAAGTTCCTGACACCACGAATGAGGTCTGAGCCATACCAACTGGAGGAAAGAGATGCCAATGAGCCAAGAATTCATTTCAAGAAACTAGAAAAAGTAATCTAGTAAATCATACCCAGAGTAAGTGGACTGAAGGAAATCATAAAGAAAAGAGCATTGATTAATGAATTAGAAAACAACAAAAATAGAGAGAGTCACCAAAGTCAAAAAGCTAGTTCTTTGAAAAGGCTGATAAAATTCTTAAACCATTGCCAAGGCCAATCAAGGAAAAAAAAGCACAAATAACCAATGACAGAAAAAATGCCAGGGTGGGGGTATGGGAGCACACATCACTACAGATCCAACAAACATTTGTAGACAATGTTATAGAAAATCTAGGTCAACACAACTGAAAATATGGACAAAATGAAAAAAATGGGAACAATACATCTGCAATTAAGTGACACAAGAAGAAATAGGAAGTCTGAATAATTATACAACTATTTGAGAATTTGAATTCACAATTTCAAATTTCTACACAAAGAAAACCCAGGCACAGATGGTTTCATTAGTGTTCTACCAAACATTTAGGAATGAAATTATCTTAATCTTACACAAATCCTTACACAGAAGATCAAAAGAGGGAATACTTTCACTCGCTCTATAGTACTGATTCTGAAAACCTGAAAAAATTCACAACAAAAGAGAATGATGGGCTGATGTCACTCATGAAAATGGACGCAGAATTCTAAAACAAAGTGTTATCAAACTAAGTCCAGCAATACACAAATGTGAAACATACGTCATGACCAGTTTGCAATCCAGAACTGCAAGGTTGGTGTTACATTTGCAAATCAACATAATCCATGATATTAATAGAAAAAAAGGAGAAAAATAACAATCACTTTAATAGCTACAGAAATGATATTTGATAAAACTCAACATCCATTTTAGGAATAGAAGACGACTTCCTTAATCTGATAAAGAGTATGTACAAAATATATAGCAAACATCATTTTTATTGGTGAAATGTAGAAAATCTTCCCACTGACTTGGAGATGATGCATGGATCCTTGATAACATCACATTTTTCCAACATGGTACTGAAGGTCCTAGCCACTGCATAAAGCAAGAAAAACAAATAAAACATGTAAGGATGAGAAAGAAAAAAAATAAAATTTCCATTAGTCACAGATGATATGAATGTGTACGGAAAAAATTCAAAAGAATATATAGATAAATTATCCAAGTGAATAAGTGAGTTTAGCAAAGTTATTAGATATGTTGCTACTACTTTCATACAGTATAAACAAAAATAGAAGGAATTTTTAAAAGGTATCGTTGACAATAACATCAGAAAAAAAAACATTAAGAAAGTAGGCATAAACCTAATGAAATATTTGCAAGATCTCTACACAGAAAATTACAAAATAATATTTAGAGACATTAAAGAAAGCCTGTATAAATAAAGGGGCATTCCAGTTGTAGAAACTGTAAGACTCAATATTATGAAGACATCATTTCTCCCCAAATGTACCTCGAATCAATACAATCCCCATCAAAATACCAATAGGCTTTTTGTAGAGATCTACTTGATGATTCTAAAATTTACGTAATATTGTAAAGTTCCAAGGATACTCAAGACAACCTTTAAGAACAAGGTGGGAGAACTTGCTCTACTGAACATCAACGCTTCAAAGAGGCAATAATTACAACAAGTGCCAGGACAGACAGATACACGAATGACACAGAAGAGGGAGTTCAGAACAGATTCAAATATACAGATGGACACTTTATTTAGGACAACGGTGGCACTGCAGAACAGTTTAAAGAGGACTGATTTTTTTTTCAATAAATATTGCACTGGGATATGTGTTTCAGAAAAAGTAAATTGTGACCCCCTCGGCCTCATACAACACACAAAAAGCCATTCTAGGGGGACTGTGGATCTAAACAAGATAAGTAAATGATAAATTTTCTAGAAGCAGCATTAAATGATATCTTCAAGAGCCTGGATAAGCAAAAATTTCTTTAAAATGGCACAAAAAGGATCAATGATAAATAAGGCTACCTAAAAATTAAGAACTTCTATTCCACAAAAGGCATCATGAAGAGTCCGCAGATGGAGAGAAGACAGACAGATAACTGATACAGGGCTCACATCCAGTCTCTCCCTCTCTCCAGCTCCCTCTTTGGAAGAAAATGAAAGGAAGAATCATGATTTTTTTACAAAGAAAAGTAGCATCAGGAATCTTCTTCAATACACTCTATATCATCGAGAAAACTGAAGGTTAAGGAGCTTGGAACTGAGGTCTCTTAAGTCTCAGCCTAATGCTTTCTCTCCAGTACTAGACAAGGTAAACACAAGAATCATAAGATAAGCTGAAATTTCCTCATTCTGATAAAAGGCATCTAAGAAAAACCCACAGGTAACATCACGTTCAATGTAAAAGACTGAGTGCTTTCCTCCCAAGATCAGAACAGACAAGGATGCCTTGCTCTCACTTCTCTTCAACATTGTACCGGAAGTTCTAGGCAGAGCAATAAGACAAGAAAAAGACACAAAAAACACCCAAATACAGAAGGAAGAACTGAAACTGTCTCTATTTCCAGACGACATGATCTTGTAAATTAAAAAGATGCAAAGGAATCCACTAAAAGTCTATTAGAACTAATAAGTTCAGCAAGTTTGCTGGGACCAGTATACAAAAATCAATTGTTTATTTCTATATACCAGCAAAGAAGATTCTGAAAATGAAATTAGAAAACATTTCCATTTACAATAGTGTCAAAAAGAATAAAATATTTAGAAATAAATTTAACAAAAGAAGTGCAAGGCTTGTACACTGAAAGCTACAGAACACTGCGACAGAAATGAAAGACCTAAAGAAATGGAAAAACACCCCATGTTTACGGTTCAGAAGACTTAACCTTAAGGTAGCAATACTTCCCCAACCAAGCTACAGATCCTATACAATCCCCATCAAAATTCCAGCTGGCTTCTTTGCAGAAATTGACAAACTGATCCTAAAATTCATATGGAAATGCAAAGGACCCCGAATAGCCAAAACAATCTTGAAAAAGAAGAACAAAGTTGGAGGACTCAACTTCCTGACTTCAAAACTTACTACAAATCTACAGTATCCAAAACAATGTGGAATTGGCATAAGAATAGACACAAATGCCACTGAAAAAGAACTGAGAATCCAGAAATTGATTTTCTGGATCAAGTGATTTTCAACAAGGGTCCCAAGACAATTCAATGGGGGAAGAATTGTCTTTCCAACAAATGGAGCTGAGACAACTGAATATTCCATGCAAAAGAATGAAGCTGGACACCTCCCTCACATCATACACAAAAATTACCTCAAAAATAGGTCAAAGGTTCAAATGTAAGCACTACAACTATAAAAATCTTAGAAAAAAGCAGAGATGTAATCTTTGACCTTGGATTAGGCAATGATTTCTTAGATATGACACCAAAAGCAGACAACAAAAGAAAAAAAAGATAAATTGGATGTCATCTAAATTTACAACTTTTTTGCTGCAAAGCACACTATCAAGAAAGTGTAAAGATACCCTACAGAATGGAGAAAATATTTGCAAATCATGTCTGATAAGGGAATTGTATCTAGAATACATAAAGAATATTTACATCTCAATAATAAAAAGACAAATAACCCAATTTTTTCAAATGGGCAAAGGATCTGAACAGACATTTCTCTAAAGAGACACAAATAGCTATTAAGAACATGAAAAGATGGTCAACATCATTAGCCATCAAGGAAATGCAAATCAAAATCACAATGAGGTACCACTTCACACCTACTGGGATGGTATAACCAAAAAGACAAATGTTGGCAGGGATGTGAAGAAATGGGAACCTTCTTACTATGCTGGTGGGAATGTAAAATCGTGCAGCCACTTTGGAAAGCAGTCTGGCAGTTCTTCCAAAGGTGAAACACAGCAGTTACCTATGACCCAGCAATTCCACTCTTAGGTATATACCCCAGAGAAACGAAAACATATTTCCACACAAAAACTAGTAGATGAATGTCCATAGCAAGATTATACATAATAGCCAAAAAGTGGAAACAACCCAAATGTCCATCAACCAATGAATGGATAAATAACAGTGGTCCACCCATACAACGGAATATTATTTACCAATAACAGGGAAAGTACTGACACATGCTACAACATGGATGAACCTTGAAAATGTGCTCTGTGAAAGAAGCCAGTCACAAAAGACCACCTATTCTGGGATTCTACTGATATAAAATGTCAGAACAAGCAGTTTAGTGACTGGGGTGCACTGGGGGAATGGAGGGTGCCTGCTAATGGGGATGGGGTTTCTTTCTGGGGAAGTGAAATGTTCTAAGATTGATTGTGGTGATAGTTGCACAACTTTGTGAATACACTAAGGACCACTGACTTGTACACTTTAAACAGGTGAATTGTATGATACATGCATTATATCTAATAAGCTATTATTTAATAACAAAAACAAAACAAGCTGAGGTTTCCAAACTACAGATATACATTAGGAAAGTGAATAATATATTTTTCAAAGTTATAATGAGTTATTAATAGTAACACGGCCCTTTCAATGTGATACTGTCCCAAGAATTTATCTTAAAAAACATTTTTTTTAATCTAAACAAAACCTTTCATCCGGTTTGTTCCACTGTCGCCCCTTTCCCCCTCTTCCGCCCGGGCTCCTCCTTCCCCTTCGGTCCCCTCCGAGGTCACAGCATGCATTCCACGCTCACCGGAGTGCGCGGGTCCCGGGGTCCCCACGGCGCGGGGCTCAGCCGACGGGGCGGGCCCGGGGGCAGCCACTGTGACCTCGGGGCGTGTGCAAACACCGCCCTCCGCCGCCACCGATAGGTCCCACCCCACCTTGGCGACCTGCGGGGCCGGGGGCGGGGAGAGGCGGCGCAGGAGGCCGCGCGCACGGCCGGGGCGCCGCTCGGGAGGCCGGGGAGACTCCGGGGAGACGCCGGGGAGGCCGGGGCGTGGGATGTGGGCGCCGGGCGGCCCGCCGGGGCCCGCGGGCTGGGACCGCCGCCGGGTGGGCGCCAGGCTGCGCGCGGCGCTCGCGGGGCTGCACGAGCTGCAGGGGCTGCGCGCTACGCAGCAGGCGCGCGTGCGGAGCGCCCTGGCGCTGCAGCCCCCGCCCGGGCCCGCCGCCCCTCGCGGCCCCCGCGCTCACGAGCTAAGGCTGGAGGCGGCGCTGGTGGCGCTGCAGGAGCAACTGGTAAGGAGTGCGCGCGGGGTCGTGGGTGTGCTGGGGCCGCGCCGGGCCGCGGGGACCGGGTCCACCCGGTGCGGGCAGCGCGGCGGATGGGCTGTGCGATGATTGAGGGGCACCGTTTGGGATTTCATGGACGCAGTTGGGTTCTAAAGGAGGCGGACGTGGAGGCCCGAGGCGCAGGAGAAGCCCTCCTGATCCTGAAAGTAGCCCGGACCTGCCCGCCCGCGCTTAGCCGCGCACTGGTGCTGCACCCTGCTCCGCCGGCTCCTCACGCACGCAGACTTTTAGAATACATTCCTGTTTGCTTGAGTGTCAGTGCTGTTCTGATAAGAACGCATTAAATCGGTTTCTCTTGGTGGGGGCCGCTTGGGATCCTGGTATCGGATCCCCGGTACAGGTTGTCCTGCTGCGTAAGATCAGGGACAGCAGTGCCAGCTGCAAAGCCAACCCGAACTGCCCCAGTACTGGGCTCAAGTTGAATGGGGCCGTCATTGTCGCAGACTATGGGGGAAAGCGTGGACCTCATGAGGGCTCCTTCGTCTTTGGAATGTAACCTGACCTGTAAAAAGAGCTGTGTCCTCTGAATCCCAGAGGCCGTAGAACCGGGGACCCTCTTAGGATGGCTCCCCCCTTGTGTCTTCTCGCTATTTCGCCTCCTCCAAGGGCCGGTTCCTTTTTAGACGACTGAAGGCTCTCCGGTGATTGCCCCTCCGGGTGTTAATCTGCTGTATGGTTTCATTTCATGCGTTGGAAACAACTTAAAAGAGTTTTTGCAGTATTGCAGTATTTTTTAAAGGAAAAGGTAAAAGGCTGTATGGAAAGATTTCTGTTGAATGGAGTTAACCCTTAGCCTAAGTGTAATTTCTTTTAAGTTCGAAATTCAGATCTGTCCTGTTTAAAAGTCGCTGTCTTTACACAGTAGCCTGGAGGGAGCTGCAGCATTGCGCTTCGCTCTGGATTCCAGAATCAAGAAGTCTAGTGTCCTGAGACCCCCCCAGGATTCCTGAGACCCCCCCCCCCAGGACTCCTGTTATCTTCCCATATTGCACAGATGGGGGCTAACTTTGCAGCCTCTCCTGTGATTTGGCTGCTGGGATGCAAAGGGAAGGAGCTGTTGACTGAGTGGAACCTCGTAGGTTGTTTTACCTGCCCAGTTGATCATGTTCAGGTTGCGTGTTTGCACCCAGACACATCTTCCCTGATACTTGAGCTCCGCAAGGCCGACAAAAGCTGACAAAGATGCCTGAGACGCATGTCACGGGAAGGAGCTGATGAGATGCTGCTGTGAATTGTTCTGTCAGGGGGGTAGGAACAGAGTTGATGATTAACCTGGCTAAAGTAATACACAAATCAGACTTGTGAGTTCTCAGCCTCTAATTACACATAGGCTTCTGGAAGAGAAGATCAAACAGGTTTTTTTGTTTAATTTTTTTTAATGTGGGGACCAGAAGAAACACGCAGACTTTGTCTTGAAACTTTGTTCTTGGAGCGGATTACGTGATCCAAAGAGAAGAATAATTGAATTTGTGTGACATCAGCTCCCCGCTTAACACTTGCACATTTTTCTTACAGGGGAACAGGTAGGGTGACACTAGTTCCATGGTGAAGAATACGATCAACAGACTTCCATCTCCAGTGCAGTCGCATGCTCGAGTAACCCCCAGTTAACTCAGAGCCCCTCCTGCCCCACCCTGATGTTAACCTGGTTAACCTTCATACCATTCAGGTGTGAAGACAGGAAGACCTTTTATCTGACCCCAGGCAGCTTTATCCTCCAGGATTTCCCATGTGAGAATGAGCTTGAGTGTTTCTGGGGATTTAAACTGCAATTAGGAAAAGAGCATCATTCATCACTTAGAATGTGCTGCACCTTTTTAATTGCTGTGTCTAAAGTCACAAAAGAGCACACAGGAGGTGCTCAGGAAGTGTTTGTTGGATAAATAAGTGAGTGACTTTATTGCTGTAACAGAAGGGAAAATGATTTCAGTATTTACAATCCCCCTGTTCTAGATTTCTAAGCTAATGGAGCCCCATGACCTCTGACCAAAGCAGACCTTACCGTCTGCCCAGTCCTGTGCTCACCTGTTTGTCTTCCAGGGAGATTTGTCATTCCTCGAGGAGTGGCTGCCACCCCCATTTTTATAAGGGTTACGTGCCCAGCAACGCTGACGTGGATGGACTTGGACGCCCCGGGGAGGCCGGAAGCTCCACCTCCACCAGGGGGCGCTGTCGGCGTCAGTGGGAGAGGTGGGAAGTGGAGAGAGGCTCTGGGGACCCTGCAGTGAAATCTTATCCTGACGAACTTCTGAGGAGTTGACTCTGCTGGTCATGGCTTGTTCTAAAAGTGGCAGCGTGCAACAGTTCCTCCTCACCGGCAGGTTCTGGCATTAAACGCTGCGAGAGCTGAGGTCTGACTCTGCAGCTATAACTCTGATGTCTGGTATTGTCCTTGAACCGACCATGCTCGCTTCCGGAACTTGTAGAGGAATGAACACGCTCAAAGTCAGGAGAGAGGGCGAGGCACCCACAGGACCCTGCCTGGCCTCCGTCTGCAGGTCTCCTGGGCTGGTTACCCATGAGGCTAACCTGTGCCCCATGCTCTGCTGGTGATTGATGGACTTCTTTTCAAGTTAGGTAGTAACCTTGACCCACCTGCAGGGCACGTGCAATAGCCACGGAAATCATGCTTAAAATGTTGTCTTTGCACGTCCTCAGCTTTCCAGGGAAGAGCAGAGGTGTTTCAGATGCCACCTCTATATTCTCAACTTTGAGGCATGTTTCGTTTTTGTCCACTGCATCTGCCATAAAGGTTTGAGAAGGCTGGAATGCTGAACTGTAGATGCGAGCAAAAGACAAAACAAATGGAAACGAGATCTTTCCTTATGGAAAATACAGCAAACATTTCGAAGAAAGAGATCAGCTGAAAGCACAGTGACGTGTTGCATAACAATGTCTCGGGTCAGCAATGGACGATGGACCACAATAGACGACGGTGGTCCCGTAAGATTAGCACCATGCAGCCTAGGTGTGCAGTAGGCTGTGCCATCTAGGTTTGTGTAAGTCACTCTATGATGTTTGCAACTAGTTTACAACTATGGAATCACCCAACGGCACATTTCTCAGAAACTACCACCTTCATTAAGCAACACTCGACTATGTTTTTCATGGCATTCCCTGGGTAACAGTTCTCAAACTTTTTGTGGTCCCTTTGTGCTCCCTGGGAAGCTTGTTAAAATGCAGGCTCCAGGCGCGCCCCGGAGTCTCAGTTGATGGATGCAGCACAGAGCCCAGGAATCTGCATTTATACCCAGGTGACCTCCACCTCCTGGGGAACTGTGGATGTGCTGTCTGTGACACAGGGACCCCTTTCCCAGGTTCAGGTGTTCTGACACAATACACCGCCCCAACGGTGCTCTGGTTGCCTGCGGAGTGAGTGGGGGTGGGGGAGGTGGAGATGGCCCCCCAGCTTGCTCGCTGCTCTGGAGGAAATGTGTAACTGCAAGTCACGTTCACGCAGTGCTGATGTCTTTGTAACACATTTTCTCTGCAGAAATATGTGGATATAGATGCTCTGTGGCTGGCTTTGCAGTGGATTATGCTCCATCTTGGTCACAGAAGGGACATTTGAGTGTCAGCACAAAGTTAGATGCCAAGAAGGAGTTAATGAAAAGTAGAGACATAAAAACCCCAGTGAGGGGCGGGGAAGGGCTAACAAGGATGGCGTAAATCCTGAATGGTCCTGAGGATGCAGTAAATCATCTGTGAGGACCCAGAGCCTGTGCGTCTGTGGCCTCTCACATTAATCAGAAACCACCGGCTGGAGGCCTGGCTGGCCAAACATTAATCACAGAGCCATTAATCCAGGGCAGACACGCAGGGAATGGGGACTGGGGGGGATGGAGCCAGATGGGGGATGCAGAGATGTCCTCCTCTTCCAGAAGACAGAGAACATCGTGATTCAGAAGAGAAGAGGTCAAATCAATGTTTTTAAACACTGAAGTGTGGCCTAAGAGAAGCTTAATCTTCTGTCAGTAGCATGGTCTTGTTTTATGACAGGAAAAGGAAAGTCATTTGCAGTAAAAATACACGCTGGCCCCTTTGTTTGATTCTAAGTGTTTTTACACGGATGGTCTTTGGCCAGAAGCCCATCGTTGCTTGCTCCACTAGCTCCTCTGGTAGTGCTGTTCACCAGGGGATAGGTTAAGAAGCCAGGATGTTTAGGCCAGTCTGGGTGGTTCTGGGAGTATAAAGTTTCGATCAAATTCAGGACTGGTTTTTGCTGTGTTGCACTTACAGATATTATGGCTGCAAGACTCTGTTATTGTAAAACTTGGGGGTTGTTCTAAGACCCCCAAATTGGGTCCTGAGGAAAGTGGAGTTGGGTGTGATGGTCTGCCACTCACCAGGTGCTGGGCCCCGGGCTTCTCACCCAGTTAACCGCACCTGGGGGGTATCAGAACCCTCTGTAATTTCTTGTAAGAATTGGAAATTATTGCCACATGCTTCTCTCCTGGACTGATTTTTCACATTATTGAAATTATTGAAGTAATTCCCCTGAGCCCCAATTTATGGGGAATTCCTCATGTCCTGTGTAAAAATTTGGAATACAATTAATCATTTTCTTAAACCACATAACTGCATTTATTAATTATTTGCCTTAAACTTAATTGTTAATCAAAACGAGAGATTTATGCACTTGACCTTGAAGATGGGGTGAAGTTTTATAATTGAAAGAAGGAAATTAGCATTTATTCAACAGTCAGTGCTGGTTGTTCTACATATCCAGTGGTGCGTCGCTTAATGACGGGGACACGTTCTGAGAATGCATCGTTGGGTGAGATTGTCGTTGTGTGGACATCATAGAGTGTGGTTACACAACCTAGATGGCGTAGCCTACTACACATCTAGGCTCTATGGTGCTAATCTTATGGCACCACCATCAGATATGTGGTCCATCGTTGACTGAGACATTGTTCTGTGGAGCGTGACTATATATTGTTTACATGTGTATGACTATATAGTGTGAGCATTAACCACACACGTGTATTATATGTATACTGTATCATATATACACACACACGCACACGTGTGTGGTTAATGCTTATAACCCATTTTGCAGTTGGGGAAGCTGAGGCCTGGAGAAAACAGAGCCTCTGAGGGCAGAACTCAGATGGGAACTTCTAAACCAAAAAGATCCTCAGGCAGGTTTTCACCCTGGGCTGATTCTCTCTTCCAGGGCTTTCCCGTCCCTGATGGCTCCACAGAGCCCGGAGTAGTTCAGAATGCTGCCTGTGATACAGGGGGGCTAAGCATATGCAGAAAGGGGGCCTTTTGTCCTCTCCTGGGGACTTTCCTGTCCCCTTGAAAAGTCAAAGTTCAGCCCTCCCCAGGTGCCATGGATGGGGTGTGGACAGGCGCTGGGGTGTGGACAGGCGCTGCCGTGTGAAAGAATACGGCCACGCAGGCACCAACCGCAAGGCCATTACACACGAGCATGGAAAAAAGGTTCTTATAGAGCTAAAAAACGACAGCAGCTGAAAGTATTGTCTGTGGTTCCTGGCAAAGGAGGGTTTTGTGCTGATTTTGATCCTGATTTCACTCTTATAAGCTATATTACTCTATATCCTTATAAAACAATATCTAATTGAAAATTGCTGATAAAAAGAAAAGTCTGCAGTTGGGGAGAACACCTGCTGCAGGGGGAGGGTCAGTAGACTGTCTTTCCCGCCAGCGGAGCAGGGGGCGGGCGTCTGCGTGAGTGGGGAGCAGCCGCGGGTCAAGGAGCTACGGTCTGTGGGTTTGGGGGTTTAAACTGCGTGGGTAGCATCACGTGGAGCCTCGGAGTTTGATTACTCACCATAGTCTGTTGTTCTCATTCTTTGCCTTCTTAGAACCGTTTAAGACGCCAGGACGTCGGCCTGAAAACCCACTTGGACCAGCTGGACCAGCAGATCAGCGAGCTGCAGCTGGACGTGCACAGAAGCTCCAGCGAGGCCCCGGACAGCGACAGCAGGCCCAGCTCAGGTGCCCCGCCTCGTTGGTCGTGGCCACCTCAGTGGGCAGGGCCTGCCCTCCTGAGCCCTCCTGAGCATTCACATGAGGAAAACCAGTTCTGTCACTCGTCCTGGGGACCCTGTACTTCAAGGACTAGCGCTTCCCCCAGTCTGATGTAGTGAATGGCCTTCCCCGCCTCTGTTCTCAGGCCAGAAAGTCAGGAGTATACGCAAGCCTGAAAAAGCATGTTATTAAAGAATACTGAAAATGAAGCGCTTTTATTTAAATGTGCTTAGAAGAAAAAGGACACAGAGAGAGTGTGTGTACACATATATTTTTTTAATTGGAAAAATATTGCTTTTGATGGCAAAATGGGTTTCTCACCTCTCTCTGGGCTGAGACATTCTGGGTTCTCTTTATGTTGGATCAACATGGAGGTTGTAAATAACCACTTTATGAGACACCAAAAGTATTTTTTTAAGTCTATAGATTTATTCAGTCTCAAATCAGTATAATTTATCAGAGAAGATGATAGTTTCTTCCCCTGGTTCCATCATGTCCCCTGACCTTAAAGTCACTTGGAGATAATTATGGAGTCATGACATTCATGGTCCTAGGCACGCGGCTTTTTATTCCGATGACACTGGTCGGACACTGGGTCAGATGGCAAGCCCAGGAGACCAGCCTTCTCTCCACGTACAATGTTGTCTGCCATCTCTTTCTCTTTGTTTGCATTTGTACAGTCATGTCGTGGTCTGGGTTATGTCATATATGTAGCAGGGCCAGGGCCGAAAGACCTCCCAGAGTGTTCTCCTTTCTGATTTCTTCTTCAGATGGGCTCAGCAGGCCCCAAGGAGGGAGGGAGGAAGATGCCTGTGGTCCAGGGGCTGGAAGCTAGGGGAGAGGCTGCCCCTTGATGAGCAGCGGTCACACAGGGAGACGTGAACCACTTGCCAAGGAAAGGGATGAGCGGTGTGGTGGGCGTGGGTGCAGGGGCTTCCTCTGGCTTTGTTGATGGGACAACAGTGGACACTAATGGGGAGGACCCCTCCCAGGCCTGCCTTGATGAGGTGGCGCACCCCTGTTGGCACAGGGGCTCCCTCATTCGGCAAAGGGGCTGGCTGCCCGGACACGCACTGACCGCCTCTTTTTGCCCTGTCCAGGCTTCTATGAGCTGAGTGACGGCGGCTCCTGCTCTCTGTCCACTTCCTGCACGTCTGTGTGCAGTGACCGCACATCCTCCTCCCTGAGCACTTTGCTGCCCACTGCCCCCAAGGCCAGGCCCGGCGTGGGGGACTGCCGGCCCCGGTCAGCTGACGAGACCACCGTCTGTGGGGCCCCCCTATCCACGTGGGGACCCCAGGCCACCGAGGAGGGCTCATCCCGGCCCAGGCCAGTGTCTACAGGTAAAGGAGAGCCAGGACGGGTGGGAGGTTCTATCCCAGGCATTGGAGGAGCAGCTGCATGGCGGTCCCCGGAGTCCCATCCCAGGCATTAGGGGGACGACGGGGGGGCGCCACCACCCTGCTGAGCACAGAGCCGGGAAGCCCTATGCTTGCGGTGTGGATACTAACCCCATAGGTGCTGTTCCAAATTTTGTTGGCTTTTTCGGTGTTTGTTTGGAGGTGGGAATCAAGCACCCACCTCTGTCCATCACAGCAGGGCTGTTGTAATGGAAAGCATTTTTTCTTATTATTTAAAATGGACATCAGTTTTTTAAAAAAAATCCTTCCAAATCCTGACAGTGGACCTGGAGGGAGGTCAGCTCACAGGTGGATTCCTCTCATGGCCCAGGGAGGAGCCTTTCTTCTTCCTCAGACTGTCCCAAAGGAAGAGGCATCACCTTAGGACACACTTTATTTCTAATACGAGACCTGGTTTAGTGATATCTGACAGGTCTGTCCTTGGTGAGTGTCCCCACGGTCTCCTCCTGCCGTGTCTCTGAACGCCTCAGGGAGGGTCTGTCCCGAGGCCTCTGGCTGGGATCTGCCATCTGGTCGCGGACGCTTTGTCTCTCTGGACGTTGTCCACGTCTTCTGTGATGAGGGATCAAACTCAGACGTTTGAGTCAGGATGTACTTTGTAAGCTGAAAGGGGAATGACTAGAACCAGTGATGGAATCAGCATCAAAGGAGACTTTTCCAGACTTTTTATGTCTCGGCGCTGGGTGTCACGGCGGGTGGCAGGTTGTCTCCACGGAAGCTGGGCTGGAGGAGCACTTCGCGTCCTGGGCTGCACGTGCCCGGTAGTGAATCCTGCATTAGATGCTTCCCTTATTGATGTGTTTGTCATTTTTCTCATTCCCAGGTGATCTTGAGAGAGTCCTATCGGCTGACGTGGGGCTCCAGAAAGCCAGCACAGACCCCAAGTCCACTTCTCTCCTCTGCCGCGGGATGGACCTCCTGCCCCACGTGCTGGACCCCAAGTACCGGTGTGACCTGGTGTCCAAGAGTGGCAGGGAGGTGTACCCCTACCCCAGCCCACTGCATGCAGTGGCTCTGCAGAGCCCCCTCTTTGCTCTGACCAAGGAGACCCTGCAGAGTGATAGCCACTCGCCCCCTGGTAAGGCCCTTCCTGGCCCTGCAGGTCCGAGCTCCGTCCAGACTGGACCAGTCCTTGAGGCTGGCCCAGCCGGAGCCTATATAGACAGGCTGCTGCGACTGCGGGGCCGAGGGACCCCCCCAAGGGGCAGTGTGGGTGAGCAGGGACCCCCAAGACGTGAGGTGTCCCCATCCCCGCAGGAGCTTGGTGGCCATAGAGTGGACAGTGAGGACCACCAAGACAAGCCGGTCTGCACCCCAGGAAGAGCAGAAGTGGGAGGGGTGGCTCAGAGGGGTGACGCTGGAGGGGACAGCCTCGAGCAGCAGGGACCTGCACACCTTGGGGGCACCCCGCACTCCAGCAGCCTTCCCGAGGCGGGACCCAGACCCTCCAGCAGCTGCATCCGTGGGGAGAGCATTCCCGGCTCTCCTCTGCTGGAGTGTGGGCAGGCTCGGCAGCCGGATCTCGATGGCCGGAAGGGCAAGGCCAGGTCACCGACCAGGAGAGTGGGCAGGGAGAGCCCCCTTCTGGCCCCAGGGCACTGTGGCCGCCCCCGCTTTATTGCCAGCGGAGCTTCCCCCACAGGGCTGAAAACGAGCCCCCCCAAGACAAAGGCCACGAAGATCAAGAGAGGCGCCAGTGACAAGATGCTGAGGTCTGGGAGGCAGCCGTCCCCCTGGGGTGCCCTCGCAGCGCCCCGGCTGCCCCCTGAGTGGGGGAGCGCCCTCAGGAGGAGGCCCAGCCTGGCCGGGGAGGCGCCCGGCCGGTCCTGCTCTGAGGCCAGCCTCTACCCAGTGCCCTGCTTCGTGCCCCTGCTGGTGGCCCGCCGGGAGGGTCACCGGGCGTCAGCCCAGGCCTTGTTCCCCTTTGCAGCGGCCCCTCTGGTGGCAGCCACCGGAGAGGCCAGGAGGAGGCAGCGCAGGTGGCAGTCCTCCGTGGAGATCTCAGCCAGGGCCCGCGCGGCCAGCGTCCCGGACCCCAGCCTGGGGCCGCACAGGCCAGCAGCCAGGAGAGGGGGCGTCCCGCGGCCCGTGTGCGCCCGGGCCAGGCCCAAGCTGCCCCGCCAGGACGCCCTCACGGGCAGTGAGTCCGAGGGCTCCGAGCACTCAGCCGAGTGCACCTCCCTGTTCCCCTCCACCGTCGCGGAGAGCAGCGGGGACGAGGCCAGCGACCACACTGCCAACCGCTTTGGGGACGGGGAGTCCAGCAGCAGTGACTGGGAGGCCGGGGTCCGGGGCCCTGGGGGTGGCCTGGCCTGGCCCCGGGCTGCCCCCCAGCAGTCCCCAAAGGCCCCCACCGGCTCCAGGCCGCCCCTGCCCCCGGTGCCCAGACTGTGCCGCATCAAGGCCTCCAAGGCCCTGAAGAAGAAGATCCGCAGGTTCCAGCCGGCAGCTCTGAAGGTCATGACCACAGTGTGAGCCCACGGGGAGACGGCCAAGAGCACCTGGGCCAGGCACAGTGACTGGTGCTCCCGGAGAAGCCCCCTCCTGAAGAACCAAGGGGCCTTCCATGGCCAAGGACGGGATCCAGCTGTATTCAGCTGCTCAGTGTGCTGGTGTGGGCCTGTGGGTCCTTCTGCCAATTTGCTTTATCTCCCAAGTCACCGTGTGAAGGGGTCCCCTCAGAGGAGATGATGAAGCAGGTCCCCTGAGATCACTGTGACTCTGGGGGATGCATTGCCCCACCCAACGAGGACGTTCCTAGAGAACTCGAAATTTTCAGATGGTACAGACCACCCCGGCCCACTTACTGCATCTTTGTCAGCATCTTCCCAGGACAGAGACTTCCCACCCAGGCTTCCCAGGTATCTGTGCTGTCATCCAGGTGGTTGCTGACCCCTGTCCTGGTCCCACTTGGGCTGGGTGGTGTATTCCCAGTCCTTTTAAACCATTCCTCCCAAAAAGCCTTCTTGGAGATGGTTGCAGGACTGTGTTCTGGAAATTGGGTTGGAATGTGAACTCCTGTGTTAATCCCTCAACGTGAATAAACACCCAGGTGATGCCATGATCTTGGAGAATCTGTCTCTCCCTTGTAACCTCCGTGTGCTCCTTTCCCTGCTGACACACAGTAGGTGTGCAGGACCCTCCTCCTTTCCCATCACGTGGGCACTCTCTCACCTCAGGTGGGAAAATGCATTTCACATGAGGACAGTCCAAACTCTAGTTCCAATACACAGAAGTTGAACATAAAAGTGTTTTGAAAAAGTAACCTTTTTTTGATGTTCATTTTTCAGAGAAAATTTCTCTGAATTTTCAAGAAGATTGGTTTTCAGGGAAGCTGCCTGCCAAGTACTGCAGCATTTTCAACTCACGAGGCAGCTTTATCCTGAATCAGTAAAACTTCTCTAAAGTGCTTCCGGGGGGGCGGGGGCACATCTACCCCTGGGCCCTTGTGGGCGGTCTGGACCCCCTCAGCCCCTGCCCCAGGGCTAAATACATGGTTGGCAGGAGGTGAAAGGCTAGTGTTTCTGAAAGTGAAGATAGAGTGGAGGGGCTGCTCTCTGTAAAACCTCCCAAATGCAGCCATTTCAAAGGACCCATGGCAGACTTTGAAATTCAAGCATTGCATTGAGCCTGTCTGGATAGAATTCCCACTAGTGCTTCCTGGAATCTGCTTACTAACAGAGGTGGAACAGTCTTCCTGAGCTTTTTAAAAAGCTGTGTTGATATTTGAAGGAAAATTCAAACCCACTCATGATGGAGGTTTTATTGTAGAAGGTATCACACAGGTCATTTTATGAAAATGGTCTGATTCTCAGCTGTGTGGCCCAAGAGGTGATGGAGCACCTGTTTGCCAGGGCTACTCACCATGTGAGGCTCCTGAGACAGACTCAGCGTCACCTCGGTCCATGCAGCCTCCACAGCCTGCCTCCCTAGCTGGCCATTTTGCAGAAACGGCCATGAAATTCCATTTGTGGAGTGCACTCTCTCTATTGGACGTCATCTCTGGCCATTATCGGAGCTTTTCACAGCTAAGGGGCTTTGAATGCCATCTTTGGCAAGTGCAAACCTCCACCCTTCACGATTAAGGGCCCTGTCCTTGTTGCACAGGGTTGGAAATTCAGCTGTGTGTTTCTTGCCAAGATCCTGTGGAATCAGCGCCGAAGGGGATGCTGGGGGTTTGGGCCTCTCGAGGTTGCTGACAGTGTATATCTTTCTCGGAAACCAGGCTCCATTTCCTAATGATTCAGGCTCCAAAGTGCAGCCAGACGGGAATGCATTCCAGCCCAGTGGATCCTGGGCCTGGCTGTGCAACCAGCAAACTAACCATGCCAACTAACCAAGCAACTGACCAAGCAAACTAATTGTGCAAACTGAGCAAGCTAACCATAAAAACTCTGTAGACTGCGAGCAAAATGCAACCGAGGCACCTTCAGACAGAAAGTGTCCTCAGTGATCAGTCAATCTCCCTCCCTCCCTCTCTCTGTCTCTCTGTCTCTGTCCCTCCTTCTCTCTTGCAGCCATGGAGGCCGAGACCCACACTTCAATCTGCCCAAGGCCCCAGGCCACTTCCTTGTGGTCCTGTTGCATTTTCTCCCAGGCAGGTTTGCAGTAAGTAAATATAATTCTATATGCCACATCCTCCATCTGCCTGGGGCCCAGAGGCCTTTGTTCCTCCCTGGGTTTGCTCCTCTTTTATAAAGTGAGGTTGTTCCGGATTTGGCCTGAGGAGGAGATCAGTGTGTTGAAGATGGGCCCATCTGTCTGCTCACCACATTGGGTCCTGTCTGAGGGGCATGGGAAGGGCTGGCAGGGAGTGGCCAGGATCAGACACCACAGGGGCCGCAGAGCTGAGCCACTCAACAGCCCAAGCCATCACGTCACGACCTCGGTCACCATCACCACCACGAGCACAGAGGAGGCTGCGGGCAGGGAAAGAGCAAACCAGTTGCACCTCGGGCCTGTCCGGCTCTGCAGGTCAGCACAGTGGCAGGCCACGCCTGGCCTCCTGTGGGCTGAGGAGTCAGCAAGGGGCTCTGACCCCATTCTGCGGGCAGCACCCAGGCACCACCAGGAAGGACTGAGCGTCTGCGGCTGCGGGCCCCAGGGGAGACGGCTCTCTGGGGAAATACTTTAAAGCCCAGAGTTAGAATTCAGAACACCATGCTAAGAAGCCAGTCGAGTGCTAGATGACAAAGCAGAGTCTTCAGTGCTATAAATTCAGAGAAGGATATTCCAGGAAGACTGATGATCCAGGGCAGAATGTGCAGAAACAAGGATTAATCGAGACATTCTATTTACTTGCCTGGGTATTTCGTATTTTCAGCATATTTTTCCTCTGAACAGACGTGGTCGTAACTGCTCAGGGAAGGGAGATAAAGCAGGAGACCCACCAGCGCGGAGCAAGGCCTGGGGGGTCTCAGGTGGCAGGGGTCCTTCAAGTGCAGGTGAAGATAGATGGGCTATTTCCCCGTCCCCAAAGCATTTTTTAAAAAAGACAATTCACATTTTGACTTTTTGGATCATTAGAAATCATTTGTAACTTCCAGCATGATTAAAATACAAATACTTTAGCAAAAAAATAAAAATAAAAAAAGGATAAGCTAGTTCTTTCTAATATCAAAGTCAAGCTAAGGTAGAAAATAAATATGTAAGAATTGCTCTTTTATAAGAATTAGAAAAAATTTTAATTATGTCAGAGAAAATCCCCCAATGAATTTTAGCCAATCATACTGTATCATTTAAGGAAACAGAATGTTTCTCTTTTATTATGGACTGAACGTTCATGTCCCCACAAATCCATGTGTTGGAGCCCTGACTGCCAGTGTGACGGCATCTGGAGGTGGGACCGTGGGAGGTGATTGGGGTGGGACAAGGTCGTGAGGATGGGCCCCCAGGATGGGGTTAAAGAAGAGGTCACGTGAGCCACAGCAAGACAGCTGCTACTCACAAGCCGAGAGCAGAGTCTCAGAGTGAAACCAACCCCGCCGGCACCTTGATGGTGCACTTCCAGCCCCACCACTGGGAGGAATAGGCGTCTGTTGTTTAAACTGCCCAGTCCGTGATGTTCTATTGTGGACGCCCCTTTGTACACATGAAGCAGAAAGTGGGAAGGGTTGAGAGAGAGAAAGCACTTAGGACGGTACGAAAAAGAAACTTATATATCTCGAATATTTTTCTTATGACCGGGAAGATAGCTGGGCCACCACCCACAGTCTGAGTCTTCATCCCTCCAGTTGACCGTATTTAGTGAGCGCCTACTGTGTACAGGAACAGTGCCAGCTGCAGTGAGGGGAAGGGGAAAAACAGGGTGCCAGCTCTGGGGAAGCTTTGGTTGGAGAAAATATGCAACAAGCCCGGACAACCTAACAACCCGTAACAGGGCAGGGGACCTGTGCACTGGGGCCCCCTGGAATCCACACACAGGAGACAGGTAGGGGAGATTCTACAGGGAGCAGTGTTTGGACTCAGAGTGGACAGCACAGGTAGAGGTTTAACTGGGAGGAGCAGAGGCTGCTGCTGGGGCTGGGGCTGGGATGAGGGAGAAGGGAAAAGGAGGAGGGAGGAGAGAGGAAGGGAGAGGAGGCAGCCTGGGGAGGAAAGAGAGGGTACAGGAGCTATCAAGGGACAGAGCAGGTCTCTGGAGCTGGGAGGGATTGAGGCTGACAGGTACCAGTGGGAACCTCCGGGGTGGCCCTAGAGAATTCAGATCTTGGCGAGATGTAGAGAGACTTTGAGATGTAGAAACAAATGAAGACCACCACAAAGAGAACATCAGAAGCCAGTCCACTCAGAGCTGCTGGGGCAAGGCGGTCGTGTGGCAGAGACTCTAGGCAGGCGGGGGAGTGGGGGAGGGTCCTAGTGGGAAGGGGGCTCAGGAGCACCCCAATAGAGCTGGGGCGCAATAGAAGTGGGGCTCCTATGTGGTTGGAGAGGGAGCACATTTGGCTTTCTCCGGTTGGTCCTGAGTTGGAAGTAGAAACAAAAATTAGGGCAGCAGTCAGTTATTGATCAAATTCCGGTTATTTGGGGCCGATTGTTACAGAATTACTGTTCAGTGTCCCGGATTGTCACTGGAGACAGCAGCCTGCCTTCCTGCAAGTCTGACGTCCACAGCCAGCTTCCTGGGGTGGTCATTGTAGATGAGCAGTCAGCTTCCTGGGTAGGTTGCCGCAGGCTGTGGATCAGAACTCTGTTCTTACAGATGCCTGACCATGGTCTGTGCGTGTGCTCAGTCTCTCAGAAGCAGGGAAGGACCTGCAGACCTGGATTTGGCAAGGCCTGCCATCCAGCTGTGCTGAATTGGGGCTAAGAAGAGACCAGTGGGGAGGCCATGGTCCCCAGCCCGGCCCAGGGGTGTGGCAGTGGGGCCAGAGCCAAGGTGAGAGGAGTTACGAGGTGTGTGCGAGCCAGACAAGCACATGCAGGTCTGCTGTTTTGGGAACCCTCAGTCTCTTGCAGAAAGCACCCCAAGCAACAGTGACATAGAATGCAAAGAAAAGAGTTTTTCTGTGTTGTTCATTTATCCCCAGTAAGAAATGAGAGTTCTTATTGATAAGAATATATACTTATTTTTCAAGAAGAACATCCTTATAGAAATAAGAATGTTCTGATCAGTATTTTTTATTCCATTTTGGGTTGTTTCAGCTGTGTTCTCCTAACCAAGGATAAAACCGACAGTGGACAAAATAACAAATCATAACTTCAGTATACTTTAATTTCATTTTCCTTAATTATTTTCCACCATTTCCATGCCCTCATCCCATTTTGGGACACGCTGGAATTTCACACTTCAGTTCCTGTGACACACTTCACCTCCTGGGTGACAGGTGCCTCTCCAGTTTGTGACAATAGTGATGTCAGCCGCTGCTAATATTTCACTTGCCCCAACAATGGACTCATCGTGGCTGCACATCCCAGCCAGAGCTTATATCCACGCTGACAAAGACACTCATCATGAAGAGAAGGGGGGGGCATCTTGAGATTTGGACAAGCAGAAGCCTGTACTGGAATTTACTGGAGCCCACGAAGCATCTATATGCCAGGGCATGGTAGAAGGGTCTTTTTTCTTCCAATCCCCCAATTGAGGAGAAATCCGAGGCTGTCTGTGATGAATCAAGTCAGAACCCCTTAGTGAAGCTCAGCACCGCACAGATGATCTTGCTCATTAAGGAGCAGGGAACGGGCTGGTCCTCAGTGGTGATGTGGAGGATTTCCGTCCCTGCTTGAATAGGTCTGATACTGACCGGCCATTAAGGAAGAGGAAATAGACAATCAGCAGTTCCTTGACATCTCAGCACTCCCAGTGTGTTAGCTTTGGAAAACACTTCCAACAGCAGCTCTCTGAGCTACGTCTGGAAGACAGCCTTCCCACCTGCTGGGCCCTGCAGCTGGGAAATGTATTGTCCCATCACTTAATTAGCATCTGTGTGGTCTTCGTGGGCCTCAGAGAGACAACTGCATTTAACCCCTTCTTCACAACACCCAAATTCCTCGTTGCTTTTAGACTATTTTACTGGGTCTCCGTTATCAATCCTTGGAGTAGATTGGCCCTATAGGAACTTCCTTCACTGACGGTTTGTGTTTGATGTGGAAACAAGCTATCGTAAAACCGTCAAAATACAGCATCTTTGGGACATTTATGATGGCATCAGAGCATTTATACATAGCTATGTGGTGCATTTGTGGGGTGACAGTTTGGGGACTCAGCTCACCAAGGTGCACTGCAAATACATTTGTATTTGGGGTGCTCAGTCTTCATGGTTTGCTCAACTCTGTAAATCAAAGCTTGTTTTATCCAACTCAGGTGGTGATCTTGTGACTGATTTGGGGGGCCCCTTTCACCTGACTCAAAGGGAGTTGCAAACTTCAAGTAATGAGAATAATAGTTCCTGGGGTAGAATTTCATTTCAATTTTATTTATATATATTTGCTATCAAATATCTTTTTAATTTGCCAAAGTTCAAACTGTTCTAAACAGTGGAGGTTGTAGGATCCAGAGTCAGGCAGAGCCACCGAGTTTGTTCGTATTTAAGACTGTTATAAGCTGCTCTTGTCTGTTCACCTCAAAAAGATCACGGATGATTAGGAACACTGATGGAAAATACATAAAGGAAATTTAACTTCTTTTCATTTATAGTTCCAGAAATCCATACCAGCCACTGGATTGGCTGAGGAGCCCAAGATAATCTTAGAAACGCATCTAATATAAAGATTGTACTTTTACACATAATTGAGGGAAAAGAGTTTATCAAGGGCTTCTCAGAGGCCTGTAGCTGGGAGGATGTCAGCTATTTGGGTTAAGAGGGATATTAATTAACTCTGAGATTTATAGCGTAGTGGACAATGGCTGATGTTTATTACCTACTACTTATTTTTAACAAACAGCTATGATTAATAGTTAATATTTACTTAGCACTTTCTACAAAGTGCTTCCACAAACATCTTCTGGTGCTCAGACAGTTCTGTGAGGCAGAGGAGGGAGGCGTTTGCATCTCTGCTATATTTGAAAGCTAGAGGAACTACAGCAAATTAGTAGGTGGATACCAGGGTGATCACTGGCCAGCATGCAGAGGTGTCTGAAGTTAAAGTAAGGCCTCTCTTCAAAACCAACTCTCCTGTCCTGGGTCCTGGCTCATAACCACCTCGTAGCGTGATTGGGTCCTGTTCACATCCGACACTTCCACAACAGTGCCACAGCCCATTTTAGCTCCCTGGAGCTCAGCAAGGGAAGAACGCCTCTCCTTGCAGGGAAGAAGCTAGGATCCCGGGCTTGACCAGCCTGCCAACTGGAGCTAGTGAGTGGTGGGGCCCCGACCAGACCTGCGTCCCTGCCTCTGTCTCCCGAACGGATTTTGGTTCTAGCACACCACTTAGTGCCTTTCTTGGTTGTTAAAATAAAATCTAATGAAGTGGCAGGAGGGGACAACATGTGCCATTAAATACTGAAAATTGGACTCCAAACCTATGGACTGTGTCTCTCTGTTCCTGTTGGTTCATTACCTTTTTCTTATTTAGGAACATATTTTAAATTTCAAAGTACAAACACACAAAAAATGCAAAAATCATATGTCAGTCCCTCATGTGCTCAGCAACTGGATCTAACACAAGTTATTATGTTGCTCTATTTCCTTCAGATCTTTAAAGAAATTTTAAACAGTAAAGAACATGTACTAACTCCCTCGAAAGCCCCACCCCTGTCCCATCCCTCTCCCATCACCAGAGGCAACCACAGTCCTGAAGTCAGCAAAGGTCTTTCTTCATGTTTCTATACCTTGTATCACACACGTATGGACATGTAACACTATAAAACACTGTTTTATGTCTTTGATTTTTGTAATGACATCATTTCTGCAGTTTGGTTATTCACTCCTGACACTGAGTGCATGACAGTCACCACAGAGAATACATCCTGGGCAGGCCCTGAGTGAGTACTCCCCGCTTCTCCGCCTGTCGGATTCCCTTATAAATGCAGGAGGAGCACCTCACACACCAGGCCTGCACGTGCCCCGCCGACCAGGCCCAACTGACCTGCCCGTTCCCGGAACCATGGGCATTTATGTTGTACCGCAAACAAGCTGTGATAAACATCGAAACATCTTTCTGTCTTCTCGTCCGTGTGAGCAAGAATTTCTTTACAGATGTTCCCACACCTCCCCAAAGTGGTTGTATGAGTTTCCTCCTGCTGCTGTAACAAATTCCCACAAATTTAGTGGCTTAAAACACCACAGATTTATCACCTTACAGTTCTGGAGGGTGGAAGTCCAATGTGGGTCTCACTGGGCTAATTCCGGGTGTCTGCAGGGCTGGTTCCCTCTGGCGGCTCAAGGGCAGAGTCTGCCTCCTGGCCTTTTCCAGCTTCTAGAGGCTGCCAGCATTCCTTGGTTTATGGCCCCTTCCTCCTCTACAAAGCCAGCAATAGCGGGCTGAGTCCATCTCTCTGATTTTCTCTCTCCTGCCCCTCTTCCACATATAAGGGCCCCTGCGGTTGTGTTGGGCCCACCCAGATAATCCAGAATAGCTGATTCAGGCCAGCTGACTAGCAGCCTTAATTCCCTCTGCAAACTTAATTCCCCCTTTCCCGTGTAAGGTAACTGTGATATTGTGATTTATAATAAGAAACATATATTTGGTCTTCATCCCCATTCCTGGCACAGAGCTCCTAAAACCCTTGGAATTTCCTAAGTGTTGAGAGGGACAAAGGCATCTTTTATATGTGATTGAGGTGACTTTGGGAGGCTGGTTGCCAGGAAAACCAATCCTGTGATTAGAGAGTTGGAACTTCCAGTCACACCCCCAACATCCCGGGAAGGGGAGAGGGGCTGGAGATTGAGCTCAATCACCAATGGCCAATGATTTAATCAATCATGTCTATGGAATGAAGCCTCCATAAAAACCCAAAGGGATGGGTTAGAAGAGCTTCCAGGTTGATAAACACGTGGAGATTGGGGCAGAGCAGCACACAGAGAGCAAGGAAGCGCCACACCCTTTCCCCATAACTTGCCCTGTGCGTCTCTTCCATCTGGCTGTTCCTGAGTTCTATCCTTTGTAATAAACTGGTAATCTGGTGAGTTTTCTGAGTTTAACTGGTTTCCCAAGTCCTGTGAGCTGCTCTAGCAAATTGATGGAACCCAAAGAGGGGGTCATGGGAACCTCCAATCTATAGTCTGTTGGTCAGAAGCACGATGACAACCTGGACTAGCAATTGGTGTCTGAAGTGGCGGTAGGGGGCAGCCTTGTGGGACTGAGCCCTTACCCTATGGGATTGGATGCTATCTCAGGGTAGCAGTATCAGGACTGAGTTAAATTGTAGGAACCCACTGGCGTCTGGAGGACTGTTTGTCAGTACTGTGGGAACCCCTCACACCCCCGACATGTTGGAATTGAGTGTTGAGAACCTAAATAGTAACATAGTCACAGGTTCTGGGGATTAGGACATGGACGTCTTTTGGGGACCATTATTCTGCGACCACAGAGGTCAGATCAGGTTTCATGCCCACCAGCAGTACATATGACTTCCTATTTTCTCACTTCTTGACAAGATTTGGTATTATCAGATTTTGTAACATTCCCAATCTGATGGATATAAAATGGTGTTTGGTTATGGTTTTAATTTGCATTTCTCTGTTTACGAATGAGCTTGAACATCTTTTCCTAATTTTATTGGCCTTTCAGCTTTCTTTTATGAATTACCTGTACATATTTTTTTGTCTCATTTTTCTAATTTTTTTCATTGATGTATAGGTGTCTGTATAACGTGGAGACTAATTCTTGGTCAGTGATAAGTTCCATGTATTGCAAACATCACTTCCCAGCTGAATCTTGGCCTCAACTTTGTTTATGACGCTTTTGTTGTGCACAAGGTTTTATGTCAATGTAGTCAAATTTATGGATCTTTTCATTTATGGCTTATGAGGTTTTAAAAATCTTATTCATGGAATTCTTCTTTAGTGTGATAATGTAAAGATATTCTTTATAATTATTAAAAGTTTAAAATTTTTGCCTTTCCAACATGTGTCTTGAATCCATTGGCATTTATATTTGTGTGTGAGGAGGAGCTTGCCTTCTATTTTTGCATGTCTGTCTTCCATGGTTGTCTTCACCCCATGGTGGACAAAATCATCTTCTCCACGCACCTGCCCTCAGCTCTGCCTCCCCGAGGCCCCTCACGTGGGAGTATCTTTCTGGAGGGGTGTCTCTTCTGTCCACTGCTCATTCTTCCACCCTCCCAGGACCATAAATAAATCCCACAGCTTTTAGTAAATCAAATATGCCAATTTTTCTTCTTCAAAGTTGTCTTGGTCTTTTGGGTTCTCTATACCTGCATGTGAATCACAGGGTCATCTTGTCAACTTTTATGAGAAACCTCTTTTGGATTTCAATGGAATTGCATTTAAATTTATAGGTTAATTTGAGGAGCACTGCCATCTTTATGATAGCAAGTCTTCCAGACAGTTAATGTTTAGGTCTATTTTAAGTATCTCAGTAAATTTTTAAATTTCCTCCCTAAGGTTTTGCCTATTTTTGGTTACATTTATCCCTACATACTTTTTTTTTTTTGTATTATAAATAAAATTGGAATTTTGAGTTATATTTTCTAATTATTTGGTGCTGGTGTGTGTGTGCATTTGTGTGTATGTATGTGTACATGTGTGTTTGTCTTGTGTCCAACAACATTATTGAACTCTCATTAGATTTAAGAGTTTGTCTGTGGCTTCTCTGAGATTTTTGATGTACACAACCAAACCAGTCTACATGTTTGTTTGAGCCAAATAAATAACACTCCTCTTTCCTGCCCAGCTTCTGAAGCAACTGAAAAATGTCAAAATCCAAGCAGCCAGATGCCATACTTTCAGCTCTACTTGAGAAAATGCTGATATTAGAGAATATACGATACCTGCAGACAAATGAGCTTCCCAATACTGAACCCCAGATTAGCATATCCCCCCACCACCACCAATGATCAAACACTAGTCTGGCTCCTTGGTCCACCTAGCTGACCACACACTTAGGAAGATGGAGAGCACACGTTCGCTGAAACAGGCTGGCTACCCAGAGCAAAGTAGGAGGAAAGGCCAGGGCTGCTGCAGAGTTTGAGGGGCCTGGTGCAAAATAAAAATGTGGAGCCCATATTCAATTCCACAGTCTCCCTCCAACTTGTCAGGATGTTTATTTGCTCTTTAATGTCATTCTAAGTATAGAAAAATTAAAATTTTAAATTACTAGCATGAATTTTACCATTCATCTTTCTATTGTACAACCCCAGTTTTAAAGGTAAATATAAGAATATTTAGCTTATACAAGGAATCATTGAAGTTTTACAGCGTGTATTTTGTAGCCCATACATGCTCATGTATTTTGTTCTTACCAGAAGAGTGCATTTTACACACAACAAACTCTGCGGTTTCTGTTCCACTTCTTGCTGCTCACACTCTCCCAGCCCCTCCACCTGGGGAGCACTGAGAGAGAGGAAGGACCAGGAGGAGAGGGAGCTGCGGCCGCCCCATCTTTCCCTCCCTCCCTGTCGTTTTCAGTATAAATGAGCGGCTAACTCAGGGAAATAGCTAGCTCCCCGCATGAGGGAAGGTCCCTGGGTCGGTGTGGTTTCTTAGGACACGTTGCCTCCTTTCTCTGTTCTATGAAAGCTCTGGTTCCAGAGGAAAGTGTGGCCTCTCGGGGCCATCAGTGACCCCCATTTGCTGGATCATAGACAGAACATGTGACCTTGAACTCCAGCGATTGCGGGTCCCCCAAATCCTGTGCTCACAGGGCATCGTGACTGCTCTGTGCGAATGGGGAGACACGAACAAGAGCAGACCTGTGGTGGGCCCCCTCTGCTCACACATCCTCCACCACCCCAGCCGACAGAACGCAGGCTCAAAGATAAGATGATAAGATTTCAAGACAGTGACAGCAGAGCATTAAACCAACCACACAGGTCGCATGCCCCTGAAGTGGGTCCTGGCTACAGGCCTAGGTTTTCCCACCAACCTCACCTGTCACCTTCGTCACTCAGCCTCCATGAGAGCGGGTGGATGTGGGGGCTGCAAAGAGATATTAAGAAAGAAGCTAATGGTGTTTCTTCTACATGGAAGGAAAGGTTTTTGGGGGGTGAATTGGAGAAGAAAAGCGTGTAAGAGAAAGAAGTCTTTTCCCTAATAAACACTGACTACAAATTCTAATCTTACATTTCTGTTTGTTTTCCTAGGATCACTGTACCTGCTGGGACCCCCAGTACTCATTCTTTCCTCTTCTATCTTAGAAAGTCCTTCTAACTTCTCCCAATTTTTGCTTGATTTTTTTGTTAGAAATACTATTTTTAGGTTAAGGAAAAATTCTTCTATTCTTATTTGCATACACATACATATTATTGCAAAATGGTGTGAAATTTTAATATTTTTTGAGATAATTGTCTTTTTCTCATTTAATCTGTTAATAAGATGAATTGCATTAATAAATTGTCCAAAGTTAAACCAAACATGCATGCATGGAATGAACAATATTGGTTATAAAGTTTTTGGTTTATAAATATTGGTTATAAACTTTTTTTAAAAGTTACACTTTTAAATCGTTTTACTGTGGAAAATTTTAAACATATACAAAGAAGAGAGACTAGGACTCCCAAAATGCCTGTCACACAGTTTCAACATGTGTCAGTTCAAACGCTTCTTTTCATCTGTCCCTACCATGTTCCCACTACTCCCCGGATGGGGTTTTTTGCAAAGTCCAGACGTCAAATTGTTAGGATTTTTTTTACTGCATTCCTGGAATCGGTTTGCTAATATTCTGTTTAGGATTGTATCTTATGCTCATAAATAAACTGAGCCTGTAGAGATTCTTTTCCTGTGCTATGCATGTCAGGGTTTTATATCAAAGCTCTACCAGCCCATAGAATGTGCTGTGAAGGTTTCCCTCTTGTTAGATTCCAATGAACAGTATATAGAAGACAGGAACCACAGTTCATCAAAGGTTCAGTAGACCTGACCTGTGTAACCATCTGGAAGTGGTAGGGGGTTTGTGGATTTTGAACATTTATACTTTTTCTTTAATGCTTGTAGTTCTCACCATTTTTCTGAGTCAGCTGGCAAACCTATACTTTACCAGGAAATTCTCCATTTCATCTAAGTTTTTAAATTTAGTAACATAAACGTATTCATGATTTTCCCTTAAGATTTGAAACATAATTACTGTGCACGTGGCTACATTATTTTTATTTGTATTACTGTTTATTTCTGCTCTCCCTGGCTTTTATCCCTGGTGGGTTTTGCTAGAGGTGTAGCAATATTATTCATTTCACCTAAGAAATTGGTTTTTTCTTTTTAATTTTTTTGTGATTGATGTTGCCAGAGGCATATTAATATAATACAGCTTTCCAAAGAACCAGTTTTGTTTGCACTGGTGCTCTTGTTTTTTCCTTCTTATTTGGTTTCATTAGTTTCTGCTGTTTTGTGCTTCTCTTCTCTTTATTTTCTCTGGGGTTATGCTGTGTTTCGAAGTGGTGTGCTCAGCTCAGAGGCTGTCAATCCCAGTACCACGTTAGCCAAATCCTACACCTTTGATATGCAGGGATTTTGTGGGTGCTAATTGGTAAATGTTTTTAGTTTCCATTAATCTTTCTTCTTCGACCTGTGAACTTTTTAGATCTTTAAAAACTTCCAAACAGGAGGGGGTCTTAGGGTCTGTCTTTTTGTTATTCATCTCTAATTTATTGTGAGGTCAAAGAATCTAGACTGCATGGTGAGGATTCTTTTAGTTCGTTGTTCATGTTTTATATCTGTGGAGACTTCCTGGTGACCTCCTTGGGGCCAGTTTTTGGAGATCCTCCACATATGCTTGGTGTTGGCAGGGTTTCACCTGTATCCATGAAGAAGTGGATCCTTCCCATCATCTGTGCCATGTGACTAACACGTTAGTTTCTGGAGGAGGCGTGATAGAGTGTCTCTATGACCGTGGATTTGCAAACTTCTCCTTACATGTCGTCCTTCCTGCTATGTGTGGTTGAAGACTGTCTTCCTCCATCTGTTCTTTAGGACAGCTTTATTTTCCTGGTGAATGGTTCTCTTTGTCATCACACAATGGTGGCTCATGCCCCTAATAAGCTTCTTTCTTTAAAATCTGTTCAGCCTGTCATATAGTCACAAGCCCCTGTCTCTGTGATTTGTGTTTCCCTGGCAGATCTATTTACATCCATGTATTATTGTGATAATATGATATTATGTTGTAAGCGTGTCCTCTCCCTCTTATTTTAATGGTTACTTAGGTCCACTTACAATTATTAAGTTCATTTGAATTCATTTCCAGTATCTTATTCTATATTTTCTCACCCCTGTGCTTTTTCTTTGATTTCTCCATATTATTTTGATTGCAATTTCTTTATTTCCTTTTATTCCCTTTACAAGTTGGAAAGGTATGTATTTTCTCTTATTTCAGTGATTATTCTTAATGTTTTGACATACATACTTGTCTTTAAAAAGCTTAAATTTAACAACTATTTCTTTTTTCCTCGCTTATAAGGCAAATACTACAGAATGCTTTAAATCCCTCCCCTTCACTTTGATGTCACTGCTCACTGTATTTTAGCTCTGGCTTGTTTCAATCTCCTCTGTCAGATGTTATTGTTGCTGCTGTGCTTATTGTTCATGGTATTATCTAGATTCACCATGTTTATAACTTATTTTGTCAACGTTGCTTCTTACATACACTCTTTCCTTCTGGTTTCATTTTTCTTCTTCTTCTTGAAGAGCATCTTCCAGAATTTTTTTCAGTGAGGATCCATGATCTCATTCTTTGCCTGAAATGATCTTTATTTCACTCTCACTCCTAAATGATGACTTAACTGGGTATAGACTTCTACATGGACAGCGACATTCCCTTGGCACATTCCTCCCATCATTTCATGGCCTCCTGGTCTCTATAATCACCATTCCTTCATTTTAAGATAGAATATGTGAATATATCTTATAATCAAAAGTTTCTTATAATTGTATAAAATAATAGTACTCCTTGTAAATGAGGATGCCTTAGACTTAAAGAAATAAGGCTTTACTGATGAACATTCTGTGTCTGGTCTATTTTTCCTTTGTAGGGAATGTCTCTCTCTCTCTCTTCCCCTCTTCTTTGTAAAGACCTTTCATTTTTTTATTTTTTCTCCCTTTTTTCATTCCTCCCTTCTTTCATTCTTTCCATGCATTCATATTTTATTAAGATCTCTGTTATATATTTAAAATTTTAAAACATTTCCCCCAGAAATTCTATGTGTTTGCATCAGAAGGGTCCTTTGGCTCATTCTGCCTTTTTGCGAGAATCTTACTTTGTTCAGTTTGCCAGCTTTCTCAGCCTTGACACTTCTGAAATTGGGGGCTGGATGACCCAATGCTGCAGAGGCCTGCTCTGTGCAGTGTGGGATGTTTAGCAGCATCCCTGGCCTCTACCCCCTGGACACCACTACCCTGCCCCCCAACAGTTGTGACACCTAAATACGTCTCTAAACGTTTCCCAGGGGTGCAGAATTACCCCTGTAGAGAACCACTTACTAAAACCACAGCAGAGACGATCACCTTCTGCACTGACAACTGAGCAGGGGCCTGATGCTCACACGGAACCCATTTCCTGCGCATGACTCTTGTCAGGGGAGCTCCGTACATGTTCAGGCCACACTTTCCAGTGACTGGCACAAACAGTGGACAACACGAAAGTGTCCTGAGAGTAATTTCCCCCTAGCTTTGATATACCTCCCTGCAGCTTATGACCAGAGGTTTCACGTTTCTGAAAGCAAGGAGTGAGAAATAAAAGTAAAAAGCATTTTCAAATGCCTTCTTCCAACCTAGTTCCTAGGAGCGAATTCTTCCACTTAAAACAAGGAGTCTTCTGAGTGACTGGTTGTGCTGTTAGAGGTCCCCCTGCTTCATCCACAGCTTCAACCACAGCTGTGCTATGACTGTGGGTCATATTCTAGAATACAGAGCTCAGAGGGCATCAGTCCCACTGTCTGCCTCCACAGAAGAGGCGTTGAGGGCCCGAGAGGGGGTGGGCCACAAAGTGGAGCAGAGCCCCAAGCTTAGGCTGCCTTCTCATTATACCCGGGCGTGAACCAAAGCTAGATTTTGGATGGATTGGCTTTTTGTCAGTTAGCTTCACTAGTTTACAGGCTGGCATTTTAAATCTGCAAACAGGAAAAAAGCAGAGCAAATGGCATTTGCTGACATACCAGATGCATCAAACTCAAGGATCCAATAAGATGGATAAACATGTTATAACTAAAATCAAAAAGGAAATAAACTTGAGTAATGGGAGAAAGAAAACCCCTGAAATAAATTATTATTTCTCTCTGCGTATTTCCCTATGTATCTATCTATGTATCCACCTCTGTATCCATCTATGTATCCACCTATGTATCTATTTATGCATCTATCCATGTATCTATCCATGTATGTATGTATCTATGTGTCTATGTATCTATCTATGTATCCACCTATGTATCCATCCATGTATCTATGTATCCATATATCTATCTATGTATCTGTCTATATATCTATGCATCCATCCATATCTCTATGTCTCTATCTATGTATCTGTCTATGTATCTACCTATGTATCTATCCACGTATCTATGTATCTATCCATGTATCTGTCTATGTATCCACCTATGTATGTATCTATACATGTAGCTATGTATGTATCTATCTACCTATGTATCTATCCATGTATATGACTATGTATCTCTCTATGTATCCACCTATGCATCTGTCCATGTATCCATCTCTGTATCTATCTACGCACCTATGTATGTATCTGCTTTGATCAGAAAGGGAAAAATGTTGATCCTTCACTTGAGACCCTCCTTGAGATCAATCAGCCCAAGTCCCTCAGTTCAAAGGTCAACATCAGGGAGCTGCCCAATTCCCTAACACCCATGCTGTTTCCAGGGAGGCTGTGTTTAAGGCAAACACAGAAGGATCGGAACCAAGTGTTTGGAGAGCTGCGATGAGAGTCACAGCAGGTGGGGAGGAATGACAGATGTGTTTACACACGGCCTGCAGATTCCTTCTTGCCCCTGCTGGGTGGAGGCCACAGCTGCAAAAGGGATTTTGTAAGGTCTCTCCCTCAGATGACCTTCCCTTGTCCCTTCCCCAACAATACAAGTCATCTCTTGGAACCATTTGTCCTGGGAACCCTCACAGGTGTGTCATGTGGCAAGGCCGGAATTTTGGACGGCCATCTGTGCTCAGGTTGGATTGGCCTCTTTAGGCCTCAGGTTATAAGAAATCTTCTTATAGGGGCATCTTTCTCCTGTCAGTTGCTGATACGGGGCCAGAGAAAAAGCAGCAGCATATCTCCATCTTTAAGAATAAATATCCCTGCAGCAGGGGAGGGTGATACAGGATGGGAGGCAGGTGAAGTACTGGGCATCCGGGTCTTGGGTGGTGGCTGAACTACGTGGCCTGGTGCGTGACTACACTGGGCACTCCTCCCACACTAGTGTCCCGGGTCCCTCTTTTGCTGTTCCTCAACACTGCAAAGGAATGCCTCCAATGACCTAGTGGCTGTGTGCAAGGCTACACCAGGGACTGACCCATGGCAGTTACAAAAACAAGTTTTATTAGCCAAATGTATGATGTTTTAAGAAAACCATCTATTGGCAGTGGTTATCTGTGCAGTAAGACTATTGGCGTTCTTCTTGTATTTGTGGTTCCCTCTATTTCAAATATATTAACGTGCTTTTCTCTCTCAAACTTCCTTTAGCACCAGCTTTAGCCTCAACCAGAGGCATAGCTTGTAATTCCCCAAGTAGGATTTTAAAACTTACTGTGGCACAATGGTATTGCAAGTCAGGCTCTATTAAGAAGGAAACATGGTTCCTAAATTCCAGGAGCCTCAGGAGGAAGGGGATCAGAATCCAGGACACATGCATGGCCCCTACCTGCTAGGGAGAGGCGGGAGTTCTAGCGGCTGAGATGAAACATCTGAGTCATTGTGGACCAGGCTATACAGCTGAAAAGCACAGGTTTCTATGAAGCAGCTTTCCCTCCCCTACTGTAGAATCCAGAAAGGGAGGGAAGGTGGATCCAACATAGAAGAAGTCCACGAGAAGCTGGGCCATAGGTGGATGCTGTCCTGGGAGCTGTGTGACTTCGGGAAAGCCACCTCACCTTGAGGATGCTCGTTTTCCTGGTTCATAAAGTGGGGGTGATGATAGATTTGAAATAACTTGAAAAAGCAATTTAGATGGCAGTGCCTGCCATCCAGGATATGATGACATGTTGTCACCAGTCTTGGTCCTCATGTACAACTCTTTTAAGTTTCTGGGTCCAAATATATAGGTGTTTTGCCAGATATTTATCATTTGCACACCGAAATAACAAAACACTTGTGAGTTGGTTTACCCTCCAAAAGAAATAGGGTTTCCAATATTGAGTCAAAGGTACTGATGAGGTTTTAAAGTTTTCCACATTGGCCATCTGTATCAAGTAACAATAAGGTGATTGTTTTTAAGAGAAAAGCACCATTCTGCGTGTTTCATGGTGAGCTGGGTGTTGATTGTCTGCAGGCAGCACAGCGACCCGGCTGGGTGTCTGTCCTGCTTTTATAATCAGCCATGGGGAGCCTTTGAAGCAGCAGAAGATGCCCCTGTGGGCTTATCTGAAAGGGTTCCTTGTAGTCCATCTGGTTATTTTTAGAGCTGGCTGGAAAAGAGATCTCTCTAGATACAGTGCCTAGAAATCAGGATGCACGTGTGGTTTCCACTTTCTAATTAGTTCAAAACAATCACGAGAAACATTTTCCCCTCTGAGCAAGGCACTGAGAGGGAAGGACTTTAGACTTTTAATCCCAGTTCCAACCCTGACACAAATATGCAGTGGCCTTGAGCACATCCTTTCAGTCCCCTGGCCTCTGCTGGGACTGAGGAGCCCTGGGTCCTGATTAGTCTTTTAGGGGACTGCAGGGGACATGAAACGAACAGTGCCTGCCTGGGGGACCTAGGACTCTGAAGGGAAGGGCTGAGATGGGACACACCTGGGGCTGCCCAGAGCTGATCTGATTTTGCAGCAACTGCCTCTCTGTACACCATCAGCCTGTCCTTCAAAATGTCATCTATCTTTCTGTCCAGTCACATTGCTCCTCCATCGCTGCCCCTGGTAGACAATGGGGTCACTGAGATGGGCCTGCTCCCATATTTTAGACTTCCTGGCATCCGTAGCATAAACACTGCCCAGATGGCTCCAAGGCTCATAGGTTTGAAGGGCCATGAACATAGGGGCGATGCAGAATCTGCTATCCTACTAGTGACATGTACAAAGGGGCAGCTTCAGTTTAGGATCCAACACTTAACTTGAGGTTTTGCCACCTGTCTGCAGACCCTGTCCAATTTAGACTCTTGAGAGATTACGATTCTCAAGTTAAACAGTCGATTAAACAGGATTTGGTTCAGCCGGTCATATACGTTAAAGATTAAACCAGACCGAGGAGGAAAAACAGCTACAAAAGAGGCATTTGCCCCTGTTGGGACCCATGCTGGCAATGCCATGCTGTGTGGGAGCTCTTAATACGTTTCCAGCAGGATGCCCACACACTGGTGGCCGTCCTGTCCACTCCGAGAAGGCAGGGAAAGGGACAGTCCCGTCTTCTTCACCCTTGATGTCAGGGAAGGCAGTGGTGCTTTCTGAGGAGGGCCACTGTTGGTGGAGCCTTGGATGTGAGACTTTCATTGTTCTGCCCTGCATGGCACTCAGTGACCAGAGCAGGAGGGCACGGGGTGAGGTGGGGCTGACCTGCCCCTGTGCCCGAACAAGAGGCTCTTAGACCCCCCTGAGGGCCTGAAAATGGTGGGAGTTTAGAATGCTCCAGGAGAGCCATGCATCAGAGATGGCTTTGTGCTGGGAAGGGGACCTCAGTACCCAAGGGTGCTGGCTGTGTCCACACGGTGCCCAGGGTCAGGGTGCTGAGCCACTGTCAACAGTGCAGGGCAGAGCACATCCCTTGGTCCTGAAAACTGCTTGTCCTCCCTTCGACTCACAGAGACTGTTGGATTGAAAACAAAACACCAGACAGAGTTCCCAGGCCACTGCTCCAACATTCCAAAGAGAACCCAGAAAAGAGAAGATGCCAGCAGCAGTGGCCTGGGGCTAGGCTCTCAGGATGGTGACCTCCACTGTGTCCAGACCCCTCACCCAGCCAGAGCAGAGGCCTGGGACACGGCCAGTGCAGAACCTGAGCAGGGACCCCTGATCATCCTCCCAGCTGCCCCTCACCCGGTGCATCAAAAAAGAAAACTCTTATTCCTGGTTTTCTGGATGGAAAAAACAACCTGAGTTATGAACATGAATGTGGACTGAAGCCCTAGGAGAAGCAGTAGTGGGGACTTCCCTTATTCCAGGGGTCCCCAAACCCCCACAGCCCGTGGGTATCAGGAGCAGCTTTGTGGGGCAGCAGCTCGCGCACCAGCTCCCGGCCCACCCTTCACTGGCTGCGCAAACCCGTCCCAGGCTGGTACTAGTTCACACGGGAGAACGGGGATATTGGTTAAATAGTTTGGGTAGAAAATGAGAACAGATGGAGAAAGAGTCGTGCAACCAGGTCATTAGTTACTTGCAAGTCCCTGAAGAAAAGAGAGATAATTGCAAGTATGTCTAAATTGTTACAGTATAAATAAGGGATTTACAGGAAATATCTTCTTCCTCCTACGCCACTGCACAGACTTGCTAATTTGACAGAAAGGCCAACTATGGAGACTCACTGGACGCTTTTTTAACGGGTCACAGCTTTTAGGGAAATTCAACATAAAATTTCTTGTCACTATTTTCCATTTTGGCATGCAATCTGCCACTCAAATCTCACAAAATACTTTAAGATGAGTTAAGCTTTGTACATAAGAAGTGTTTCACACATCACTTTTCTTTTTAAAAAATACATATAATAAAATGTGAGATTTTGGTACTGAAAAAGAAATAGAATGCACTGTGCCTCTCGGGTTCCCAAACCGTGGTCTTGCGGCTCTGCCCCGGCAGCTGAGCAGTTAAATCGATGTGTGAGAAAAAGAGATGCATTCAGCAGTAGACGCAGTGGTTCTTTGTAGTTATCTCTTATCAGCTTCCACAGGGGGGAATAGAGATAAATAAGCTAGTTTCTGTGGCTTTTAAACTGAGACGACAGTGAAAAACTCTCCAGAATGGCAAAGCAATAGTTGTCGGAGGTAATTGGCTGAACTTCCAGCCAAAGAGGTTTTCCAGCTTCCAAAAGGGAGCAGGGAACAGTTTCTGCATTGAGAATAGTGTCTTTGTAGGGCAACCTAAAAGGACAAATCGCGTCGCGTGTTCCCTGAGCCACCCCCACATCAGGGACCCGAGGCGAGAGCCTGTGCGGCCCCACTGGCAGAGCCCGGGCCTTGGGCGCCCAGAAAACCTCTCCGTGGATTCCCTCCAGGGTTTACTGTGGCTTGGTTTGCTGTGTTTTTGAGGGTGCTTGGGGAGGGAGTGTACAGAACGGAGTCAGAGGGTCCTAATGAGAAAGCGCACGCTGACTCTGGCCTGGTCCATCAGGATGTTTTCTCTATGCAGCAGAAACAAGAAACTTTGGGTGCATTTAAAAACTAAAGAATCCCACGTTGATGGGCCCTAGCTTGTCATTCCGCTCAGCACACAGGGAAGACGGTGGCGGCTCCTGTTTCTCTTCGCACCTGCTGACGTCCAGGCCCAGACGCTGCAGGTTTTGAGGGGCTGTGGGTCTCGGCTGGGCCTGTGGGTGAACATTTCTCCTTGGCCCCCAGGATCCCCATCCCGGGTGGGGAAGGGGTTATTCCAAGCTTTGTTGTCTGAACTCAACTGTGGTCCTTCCCCATGATGTGAATGATGGGTTCACGCCTCTCTCCCACCCCTGCCGTCTGTCCCCAGGGACCATGGGAGGAGAGAAAGCCCCTCAGTAACAAATGCCAGCCCCCCAGAATGTGGCCACCTCGCTCCCTCGCCCTGCACAGGTGGGTCTGACACTGTGGTAGGTTTCAGAGAGAGTAAGAATTCTCACAGCTGTTTTCGTAACTCATCTTCTCTCATCCGGGAATCTCACCCACTTCTCTGATCGCTTAGCAAGAACAACCGGAACTCAAGTCCGCTCAGTCCAAGAGCTGAGAAGGTGAGGGACAGGTGAAGGTAGCATTTCTCACCCCACTGAAGTGCTCACGGCCCCCACATGGTCACAAAACAAGAAGAAAATACCACTTAGGAAAGCCCAGTTTGTCGGGGGGGGGGGTCTTCTCCAAATTCGCTTGCCCTTGGGGCATTGGTCAAAGGGTCCTTATCTAGCAGAAGAGATGGCAGTCTCTTAACCTAGAATCCTCATCCCACTAAACCAGCAGTCGTGCCTGGAGATGTGGATTAGACGGCCAGTAGCCAGGAAAGCTGGATCACTGACAGACTGGGGTTTTTCTGTGGGGCCGAAGATGATAAACCCATTTGACGAGGCCTGTGTTTTGTTTTGTTTTGGCAAGATTTGCCAGAGATGCCCTGTTTCCCCCATTACCTGTGAGAAGGGAGTCTCTGAGTTATGACCCTGCTCAGGGTGCAATGTCAGAGGTCAGTGCACTTAGCGGAGCGGCCAATCCCAGAGCACCCTGACTGTGTCCGTCAGATCAGGGATGGGTGGGTCCAGTGGTGTCCTGCCTGTGACAGAGCCTTGCAAAGATGGGGACACCAAGTGACCATGAGCAAAGCCCTGTGCTTGGCTCATAAAAGCACTTCCGTCTTTCCTAAAATGGAAATTGTCATGCCTGCTCTCAAATCTAAAGAAATACAGTAGGAAATCCCAGGAGATAGAATTCTTGTTTATGAAAAATGCAAATATTGCCAATGGAAATGGATCAGTTTTTCAGAGCAGAAAAGATTTCCTAGTCCTATTGTGAGGTTCACCAGAGTAGGATCGACCGTGAGGAGTGACGCGGTCATTAGAACCCCCAAATCCTCCTGCTCACGTGCTGAAGAACTGATGCCACCCCAAGTGAATATTTGATGAATACCAACTTTTATTTCACTGTATGTCTGCATCAGAGCCCTGGTGCTCTGATGAGGGGGCGTCTACTTTCTGTGGAATTCTATTCATTAATACAATGACCATCCCCTCTGTCCTGACCTAGTTGGCCTCGTGTTGGGATAACACCATGTTCGGGCTCTGGAAGTCACTAAAGCTCCACCCAGAAAGAGCCTATTAAGTGCTTCTCGGGCATCTGTGAGTAGCCGGCCCTGGTGGTTCATCGGGGTAACCTGGCATTCCAGAACTCGGTGCCTTTACTTCCCATGTTGATCAAAATTGAACAGATTCTAAAACGTAGCATTGTAATTAACATCCAAGAAAACTCTGGGAACAGGATTCAAAGAAAGGCTCCTCAGGGGTTGTCTTGAGAGGCTGACAAGGAATGGGAAGAAGCCTATCCTCTACCCACTGTGGGTCCTTTCTGGCTGGGCTACAAATTAAATTGACACGAGACCGAATAGCAGGAGAAAAT
This sequence comes from Tapirus indicus, assembly GCA_031878705.1. Lineage (NCBI taxonomy): Eukaryota > Metazoa > Chordata > Mammalia > Perissodactyla > Tapiridae > Tapirus > Tapirus indicus. The sequence goes on along the minus strand of CM062941.1, from coordinate 30,104,203 downwards.
CAAAGTTTAATCACGTGTATACAGGGGAGAGACCAGGGAAACTTGATAAAATGGCAGAGGTTCTCATCTTAAATAGCATATTTAGGTAAAGACAAAGGAGGATGTCGGGGGTGGGGGGAGTCAGCTATGGGAGATTACCAGAAAAGCACAATAAACAAGAGATTATGCAACTTTAAGTCCTCGCCTTCCACACTGATAAGAATTTCTAGAGATAAGGTCATCCCCCCTTCTTCCTGGTACAGAGATGGAGATACCTTTACAAATGGAGAGTTCCCTTATAAATGTAAATGTTTCTGACAAAGGATGACTTCTACTTTTACTTGGTTTTCAGAGCTTTGATAAGAATGGGCTTAGCAAGGACCCTCTCAGAGGATCCATACCCAGAGTTATCTATGGTGATGGCCTGTCCTGGGGACAGGCCTTCTTTCTTAAATTCTTTTAGGAAGTTAGCTGCAGGGGGGGTGGGATGTCAAAGTTTCTTTCAGAGAAAATAATCAAGGTAAAGAGACATATTTTGAGGTGGCCAGTTCTGATCCCCCACTACAATGTTCTGCTTCAGTGATGCATACGTTTGGTGCACACTCTGGCCTGCTTTCTACAAGGACTAATTGTTTTACCCTCAGACAGTGGACATGTGGAAAAGCTGCTCAGTCCCAGAAATCAGAGCTGAGTGAGAAAGCCTGTCTCTTACCATTGTTTCAGGAAAACCCAGTACATGTTTAAGCTTTTTAAAGTAACAGGAGGATTAAATGGCCTCCTTTTCCCACACCGTCCCTATCCTACTGATTCCTTGGCGTCCTGCGGGGCCAGTGTTTTCTCTGAACATCGCTTGCATTATCGTTGAGTGTTGACTCTTCTGGAAGCTGCATAAAGAGGCTTGGCCCATCTCAGCATCAGCGTGACACCAGAAAAGGAATTTAAATCCTGACCCAAGTATCTGGAAGACGTGCTAAGGAAGGATTGTATTCCTAATGCACCACCAACCTCTTAGAATCCTCTCTCCTCACCTCTTGCACTATCTATTTATACAGCAGTTGTTCCTAACTCCCACATCACCCTGCCAGGACTCCCTGGTGTCCATCCACACAGCCTGTGCCATCCCCTTCTGCCCTCTCTGGTGCCCATCAGTTTAGACTTCCCAGCTTCTCACAGTCTCCTCCCTTCCCATCACCCTGATGGATGCACAAACATCCTAGACAGGCAGACCCAGAAACTTGTCTAAAAGGCAGGGTCTGGGGAGTGAGCACACTGTGCTTTTATGCTGGGTTGTTGACTCACATTCTTAAGGCACAAAACAGATGACTTGGGGACACAGACCCCAGGTTCTGAAAGAAAAGAATCAGGGGCAGATGCAGTGATTCATCAGGACAATATTTTTACTTGTTTTTCCAGGGAAGGAAAACAGGACCCAAGGAAAAAGAAACACAGAAGCCCCCCATACAACCACTGTTAGGTTCACCCAGTTTCTTCTAGCATCTTCTCCCGGGATCCTGGACCCCAGACAGGATGCCTGGCACCAGCAATGGATAGGGAGACCCCTCCCTCAGGACCACCATCTGCTCCCACATTCTTCCAAGAGGAAGCAGGATTTGACAAGCCACCCAACTCCAAGGCCCTTTATTTGGGGCCACAGCTGCTCATGCAGGTCCCTCTGGTCCACTAACCTTCCTCACTCCCCACCCCAACCCTTTCATTGTGCACAGCTTGGCCACGCTGTTGACAAACTCTTCCCTCAGGGCCTCCCGGGATCCCAGCTCCTCCCGAGGACACCCATCCCTGTAGCCCTCCTGGGGGTGGGAGGCACTGCTTAGCCTGTCCCATCCTGTATGACAGTCACAAGATGGGGCTGGGGTCTCTTTCTCAACATCCTGGGCCCGTCTGCACCAGCTCCATCTCTCTCCCTCCTGTAACCCATTTTCCTCCTCCCCTCCCCAGGCAAACTCCTTGAAAAGTTGGGGACCCTCACAGCTCAATCTCCTCCCCTCCCATTCACTCTTTAATTCTGACTTTTCTAAAAAATTTTAACAAAATAACTCATACCTAGAGATAGTGACTACAGCCAAGATGAATGGCTTAAAGAGCAGCAGGAGAACAAGAATTCAGTCACCTATCATGCAGTGTGAAAAGTAGCATGGCAGCCCCTGTGGGCCCTTCCTCACGTTGTCTTCTCCCCTCCTCCTAATTCCAAGCCCCGTCCTAAACTTTCCATTTATCTTTTTCTTGTACATCTTTCTATTTTATCTCATAGGGAAATGTCCCTAAACAATGTGTCAGCATGGACTGAGGACTGTTTGGGGACAGGCCCGCAGAGCCCTAGCCCTAGCCCCCACCCCCTTTCTAGACCATGAGCTGGGCCCCCAGGATCCCCCATCAACAGTACATGAAATGTCCACGAGAGCCATATCTTTAGTGATACTTGTGTTGTCAGACTTTTTAATATTAGACATTCTGGTGGGTGTGAAGTGATATTTCATTTTGGTTTCAATTTGCATTTCCCTAATAGCTAATAAAGTTGAGCACCTTTTCATATATTTATTGGCCATTTTGGATATACGATGATGGTAGAGCCACAGGATTTCCTGATGGGGTTGGCTGTGTCTAGTATTTTCTCAGGTCAATACTGTCATCAATCAACATGATAACAGTTGTAGCAAATGCCCCCCCCCCCAGAGCTACTGTGTTCCAAATACCACAGGGACACAGTAGCTCCCACATCTGTGTCACCAGCCACCTGTACCTTATGTTTACTCCCACGTCTACTGAAGCCAGTGGGGTCTTGTGTGTTAGGAAGTGAGGATTCTTCCAGAGTCTCAATTAACAAGAATTCTCTGCCTACAAGAGAAGGGGCTTAGAAAGACAACAAAGCAGAGAACACATTTTTTTAAGGTACAAGAAGGCTTTGATTTTTTCCCCCTGAGGAATATTCACTCTAAACTAACATCCATGCCAATCTTCCTCTATTTTTTAGTACGTGAGCCACCAGCACAGCATGGCCACTAACAGTGGTATAGGTCCGAGCCTGGGAACCAAACCTGGGCCGCCAAAGCAAAGCAAACTGAACTTAGCCACTAGGCTGCCAGGGATGGCCCAAGAAGGCTTTGATTTTTTAATAGAGGAGATATTTGGGAAGGAAAGTGGGCCCAATGTCTAGTCTCCTGCATGCCCCACTTTGTCGCTGCAGTCACTCGAAGGAAGGATGAGGCTTGCTCTGTTGGGAGGGGCACCTGGCTCATACACATCCTCATCTGGTGTGAATCAACCTACCCCTAACAGGTGCTTCAGAGAGAAGGGCAGAGGTTTCCCTGCATTATATTTTCCGTTCCACAGTGTTTGGTGAATTTGTTTACTAGTCCTTTTAGTCAACAGACGTGCCAGGGCCTAAGTAAGCTGGGGTGGCATAGTAACTGGGGGAATTAAGAAAAAAGCACTCATACTGCTTCATCAGGTAAATTTTTTTTTAACTCACTTGAGATGGATAGTTCTACGTGGTTTCTAAAGATAAATTCCCACAAGCCTGCACCTTTTATCGATTGGAAATGAGATGCTTCAGGGCGATCCCAGGAGATTCTTAATGGTTCACTGAGATGAACCAAGGGCCACTTCTGATCTCCCTCTGTGTCACTCAAACTGTGGATGGATCAAGATAATACACCAAGCAGGAAGATACAGCCAGCCCCAAAGTTGTCCATTCCTGTCTAGATTGCCATCACACTGCTGAAAGCTGGCATGTGCACTTGCAGTAACATCATCCTTTCCTGCAGTTTATTTATCACACTTACCCCACATGTTTTTAGAACTCTCTCTCTGTCTCTATTGTCATTCTAAATGAGGGGGAATGTGTGCATTCTCTCTGGGCCGTGAACATACATGTTTCAAGTAATTCATGACAGGAAATCTTTACGTAAAATACTGGTGACTGGGGGAGAGAACAAGCTAAGGATGGGGGTCTTCAGATGCCAGACGTCCTCATATATGTGGCACATTAGGACATCCACGGCAGCATCAACCTAAAGAGTCTGGACCATTAAATTTAAAAGGATATTGGGATTATGTTTTTTATCTAGAAGTGTCTTGCTTTTCACACTTTAGCAGTTTTAGAGAGTGAATTTGGCTTCTCTATAATAATACTTAATACCTGATACTAGATAAATAGTCAAGGAAAGGTATAGTTCATCAACTTAATGGAATTCACAAGTTTATCATTGGAAATTCACAAGTTTAATGGAGTTCACAAGTTTATCATTGCAAATCGAAGGAACGTGAAGAATCACACAACAAATACACCTGGACAATAAAAGTGAGGCAGTCCTTAAATCTGCATTTAATATGATCTCGTCTAAAGAGAAATATTGGACGGGAACAGGGAGAAATACAAATAGTTGCTAAAGTGATGAGCATATAGAGGAAAATATGTTTTAAAATTTATTTTGTTATTTGAAAAAAAGATGTGCATTTTTAAATTATGCTGCTATTCTCAAAGAGTGACTCAGTGGATCCACCCTCCTCGTCCCAGATGATGTGAGAATTTTCAGATCCTGCAGGTTCTGTCCATAGAGGAGAGAAACACTATTTCTAAACATGAGAAGGGAGGCAAGGAGGAAGTTTAGCTATTCTGAAGCTAAAAAAACATGAGTTTTGGAAGAAGTGCAAAATAATGAGAGCTTATATTAAGCTTTCTTTTTAATGATAGCAGTGACTTATTTGGGTTTTCAGCTACCATAATCCCTCAGAATGCCATAATGCCTCCAAGAGACTTGAAACTTGGCCCTACAAGTACCGCATTCCCCCACACATAAGCATACAATTCACATCCATGCATGAAGCTCGGGCCTGTTAAAATAGTGACAATGCTTTGTAATTTGTTTATCTTAAGAAGTCTCTTGCTAGAAAATAATAAGCTTGTATTTACAAATATAGGGGAAATGCCATTAAGGGCTATAAAATGTTGGTAAGTCTTAGAGATGGAAGATGGATTGGCCCCAATCTGTGATTGCAGACCCTGTGACTGAGCGCGTCAGCCCGTGCAATCCAGGAGGCAGCGGGGGGCTCGGCAGGGTGAATGCTGCTGCTCTGGGTTCAGGTTAATTTTTAAAACTTGTGTGAACTCTTGGAGACTCCTGAAGAATAAATAAAAGCCTCTCAAGCTTTAATCATCCCCAAGGGAGAAACTAACGTGCCCTGGGAGGGAGGTCACTGAAGGTCAAGAGGAATCAGAGGAAAGCCTTTTCATGGGCCTGCAAATGTTTGTTTTAAATAAATACTTTAAAAGTCAAGATGCTGAAAGCAGCCGTATGCTTCCATTTGGGGACCAATTAGTCTTCTTCATCTGCAGTTTATTCAGCAGGGCACTGGTCTTTCCAGACTTCCACCAGGCGGTGAGACGCAAGCTCATGCAACGGCTTGAAATCTGCTCCCAGCCACAGACCAAGTGTGACCGAAATGGAATGCTGTTTTGAGAGTGGATTTCTTTGAAGAACATAGAAGAGGAGAATTTTAAAAAGGAAAGTTTGATTTTTTTTTAAAGTTGAGTTGTTTTTGAGCTCAAGAAAAAGACTTACATGATAGGATAATTTATTTAAATTTATCCTTACCTTTTTATATTAAATAATTTAACTTCATGTTTGAAAATTCTTTGTGTTTTGAGAGCTAGTCATTTCTAAAAAAGGTTTCAAGGCTTATTCCTTCTTTGTCTCATTCATTCTTCCTCCGGGGCACTCTGAGCGACATTAGCTTAGTCCATTTGATCATTAGCGATGCCAAGAAGTGAATTGGCCAACTGTTATTGCTCCTGTGAGGTGATTCACCCACCTGCCTCCTCTGTGGGCACCCTTGACGTGGAGTATGTGTAGGAGCAATTTTACTGTGGCACCGCTTCCTCCATCTCTCCACCTCTCCCACCTTAGCAGTGGTCAGGATGCTCTGGGCGGGGAGGGAGTGAACCCCACGTCCATTTCCAGCATCAACAGAGCATCACCTCCTTACCTATCATAGCAAAAAGGCAGCCACTCCCATATGAAAGAAGTCTGGTGACATGATGCTCCTTGGTGCTGTGATGGGCGCAGGGGCTGTCCCGCAGAGCTGCAAAGATGCGTACAACGTTCACACTTTCTACAGAGTTCGTCAGACCTACATGAGGAGAAACAACAATTTTATTCAAAAGCTTTCCCTCTCACTCTTTTTGGAGTTTTACTATCTGTAAATTAGAAGCATAGGCCCTTTTCGGTATAAATCAAAACGCTTTTTCATAAATGTCCTTAAGATCATAAAATTATTTGGGTATTTTCTATTATAAGTAGAAACAATGAAAGGAAATTTCTGATGAAGAACTTTCACTCCATTTTACTTAGTGCTTATGAAGCTCTTGGAAGATGAAATGGACCATATTTACCCAGGAGCTAATAATAGACCAGGTGAAGTAGGTAAATAACAGATGAAATGGATGAAAAGGGGATTGGATTGGTACACAGACAAGGAAACCCCGTTATGTTCGTGATCACTTGTCAGGAGAAATCTAGCAACTTTTCAACAATCCGATGCTCATTCTGAGGGACCAGTGACCACCAGGCACAGAGAACACTCTGTTCCTTCCACGATCAAGAGCAGCATGAGGACCAGCTCCTGCTGCGTCCCCAGTGTTTCCTCCGCCCCTGCATGCCTCCAGCACACAGTCGGGCCGACAAGCCTTGGCCCCACCCGGCTGATGGGATCTCCAGGCAGAGGAGGTTTGGTGGGTGCCCAGAGCCACGCGACAGTCTGCCTAGAGGTGGACAGACTCCAAGGAGGGCTGGCTGGCTCTGCCGGCCCGAGAGCCAGGTTTTGACGTCTGTTTTGTTTGGAGCTCTCCAACTTGTGAGGCGTGAGGGCCCAACCAAGGAACGTCAGATGAAGGAGAGGAAGTGGTTCTGTTAAGACAGGTGACGGGCTCCCACACAGGGGATGGAAACCCAGGGACAGAAGCACCAGCAGCCCCAGGCTTGGGGACAGGGAACTGGCAACACCACGGGAAGGGGGGCTGCTCCCCCAAACGGCTGCAGGGTCTCCCCTCCAAAGGCATCTCCATTTTCCTGTTCCATCCTCTACTCGCCCGTAACAACACTGGGAGCCCCACTAGACGAGACCTCACAATTGCACCGTCCGCCACCAGCTGACAGCTTTCCTGTGTCTCTGGGGGCAGAATTTCTTGAGAGAATCTGGTTGGTCCAGTGAGTATTTTGCCCTGAGATGAGTGACCAGCCTGCAGGTGGGCATCTTGGGTTGAAAGATTTCACCTGATCTAATCAGCGTTAGTGGAGGGGACAGCAGCAAATACTATTGAACATGGCTGTTTAGGGCAAAAGAGATTCTGGGAAAATGTATGAGACAAATAATAAAATGTCAGAAAAAATGAGACGCACTGATAAGATGTTACAATTACTAATCTTGTTTAGAATAGAGGAGGAATTTCAAATGCACCAAATTACTATATAATAGAGTTCTATTTTAATGTGGTCAAGCTGCGCAGGAACCTAATGATCTGAGCCAAGCTCTCACTGATCACAGAGAGACGGGGCCACAGAGGGGTCCTGTCTAAGGAGCCACATCAGAACTGAAAATGAGTCTCACTCTCTCAGCAGACAACCCACTGGGCCACACTCTGCTACCCAAGGCTGGCCTGCAAGAATGGACATGCTTTGAACATTCCGGTTGGTTGTACTTTCAGAACTTAGATGAAAATTATATTTGAGGTTTTTTTAAAAATCACCAATATTGAACATTAAAATGTCCCAATATGGAATTGTGATGGGTAAGTTTATGTGTCAACTTGACTGGGCCAAAGACGCCCAGATAGCTCGTGAAACATCTGGGTGTGTCTGTGAGGGTGTTTCTGGAAGATGTTGGCATTTGAAACAGTGGACTGAGTAAGATTTCCCTCACCAGTGTGGTTCAGCATCATCCAGTCCCTCGAGGGCCTGAATAAAACAAAAAGGCAGAGGAAGGGAGAATTCCCTCTCTCTAGTTGAGCTGGAACGTCCATTCTCTTCTGCCCTTGGGCTTCAGAGCTCCTGATTCTCAGACTTTCAGACTCAGACCAGGACTTACGCCATTTCCCCAACCCCTGACCCCCACCTTCTCAGGCCTCTGGACTGGGACTGAATGACACCACTGACTTCCCTGGGTCTCCAGCTTGCAGATGGCAGATCATGGGACTGCTCGTCTTCTGTAAGCATGTAAGCCAATGCCTGTGATAAATCTCCTCTTAAAGATATTGTTATCAAACACAAACACAGGTTCATTTACCCCCTGCACAGTAGGGCCTCTAACTGAAACATCAGGCTTGTGGCAAGGAAAGAGGTTTACTATCAAAAGGCAGCCAGACAAGGAGATGGGAGTTAGAACTCAGATCCACCTCCTTGAAGGGAAAAAGGTAAGGGTTTTTGTCTGGGATTTTAGGTAAGGGAGGGGGAGCGTGTGGCTGTGCTGGTTGGCACCTTCCCATCAGCCTGTGTTTGGCCTTGAAGACTGAATTTCTTTTCCCTTGACTGTCTGGACTTTTCTGGTTAGTTTTTATCTTCAGCCTGCATTTAGCCTTGTGAGGCTAAATCTTGACATCTGGACCTTGACTTCCTGGGAAAGACAGCTCACTCATACTAGGGAGGAACAGAAAGACCTGGTTCGTTTGAACAATGGTCGATTATGTTGAATATGCACAGCTGCAGTTAGCAAAGCTTATCTTAAAGTTTTTGCTCTAGGTAAGATTTTTTAACTCCTTAGTTCTCAGTTTTAATATCTATATCTCTCCTATTGGTTCTATTTCTCTGGAAAACCCTGATTAATACAGGAATATAAAAAGAACTCCATGTTAACCATAGACCGATAAAATATAAAAATAACCATGTATTGGGACATTAAGAGCACATGGGGAGCAGATGTATTACAATTAAATGGTTATATAAAACTTTTAAAAATGTATGTAGCTTATATTGCTTCTGCTCTTGTTTTAATCTCTGGGCCTATAACAAAAATGCTTATTCTTCCCAGCAGAAAAGCAGTTTTAGAGTGAGGGAGGAGGTTTGGAATCCCAGCTCTACTGGTGGCTAAGTGTGGGATTGAGCATGTTACCTAATTTCTTGACACCTCGTTTGTAATGGGGTTAATACCAGCAACTTCCTCGTAGGATTGGAGGGCGGAGCAAACGTGTCAACACTCTCTCGCGTGAAGAGCTGGGCTTGATGCACCGTGAATGCTGTTATTTAGTATTTAGTATTTTAAAAAGTATGTTCTGAAGATGACATGATTTCTCTGCTTTTTTAGGATACACTTACTTTCAATCTGAGGGACTGCCATTTGCAAAATTTAGTAATTTTACGCACATACTTGCGCAAAATGACATATTACAGCCAAAGGGCACATGCGTTGAGGCCTGAAATATTCTAACTTAAAAATTCATTCCACCCCTCTGCGTTTGTTGTCATTATTCTGTCGTATTTATGTTCGAGTCACTTTTATTTTTCTGTTTTGGTTTTTCCCCACAAGGTTGAGGTGAGCTGCGGTGCTTTCTCCATGTTGAAGAGGCTGTTTCACTGTCCACGCTCTCCCTCGCACACCATGGCAAGGAAGAGAACAGCGAATCCAGAAACAGGGGCTGCACACACATCCCCCCTCCTGTGAAGGGAGGGCTCGGGCGGCTGGAGGCTAAGAACCACACCTGATGTCTTATTCTAGGAGCACTTGGCCCCATTATGAGCTCATACCCCTGTAAACTGAAAATTCTCCTTAGCAACAGGTCATTTATTTTACCTAAAAAGTTTACATCATAATTGATACTCTGCATTTAATAGTCAGAAAGGACGTCAGAATTCCCTCTGTGTGTCACAGAGATGACACTGCCTATAACCGTCTCCGACAGAGCTAGCTCCTGAGTGACAGGGCTGTGGGCGTGGGGAGGATTCTGCTCCCCTCCCACCACACCCCACCGTCTCCCCATGCACTGCAGAGGCTCTCCTGACTGGGTGGAGCTTAGGGATCACAGTCCAGACAGGGCAGGGAGTGTTTTTCTAAAGAAGAGCCCAGGGCACAATGCAGTCACCGCTGACCAGGCAGCTTGCAGAGGAACAAAGGAAAGCACGTCGCAGCGGAGGAGTGAGGAGCGTGCAGAAGGGAGCCGGCTGGAAAATGTGACGCCCATTCTGACTGATGAACAACTCCCAGCTTGAGTTAACATGTTCTTTGGCTCAGATTCCAGAAAATTAGCACTTGTGGGTGACAAAAGATACAAATGGTTTTAATCTATTTTATTGGCAGTGTTTGCACATTTTTCACAATACCTAATCCTTTTATAGTAGTAATTGGGAAATAATCAAATTGATGGTGATGAGTGGTATTTATCCCCTCCGAAAAGGAACTTAGAGAAACCAGAAATCATAGAAATACCCTTTACATAAATAAATGAAGAGTTGGGTTTGTCTTGGCCCAGAGGGATGACTATTCTGTACATGTTCTATTTTCTGACAGGTCAGTGTATGCTTCAGGAATGCCTAGATGACTCTTTAAAACTGAATTGACCAAATGAAGACTGAAAAATGTAATGTTTTGGGTTGTTTGTACTGAAACCAAGAAATCAGCTCCGTTAGTGATCACTCAAGACCTGGTGGGGTTGTGGGTGTTCTATGTGTTTAACCAGGGCACAGTCTCAGCGTTTGAACCAGAAGCCAGCAGAGTGTTGGATTCCCTCACATGTTATTATTATCTTTCATCCTGAGCTGTATTGCAGACTGACTGGAGTGGACACATGGTAGTTGACCCTAAATTCCTTCTTCAGGAAACCAATCTGCCCCTCTTCCCTGCAGCCGTTGGTGCTGGTGCAGCCCCCAGGATATTGATGCTCTGACTGGTCGGTGCTGGAGCTCCATTATTATTAAGTATGTGAACGTCACTCCTAGACCACCCAACGGCCACAATAATGGCCATGTGACCAGGCTTGGGCTGTCATGTTACCTCCCCCAACCTGCTGATTGCCCCAACAAGTGAATTTGTGATCCTTGCAGAACTCAGGGTGTCTCAGGTAGACATTTTCTAGATGAAAAAAGAGAATCTTTCCCTGGGGTTCATAACCTGGAACCGTGTAAACTGGGATCATCCAGGGATGTGGAAGGAAACCAAAGAATGAAACAGAGCAGGAAAAGACCATATGGGAGACAAATGGGAAGTGGAGGGGGGATAGAAGAAGAGGGAAAGAGAGAGAGCCTGACTCAGCAGCACAAGCCCTGGTTCAAGACGCTAATGTCTGTGCCCATTCCTTTGATTCTGTGACCAAGCCATCATCCTTCTCAGCTGTGTGAGCCAATAGCATCCCTTTGTATGTGACCTGCTTTGAGATGATTTCCTGTCACTTTCGACTGACAGAATTCTAACCTGCAGACTGCCCTTGGCTTCCTCTGCAGCTGTGCAGACTGTCTGACTCTGTCCATGAGAAGTGGGGTCAGGGAGCACAGGGCCTGGATGGCCAACTCCAGGGGCTCCTTGGGTGTGGATGGAGCAGGCCACGGAGACCTGGAACTACAGACTGAGAAAGATTAAAAAAGGAGCAGCTGAATTCTTTCTTCAGGTCTAAGGAATAATAAACAGGAAGCAAGTCAAATGTTGGGAAGATGCTTCAATTAAGAGTGTGACAGCAAAGGAAAGTGCCCAAAATAATTGTTCCAAAGAAAAATGAAGCTTATTTTTTTTTAGTCACAGGTTGTGTGGAGATGAGTCAGCCTGGCTTGGAAGCACAGGGTTGGGTGGATGTGTTAGTCAGAATTCTCTAGAGGAACAGAAACAATAGGATAGATAGATAGATAGATGAGAGAGAGAGAGGGTTATTATAAGGAATTGACTCACATGATCATGGAGTCTGGCAAGTCCAATATCTAGTTTGGGCGAGCACCCCGGAGAGCCAATGGTATAGTTCCAGTCTGAAGATGGTCTGCTGGAGAATTCCCTCTTGCTTAAGTAGGCTGGTCTTTTTGTTCTATCCAGGTCTTCAACTGGTTGGATGAGGCCCACCCACATTCTGCAGGGCTATCTCCTTCCTCAGAGTCCGCCAATTTAAATGTTAATCTCACCCAAAAACACCCCCAAGGTGACATATAAAATTAACCATCACAGTCCACCCTTGTCAACTTGGCACCCACATGCACCTCTTTAAACGATACTTAATCTCCAAATGAAGACACCAACAAGGTTATAATCCCACTAACCTGATACAACTGTCCTGGTGCAACCACAACCACACTCACCCTTTCCCCAGAAGAGGATACAAGTCCTTGGCTGACGTTATTTTTCTCTTGATATCCTGTAACAATACTATGATGTGGAGTTAATACACTGCATGTCACATGGCAAGGAACAAGAGCGGAAGAAAACAAAGATCTTTTATAGATGGATAGATTTATTCATCTATAAAATATAGATTTATTTCATAGATAGATTATATATACACACACATACATATATTCATAACAAAATAAGGAGGATGACAATTACAGTCTTCATTTCTGTAACTGGTGACATGGTCATAGCTGGTATTTATAATGACCTTCTTTCTCTACTCATTCTGTATTCCCCTTTGCCCTCAGCAAGCACCTCAGGAGGTCATGGTTCTTTACCTGGTTCATTCCTGAGGAACTTGGGCCATTAGTAGTCCTACATGAATTGCGTTGTAGTTTTCCATTGACGTTAAGGTATGATTTTCAGGACACGGTAGTACCAAGAGACGCCCTGAGGGATCCCCTGTACTCCAGACAGAATCTTCCTCCCTGCATTGTGGAGCCGCGGTCCCATTTCCCCCTGTGGTCAGGCTCACTCACCCCCACCAGCACAGGAGCCCCCTCCTGTGCCTGCTGATTCAGAGGCAGGAGGAGCCCACAGTGGCTGGGCGCCAGCCTTAACTTCCAGTTCAGTGGAACCTCTGTTGTGTCTCCTGGTGGAAGGGTGTCTTCCCCGGGAACTAAGACCTCTGGACTAGTAGAGCAAAGGTTGTGGGAGCAGGAAGCAGAAATTTTGCTAGCGGGTCACCAAGGGTGACAATGAGTGATGTCATCCCACTTCCAGCCCTTGATTAAGCATCACAGTGGACAAACCCCACCTCCCTCAAGCAGGGTCTGAAAACAAGGGGACCGTGTCTGAGAAAGGATATCCTGCAGTCCCCTCCCAATCTGGGGGGAAATGTAGGCAGTGTCACAGATGACTGGAGAAACTAACTTTGACCTTTTTCCAAGAAAGTGAGGAGATTTCACTTTTCTAAATGTACTTCTAGTTATCTCATGAACTGAGACCATAAACCAAATACATACACCTGAATCTCTCTCTCTCTCTCTCTCTCTCTCTCTCTCTCTCTCTCTCTCTCTCTCTCTCTCTCTCTCTCTCTCTCTCTCTCTCTGGAACACTAGTGGGAAACCTTAGAACTAGGTCTAAAGTACAATAAAGTGTGCACACCAGCATGCACAAGCATAACTAGTCCTATTACTTCAGTTTGCAGGAGGGAAGCTGGCAATGACTGTCTTGCTCAGAATCCTGTTGCTTTACTGTTGATACCAGGGTGTGAACTCAGTTTTTCTTGTTCCTAGTCAAGTGTTCACTGCACTGCACCACAGTGGAAGCAGTTAAATCCTGTTCATCATGCTTGACACTTCCTACTTATTAATAAGATTGAAAAGTCCATAAAAAAGCCAGATGTGGCTTTGATTCCCAAATGGTGTTTGTTGAGGAAACATATCAAAGTCACGTCAGGATGCAACAGCAGTTCTGAGACGTCGGAACTCGGAACACACCCTGACCTTCACTGTCTTGGCCCCTAGTGCCTTTCACGTCCCTGAAGGAAGAGAGGTAAGACACAGCTGTTCTTCACGTTTGAGAATTCATGCTTTCTGAACCGATGCTGGGAATTGGTAATCAAGTTGCATGTGGGAATAGAAAATGGAATCAGCAGGACCTGGAAAGCAGATCAGCCACCGGCAGTGTGACACTGCCACTCCTGTCTCCCTTGAGAGCATCCACATCTGCTAAAGGATGTTCCCCAGGAACCCCGAGCCAGCTTGTTCTCTCTGACTGTGACTCAGTGTGTCACGCGGATTGTGGGTGTGAGAGCAGAAGAAGGGTCCGCATCATTGTCCCAAAGAGGACTGGAGCTCATCCAGCAGCCTGCAGGATCAGGCGCTGCCTAAGGTAATGGTGTGTGGCAGGTTCACGGGAAATGCTTACCCTGGGCACCATCCTGCGGGTATGCCAGAGTCACTGAAGAAATCAAGACAGAGAGTTTAAGGACTGTCCAACATTTCCCACTAGCATTCTAATTCAGTTCTTTAAAACTTCAAAACTCAAAGTTTTAATAATCACTACCTCCTACATCACCACTCCTTGTTCAGCCTCAGAGGTCTGAGTCAGGGATGACAGCAGAGATGCGTTCTGTTTTTCCCTTTTACAATTTCAGGCTTTCCATGAAAAGAAAGCCGTTCTAGCTCCCATGGGGAAGCAATTTTCACTTTCAGGTGCCAACTCTCCATCTTCAGGCTCCTGCTAGAGCACAGAGGGCCCCCCCAGCCAGCGCCGCCTGGGAGCTGGATCTCAGGCCCACCCCAGACCTGCTGAATCAAAGTCTGCCCTCTGACAAGAGGCCACATGATTCACGTGCACCGTAAAGTTTGGTAAGGACCCCCTTAGGTCATGAAGAGTAAAACCTTGGTGGCATTCCCAATCACTTCAAAGACTCCCTGTGATGAAGTTGTTGATCCAAAGGCAGTGGAACTGAGCCCTCACTGTCGATTGTAACTCTCTCAATTCTGTCAACCAAAGCTAAAAAGACAACTCAGAGAACTCAGGTCACGCCTTGTTCCAAAGAGGAACAAGGGGATTGCAGTTCAATCTAATTTTGAAAGTTTAGTATCAAATGGAAAAATTAAATTGTTATAACTGCAAACTTTTAGGATGGTCAATGGAAATGATGAAAGAAGGTACATAATTAAAAAGAGTGCCGCTCTCTTATTTAAAGGCCAGATTTTGTTGTATATTTTGATTCTCTTTTCTTGCAATTCAGAGTGAACACTTTTTTGCTTTAATTTTTTATCATTACAAAATAACATATAAACATTGTAGAAAGTTTAGAAAGTACAGTCAAGCAAAGAAGAAAGAGAAGAGGGGGAGGAGAGGGAAAATGTCTAATGTCACAATCCAGACATAACACACGGCTGACATTTTTGTGTAGCTAATACTCAAATAGTGGAATTGGACAGTAAGACTGTTTTAAAATAAGTTCTCCACTTAATAAATATATCAAGAACTTCTTCCCATGGACTATAGACTTTTGATCTGATAATCTAAAAATAGAGCTCTTCACATGCTAGAAATAAAGCTATAAAAAAGTTTTAAGGTAATAAGAGGAGACAAATAAATGAAAGTCAGAAAAGACAAAGAAATTTTTTTGCATACTTCTCAAACTACCCTGCCATTCTGGGAACCCACCTTCAAAGGTATTTACTGGTAGTAATTAAGTCCTTTATGAAGGTTTAGAGCAATCAGGTATCCTGGAAACCTGAAAGAGACATTTCTTTCAAGAAAACACCTTTTTCAAGGGCAGGCACAGTCCCCCAGCTTTCTCTTTGGGGATGATGTTAGTGGCTGCTTAGGTCAGGGATTTCTGAACCGAGTGCTGTGTCCTGGCGGGAGCTGGGGGGGTCTGAGTTCAGGGGTCAAGGTGGAGGCTGACCCGAGCAGATGGATTCAGGCGGGGAAGAATCTGCCTTGCTCGGCTCTGGATGCAGGCCACTGATGCAGACCAGAACGGGAGATGGCCGGTTTCTGCTGCATTTGGGGTTTCCAGGCTACATCCTTCCATCCCTGTCACTTCACTACCCTGGGCAAGAGGATTGACCATTTTACTACTCCCTCCTTCCTAAATGTGAAAACCCCCAAAGACCTATGTGTCATCATGTTCTGGCCATAAAGCCTAGAGGTATTTGTTTCTAGACTGCTGGGTCTTTTGCCTCTAAAATCAAGTCTGTGTTTCCACCCTGCTGAAGAGCCCTGGGGAACTGCAGAGACTGAACTCATCCATGCGAGGGTCTGGCTGTACCGTAGCAGGCTGGTTCTTATCACCCCCGGCTGTTTACTGTCTGCCTCCCCCCAGCTGGAGTGCTAGAAGGTACTCAAAGTGTTTGTTGAAAGAAGCTAAAACCCACGAAAGTTTTCAAAAGCAGCCAACTCCATTTTCCCTTTAAGCTCCAAGACTATGAACCAACCCTGGGTCCTTCTGAATCTCTGTCCCTATACGCTCCTCCTCTGTAAGCTTTGTGCTCAGCCTGGGAAAGTTCCTGAGCTGTAAGGAGCATGTCACGGTCTTATCAGGTAGGTAGGGCGGGTCCTGGGAGGAAAATAAGCCCCAATTCCCTGAGCCAGTGGTGGAGCGGGGCTTCAACCAACTCTGCCCGTTGCAGGCACCTTGCTGGCCCTGCTCCTCGGATTGGTGGCCTCTGGGTGAGTACCCCTGAGACATGGGAGAGGAGATAGCTCTCTTCTCTTCCCGAGTAGTCCCCACTAGGTGAGCTTTACAAGCTGAACTGCACGATAGAAATGCTGGTCATTATCCTTATTTACACACCAACATCCCACGATTTTTATAGGAGTCAACTTCCTAACCTCTATGTTGGAGAACATAAGACTCGTTATTTCTGGATTCCTCTTCTATTCGCAAGATATACACCTTATTGCAGATACATCTTTGCACCCATTTGGCATTTAATTCATTTATTTACTCATTGAAGTCATTTCCCACCTGCCGAGCACAATCTCCTGCCCTAGCCTAAAACACAGGCGACAGCCAAGCCTCCCGCTGCGAGTAGCTCATGGTCAGGTGGCTAATATGTGACAGGAGACCTCCTTACTGGCAGAGCCAGGGTGGTTCCAGGGACCCTGATGGTGATGGAACTTTGCAGCCGTCGCGCAGCACCAGGTTCCGCTCGAGAGTGCAAACCCCTTGTGGGCAGGACCCGTGTCTCCAGCAGCAAACTGCCTGCCCAGCACATGCCTGCCGGGGTAGGCACAGTCAGTGTTTCTGGAACAAATGGATTCATACAGTCATGTACAAACCTTTGTAGTAATTCAGTAAATAATTAGACTGATAGGTTTAGGCCCTGAGTGGTCACAAACCAGCTTCATTCCAGGAATCGATAGCTGTGCATTCTTTTCTTTCTAAAAATGTAACCAAAGGAGAAAAATAATTTTAAAATCCTCCTCCAGCAAGTCAAGAGTCATCCCTCCGATAAGTTGCCTCTTATCAAAGAAGACGTTTTGAAATCAATACGTTTGGAAGAGAAGGGAAGGGGCAGCCATGCAGTCCCTCACATCCGATTGTGAGACAGTGTCAGCAAGCCAGGAAAACAATAAAAAGACGGGCAATAGTTGCCTGCAGACAGATGCCAGGTGGCAAGTTCAACGGCCCTGGGGCCACAGAGAGTCAGCAAACAGCGAGTCGGGTCACGGCCAGTCTCAAGGACCCACTTAGCCCTGGGCTGGCCCGACTTCTAAGTAGGTTTTTATGAGTTCTTGAAAAAAAGGTAACGATTATTTCTACTCCCAAACTCCAGACCATGAGGTTTGCTTAAAACAAGTAACCACTTGAGGTTTCCAGCCTATACATTGTTATTTAGAGATTTATGACCTCCGCCCTGCACATAAATTTCTGCTCCTGTTTGCTACTTTGTTGATTTATTTCCCAAATAGCATAACGTGTTTCAGACTTTACATTTTCAACAGAGATGATACTCCACACACCTTATTTGCGATATTTATTTACGTGACTATGGAAATGCTAGATGCAGGCCAATGTCTGAGGGAACGGAGCTATTTTTCAGCCTGTTCACAGGATTTAGGGTTGTTGCACTGCATCTCTGTAGTTCTGTAATGGCACCAAACTAGGTAACCCAGAGGTACACGAGCACATTGAGGATAAATCTGAATCACATTTTGAGATGTCACCTGGGCTCTGCAAGAGCAGGACAGTGCCAGCAATTAATAGTGATCTCATTATTAGCCTTAATAGTAACAGTCCCAGCTGGTCCTTTGGCATTACCAAATGCATTGTAACTTCTCTTTGAAACATAATCCCAGCAAGCAGGCAGGAACTCCAGCGCTGATGTGGATCACTGAATAAAGCTGGCCCCAGAATTAATTTCCTGACCTTGCCAAGAAGCACACCCCGCGAGAGCTGCTTACCCTCCCGTCCCCAATCCCTCCATTTGTCCCAGGGAGACCAGGATCTCTGCCTTCCTCTGAGAACCATTAAGGTGGATAAAAATAATTGCAGAGCTGGTCGTAAATCCAGCATGCTATGTAAACAGTGCGGGAAATCCCCCATTAAGCAAATGAGACACTGAGAGTTTTCCTAAACCAGGGATGCGTGGGAATAAAGACCAGCCTGTCTGGCATGTGGCCTTACCTCTGACCAGTTATCTTTCTGACCCTCTGCTAAAAGTTATTCTTGTTTCAACCATTTCTACAGTCTTAATAAATGAAAGAATAGAAAATTGACACTGTTTGGTACATGTAACTGGAATTTTGCTTTTCAGACCAGCACCAGTGTTCCACAGATTAATAATTTTCCCAGGGAATCTTTCAAATTCAACAGAATATTTGGCCCCTTAATGCAACATTTCCTTCCCATGAATGAATTATAAAATCTTAACGTCTATTAACAGATCTCATTGCATGGAATGACTTGTTCTAGATACATTCACTCAAAAATGTGTTTACACTGACAGTTATGTTCCATGCACTCTGCTGAGGGCTCAGGATACAACTGCGAGCACATTTGACTTACACTTTTTCCACATATACAGTGATGTGTAAATTCCTACAAATTAGCATCCGCTACACTGGCAAACCTAAGTAATAGGGTATGAAAACTCTGATGTTTGTACAGGAGAATTATCAACTCCCTAGGAGTAATTCTTTTTTTAACTGGGAAATGACACAGACTTTGGAGACATCCAGGTGTGAATTCAGTCCTCTGTCACATGGAACTCTCTGAACCTCAGTTTTCTCTTCTATGAAATAGAACTCATCCTCTGCCCTCACATGTGTGACTGTGAAGACTGAATTAGAGGCCATACTGGACGTGCTGGTCACAGCAGACAGGATGTGTTAGCTCCGTCATATGCCGGCTGCATCTTAGCTTTTATGGCTTACAGATGATAACTAAAACTTTGACCTACCACCACTGTTGTGTTTGTTTTTAGTGATCACATTTGCCATACGAATGAACGTGGAATAAGGTGGTATGTCCCTGTGATTCTGTGCAATGAGAGCTGATGAGTGACGTCCTCGGTGCTCACAGCTCCTTGGATTCAAAGTAAATCCGCCTTCTTGTCTGACTCTGCCCTGGTTGTCGGAAAATCACTCCCTGGTCATTCAAGGCTGTGCACTGTGCAAGGTCATTCAGCTGCTTAAGTGCATATTAGATTACGTCTTTGATAAATTGTTTTTCCTACCTCTCAAATACACAGTACGCTTTAAATAGAAGAATAGTTTGCGGCAGATTAGATTCAACCCACGGGAGAGGTAATAAAAATTCAGTTCACTCCTGACTGCGTGTTAAAAACCGTTGTGCTATCCCTGCCACTTTTGGGGTGATTTTGGGTGATTGAAAACTCCTTGAACATCCCAAAGAGAGCTGCTCTGTCAAGAAGTTTCTGATGCAGGTTAGTCTACAGCTGCTGCCTCTTAGTTTTAGCTTTTTTATGTAAATTGGGTCCACGTTATCTTTCTCTGAATCTTGTGCTCCTGCTGGTGCCCTGCAGCTCTGAGGGGCCCCGCGTTTACTCAGCGGAGCCGGCATTGTTTGAGCTCGGTGTGCGCATGGAACAGGCACGCTTTTGTTTTCAAGCTTGACTGGATTTTTCAGGTCGTGTAAACTACTTTCAGCCCATGAGCTGCTATTTCCACTCCAGGAACTGCCATACCTCCAGGCCTAGTTGTGAAGAACATCCTCCCTACAAAGGCCAACGCTCATGAGAAATTCATGAACTTGTGGGACTGGGTTCAGGATGAGGGCCCAGTTGAACGATAGCAAGAATGGGCATGTGCCCTGTCATTTGGTCCACTCCCCTCTTGGGTGTGGCTTAGAGGGGAGGTGATGGGGATGACAGCTTGTTCATTGTGAAGCCACCCCAAAACGCTGGCACTGCCGAGTTCATTCAGGCAGGTGGCCCCGTTGCCAGGGCTTGGTTATTTTCCCATGAGGCGAGAGCCCCTGGCACCTTGAGCCTGCACAGGCCCTGAGAGACTTCAGGGGATCTGCTCTCGGTGCTTCTTGCTGTGAGCCCGAGTAGGCTTCTCGAGGATCTTTGCAAAGTGATAAAGGAAAAGGTGGATTTACACTGCAGTGGTCCAGCATTTGTATTTGCTTGCTAGAGGGGTGTGTGGTATTGAAAATTCAGCCTATTCCTTTAAGAACCAACTTTTTCTCCAAAATCAGAAATAGAGCAGCAGATCTCTCTCAGTGCAGAAAGCTGTAGGATCTCTTAAGCCCACTCCACCCACTTCTTCTCCTACAGACATCTCCAAACCTGGAATTAACTAAGTCCTTCTCACAATCTTATACAGCCTAGGAATGCAAGCTTTTGCCCAGAATCAACCTCTGCAGAGACAGAAATGCAATCACAATAAAGGGACTGTTTGCTTTTACGGTGGGAATAGAAATGGCAGTCTGTAAAACACGGTAGAGAGGTGTTCATGTGAGAGGAAAGAAAAGGAAAGTACCCCAGAGAGAGGGAGCCGGAGCCCCCTTCTCACTGGGGTATGGGCACATGATCCTGCCTTCAGTCCCTGGAAAGGGGCCTCTCTCTCCGAGATGAAGGGGTTAAACTTTCAGTTGCAATATCCAAAGGCTCCACTGAGGGCTTAGATGGAGGTTAAATATCTACCCAGAGCACCTCTCCTTGCCAGTAAATCCTGTAGGGGGGTGGGAAGCACGGTATTCTGTAAAGTCTGTCACAATTTTTACTCTTCTATTATTGTCATTGGTTTTCGTCATTTTGATTTAGATTTTTTTTTTTTTTGGTGAGGAAGATTGGCCCTAAGCTAACATCAGTTGACAATCTTCCTCTTTTTGGTGAGGAAGATCAGCCCTGAGTTAATATCTGTGCCCATCTTCCTCTATTTTATACGTGGGATGTGGCCACAGCATGGCTTGATGAGGGGTGTGTAGGTCCATGTCTGGGATCCAAACCAGCAAACCCCAGGCCACCGAAGTGGAGGACATGAACTCAACAACTATGCCACTGGGCCGGCACCTTGATTTAGGTTTAGATTTGGATGGTGGGTCAGGCCAGGCAGAGGGAGAGCCAGAAAGCAGTTCCTGATGGAACCGTGTGCACAGCCAGGCGAGGGAAGGAAGTGAGCCCGTGTGGGACGTCCTCAGGGAAGCCCACGTGTTTGATGTAACTGAGGGACTTTCTCCCTGTCTCCTCACCTCTCTCAACCAAACTTGCTCCTCTTTCCCTTTTTATTCGCATATTATGTATTTGTTTCTGGTGAGCTCAGTGATTCTTTTGTGCTTCCTGTGATTTGCATTTTCCAGGACTGGTGCTGGGGACCCGCAGGTGAGGGGCCCACCTGTGGGCACCTGGACAGGACGCCTCCTCCCTGGACCTGCAGCATGCGGAGCTTGACCAGCTGGGCTGACCCAGGGAGAGGCAATCATTCACCAGGGTATTGTTTCCCTAATCACCACTTCCAGGGGCTCCCTTTGTCAGGGCACCATGACCTCAACCTTCCTCCTCACTTGTCCCCGAGCCAACACCGCTCTGGCCAGCGTTTCCACCCCCGGGGCTCTGGGGTGCATGGGGAGGATCTGGGTGAGAAGATGAGGGCTACTTAGAGAAAATAATGACCAGAAAGGGGAAAGGCTGGCCTTCCAGGACAGGAGGCGGAGGGAAGGAAGTCCACCCCAACAACATGACCTCTGACCTCAGAACACCACGAGGTGAACTCAGCTTGAGATTTTTTTGAGGGTCCATGAAATTTTACTGCAAGGCCATGATTCTTGAGGGGAAACGTTTTGGACCTTCTTGTTGGATAAACATGGAATCAGAGAAAGTTAAAGCTGGCCTTAGGAGCACTTAGTGTGTGTGGTACTTTCTGTTTGTTGGTCTTTGTCCCCCGTAACACCTGAGGTTCCCCGAGCTGTGGAGGGGGAATCAGACCTCCACCAAAATGGGTGCATTTTGTGCATTGAGGTTCCACAGAAGGTCCCGTTGGCAGAAGCCCACCCTGCCGGTCTCATCGACGGCTGGAGAACCAGGGCTCCGGGGCAAGAGGGACTCGGGGACGTCGCAGAACCAGCCCAGGCTGAGGGCCCCTGAGCTGAGCCATGAGTTGCAGGGTACCCCAAGCCTCTTCTGACTGCCCCTTTATGGACTTGGAACAGACCACCCAGCCCTATGCCCACCCTCCAGGCCAAGGTCTGACGCACAGGAACTGGGATCTCCTGCCCAAATGGCCCTAGCTGCCAGGGTTTAGGCCAGCCTGTCAGACTGCCAAGGCTCACCCACACTGCTGGTGCATGCACCCCAAGTCCCAACAGGGAGCCTAGGGAGTAATGTTTGCAGGGTGCTGGGAAGGGAGAGCTGGGTGTCAACATATACACAGAAGACTCCGGCAATGTAGGTTGGAGGGATGAGAGACTGAATATGCAAACAGACCATGGATGGACCGTCTATAAGAACAGAGCTCTGACCCACAGCCTGCAGCAGCCCACCCAGGAAACAAACAACCCTCTAGCTATCAGCCCCAAAGGCGACCTGATCAATAACTGATGGCAGCCCTAATTTTTGACGCCACTTCCAACTCAGGACCAACCAGAGAAAGGCAAAAGTGCACCCCTCACCAACCACATAGGAGCCCTATTTCTAGGAACCAGGGCCCAGCTCCCCAGGCCCACAGCCTCATGGGGGTGCTCCTGAGCCCCCCTTCCACTAGGAGGCTTCCCCACTCTCCTGCCTGCCCTGCATGTCTGCCACACAACCCCCTTATTCCAGCAGCTCTGACGTGCCCCATGTTTTCACTTGAGTGGTCTTTGTTTATTTCCCCAGGAGGAAAGGGGCAGGCCACAATTTGAGGGGCTTCCATTTGTAATCTGGGTTTACAGATGTTGGAAATTTTTAGCAATAAAAACCAAGGCTAGGAAAGAAGAAGGCATTGTTAGGTGAAGAGACTTTTCTTTTTCATTGGTTGCTTTGGCGCCCTGATTGAATATAGATTGACTTTCAATTCTGTTCCAATGATCTGTCAGTCTATTCTTAGCCAATACCACACTGTTTTGGTTACTACAGCTTTGTAATAAGTTTTGAAACTGGGAAATGTGAGTCTTCCAACTTTGTTCTTTTTCAAGATTGTTTTGGCTACTTGGGGCCCCTTGCAATTCCACATGAATTTGAGGATTGGCCTTTCCATTTCTGCAAGAAAGGTTTTGGGAATTTGTGCTGAACCTGTAGGCCACTTTGGGTAGTGTTGACATCTTGACAATGTTAATTAAGTCTTCCAATCCATGAACACAAAAGGTCACGTAGTGTATGGTTCCATTTATGTGAGATATCCAGAGTAGATAAATCCATAGAGACAGAAAGCAGATTGGTGGTTGCCAGGGACCAGGAGCGGGGAGAATGGGGCTGACTGCTGACGGGCACGGGGTTTCCTTTGAGATGATGGAAATGTTCTGGAACCAGATGGAGGCGGTGGTACAACATTGTGAATGTGCTAAATGCCACCGAATTGTTTACTTTAAATGGCTAATTTTATGTTATGTGAATTTCACTTTAATAAGTTATTTTTTTAAGTATTGATTTCACTACATACATAACTGTAAATCACGCATCACACTTTGCTCTGCAAGATGCCCAAGCTTTGAGACGCCTCTGTCCCGCAGGCCATGCGAGAGCTCATTCCGGAGTGTGTGCTTGTTGACTGAATGAGATGTTGAATTCCTTGACCATTTACACTGTAATTCACATCTTTCTCTCAGCCTTGCGCATGTATAATTCAAACTCGTATATGTTAACTGCGCACTGGAACAGCTGTGCTGTATCAGTGGTTTTTGTTGTTATTGATACAGTCAGAAATTTTTGAATTTAAAAATCTCTAAACATTTTTCCATCAATATATGGGTAAGAAAGATTCTACCTGCCTATTAGTGTCAACATTCCAGTGGCCAACATGAGCAAACCGAGTTCAGAAGCACTTCGTGCACAGTCCTCAAGGTGTCCCTCTGCCTGGCTCCGTGGTCGGTTACACCTATGAGCGGTGGGTCTCTTTCTGTTTTGTTGTTGGTGCTGAGAACAGACACGCGTGTGGAGGAGCAGGAGGAGTTAGACATCCTGTGACAAGACCATGTGGGAGTTGTCCACAGTGTCATTAATCTGGGGAAAGAAAAATGCTCAGTTATCTTGCAGATGTCAATGCCCTGGAGCTTCCTCCGCGGGCGTCAGACGGCAGGACCTGCCGGCAGCAAGACGTGGGGCCGGGGAGCAGGCAGAGAAAAGGAGGAAAGGACTGAAGACCGTGGGGAGAAGGTCTGACCAGAGCTGTCCAGTAGAGCTTTCTGTGGTGGCAGAGACACTCTCTATCTGCACTGTCCAATGGGGAAGCCACCAGCCCCTGAGCCCAGTGAGCCCTTGATGTGTCTTGTGTGACGGAGGAACTGATTTTTCAATATTATCTCATTTTAATTATTTTAAATTGAGGTAGCCCTGTGTGACTGGTGGCTCCTGGACTGAAGGGCACTGAGAGTCACAAGGGAGAAGGCGTTCTCTGCCCACCAGGAGGGCGTGGACACGGAGGTCCCCACAGGCTGGAGAGGTGAAGGCCCAGCAGGGAGAGAAGTGGTGATCGGTAAAGCTGGGCTGGGGAGGCCCCCTGAGTCACTACTGCCGTGTGGGGTTTCCAGTGGTAAACAGGCCCCGTATTCAGGGCTGGCCGCCTGGGTGTGTGTGACTATGCTGGGTTTAACACTCTGCTCTCACCATCTTGAAATTCTCAGCAATTTGTGAACAAGGCCCCCCACAATTTCATTTTGCATGGATCTTGCAAGTTACAGGCCCGTCCATATTAAAGAAAGGGGTATTAAGTGACCTCCAAAAACTGCGTGTGCCTGGCTGCTCCCCTACCTCAACCATGGGATGTCACGGGTGCTGCAAGGTGGATTCACTCCTGGTTTTATCCTGACCCCTGCCAGGGACTGGGCTACGGCCTCAAGAACAGAGTAACTACAGGGCAGAAGGCTCCTGCCTCAGCACCAGAGCTTCTCCTCCTTGTTTTCAAATAATAGGCACTTCTCTATGTGTCAACAAGGACCCCATTTGATCTAGAAACACCCTCAATGAGCTTGGTGGGCTCTTGTGATGGTTAAATGTTATGTGTCAACTTGGCTAGGCCACAGTACCCAGATATTTTGTCAAAACCCAGTCTAGATGTTGCTGTGAAGGTATTTTCCAGACATGATTAACATTTAAATCATTGGACTTTGAGTAAACAGGTCACTCTCTGTAGGGTAGTGGGCCTCATCCAATCAGGTGAAGGGCTTCAGAGCAAAGGTTGAAGTTTCCCAGAGAAGAAGCAATTCTGCCTCCAGACTGTAACCTAGAAACCCTGCCTGAGCTTCCAGGCTACCAGCCTGCCCTATGGGTCTCAGACCTGCCAGTCCCCGAAATCATGTGAGCCAACTCGTTAAAATAAGTCTCTTAATATCCGTACGTACAGATACCCCGTTGGTTCTGTTTTTTGGAGAACTCTGAATACCCATATCTAATTGCCTTAGCTCCCAATTTTCTGAGTTTTTATTTAAGAAAGACAAGATTTTGGAGAGCCTGAGGAAGTCAGTTTAAAACGATGGAATCCCAAGTATATCCAGTCCTTTGGCAATGCTCCAGTGAGCCAGTGCTCAGCACAGTCATTACTTTTAGTCAGTGAGCGGGAAGGCTACGGCTTTACAGCTTAGCCCAGTTTCAATATAAGCTTTGAGCTGGATAAGAGGTAAATAACAAGCTACCCCATTTATAAATACCTCCAGCTTAGAGCTCAGAAAAGCCACTGAAAGATTCAGAAGTAATATCTGACGGCCAAAAAGATGCTATTGCACCTTTGATCTGGCCATCTCCCTCTGAATTTAACACATTTAATGAAAAGAACTGATGAAAAATACATCATATGTTTCAATCACTGGGCAGATTGTACGGGTAATGTGGTTAAGCCCGTTTACACAGGGGGAAGGACTAGGTGAAGGAGCTTTAGAAATCTCATGGGGCACCTTTCCTGCAGTAAAAGAAAAATTTTAAAAACTTTAAAGAGAAGCTGGGAGTTTACTGAGGAAGCTGTAGAAATGATTCAAGCTGAGAATCACCGTGCCGTGCAAATTGCAGAAAAGTCCCCCGCCTGCAAGGTGCCGTCCCTTCCGTGGAATCGCTGTGCTGTGCTCGCAGCCCTGCCACCACGAGCAAGCCATGCAGACGCTCGCCACCTCCCCATCTTCCTGGTGCTGGCTTAGCTTGTCCCCACTTCGTGAAGCTGGACACCAGTGTTCTATCCTTAAATACCTTATCCCCCAAGTTTTGAAAAGAAAAGATCATGTTCCATATTTTAGAGACAATTGCATGACACATACATGTCAGAGAAATTGTTAAGGGCTTTGACAGGGTTTTTTAATCTCATCAAAACCACAAGCCTCTGTTGGTGGCACCAGGACTGTTCTTTTTCCTTGATGACAATGGATGGCCCACACCCTCTGAAAAAGACTTCCTCGACCGCAAAGTTGACACTAGATGGTAGTGAGCCGCTTATTAAATGAACAAATCTCCCAGGTGCGGCTCTTCCAGGTAAGTTGACCCAGTAGAATGACACGTCTTCAGAATGCCCTTTACCTAAGTTCCATCTATAACTTTACCCAGTGGTCTCCGAATCCCATGGTGGGCGGCTGCCTGCTGAGCTGAGAGAACCGACCGACTGTCCGCAGCTCCCTCCCGCTCACTCTTAAGTGGGGAAGGGAATCCGCCTGCCACAGGGCCCAGGAAGCTGGTAATTGGGGTCGTTTACAATCTCTGTTCTCCCTGAACTAAGAATTCCAGGGAGGAGGTTCAGGCAGCCCAGGAGGCTGGATGGCCAGCTTTCCAAAGGGCAGGGCCCTGTGCAGTGAGGGGCAGCAGGACAGGGGCTGGGCATCCGGAAACAGTGAAGCAGCACAGCATCCTCGGTGTAACGTCACCCAGTACAATGGATGGATGCAGCAAATTTCATTAGTCTCTACTGATGTGAACACCACGGGATCCGTATCAAAATTTCAAGAGCATTCTCTGGTTTGCTTTTGTTCCTATTCTTTTGTGTTTCAAATGCATAAGAAATTATTGATCCAGGTAATATATACCTTTAAGGTCCATGCTGAATTTTAACCCTTAGTAGCTAAGATTAAAAACTCAGGCTGCACATTTAGTGGTCCATAAGACTAACGACATAGGTAATTGTGTATAGACTGCTCTCACTTGTTAAATAAAAAATAGTGTTGCAGATAAGAAAGCAAGCTTGTAGAATTGAAAGCCATTATTGACTTTGGAAGAAAAAAATTTCCATTTCCTTTAAATAGCATTCACATACTGCCAGTGTTTCTAAGACCAGTAGGTCTTTGTTAAGATTTTAAAGTCTAATTCAGCCGAAGGACTTTACAAAAACATACTGTTTCTATGACTCGATCCCTCACACATCAAAGGATTCTGCGTTGATGAGAATTCACTACAGTTCCCATAGCAAAATGACAATCATCGGTATGCCAGATTGTGGGACATCGATGGTGAGTCCTGAATGTCACAATATTATTAACCACAGAATGTAAAGCTTTGATTTGTTCTGGTAAATACACTCAGCATTTCCAAGATTCTGCTTTTCTGGATTTTGGTCAAATTAACATGCCCGTGAAACTGATTGCTCTTCCCAAGATGACCTAAAGGCCTGACCTTCAGGTCAAAGGGAGACAAAAAACCCAAGGGGAGAAAATGAGACTTAACCCCTCTCTGTAGATGCCAATTTCTACAATATTCAGTTATATAAACCCACTTATTTTCTCGATTTTCCTGACACTTGAAACCAACATCGATTTGGGGAATGGGATAAGAGGCATTTGGAAAAATAAAATTATTCCTTCAGATGCCATTTGTAAGATCTCCAATTTCTGCACACATTTGCTCCTTCCTCAGTTATCACATTGAAAGATGCAGGAAATCTGAGTCCCTGGCCCCAAGCATGCGTGTTAGCTGCTCTCAACGGCCAGGGAGAGGAACTCAATTATCTTTCCATGGGTAGTTCCAGTCGCTGACCATGTGGGCATCCATGCTGCCTCTCCCAGGGACCCCAACTGAGCCACGGCCTGCCTTTCAGGAAAGCGATTCCCGGGGCCACCTCCAGAGGATGGCAGCCACTTAGGGAAAAACCTTTCCGTGGCCTTGAGGACCGCAGTGTCGTCCCACGCCCAGCATGTGTGGATGCCCGCTCACATCTCTGCGATGACAAGTGCTGTTCTGTTAGGGCCCAGAAGCTCTGTGGGGGAGACATGTGGGTGGAAAATGTGTGTATCAAAACAGAGCTTTCTGCTTGAATTCAACGTCTTGAGAAACAGTTGCTTATCAGCTTGCAACAATCTGTGTCTTATAAAGAACCTCTAAAAATGTGGATTTCTACAAAGATGTGCTAATAAAATGATATCTGTTTCAGGCACAGAACCACGAGGAAATTCCAGGGTCATTGTGACCGTGTTCACGTTTGGGCGACGGAGACCCCTCCTGAAATGGGCAGTTGTCACCTGAAAGTCTGAGATGACCACAGGCCACGCCCGATGAGTGACCCGAACCAGGAGAGGCGGATGGAGACCTGGCCCCACGGGAACCAGTCCCTGTTCCTGCCCCTTCTCCATGAGGGTCGGCCGCTGGTCTGTGGTCATCTTACCACGCCTGCTCTGTTCCACCTTCTCCGAGAACTCTGAGACCGGATGAGTGAAGGGAGAGTTGGCGTAGAGACAGCCCTGTGGAAGCCTGTGTGCAGATTCCGGGTTCAGGAGGTGACGTAGGACAGGATCATCACAGGGAACTTGGAGCCTGGTTTTGCTTTCCGAGAACTGACTTGGCCACAGGACAGAGACCACCTCCCAGAAGGAAACGCACCTGCAAGGGGCTCCCTCTGGGCTGGGTTCCCTGCAGGATGTTTGCGCTCAAGGCAAAAACCATAATTTAAGCAGCAACACCTATTTTTTACCCAGTTTAAGGTTTTATTAAAATCCCAGGTAAACTAAGAATCTCTTCTTTTAACTCAAAAAATGAAATGATATGCACCTGCACTTTATGAAATCCAGTACAGCCTGGAGGCTCCCTAAGTGAGTCAGAAATCAGTTTCAATGTGGACTCTGGGATCATTAGAAATTCCTGTCTTAGCTTTCCTGAAAGCAAGTGAATTGGCCCAATATTTGGGTTGCATGGGAGGGGAGATGGGCAGGGAGAAGAAAACAGGGCATGGAATCCTCCAGAAAGTGCTGGCTGGCCAGAAGTTAATGTCGCTGTTGCTAGTGGTTACCTCAGAGCTGGTCCTCAATCTCCTAGTCACCTAATCGTCTTGCACCTGCACTTTCTGTGATGCTGTCCTAAATTGATTCCTTTTATTTCTATTTCTCTTTCGTCTATCCCAGTTCTCAGAAGTCTGATGTGTAAATTTTAGTCATTTCTTTCTATATACAAAAAAACTACAAACCAAAAATTGAAGAGCAGCACTTAGAGCTTAAAGCTGCACTGGCACGTCTGGGCACCTGTCTGTCATGAAGCGGCTACAATAGCGGGTTACAGTGGACACTTGCTGGGTGTCCAAGCCTGCTAGGGAGACTGTGGGGTCCCTGAGACCCCTTCACAGTGTCCCCAAGGACAAAACTATGTTCATCATGTTGTTAAGACATTTGTTTTCACTGTGTGGACCTGCATTGCTGGTATAAAAGCAACAGTGGGTAACACTACTGGCTCCTCTGCCCGGGACAAAGCAGCACAGAACTGCACCAGTCTCTTCACCACTGACCACTTGCAGGAAAAATAAAAACCAGTTGCACTTAAGAATGCCCTTAGTGAAGCAGCAGAAATTAAGTTATTCAATCTCAACCTGATGTGATGAAATGGAAGTACAGTCACACCCCGCATAACGACATTTCGGTCAGTGATGGACCACATACGCATGGTGGTCGCATGGATTAGTACCATAGAGCCTAGGTGTGAGGAAGGCCATACCATCTGGGTTTGTGTAAGTACACTCTATGATGTTCCCACAACGACGACATCCTTAATGACGAATTTTTCAGAATGTGTCCCTGTCGTTAAGTGATGCGTGACTGTGTAGCATAAAGAGCTTCAGATGCACGTCAAAGTGATTGACAGCTGTTTCAGGACAAGTACTGGGCTGTTCTTTGAGTCACGAGCTGAACTAGCTAGTTTGGTTTATTTTTTCTTTTACTGGGACATAGTTTTCACTTGAAAGAACAGCTGATAGGCTAACCATGGTATTCAGACTTGAGTATCGTCAGCCCGTCACTCCAAGTCAAAGAACTGATAGGATTTGTGGTGGATGATAAGATTAGAGATTTCAGGTAGAAATAAGAATTTTGAAACACTTTATCCACCACCGTGAGCTTGACAGTTTCACAATATTTAGACTTTTTGGGACAGATGGGTAGCAATATTAACAAATGTGACTTTTTGGATAGCATAAAATGAACGTGCAGGAATGAATGGAGACCACCCGCATGAGACAGGCAAAGGCCACTCACCCCGAGCTTGCTCTAGCAACGGGGTTGGCACTGATGTGTAGGTGGAGACTCAGAGGCAGGTGGAGGAGTGGGAGAGCTTTATGGTGGAAAAAATAGGGGTTCAGGAGTTCCCTGCTGGAGGCCATGGGCCTGGGGAAGCTGGGGTTACTAGAAATGGGAGTCCCATGTGGTTGGTTAGGGGAGCACATTGGCTTTCTCTGGTTGGTCCTGAGTTGGAAGGAGGGGCCAGAAATTAGGGCAGCTATCAGTTATTGATCAAGTGCTGGCCACTGGGGACCCATTGTTACTGGGGTTATTGTTTGTTCTCCTGGATTGTTGCTGGAGACAGCAGTCTGACCTAAGACAGCAGCTTCCTGGGCTGGTGACTGCAGACAACGGGTGGGCTTCCTGGGCTGGTGACTGCAGACAACAGGTGGGCTTCCTGGGCTGGTGACTGAAGACAATGGGTGGGCTTCCTGGCCTGGTCACTGTAGACAGTGGGTGGGTTTCCTGGGCTGGTCACTGTAGACAGTGGGTGGGCTTCCTGGGCTGGTGACTGAAGACAATGGGTGGGCTTCCTGGCCTGGTCACTGTAGACAGTGGGTGGGCTTCCTCAGCTGGTCGCTACAGGCAATGGGTGAGCTTCCTGGGCTGGCCTTTGCAAGTTGTGTGTCAGTCCCATTTCTATATGTGGTCTGGCCATTGTCCATTTCTATAATCAGTTCTCAAAAGTGTCAACATTTGGAAGATCCACATGTCTCAATATTTTCCAAAGGCTAATGCGTGAGATTACAAAATTGGACATGGATAAAAGATTCATTCAGAGTGCACGATGGACAAATTTCAGTGGGAGAGAGCACGAAAGGTTGATTGATTCCACGTTGCCTTTAATCTTTAAGAAACTATCACTTGTCAAGTTTTTCTGTAGATTAAAAGAAGAATATCCATAATTATCTGAAAAAGTTATTAAAATATTCCTCCAGTCTCCCACAACACACACACACACACACACACACACACACACACACGGACTTTTCTCATTTACTCCAAACCACACACCATAACAGATTGATTGCTGAAGCAGATATGAGAATCCAACTGTCTTCTATTAAGCCAGACATTAAAGAGATTCACACAAAAGTAGATTAATGCCACTCTTCTCACTAATTTATTTTTCTTCCGGAAAATATAGTTAGTTTTAATAAAAATGTGTTACATATGTTGACACATGACAGGCGTCAGGTGCCCGGCACCAGGCCCCCTCCCCATCCCTGAGAAGACCCCGGAGACCCCGAGGCGCCTGCCTGAGGCGGGCACGTGGTGCGGAGAGGACGTGACAAGCTCTGACGGAGGGTCCCGACTTTCATCCTGCTGCTTCGCACAGAACTACAGCGCGGAGCCTCCACCAGGACGGGGGCCAGTGAGGGTCACTGAGGGGCTCATTGCTCCTTATTTTTTCATTTAACAATTAACTAAATCTAAAAGTACTTAGTGGAAAGGATGGAGCCAGGATGGGTGATCTTACCATCATCTCACGATTTGTCTCTGTCCAGCGCCCTCGGTCACCACGTGGACACCCAAGTTCCCAGCACCGGGTCACAGACTGACTGCAGGAAGAGCAGATACTTCCGACACAATTCACTGAATTCTCTCCAGTATTTAAGACCGCACACGGCCTGAGGCTCTAGCTACAGTGTTAACTTCCGTGTGTTTACATTTCCCAATGAGTAAACTGAATACAGACACAAATGGGACAGAACCAGGAATGCGGATGTTAGTCTTCCCACCCCTGTTATTACAAAAGGGCTTTGAGAATTAAGGCTGATGAAGAGCTCTCAAAAATAAAATGATTGCAAGTCCATATGTGTTTGGGACGAACGCAAAGCAGCTTAAACCAAGACCTCAAGAGAACATCGTGGCTTTATGACGGAAGCTCTGGAGTTCCTCAGTGAAGAAGGAATCGCTGCGTCACAACACCGGGAGCATTACATTAGGAGGACGATGGATCGCGTGGAAAGGACACAGGACCAGCTCATTGCCAGGGCCTGTAGGAAGCTGCCGGGGCCCCAGGAGCTTAATGCACTGATTCGAAGCAGCTGGATATTTGTCAGTAAATTAGTAAAGAGAAAACAAAATTGTTCAACAAAAAGGCAGTCTCCCCAGTGAAATATTTAACAGGAAACTGGCCCCGGCGCCCCTGGCTGTGGCGCATGTCTCCTGCTCGTCTTCACATCGCCTTCTCCTCGGTCGTCTGTGGGGAACTCCCTCTGCCTCTCTAGTGAGGACACGTGTGAGTGCATGTGAGGCCCACGAAGAAAATCCAGGATAAACTCCCCTCACGAGACCCTTAACCCAATCCCATCTTTTGCCTCATAAGGTGAGATGCACGGGTCCTGAAGGTGAGGGCGTGAGGGCATCTTTGGGGGTCATTTTTGCAGCCTGCCACAGTGACCAGATGAAAGACTCGGATTCCTTCTCCCTCCTTCTACTTTAGGAAGATAAAACATGAGACTGGAATAAACGGCCCCCGAAGGAGTGGAGTTCTGACCCCCTGTTCTTGGTGAGCATGGAGCTTACGTTCTCAGCCAACACAAGTCACCCGGCGTGGGGACCGAGCGCTTACTAACTCTAGATGGGAGCGGCCTTCCTTGACGGGCCCTGCAGGGAATGTAGGTGAGCAGTCACTCTGCCCTGCAGCCTCCCCCGCCATCCGTCACGACATTCTGTGCACCAGGACGGCCGCAGGTGGACCTGACAGCCCTGCGTTACTGACAGAGGTCAGATCAGTGCTGCCTTTCCTGGTTTTACTCTAGGAAACAAAAAGAATCCCAGTCCACGACTCAACCAGAAACAGGCCCTCCTGGCCAGATCGGACGCCCGCACTCCCGGGATGCGGCCTTGTCGGATGCGGCCTCCGTCTGCTGTGTCACAGGCTCTTCTCTGTCAGCAGGAATGTGTGTGCCTTTAATGCGTTATCTCTTCAGGTGCATGTGCCGGTCCCGGGGTTCTAACCTCATCACAGGCGTCTTGATCGGGTCCAGGAAGCAGCTCTTGAATTATTGGCTAAACCCCCAAAGGTAGCAGATCAATTGTCCTGGAAATTAAATTCCTTCCTTGAAAAGAAGGGGAGTTTCCCTGCTCCTGGTAATTTTCCCCCTTGACCTGCGAGTGGAAGCAGAACATCATCCCCTCAGCCTGGACCCTCCGGGCGCCAGGGAGGCTCCAGCCCGGCCTGTGCCCGCCGGGGGCTCTCCGTGGCCTTTCCTGAGGGCTCTGACTCCACAAAGCATCCTTCCTGGCGTCTGGAATGCACTCCGGGGCAGCTCGGTGGCAGAGAGTGCTGGCTTCTGACTGAGGAAGGATTCAGACAACCTGAGGGAGCCCCACAGCCCCTGCCCAGCCCACACCTCCTTCCTGACACCTTTTCCAGTCCCTCCGGTGGGCCCGGGGCTCAGACTCAGACCACAGGAGGCCTGGCTCGCAGACTTGCACACACCGGCCTCCAGCGCTCGGGATTAATGGTGTAACCGGTGTCAGTGTGTGTTCCTTCTGTTTTTCCCTCCGAAGCAAATCACTGAAACAGAGAAGTGGGGGCTGTCCTTCACCTCTCCCCATGCGAGTTCTCTGTTTACTCCTGAAGTACATCAGCAACACACACCAGCTGCACACTCGAAGAGCTTTAGATGCTCGGAAATAGCCAATCAGGCATAAGGAAAATGAAACTGATAAATTCTCACCATATTTACTTTTCTTGCCTCGCAGTCCCTGGAAGGCCTCAACCACTGCAGCTCCAGGCCGAAGCCAGACCTGCGGGGCATAGCAGGATCTGATCTTGGCACCATGAGAAGGAGCTTGGATTTACTGCTGGGCATTTTAGTCCATGAATATTCATGGCAAATCCACTAAAAATAGTTACTTTTACCCCATTTTACACATAAGGAACCAGAGACTCAGAAAGGTTATACAACCGCCCAGCGTCACACAGCACGTGTGTGCGTGTGCGTGTGCTTCTGTGTGGTGTCTGTGTGCATGTGTGGGTGCATGTGGTGTGAGGTTACATCCAGAGGTTACATCCAAGATAAAAGGAAATGCACCATCCCGGCTTAATTGTTTGAAGAGGGAAGTGGGCGTCTTTGAGGAACTCACAAACCATGTGTGTCAACAATAAATTTACTTCATCTTAAGGATCTTCGGCTTCACCAAAATAAAAGAAAACAGTCAGAAATGCCTGTGGTAGTTCAGAACTCAGCAGTCTGTATGGCTGTGATCTGGAAGGGTGAGTCACAGGTACTTTGTTTCTCAGTCATTTCTATCTCGGCTCCGTGTTTAAAACATCCTTCCATCACAGTCACGCTTAGGCTGAGCAATTCTAGAGGCTTAGCCTATGTTATAGAGAGACTTTTGAAAGATAAGCCATATGCTCTCTACTCATTCCAGACAGGAAACAACGAGGAAGCCCCGTTGTTCGCAGGAGGAAGTTGACAAACCTTGGACACGGGGGCAGCAGCAGGACTCAGGTCTGTCCGAGGTGATCAGGGCCCTGAACCCTTCTGTCCACGACCTACGCAAAGAGGATGGTTTTCTGAAATACAGAAGAGTTGTGGCACATTAGCGTGTGTGTGCTTACATGTGTGTGCGTGTGTGTATGCATGTATGTGTGCATGTGTGGTGTGTATGTGTATGTGTGGTGTGTGTGAGTTGGGGGGTACATGTGTGTGAGCGTGTCGTGTGTTGGGCTGCTTTCTTTATTCCTTGGCTGGGTTACTCTGTTTTAAATCAGCGAAGAGGAGGAGAGAGAATGACCCCATTTGTACCTGAAGAAGACACATCTCGTCCACATGACTGCTTCCGATTGGATTCCAGCACTCTGATCAATAATTATCCCGTCCAGGGGAGAAATTTCCTGCTCACTGTCCTGCCTCATTGGGGCGCTCCTGGCTCCTGCAAGCGATGGAGGGACACATGGAAGGGACACATAGGGCAGCCAGAATCCCAGTCTCAGGTGACAGTCAACGAGCCGTCAGTGTGGATGAGGTCAACTGCGTGTCCCAGGAACAGAAAAGCTGGCCTGGAGGGTAAAAGAGCTGCCATGTCTTGGGCCCTCTGTGCAGCGAGCTCCAGCCGAACAACAGTCTGAAAAAAGAGAGAAATACAAGGAGAGAGGAGAAAAGGTACGATACTCTGGGCCAGGAGCTGGCCTCTCTGGGCTGTGAGTGATTTTGTCTTCCTAAATATAATGTCCATTCTCACAGGGATGTGATGACAACTGAATGCAGTAAAATCCTGTATTATAATGTTTATTTACAGACATATTTTATTCATTTAATTTCATAATAAAATTAGTGAGGTATCTCAATAAAAGTTATAAAATCTAAAAACTATGAGAAAAATAGAAATTACCTACAATCTCCTCACGCAGGTATTATACAACGTTAAGATTTTGGCATAAGCTGAGTGTGTGTCATGAACAGGTGCTTAAGCTCCCATGGACACACACATGGAGTCACGCCATACACGTGTGTGTCTGTGCATGTGCTACACCTAGAGTTATGTGCAGAGCTTGGTATCCTGAAGAATGTCTTTCAAGTGGGACTATTTTTTCTTCCCCAAAGCCCCAGTGCATGGTTGTGTATCCTCACTGTAGGTCCTTCTAGTTCTTCTATGTGAGCCACTGCCACAGCACAGCTACTGACAGACGGGTGGTGTGGTTTCAGGACCAGGATACAAACCCGGGCTGCTGAAGCAGTGAGCACCGAACTTTCACCACTAGGCCATCAGCACTGGCTCAAAGTGGGACTTTTAACAGCTGTGTAATGTTCCACCACCCACACCATAGACATAACAGTAGATATGATCCAATCTGTTATTGCTGGACCTTTAGGTTGTTTCCAATATTATAAATAACCCTCAAATTCTCCTTATTATGAAGTATGAATTATTTATAAGAATTATATGATAAAAGTTACGTTTTTAAAGATTTGAATTTCCTGCTACTGCATCATTGCAGGCAAAGGTCATCTGAAAACTCCACCTGGTACAAACACCTGGACTCCGTGGGATTTCCTGGCTCTACTCCCCCAGCGCTCTGGATTTTCCCAGCATCACCCCCGCACAGGACTATTCCATCGCTCATTACTTTCTTATTAAACTGTAAGCCCCATGAGGGCAGAAATCATGTTCATCTTCACTGCTCTACCCCAGTGTCTATCATACAGAATCTGAGTAACAAATATTCGTTTAATTCACACACATATTCAACAAATAGACGGAGAGAGCTCACCACATTGCAGGCATTGTGCCAGCTGCTGCAGATATGACAGGCACAAAAGAGCATCCTTGCATTCTAGTTGGGAGAGAGAAAACCCACACACATGCTCACGCATGTACCTGCATGCACATGCACACACGCCATGCCGGTGCTATGAAGAAAGGCTACCGCAGAGCAAGGAGTAGGCAGTGACCGGAGGTGGGCTGTCACTGCAGAGTCTAGAGGATGTTTCCCCAGTGACCGGAGGTGGGCTGTCACTGCAGAATCTAGAGGACGCTTCCCCAGGGAGCGACACGTTAAGTGAGACTTGAAGGACAGGAGTGAGTCGGGCAAAGACCCTCCAGGAACATGAGATAGCAAGTGATGGAGGCCCTGAGGTGGGAATGTGCTAGAATAAGGGCAAGAAGAGCAGTGTGGGGGGGGGGGAGTGGGAGGTGGGTGGTGGAGAAGGAGAACAGAAAAGGCATCAGACACCAGATCACGCCCAGCCTTCCAGGCCGTAGTGGACGCTAAGAACCTGTTCTGAGTGACAGGAAACCACTAGGAAGGTTTTGAGCAGGTTTTGAGTAGACTAACGGGACTAGATTTAAAATTTGAAGGACCACTGAGGGTGTTGTGTTGAGAACAGACTGTGGAGGAATATATTAGTTCTCTATTTCTGCACAAGTTACCCCCAAATTTGGTGGCTTAAAACAGCAATAAACATCTGCTATAGACCAAATGTTAGTGTCCCCCCCAAATTCAAATGCTGAAGCCCTAACCCCCAATGTAACGGTCCTTGGAGGTTGGTCTTTGGGGGTGGTTATGTCATGAGGGTGGGGCCCTCCGGATGGGATTAGTGCCCTTCTAAGAGACACGAGAGACTTGATTGCTGTCTCCACCATTTCAATACATGAACAATGAAGAACCCAAAGAGAAACTAAGAAAACAATTCCTTTTACAATGGCATCAAAAAGAATGAAATACTATGGAATAAATTTAACTGAGGAGATGTATTCCTCTTCCACCCCAACTGGTGTAATGCTAACTGTGTACACTGCACTACCATCCTGGCATCAACCACCCAGAGGCAGCATAAACTCCCCAGCTGTAAGGCAAGGCCCTCCACAAGACCACCCCCATTTAGACATCAGCAGCAAGTCTCAGACGGTCCCCAGACACCTGCAATTTTGACCAACTGGCTACACTTAGGGATCCCATGACCCCCTGAGGTTCCACGTTCGCCAGGACAACTCACAGAACTCAGGAAAGTGCTCTGTTGACAACTAGCCTTATTATAACAGTTACACACAGGGTGGGGTCTGGGAGAGAAGTTTCTCAGCCCTCATCTTGTGGAATGAGGACAAGTCAGCTGCCCAGCCAATCAATGTGTTTGCCACCAGGAATCTTCACTGAGCTTCAGTGTCCAGAAATTTTATTAGTGTTGTTACAGAGGCATGATTGATTAAACCATTGGCCATGTGACTGACCTCAATCTCCAGCCCCCATCCCCTCCTTGGCCCAAAGTTCCAAGCCTCTAATCACGTGGAAGCTGGTGACCAGCTTCCCTCCTGAAGCTATCTAGAGGCCCACTGTGACTGATCTTGCTGACATTCAAAGACTCTCTTATCATTCAGGAAATTCCAAGAATTTTAGGATTTCATGCCGGGAACTTGGGACAAAGACCAGACAAGTTCTTTATTATACCACAAGGTACAAGACCTACACTGAAAACTACAAAACTTCAGTGAAAGAAAGTAAAGAAGACCAAAATAAATGGAAAGATGTTGTGTGTTTGTGGATTGGAGACTTAATCTTGTAAAGATGGCACTACTACCCAAAATGATCTACAATTAGCAGAATGATTCTCCATTTGCAGAAATGGATAAGCCAACCCTAAAATTCACATGGAATTTGAAGGGACCCCTAAAGCCAAAATTCTCTTGAAAGAGAAGAACAAAGTTGGAGGACTCACATTTCCCAATTTCAAAACTTACTGCAATGCCACAGTAATCAAAATAGTGTGGTAGTGTAGAGGGATAGAAATATGAATCAGTGGACTAGAATTGAGAGTCCCCAAATAAGCCTATGCATCTACGAACAACTGATTTTCAACAAGGGTGCTAAGACCATTCGATGGGAAGAAAACAGCCTCTCCAACAAGTGGTGCTACGACAACTGGATATTGTTGAATGTTGGACATGCAGAAGAGTGACAGGGTACCCTTAACTCACACCATATACAAAAATGAACTCAGTGTGGATCAGACCAAAATATAAGAGCAGAAACTATAAAACACTCAGAAGAAAGCATAGGAGTAATACTTTCACATTTAGCAATGATTACTTAGATATAACACCAAAAGCACAAGCAGCAATAAAAACAACAAAAATAGATAAAATGAACTTCATCAAAACTGAAAATTTTTGTGCATCAGAGGACACTATCAAGAGAGTAAGAAAACCCACAGGACAAGAGAAAATTTACACAAATCATATATTTGATAAGTGTTTAGTATCTAAAATATATAAGGAACTTTTAAACCTAATATTAAAAAGACAAATTTTAAAATGGTCAAAGGATATGAATGAACCCTTCTCCAAAGAAGATAGACAATTGGGCAGCAAAGACCCTCAACAACACTAGTCACTAGGGAAATGCAAATCAAAACCACAGCGAGATATCATTTCACACCTACTAGGATGGCCATAATCAAGAAAACAGAAAAGAACAAGTGTTGGTGAGGTTGTAGAGAAATTGGAACCCCTCATGTATTGCTGGTGGAACTGTAAAATGGTGGAACCACTTTCAAAAACAGTTGATGATTCCTCAAAAAGTTAAACACAGAATTGCCATATGACCCAGCAAGTAAGCCCCTAGGTATACATCCAAAAGAGTGGAAAATGGGTGTTCAAACAAATCCCCGTACATGAATGTTAACAGCAGCTCTATTCAGGTAGTCAAAGCTGGAGACAGCCTAAATGTACTCCAACCAATAAGTGGATAAATGTGCTGTATCTATACAGTGGAATATTATTCAGCCATAAAAAGGAGTGAAATTCTGATACATTATACAACATGGATGAATCTTGAAAACATTATGCCTAGTGAAAGAAACCAGACACAAAAATTCCCATACTGTATGATTCCTTTTACATGAAACTGTCAGAACAGGTAAATCCATGGAGTCAGAAAGCAGATCAGTGTTTGCCAGGGGCTAGGTAGAGGGGGAAATGAGGAATGACTGATGAGTATGGAGTTTCATTTTGGGATGATGTAAGTGTCTGGGAATTAGAGGGGATGGTTGCACAACATTTGAATGTATTAAATGCCACTGAATTGTACACTTCAAAATAGTTAATGGTTGATTTATATTATATAAATTTTATCTTTAAAAAAAAAGAGTGGACACTTGAGGTGCATATGGAAGGCTGTTCGGTGGGCCCTGGGGGATAGTGAGGGCGTTCCAGGAAGAAGGAGGGATGTGCTCAAGTCCCAACCAAGTACAAGAGTGAATCATACTGAAAGAAAGGCAAGAGGTCTGAGCCAGAGCTTGGTGGCTCTGGGGACCGTGTCAGGAAGATTCTGGAAACTCAGGGAGGAGGCTGTTATGAAGGGCTTCCCACACCATGCTACTAATTTTGTCCTGTAGGCAAGAAAGAGTGGAAAGCGAAGGCGTGTTTGGCGCCGGTATCTTAGGAACACGGCTCTGGAGACATGAGGAGGTAGTCAAAAGGAGGAACTCTGGGGCAGGAGCAGAAAGGAAAAGGAGGCGATGACTAAATTCCAGCAAGAAGATGCGAAAACATGAACCAGGCAGCCATGGGAGCAGGAAGGAGATGTCATCCAAGAAACGTTGAAGAAGTAGAGTGCGAGGATTCCGGGTTTCAGGGCCACAGAGGGTGAGGAGGAAGCGTTTGGTCTCCTCACAGGTTCCAGCTCGAGCTCCACCACGAGTGCCTCGGTTTCCTCATCTGAACCACACGTCAGATGACAAGAGCACCCTCCTCGTGGGGCTGTTGGGGGTGATCTGAAAGGCGCACAGTAGGTGCTCCATCTACGTTAGCCGTCACTGGTGTCACTCCTTCTAAATTAGACGGGCAGACACTGGAAGCATGACAACACAGCCACAGCTACAAACGCATTCCTAGCCGGCTCGCCTTCCGGAGGAAACGCGATAAAGTGAGAGGAATCAATCTCCTTCTTCCTCACGCTCTGGAGGATTCCATTCCCAGAGCACTGGTTATAAGATGAAACAAGTCAAATCTGTCACAAAAATGGTTTGTGATAAGAGACAATGATTGGGACAAGGCCTGTTTGATAGACATGACGTGCTTAGACGATGCTGACCCCCACGCCTGTCCCTGGAGCTGGGTGGCCCACTCTGAAGGACATGTGCACGGACATCAACCAGATGCTGATTCCATCGTGCAGCACTTGCACTGGCAGGGTGGGGAGGAGCTGGAGGGCTGTGGGAACCACAGCAGAAGCTCCAGACCCTTCCTGCCCACCCTCCCTACTCCCACCAGCCCTGCCCGGGAAAGTGGCCTCCACACTTCCGGGACCTGGCCTCTGTTGATGAGATCCTGGAGGGTGTGTGTGTCCGATGGGGCACAGTCATCCATACCACTTTCAGGGTGCAAAGAAAACGTCACTCTTGTTTTCTGTAATGGATCACATCTTCCTCAAGAGCCCCCACTCCCCGGACCATGGGTGAGAAGCAGTTTGGGTCCAGTCACTCAATTTAGTCCAGATGAATCCTTTTCACCCACTCAGGGACTTCAGGTAAATGCTCAGTCTTGCTGAATTCCATCCTTCTGTCCTCTGGACACGTGGAGAAGGGGCTTTGGGAAGGAAGAGAGGCCACTGT
This sequence comes from Tapirus indicus, assembly GCA_031878705.1. Lineage (NCBI taxonomy): Eukaryota > Metazoa > Chordata > Mammalia > Perissodactyla > Tapiridae > Tapirus > Tapirus indicus. The sequence continues at coordinate 30,062,266 of CM062941.1, read as the reverse complement.
GAATCCACCCAAGTCTTGTACCCGTCTGATGCCTCTGGGCTCCTCGGCAACACCCCCACCCCCTGGACCGCAGCCCACTCCCCAGCCAGCCCGGGCCTGCATCCACATCCACGGAGCCCAGGCTGCTGCGACTTCACCCCTCCCCAGCCCAAGCTCCTGCCTCCATTCTCCCCACAGTAACTTTTCTCCAGGGAGCCTCCTCCCACATCACATCATCCGGTTCCCAGCGGCACTGAACCCCCCCAGGAAAAACGCCAGGACCGGTCCACCAGGCCTGGTTCTCGCTGTAGTTCTAGCCCCAACTTACTGAAACCCAATTTGTTTCAAATATTTGCATTTTACTAATCCAGAGTTCCTGAGCATCTGGTTAGCAGCTAGGCCAGGGCCGTGGAAAGCTTCAATGCGTTCCTGGGAGGGATGGGTTGGTTATACCTACCCCGTCATGGACATGCAGCTAATCTGAGGAAGCAGGCAGCTTTCTACTCAGCCTGGGAAGTTTTCCGGAAAAAAAGTTTGTGCGTATTGTTCTTTGTATTATGATACAATAGAAGGTCTAATGCTTCTTTAACAACCTGAAAACTTGCACTGTAATATTGTAGGTCAATCTCTTGGCTCTGGTTCTGGCTCTTCTTTGGGATGATTTCTAAGGAAGTAAGAGCCAAGCTTTGAGTCTTTGTACTGAGTAAACTCATGGTTATTTACGTTGGCACCGCCACCTCACCTGTCCCAACTCCCAAGGAAGCAAAAGCCAGCGGGTCTTCGGGGCAGAATGAGCCATTGAGCTGAAATTCTACATGATAACACGTCCTGTCTCCGCAGAAAGAAAACCTTTGAAAAGCCGAAGCCACAGGCAATGAGGTGGTGGGTTAACAGAGGGCTGGTGCCATCGAGTAACATCAAGAAAACGATCCATTTAAAAACGAGGTTGAAGAGTTTAAGTAAATATACCACATTTTCTTAAACTAAAGAAATAGTAATAAAGCTTTTATGAGAATGTTTCTATCACATCACTATGTTTTTATATCTGTCAGCAATTTAGTGTTTGTGACAGAACAAGAAAAACAATGAAAATACATGAAGTGCATTTGAATCTCAGCTTTGCTGAGCTCTGGCCCTGGACATCCCGATGCTGTAAAACGGGGTGATGGTGCCCCCCTCCCAGGTGGGTGTGGGGACTTGATGCCATGATGTAGACAAAAGTCCCTACTGCAGGCTCAGAATCTAGAAGGTCCTCAACAGTGTCCCCTTTATAAGGTCTTAGCAGACGGAAGCCATGGCAACCAGGGCTTGCCCACACCCAACAGTCCACACGTACTGGGCTCTTGGGACCCACGTGGTGGCACCCCTCACATTCTCAGGACACAGACTCTTTGAGAATCTGGTGAAAGCAGAAATAATAATAATAATAATAATGCACACACATACATGCACGGAGTACCGGGGATTTAGAGGCCACTCCCCCAGCCAAAGCCCCGATAAGAAGCCCTGAGCCCCCTCAGAGGACTCAGAGGAAGTGTCAAGACGTCACCTAGTCTGCCCCACTACAGATGAGGTTCAGTGCACTCCAGGTGAGGGAACTGTTGAGGGCAGAGTGGAGACTGATGCAGGTCTCCCGTGCTGCTGGCTTGTCAAATGCTGCCATGAGGCCACTCGCTCAGTCAACAAACACAGCTGAGCGCCCCAGGGACGCCATGAGAGCAGCTGGGATGGGTCCTGTCCTGGTGGGCTTGCGTTCTGTGGTAGAGACAGGTCTGAAACCAAGACCACAGAGCAGTTCATCAAGGAAGTTGTTAACAGATGGTTCATTTTAGTGACAAGTGACACAAAGGGGAGCGTGGGAGCCCTGTGAGTCTAGCAGGAGGTCTGATCTCAGGGAGGAATCTGAGACTGAAACGTGTCCCCTGCATTGACCAGGTGCTCAGGAGACCACAGGAGGGTGGGCAGGGAGATGTCCTCACTGTCACACGGCCTGGGGAGTATCAGGTTTGGGAGTGAACTCGTGGAGAGGTCGGCAGTCCCTGAGCCGTTTCCACCGGCCATTGCTACAGACAAACGCACAGGCGACTAGCAGAGGGCGTGAGGCTGCCGTGACCGTACAAGGGGGGCGCCAAGCAGTGGGAAGGGACAACTTCAAGGGGGCATAGGCGGCGCTCTCGAAAGGCCGGGCTGCGAGGGAGAGAGAAAGGGCTCCCATGATGGAGAGATCGGGGACTCACCCAGCAGGGAGGAGAGGAGGGAACTGGAATGTGCGAGGGGTCCCTGCCGCTGCTCCCCCCGCCCCGCATGTTCGCCCCGGTCCTCCGGCCTGCACCTGTACCCAGCCCAGCCCCGCCCTGGTTCAAGCCTCGTCTCTGTGCGTCCAGCTGCCCCATCGGCTGAAGAAGATCCAAGTGACCAGTGGGTTGAGGTTATCTAAAATGGATACTTCCACCCAGTCGGTCCTCAATGTTCCAAGCCCGCTCTGTTTCTCAAGCCTCCTGGGCCTTCCCTGGTGCCCCACTCTCAGGAATTCATCCCAAATTCTAATTCACAGAGAAAATGAAGACATGGGGGGTCTCAGAGCCCCACATGCCTCTGAGTGGGATGGAAGCGTCATCACAGGCTCTGTGTTCCTGGACTCTCAGTCACGTACAACCTGGGGTGAATGACTGTGTCCCCCACCTGTCAAACAAGAATGCTCTCACGTGAGGATTCAAAGAAGAGACCAATGGGAAGCCGAGTGGCTCTCAGCTTGTGGTAGATGGACAGCAATGCCCTCTCTCCTGTCACCTCCCTCCCCACCTGACTCCAGCCTCCGTCCCTCTCCTGAACGTCACCCTCAGCCTGAGCACCCACACCTGTGGTGGCCGGGCGTCCTCCGCCTCCAGTTCTGCTGCTGACTCTCCGCCTGCCCCGACATCTGTCTCACTTTCTCCAGCAGCTTCTCTTGCCCAGTCTCCCCTGCAAAGTCGACGCTCCAAGTCCCGACACCGGGTCTGCCTCTTCTCCCTCCAAACTCTCCTGGACAATGCCTTACACTCTCATTACCACTGACTCCCACAGTCTATCCCAGTGCAGTCCTTCCTTCTGAATTCCCGTCCTGCAGCCAAGCGGTATCTCAGACCCTCAAGCCTGATCTGCGTCCTTTCCATCCTCCTCCCTCACCTCCTCTTCTGGGGGGGTGGCCTTGACCCATGATCTTGGAACCACACTCTGCTGAAGTGGGGTACGCCCTCTTTCTGCCCCGCATCAGGGGCAGTGGGTCCTGTTTTTTATTGCTGAATACCTTGGAGGTGGACGCTGGTTTGTGCACTCGCCAACTCACCCAGACGTCCGCTCTCCCGCCCTTCCGGCCCATCTCCTGCCGCAGAGGACTTCCCAAAGTTCAAGTCTGGCGGTGTGATTTCCTTACTTATAAAGAAGCTCCCCATTTTCTAGTGAGTGAAGCCTGTGTTGGTGGATGGGACTTTCAAGGACGTCTGTTATCTGGCATCATCTTTGTTCCCTGCCCATCCGACCCACCCTCTGAAGGTCTGTTACAAACCACTTCCCGCTGCCTGAGCCAGGATGCCCTCCGAGCATCCATTCTGCTGTAGCGCTCTCCCCTCCCATCCTGCTTTCTCTGCCAGTGGATCCAGACTCAGCTCAACCCCCCTGAGAAGCCCCCCACTCCCCCACACGTAGAAGCTCCTGCAATCCTTTCATAATTCTGATGACCCTGCTGTATTTGTTCGCGGGATCTGTTTCCCCAGCTGCCCTCGAGCTCCTGGCATTAAGCTGCCGTGTGGCGAATGCTCAATAAGTATCTATTTACATCCTCCATTTTTAATTTAATAACACATTTCTCATGACATTAATTTGAGATTTAAATAAGTAACACATGTAGGACACCCAACTTTTTAAGTCAAGACCAAAGTCCTCAATACATTGTATCTGAATGAACTGCTCCTTTGCTGTCCAGGGCGTCCCTTCCCTTCCATGAATAAGAAACAGTCCAGAGATGGTGGACATCAGCTCTGGGGTTTCTAGAGACAGAACAGACAGCACGCTCAGGCTCTGCTGCATGACAAGACACTCCAGTTCCTTTCCATGCAGACGTTTTAAGTACTAACCTGCTTTTTTGGCTCGGCTGGATGAAATTGTTTGATCTTGTGAAGAGAGAAAAATGGTGTTAGTGTGTTGGTGTTGGTATTTCTTCACATTCCTGTAATTAAAGATGTCTGGGATCATGCAGCACTCCCAGTTAGAGGCAAAAGCAACGTTTACAGGCTTAAGCGCTTAAAAACAAATTTCCAGTTGGATGATCATCTGAGAACACCCAACAAAAGGCTTGTTCTTAATGGAATCAAGTGGGAAGAGAGAACCGTCATTAATTATGCCACACCTTGGTAAGGGCCGAACCTAAGGAATGTTAGATGCCTAACTGATGCAGCACAGAGCGTGTAACAGATAGAGAAACTCCTGAAAATTGAATACAAATTTAAATGTTTTAAAAAGAGAATCAGAAAAAAAAGTCATTCATCAATGCAGTGCCCAGAAGTGCTCCCAGGACGACACAGTTCTCTTTGGGGGCCGGATGTGGTTTTGTGGCCCTTAAGCTGTCAGCACCCGTGGGCAGTGGGGCACTGGGGGCCCACAGCTCAACCAGTGTTGGGTGCTTATGTCCCCACCTTGGAGATCTGGGCTGCTCGAAATCTGAATCTAGACTGGGGGCTGGGGGTGTTTCAAGTAGAAAAGGAAAAGCTTGTGTGTCTTCTCCTAAAATAACAGAATGCAGGGACACACCCTTCTGCACAGTTAATGCTACGCCACACCTGGGAAACTTCAAAGGGCAGATTCCCACCCTAAAAACAATGGCTTTGGGGCTGTTACTGTGGTTGAGCTCACACTGGTTTATAACCAGAACACACACACCATGTGAGGAGCCTCGGCAGCTCAGGGTCATACCCGCCCAAACACTCTGACGACGCTGCCCACCCTTCTGTCCAAGATCCTCAGGGTTAGCATTTACGGCCTCTCCCAGGAGCCTCTCCTGACATGAATCCCTCCAATTGAAGAAAGACATTCATCTTTTAATTATAGCCATTCTGACGGGTGTAAGGTGATATTTGGTGTAGTTTTGATTTGCATTTCCCTGATGATTAGTGATGTTGAACATCTTTTCATTTGCCTACTGGCCATCTGTACATCTTCTTTGGAAAAACGTCTGTTCATATCCTCTGCCCATTTTTTTGATTGGGTTGTTTGTTTTTTTGGAGTTGTGTGAGTTCTTTATATATTAAGGAGATTAACCCCTTGTCGGATATATGAGTAGCAAATATTTTCTCCCAGTTGGTGGGTTGTCTTTTTGTGTTGTTGATAGTTTCCTTTACTGTGCAGAAGCTTTTTAGTTTGATGTATTCCCATTTGTCTATTTTTTCTTTTGTTTCCCTCTCCAGAGGAGACATGGTATTCAAAAAGACACTGCTAAGACTGATGTCGGCCTGTACTGCCTGCGTTTTCTTCTGGGAGTTTTATGGTTTCAGGTCATATATTCAAGTCTTTAATCCATTTTGAATTAATTTTTGTGTATTCTGTAAGATAACGGTCCACTTTTATTCTTGGAAAGGATGTAGAGAAAAAAGAACCTTCATGCACTGCTGGTGGGAATGTAAACCACTGCAGCCACTATGAGAAACAGTATGGAGATTTCTCAATAAATTAAAAATAGAAATACCGTATGATCCAGCCATCCCACTTCTGAATATTTACCCAAAGAACATGAAAACACTGATTCAAAAAGATATATGTGTTCATTACAGCATTATTCACAATAGCCAAGACTTGGAAGCAACCCAAGTGCCCATCAATGGATGACTGGATAAAGAAGATATGGTATATATATAATGGAATATTACTCAGCCATAAAAAAGATGAAATTGTGCCATTTGTGACAATATGGATGACCTTAAGGGTATTACGCTGAGTGAAATAAGTCAGAGAAAGACAAATACTGTATGAATTCACTCATAAGTGAAAGACAAATACCATATAGACATGAGGTGGTCTATACAGAAACTGAAATATAATGACGTCCACCTGAAATTTACACAATGTTATAAACCAACGTGAGCTCAATAAAATAAATAAATAAATAAAGTTGAAAAGAACAAAGAAAGAAAAACATTCATCAGATAAAGGCCTAATTCCAATTTATCCCTGTATCCCTTGACACCCCCCCCCTTTCTGGCCACAGCTTGGTTCCTGCGAGACAGAGGCGGCGGGACCCAGGTGCACCGTGGAGCCCTCCAAACAGCGAGAAGGAGGCTTTGCCCACTCACGTTCTCTCCAGGAGCCAGGGGGTAAACCTGAAGTGTTTCCGGGTCCCTGAACAGCTGGTTTGTCACCGTCAATAGACTTGAGGACGCGCCTGTTCCTTGAGCTCTGTTAGTCCCAAACGGGGCGGCTGGGGCATCAGAGTCAACACAGGACGCCGTCTGCTCGTAGATGGTTGATACACAACCGTGCCCATGCTCGCTCTCTCATCCTCCCGGCTCTCCCTGCCTTGCTACTCAAGTGGCCGGGGGCTTAATCACAGGGTGTTTGGGAGCCTACACGCATGGCCCAAGTCTGACTCTTCGTCTGCAAGCTGGGGGCTTGGAGTCGTCCCTGCCCCTCTAAGCCTCCGTCTCTCCCCAACAGCAAGAGTACTGCAGTAACACCTGCCTCACAGAGCCAGCGTGAGCATTCCATGTGACGACATATGTAAAATATTTAAAACAGTGCCAGGCAAACACCAAGCACTCAATAAATGTTAGTATTTCAGTCTCCACATTTATTAAGCACCTGCTGCTGAGAAAATACCAAATGTCTCAAGGCCCAGCTCAAATATCACCTCCTCAGTGAAGCCTTTTGTGACGTGACTTCCCAGATGGCCAGGAGCCTGGCCTGTGTCCCAGCGCCACCCCATCAGCCTCTCTCCTCCGTGGCCGGTGTTATCTCCAGCCTGCAGTGACACTTCCAACTCTGAACCTCTGTGTCTGCACCCAACCCACTTCCTGTGCCACTGAAATCATGGTTATTTCCACCACCTGACTCACACCACACTGGGCGCCAAACATCCAAAGAGGAATGAAGCCCAGTCCCAGGCCTCAAGTAGGAAGTAGGAGAAACGGTCACCAGGCAAATTGATCACAGTATCGTAAGACAAGTACAACAGCAGACAATTCAGAGGTCGCACATAGAGTGCAAAGTGGGATGGGAAGAGGTGAGATGGCGGGGAGGGAGGGCTGAGCAAGGCAGCCCCGAGTCGGAAGGTGGCAGCGAGACAGGAGCTCAGGTGCCCCTGGGGAAAAGTCTGGAAAAAGTCTTGCTTCCCTCAACCTTGGAGCCAGTGTGAGCTCTGGGCGGCCACCAGACCCCCCAAGCCACAATCCTTCCCCACCAAAGTCCATGTGTTCCGCCCGGGTTCACGGATGGTGTTCCAACTCCATCCCAGAACCCTAACGCAGAGAACCTCACCTGCGCAGGGTCTGGCCCCTGCCTCCGTGTTCCCAGCAGCTGGCGGATCCCCTCTCATCCAGATAGACAGCGAAGCCCCACCTCCTGACGTTGAGGTCCTCACTCCCTGGAACTTCTCTTTGTAGTGTCACATCCTCTCCATGGCAATGCTGCCCAGGTCAAGGTCAAGGTCAAGGTTACTGTATCCTTTGGACGGGGCTTCCACCTCACACCTGCTACTACCCCACCCCTGGTGCACTAGGTCCTGACTCTCCTGCTTTTCTCCTCAGACCCGCTGCTCATGTCCCCGGGGCCAGAGGGCAGGGCCTCCTGCGAGGACCCCACTGGGTGGCCATGCCCATCGTGCTTGACACCACCTCGTTCACACTGCGCTCCGGACGTCTGTCTGTGTCTGCTGGGTTGTGGGCAGCCTGAGCAGAGGTCGAGCTCGTCATCAGGTGTCCTGACACCTGCACAGCACAGACACCGGGACACTCCGTCAAGGTGTACGAGACTGTCTGAGACATTTGTACCCCTCACCGAGACACCCCGGCACTCCCCATAGAGTGACTCTTGCCCTCCAGGTAACACATCCTTTCCTGAAATACTCTAATTTTCTCAGTCAGGTGACTCTCCAAATCCTGCACGTCCTAGAGCCGTTCCGCCTCTCGAGGTTGAGTTGTGTGACTCAGTCGGGTCCAGTCTATGTGGAGCCTCCCATTAGCACTCAAAGGCCACCAGCTCCTTTACTTCAGGTCTCACTGAGGAGGGGCACCCTGGAGGAAAGTGGGGACATGTTCCCACCTGGTCCCCACACAGCTCTCACATCCTGATGACAATTCATACCCTAACAGGACTTTAGGAGCTGGTGGAAAATGTTTCGTCAGCTCTCACATTAAGACAGCAGCATTCTACCAAAAAGATGAGTTAGCTTTGCTGCTGTTGTTTTTAATCCTATTGCTCCTCGGTGACGGGGTAGAGATGTAGTCGGAGAAATGCTTGTGCGCGGGATCAGCGCCACCGGGTTGGAATCTCAGCTCCACCACTCGTGTTATTAGGACCCTTCACCTCTCGAAGCCTCGTCTCCTCAACATAAAGCAGGAGATAATGGAATCCAGGTCCTAACGTGATGCTGAGGCTCGAGCAGGAAACTTCCCGTGACTCCCCAAGCTCGGTGCTCACGCGTGCTCAGGGCACCTCGGCTCTCATGCCCCGGAGCCCCCAGAGGTTCGGAGCTCCAGCGGGCGCTCCTGAGGCCGGGTGAGGCAGCAGTGAAGGAAGCGTTTCTGTTTGGAAAGAAGCCCCGGAAGACTGGGATGGAGCTCCACCCGCAGAGGCTCCGCGAAGCCCCTTGTCCTGACCTCAGAGCGGGGGCCTCCGCTACTCTCATGCAGACGTTTCTGTGCTGCGTGAGCTCCCACCGCGCACGTGGACGGCTTTAACTCATGTGCTTTCGATCTCGGGACTCAGGAGGTGTAGCGTGATCACCGCTGTGTGTGGGCAGCAAACCCAGACCGGATCACATTTGGAGCCGGATTCAGGGCAGAGTCGGAAGAGCGGGCTGTCTCCCGCCGGGTCTGGTGAGGGCGGTGACGGCGCCGCCCGGGAGGACCTGCGTCTGTGTTTGTAGATTTTTGGAATCAGGGAGCTTTAGAGTTGAAAGGAAACTTCGGGCTAATCAAGTCCATCCCAGCAAGGCGCATACTTATATACTCTGTGGCAGGAGACCCCCATCTGAAGCCCGTCACGGGCACGTTTTCTGTGACGGGACAGTAGCCTCAAAGCCACGCTGTGCGCGTCCAGAGTGCCTGGGGCCCACGCCATGTGCCCACTGACCCGCCTGCTCTTTCCACCGAAAACAGCGGGAGTCCCGCTCATCGGCATCCAGTGGGCGTCCTTCTTTTCTTTTCATGACTGGGGTGGATGGCGCCTCCGGGGGTTTTGAAGTGAGGATGGGGAACACGGACAGAGCGAGTCCCCATGGAGGCAGCAGAGGACAGAATCCTAGGTGTGGGTCCAGTTATTGTCCTACGTATTGGGGGGTCGCCTCCTGCACTGTCACAGGTCAAAGGCATCGTAGGTGCAGGTGGGCCCCGCGTGGCCCCGCATCTGAGCCGCCAGTGCCCCGTCTCTCCGGGAACCGCTCACAAAGAATGAGCAATCTGTGAGACTGAAGGAAAGTGGTGTGTTTGTCACCATCTGATCCTGGGGTTACCCAGGCAGATCCCAAATCCAAGTGGCCTTTCCAGACTCGCTGTCCTCAAGTCTCTGAATTTGGAAAGCTTGTGACAGAGATGCCTTGCGCTCAGAGAGGTCGTCTGATTACCAGGGTGTGATGATTGCATCAAGAGAGGAAACCCTAGGGGCTTTAAGTAATTCCACAGGAAAACACCAAGACGGAACCCTCAGCAAGGTGCAGTCTGCCACATTCGAACCACAGCTCCCGAGGAAGGAAGGCCGAGGAGAAAATTACACCAGCTGAGGCCAGATGGCCGGGAGGCTCCATCTGAGAAGAGGCGCCCTCGAGCAGGTATACGGGGCTGACATGAGGGAGGAGGTGCTGTGGGGAGAAGGGGTGGTGGTTTCTGCTCCCCAGGAGACAGGAAGGAGATTCTTCCATGTAAGGGGTTGTCTTACTGACCAGGACTGCTGCCTCTCCCACTCGGATGCCTCCAGTCACACTTAACGTGATATAGGGGGGAATCAGGTTTTGAAGTCTGAAAACGTCTGTCCTAGCTTGGCTCCTCAGTATCTGTGTGATCATAGGCAAGTTAATCAACCTCTCTGAACCTCAGTTTCCTTGTCTATGAAACCAGGATGATGATAACATTGTAGGCTGGTAATTAGGATTTGGATAAAGTGGATAAATAAATTGATCCATGAATAAAGAAGTATTCGGCAAATTGTTGCCACTAACTATTACCAGGAAGAGAAAAATGTGGTGCTAACAGCAGGAGTGACACACCTGACTTAGAGAGCGGAGGAGATGCATCCTAGAAGCTGCAGGGGGTTAGCTCGCTCTCAGGAGCACGTGTGGTCACTGACCCCAAGGCTCTGTGAGGTGCCCGCTGTGTCCGCTCTGCAGGCTGGAGATCCGAGGCCTAACGAGATGAAGAGCCAACGGGTTTCCGCTGGTCAGAGGGGCCTGCGGATCTGAACCTGCGTCTCTCAGACTAACACCCATGCCCTTCCCGCCGCCCCTGCTCGAGCCAGGAAACAACATTCACCCACCTGCAGGATGAATTCTGATTTTGTCGTTGTCGACCTCACAGTGTCTGATCAAGTCTTCACAGCGCCTGCCCAATGAGTGGAAACCATTCTTGTTATTTTAAGTGTCAGCTGTGGTACTGTCTTAGTGGCGGGCTTCCTGACCTGGGCCTGCAGCCCACTGACACCTGGTCTCCTTGGAGGGCTGGGGCAGCCCAGTTTGCAGGAATCCTCCCTTTGGGAATAGTTTCTGATGGAAACACGTTCTCTGATTGAAAAAGAAATCCCTGCAAAAGCAGAAAAATCGAGTGCCAGACCTCTAGGAGTTCTTTTCAATTCCTCTTAAGTGAATAGTTATAATAATTTAAATAATGGATTTAAGTAGATCTAATTGAAATATAATTTTAATAATTTTTAGGATAAGATTGGCCAAGTCAGCTGAATAGACGGAACATGTTAATAATTGAAAATATTCCAAAATAGTCCTCAGCCACAAAGAAGCCTTTTCTCCCGGAGCCCAGTCCCTCTCTGATGGGGTCGCAGCTACGGCTGGGGAGCATCTTTGGCCCTTGAGGGGCGCTCCTCCGAGGGGGAAATACACCGCACGGTCTCCCTGTCAGGTGTCCTCTGGGCAGGTCCCTCCTCACCCGGGAGTGATGGAGCATCCTTTATCTCAGTGATGGGTGAGGGGGCACACACTCTGCCATGTCAGGAGCAGCCTTGCATCGTAGAGGCTGGTGTCACCTACAAGGACTTGTGAGCACTCACCGGGAGCAGAAGCTGTCTCAGGACCCCACTCCTGCAGTGGGGACAGCCTGATGGGGCTGCCATGGAGGGAGGAGGAGAAGGGGCAGAACCAGGGAGCATCGTGTGTGCAGCTCACATCCCTCAGGGACCACCTGGTCATGCAGTAAAGGAGAGGAGAGGGGCCAAGCTCATTCTCAAATTGAGACTTCAGGCAGTGGGGGAATTGTGTCTGTCACCAAGGCATAAACTATAGAAACAGAAACAGGTTTCTGGGGGGAAAGGAGAGGTGAGGCAAGGAGATGATAATGTGCTTTTAGGCACGTTGGCTTTGACCTGCTCCTGGAAGATCCAGGGGAAGATGCTCAGAAAGTAGCTGGACGTGTGGGTCTGGGGCTGAGGAACGGGGCCGACTGGAATATCTCCCGTCCACCAGGCACTGCGCTGGAAATGCAAGAATAGACGTGCAGACATCGTTCCATGGATGGATGGGAAATCGTAACGACAACAATAGTGATGATGACGATGACACTTCAGTTTTAGGGCCCTGACAACGCTCCAGGCACTAGCTCATGTGACCCTCACAGGAGCCACTGGAGGTCAGATCCATTCTACGGACAAGAAATCAGACCGCTGGAGTAACCTGCCCTGACCATGCAGCTCGTGGGCACAATTTGTCAAGAGCTTGTCTTCCCATTGGACCGTAAGCTCCACCACAGCCAGGCATTTGCCATAGGAAGGGCCTAATCAATATCTGGATTATTGTTTTTGTTTCTGTGGTTGGTGTGGTGGTCACCTTTGCGCCCAGGGGGAGAGTGAGAGATAAACAATGGGATTCCATCCCCATCCACCAGATGGTCAATCCGATGGGGGTGGCTGGGAGCTTGGCGATTCACCACAGGCATTGAAGGCAGTTTCCAAAATGGGGGGCAGGGATGGAAGCAATAGCTGTACCGTGCGTGTTTTGGGATCACTCTAACATGCTTCGTCCTGACTCTGGTTCATCCTGGCCGTCTCAGATCTCCTTCCTGGGATCTTCATAACTGAGCTGAAGAAGTCTGTGAGAGGCCTGCTGCTCCGTCTCCGCAGCTGGACAACTGCCTGAGCTGTCTGATTAAAGTGGGTTCACCTGTGATTGCAAAGCCACAACCTTGGGAAGGTTCGAGAAAGGAACTTTCTGTTGAGCACACAGTCGTTTTTCTGCCCTCATTGTGTGGACACGCCCACGTGCTGAGCTCACAGCCATTGCCCCTCTGCTCCTTGCACCTCCCCTGTGTAGACACAGCATCGGGGGGACCAGAGGCTGCCCAGAGATGGGGCGATGTGCCCACCTTGGGATTTATGAAGCCACAATGCTAAGAAGGCCACCCAGCTTCGAGAGACAGACACACGTGGGTACAACGAAACAGATTGTGCTAGTCTGCTCTGGCCGCCGTGACAAAGTACCACAAACGGGGTGTCTTAAACAACAGAGGGTTTTCCTGTCACAGCTTGAAAGGCCGGAAATCCACCATCAAGGTGTCGGGCAGAGCTGGTTCCTCCTGAGGCCTCTCTCCTTGGTGAATAAACAGCTGTCTTCTCCCTGTGTCCTCACATGGTCTTCCCTCTGTGCATCTCTGTGTCCAACCTTCCCCTTTTTTATGAGGGCACTGGTAACATTGGATTAGGCCACTGTGATGACCTCACTTTAATTGAATTATCTGTAAACACCTTCTCTTCACTAAGGTCCCACTCTGGGGATCTGGGGGTTAGGCTTCTAACATCTGAATCTTGGGGGACACAGTTCAACCCTTACAAGGTTGACCTAAAGACAATAATACTAAGGATCAATTGAAGGAGGGTCTGGCTTTCATCTCCTAGATCAGGATCCCTGCCTCAGTTTCCCCATCTGTACAATGGGGATAATTCCATGTATTCTACACGGTGGTAAAGACAACTTCATAAACGTTACAAAAATGCATTGCACTGTGTTTAAAGCATCCGCAGCTTATATTACTTACTTATATTTATATTATATTTATATTATTATTATTATATTATTATTATATTATTATAATATATTATATTTATATTATATATAATATAAATATATATATATTTATATTATATTACTTACTTATATTTCATTTGCCCTGGCCTGTGTTATCCCGTCAGGGGTCCCAGGGCTGTCCCTGGAGAAGGAATGTCCCAGACATTCAACGTAGGACTGTGAACCACACACGCTCGGTCTGTGCTCAGAGGTCAAATCAATTTTTTAACCAGAATTGAATCAAAATGAAAGGAAAGTTTTTGCATGATTGAAGGATCAATCCACCAAACAATTTTCAGTAGACTTTTAGCTGTTGATTTATTTTTAACTAATGACTGTTATGGGGTCAGATCAAAGGACATATCTATCAGAAGTGGCCAATATTAGGGGCCAGACAGAATCCAGGCGACATGATCAAAATTTAACAATAGAGAGTGACTTTACATACACACACTTTATCTCCTTTGATCTTTACTGGCATCAGATATGCTCACAAACATATTAGTCGCAAAGCACCACATAATGTACGATTCCATTAATATGAAATATCCAGAAAGGGCAAATCTATAGAAACACAAAGTGGATTTGCGGTTGCCTAGGACTGGAGAACGAGGGAATGGAGGGTGATGACAAGGGGTGCAGGATTTCTTTTTGGGGTGCTGAATATGTCCTGAAATTTATCATGATGGTTGTGCAACACTGTGAATATTCCAAAAACCATTGAATTGTTCACTTTATATGGATGAGTTTCATGGTGGATTATATCCCAACAAAACTGTTTCTTAGAGAAAGCATATTATTCCAGTAGCAGCCGCCTTGGACCACACTTTCCATTCACTGAACACTTCCATCGGCTTCTGCTCAAAAACTACGTCATCCAAAAGGCCTTCCCCTTGGAATCCTTTTCCCACTATCCCTGTCACCCTTCTTTGATTTATTTTCTCCATGTTATATATTTGTCTGTCATAATATATAATTGTCCACCCCACTAGCATAAAAATTCCACAGAGTGAAGCCGGGTACCTGGGGGTCACTGTAAGTGTCCAATAAGAACATGATTACCCTTCAACCTTGTTTCCAACACAGACACAGATGAAAAGAAGTTAATCTTGTTAATTTGCTGTTTTCTTGTTTAACCTCAGGGGTGACTCAAGGGTCACAAGCATTTATGAGCTTGTTTTGCAGAAGAAAAAGAATGCCTTCAAGGAAGTTACCATCACCAGATAACCAGCCCCCAGCTGCCGCTGGCACCAAGCAGTCTGGTTGCCCAAGGGCCTAGCTGGAGTGAAAGAAACACAGACTTCCCCTTTGTTTCTCCCAAAAGCCACTTCCCAAGACCCTTAGCTCTATAAAGACCCCCTGCTTTCTTCTTTTGTTAAGGTGGACTTGAGAGAATCTATCCTCCCTCCTTCTCAGTTTTGGCCAATTCAAACAAGCCTCTCTCCGTCTCCAACCACCCATGTCTCATGATTAGCTTACTGCGCACTGGGCACAACTTGAGATTAAGAGCTTTGGTATCAAGAGCATAGACATGGTTTATTCTTGTCCCTCCTGGGTCTCCAGCACCCAGAGCAGTTCCTGGCAGATAGTAGGTAGTCAATAAATACTCGCTTATTCATTTATATGTTCACAGGCCTGGAGGCACAGCTGTGGGCTGGCAGGGCTGTACTCAGAAGGATGCAGCCTGATGTGTCCCCCCCACACACATGCTCTGTCACACCTTCCCTGCCTCTGGACACCATCTGAACAGATCCTCTGCTTTTCCTGTCCCTTTCAGGTATTGACTGCAATCCCATTTCAGGTACTAAAAAGTCTAGTCCAATCTAAATGGAAACTTTCAGCAGGTGTCCAACTTCACTCTATCCCTCCAGCCCACCTCCATCACCACAACCTCCCCCTGGCTCAGGGTGGCCTCGGGTGTGACACCCACAGAGCAGGGTGTGGGTCTCCCATGAACTCCCGTGCTCTCCTTGGAAGCAGTACACGGCAGACTAGTGTAGGCAGCCCAGCAGGCATCCAGGAGGGACGGATGGGCCAGATGTCAACCTCCCCTCCTGGCAGATACTCCACACCCTTCCCTCTCCCCACACACGGACAGGGAGGGGATGTTCCAGCACTCTTCGTTAGAAGGACAACACTCTTCAAAGAAACCCTCGCTCCAAGGAATCCCAGGCTTTCTCTGTCACAGGCAGATGAGTGACAGGTCAAAGGTCCCAGGGCCAGCTCCAATGACACTTAGGAGGTCTTGCCCAGATGAGTCATGTAGTCAATTTGGGATAGTTGACAAGTGGGGTGCTTGTCCATTTCAGAGCCACAGGTCGCTGAGGTCCAGGCTTTTCTCAGTGAAGTCATCCTGATTCTCCCCTTGGGGCACATCCCAACCCTGCCCTCTGGTCTATTGTAAATAAGTAAAAATATTGGAACTTGGATGTAGAAACACTCCTTAACAACACCGCGTTAATGGAGCATTTGGAAAGCCCCGAGGGTGCTCCAGGAAGTGAAAGAGACATTAATAAATGCTGACTTCAAGAGCAAGGTCATTCTAGGGACCCATGCTGACGGCCACCTCACCCGCATGCCCAGGGAGCCACTCCTTGCATAAGTTGTTAAGACTCCCGGTGAGGCCACATCGCTCCTGTGGCACTTCAGGTGCCGCCGCCCAGTTTGATTACCATGAATTTTGAGAGAGAATCTCTTTTGTTCCTGGAGTCTTTCCGGAGCCTAGGACTCTGGATGATTCTTTTCTTAAACCACAAACAATAAGTATCTTTAAGTGATCTTACCTGTCCCAAGCCTGCCTCACTTTATAGCTCATCTGGCTGCCAACTGTGTGCAAATATATATATCACTGCATTTATTCTATGACATTTATGCATCAACACTGGGGAGAGGAAGAGATCAGGGAAATAAATACACCAGTCTGGTCAAGAATTGAATCAAATTACAGCCGATGTCAAACTGAAGTAGGATGTGTATCCATGAACGCAGTCACTTCTCATAACCGTGCACATCATCCCTAGTCATAGGCAGAGAGGGACTCAGAGATCCTGGGGGACACTGAGGAAGCCATCCCTTGACGGGCTTCTCCCACCCACCAAAGAAGAGGCGAGGGCACTAGCCTTGTGGCTGCCCTGAGAGATATTCCCTCACCCCAAATATGCTCCGTGAGACCCAAATCTATATTCACACTTTAGGTACCCAGAAATAGACCTTTTGTATTCGAACTTTCTCAGGGAGATTCACATAAGTCTTTAGTTTATAAATGATATGCTAGATCCAGACTCTGTTGATAGCTACATGGCTCCAGGAGAGAGAAAAGTGGAATTACTTCACTTTCAAGTCAAATCACAAATGAAGAAGCAAACTGTTGCATGATAATTTAACAATATTAAGAAGTGCTGAAAGATGGAAGGAGGAGCCAGGTAGCCTGACAAGGGGGCAAAATCCTGTAACTTGACTAATCTTCTGAGTTACTCCTCAGAATGCTAATTTACGGGATGTTGCCTATCCCACATCCATTTTGTTGAAAACAAAAACACATCTTGAACGCGTCATCGTCATTTAAGTGCAGTCTAGGAAAGTGCTCACCCTCTTACATGGTAGTCAAGGGGTTGCCTGCTCTTTGCCTGCTCTTCTACTGCCCTGTGTCCTCACAGAGAGAATTAAATTGAGAAGACCTAGTTGCTTTCTTGAGTAAAGTTTGCGTTGATTTATAATTGTGTCTTAAACCTTCTAGAAAGGTCATAGAAAAATGATCAAATTCTTTCCATTCCACAATTTATATGTCTCGGTATGTCCTGCCCGTTCCCGGTGACATGGGAAACTTGGACAAGGGAATGTTGTAGAAAGTAATGCCAGCCAGGAGACTCCTTTCCCTGGTGACACGCTCCCCGAATGCGGTTCTGCTGACAGTCTGGAATTATGTGAGCCACAAGGGAATCGGTGAGGAAGCATAACCTCCCGGACCTGCCAAAATCAGTTCTTTGTTGAGAGAAACCCGAGGGTGTTCTTCAGTGTGGCCAGGTCCTTGTTGTAGTCTGAAATTCAACCTTCCTAACCTTTCCACCAATAGTCTTTGACAGACGGAGGTTCACATTTGGAGCAAGGATCACCTTTTCCTAATTCACAGGGAGGTGTCCTCCGGGCTGATGGAGGCACTCAGTTGGAGGAACATGACAGAATTATAAAGTGTTCCAGCTGACAGGGACTGTCGACCATGTGATCTACTCCTCTCACCCTCCTCTTCATATTGCAGCAGAGAAAATGAGGCCCAGAGAGATGAGATGCCAGAGCTATTAATTGGGAAAATACAGATGCCCCAACTCTGCTTTCCCCACACGTTTGGGGAAGATAGGCATTGCCGTCAGCTGAGTTTTGAGGACAGAAAGAAGATATTTGAGCCGTATAATTACAGCACCACATAATTAAATAATGCTAAACTAAGCTCAAGTCACTTCTATTCAGTTGCCTGAACTATTTCTTAATACTTAAGTTTTCTCCTTTTGGAAACCACCACAGCACATTCAGAACATTCCAATACCCTGAGGACAAGAAAAGCTGACACGGTTCTCTTACCAAGCAAAAATCCTGAGATTATGATCTGTGTATCCATAATATTATGTGTTGTCAGTCCTCCAAGTGTTAAGAATCATTCTTTTAAGTTTTTCCTTCCAAAAATGATGTGTGGTGGAGGAGTGTACACTCCACCCAGAGAAGAGGCGAGAGCAACTGTGGGGCGGTCAGTCCTCAGAGCCAAGATGATGTGAAGGCCAGGCCCTCCTCACGGGGGTGGCAAGAGGAGTTGAGTCACTTAGTGCAGACAGAAAACATCCTACATGAAATAAAAGTGAACTATTACAATTACACGGTCCTGGTGGATTCAAGAAATTAAGCTCTTTCTAAACACTCTTCAATACTCGCCGGCAATCATTCATCATGCCCTTACATCTTTTGCAATCCACCTTTTAATCAAGTACTGCTATGTTGATGGCCTTGTTAGCAAACACAACAGTAAGTTAAAAATGGAAAAGTAATTAGTAGAGAGTCAATGCTTCCAGCAATGAACAAGTGGAATTTGAAAATAAAATCACAATACCATTGATGTTAGCATTCAAAAGAAGAGAAATACTTAGCTACAATGTTAACAAAATATGTACAAGATCTATGTGAGGAAAATAAAACTCTGATGAAAGAAATCAAATAATATCTAAATAAATGGAGAGACATTCCATGCTCATGGATAGGAAGACTCAGTATTGTGTAAAGTTTATATGGAGAGGCAAAAGTTCCAGAAAGTCAGTACTTTCACATTAACCCATAACCCAAATATATCGACACAGAACCTTTCACACCATCAGTAGACAAGGTTGTGGAGTCAACTGGCCATAGGGGGAGAAAGACACAAGGATAGAGTTACTCGCCCTTCAGTCTGAGAAAACAAGACCAAATCCTCAAAATGCCAGATCCTATTTAGCATCCATAAAATGAAGGGGTTTAATTGCTGCCTCAACTGTCAAAACACACTCTCGTATTAATTTTCCAAGTGATGTCTTTGTACCCATCATTCCAAACTCTACAGAACCTCCACGCGATGTGCCATGTGAACCTTCCCTCCTTCAGCTGAGTCACTGTTCTTTCAGTTAATATTTGGGGCATCTCCTATGTCCCAGGCACTGTGTGAGACCCTAGAACACAACACTGAGAAGACAGCCACAGTCCCAGGCGCAGGGAGATGTTTGAGTTGCGAATTTCTCGTATTGAATGTAGTAGCTAGCAGTACAACATGAGGGCTCACTGCCTGGCTTCCACACCCAACTCTGCCGCTTTCTGGGGTCATTCTCTGTGCCTCAGTTTCTACACCTGTAAAATACAGATAATAATCATGCCCACGTCACAGAGTTATTGTGGGAACGTCTGAGTTGATGCTTAGAATGATGCTTGATACTTGGCAAGTACTCAATAAATATTACTGTTATTTATCATCACCATTATTATTGGTTTTCCAGTATTGTGACCCAGGTCATAATATTCAATGGAGTGATGACAATCAGCAAAGAAAATATAGATAGAAAAGCTATACTAACATGCTGAACAGACATAATTCAAATATTTTATTAAAGGAAAGCTGAATACTTTAATTAAAATCAGTCCATTTTTATTTATCAAAAGACTTTTAAGTTAATTTTGATTGATCATTTTACCCATGAATAAGATTAATAATACTTACTTTAGAAAGTAATCTTAAAATATTTGGTTAAAAATCTAAACGTGGGACCAGCCTGGTGGTGTAGCAGTTGAGTTCATGCGTTCTGCTTTGGCGGCCCAGGGTTCGCGGGTTCGGATCCTGGGCACAGACTTACTCACTGCCCATCAGGCCATGCTGTGGTAGCGTCCCACATGGAGGAGCTACAACCCTACAACTATGATACACAACTAGGTACTGGGGCTTTGGGGAGAAAAAAGAAATAGAGGAAGATTGGCAACAGATGTTAGCACAGGGCCAATCTTCCTGAAAAAAAAAGAAAGTCTAAATGTTACCAAATAATCCAGGAAGTAACCCTCAAAATAGGATGAAGTGAATTTGCAGTTTTTCATCCTCCACGCAGATCTAGAGAAAGGACTGTCTCGATTACCAATTTACATGTAAACGACAAGTAATTGGAAAATAACTAAGTGGAGGTATGTAATGCTTTTCCTATTTCTGTATAAAACCAAACAGAGGGTGCTCTTTGAGTAAATAAAGTGATATTAATGAGAGGAGGCAAACCTAGAATCAAGACAGAATCCTTGATGTTACAGTGGAAGAGCTCCCTGATCCCAGTTCCATCACTTAGGATTCTGGTCTCACAGCCACTAAGCAACTTGTCCAAAGTCATTGTCCACCTAACCTCTCTGTGTCTCGCAGAGTCACACTGGATGGTCCTGTGAGTCTCTCTAAAGCCTAAAATTATTCCAGATTCCTCAGTAGGAAGAAGACTGGGCCCAGGCACATTCTCAAAGCTTAAGATGGGCTGTTTTGATCACTTTTCTAATGTTTACAGGGGATTAACAGAAAAGTAACTGAAACATAACCCACACAGCCTGGGTTTCCAAGAAACTGTACAGAAACGATTATGTGTCAATCAACAAGTCGCTGAAAGTCGGAGGCGTGAAGAAGGACCTCGTTACATCAAAGATGGTGTTTCCAGGGACCTGCTTTCCCCAGGTCACCGCTCCTGACTCATGTCTCGAGCATGCCAAGCGCTCTATTGTTGTTTTTCCCTCAGAACTTGTTTGTGCAGCCGACAGACCAGCCTCTATCTGGGGAATCTCGAGCTGACAGAAGGCCAGCCCTAGACTCTGAATGCACACTGCGGAGACTCCGCTGACCTAGACACTTTCATGAGCAATTTTAGAGTTCTGGTGCTTTGGGCAATTAAAAAGCCACCTTTCCATAAGCTAGCCTTTCCAGTCCTCACCATGGCCCATTTAAATCTCTCCTTACTCCAAACACCAGCAGCAGTGTTCCCTGAATCTGCCCTGGGCTCTAGGTTTTCACACAGACCTTCTCCCCACCCCCAGGGAGTCCATGCAGCACAGAAGTCAGTTTTCCTTCTCGTCCTACCCTTTTCTGTGCCGAATACAAGACCTCAAGTCCATAAATATTGGTTGACTTAAACTGTACTTAAAAAAAAAGGAATCCATCAGGTCTACTCTTGACTGACCCAAGATCTACCCACTTCGCTCCTCTGCAACTCCCAATGTCTCATTTGACATTTCTGTCCCTCTCTCAGTCCTTCTGGAAAACAGACACAAAAAGAAACCCAACCTCAAAAATAACCACGTGCATCTGAGCTGGGAGTTCTGAAAAAAGAAGTCACAAAAACGTATACTATACCCAAGTTGGAAAAAGAATCACTCTTTTTCTTTCTGTGTGTCAGAGAAATAAACATCAGGATATATGCTGGAATTTGTTTTTGTTGGATGGAAATGGACATGGATTGTGTAAACATATCAAACCTTAGGCGCTCACCCAACCTATTTTAGTCTAGAAATTGGATTTGAAACCTTGCACAATATTTCATGAGGGATTTTTCTTGCTTTTGTTTTTAAACAAATATGAATTACAGTAGGCAAAAATCTGTCATAATACAAAGGATATTGTTTTAGAAAAAAATGAACGTTGTAGGGTGGTATTATCATATCCAAATTTTCTAAATGAGTTGGTAAAATCATGAGAAGGAGGGTAAGTGTCCCTCCATCGACTTAGGTGATGCACTGACAGCTCGTGCTCAGAGTGGACGGTGGGGAGGGGGAAGGTTACCTACACCATCGGTGGGTGGATGGAGCCACAGGAATGGTCTTGAGAGTTGTGTTTCCATAGCTTTGGGGGAAAAGTAGTTTCCTTCTTTTGAAACCACTGCTCCTCACTATCACAAGGTGAAGAGGTCAACAGTTCCCATGAGTGTAACAGAGGAGACTTCCTTCCGCTTCCTAACATACACTCTACAGAGCTTCTCAGCGGGGGACTCGCGAACCTGTGGGGAGAGATCATTGTTTGTTCTGCGGAACTGTCCCAACACTGCAGAATGCTGACTGCTTTAGTCTGTTCGAGCTGCTGTAACAGAACATCACAGATTGGGCAGCTTATAAACAGACGTTTATTTCTCAGTTCTGGGGGCTGGAAGTCCAAGATCAAGGCATCGGCAGATTCAGTTTCTGGTGAGGACCCACTTCCTGGTACATAGACATCTGTCTTCTCACTGCATCCCACATGGTGGAAGGGGAGAAGGAGCTCTCTGGGGTCTCTTTTATAAGGGCACTAATCCCATTGATGAAACCTCCACCCTCATGACCTAATCACCTCCCAGAGGCCCTGCCTCCTAACACCATCACCTTGGGGGTTAGGATTTCAACATAGCAATTTTAAGACACAAACATTCAGCCTATAGCATATAGCATCCATAAACCATACACATTAAAAGACTGTAGTGACCTGCAAACTACGTGACAACCAAAAATGACCACACCCTCCAAATACCTGAAAGGGGGGACAGTACCCCCAGTTGAGGAGGACTGACAATAGGAAGTGATCGGGTTAGCTGGTGACCATGACCATGGAGCACGTGAGGCTGTCCTAACATTCATGGCCACACGAATTAGCGAATGCTCCTGACATAGCCTTTGAGCAGGCAGGCCCTGGAGACCCCATTCGCCCACAGCTCCTGGAGAGAGTAGCCCTGTGGCTCTTGCACTGTTTTCATTTGCATCTGAGCACATGAGATGCTCCAAGAGTATTTAAGAACCTTAGAGATGAATCCTGGGAACATCCTCTTCTCCCATGTGCCCCTGGAGACTATAGCAGATCCAGGTATTACCTAGTCTAAATTACCATTGGGGGAATCCAATGGTAAATATGGAAGTATAAAAGTAAATTCTTTTGGAATGAGAAAAGTCATCATACAAATTACTGGAAACTGGGAGATTCTAGTTCCTTTCTTCTGAGATCTCTTTAAGTAACTTCCCAAAATGTCTTCTGATTGCACCCTGCTCCCCACCCCACCTAGAATTCTTGACAACGCCAAGCAGCATCCAGTACTCACAGGGCCTGAGCCTTAAACTTCATTAGTTCATGACCAATCTGCCCTGGCTTCTGGGAGCCAGCCCAAGTTAAGGGCAGCACCATCCACATCTTCCTTCCTTCCCATCCCCGTGGAGTGTGGGGGCGCAGGTGGTTCCCACCAGGTGGAGGATGAGTATGGCTGCATCTGAGGGATTCCCCCCCCCCGATTGCGTATGGTGGACAAAATACAGGTGTCCCACTAATAACTGGGCTTGAGCCATTTCAACCTGAGCAAGCTTGGATTTTCAGTTCAAGCAGCATGAACTATGCCACAATACAGTTATGCTTTATTCTTGAGAATATGGAATAGTAGCCAACTAGTATTGCTTGAGGGAATTTTTAAAGATCTTTTATGTTGAATGATCAAGAGAGACAAAGAATAGCGTGGTGATAACAGGGCAAGGACATGGCCTGATGTGCTCAGCAAGCTAGTCTCTTTTATTCTCACTAGAAGGGAGCTTGTAGATAAAACAATTAACATATTTCCCATAGCCTTTTCAAGTTTACCTCTTGATTGATGGATTGAAGGTGTTAAAAAAAATCTCTAGTGGGTTAAAATGCCATGGAGATCATAGCCCAGATTGCCACTTCCCCCTGGAAAGCTTTCCTGCTTTCACCTAGAAACCTGCAGTCCTCACCACCAGGCTGGGTGTGTGTCCTCAGAAGGAGGAAGGGCAGAAGCTGTAATTAAGAGCAACGTGTGTGTGTGTGTGTGGCAGAGGGATGCTGTATTCTTGGGCTCTGGAAAACAAAGAACCTCCTCATTCACGTTTTAATAACATTAATGGAAAATCAGAAGAAAAGTCACCAGGCTGGGGCAGAGCTGAGGTGACAGGGCTCAAAGAAACCTTTGAAAATAAAAATGATTCATCACAACTATTCCAATAATTGATAAGCCCTTCACGTCAGTTGTCAATGTTCAAAGTGGAAATGTAGCAAGTGCAGAAGGCAGTCTTGACAGAAGCAAATGTTGAAGCCACTTTTCCTAAAATTAAGGTGCAAGCACAGTTGTCAGAGCAGAGCTGAAACAGGCAAAAGGGGCCCTGAAGAACCCAGAAATAAGCCGTCTCCCTTTCCCCTCAACACCCCAGAGAGTCCCATCCGGTCAGGTGGGCCACGGGAATATCTGAGACAGGGCATGAGGAGGGACAAGATGGGGGAAGAGAAGGGTGATGTGCAGAGGAAGACGAGACTGTCCAAGGACATCCGCCTGGCCCCTCCACCCACCAGCGCTTAACAGTGAATCTTCACAGACAAGATCAAATCCCATGTCCCGTCAATTACTAGGCACACGATTTTTGCTGCATTTTAACCTCTCTGAAGTTGAGCTGCCCTTTATACTCAGTGGAGAGGTAGTCACGTCCAGGATCTTATTGCCCCTCGAGAATGAACTTGGTGATGGGCCATCCGCCACGGGGAAGGAACTTCTTCACAACAAAGCCCCAAGAAGGGGGAACTTCCCACAGATCCGGACAAAGAGATGGAGGAGGGTACCTACCAGTCCCCCGGGGTGAAGCGCACGCCCAGGGCACCCACGAAGGACACAGCAGTTAGTGCGTTCGGTGCTCTGGATCTGAAGCTAAGGTGACCGGGTTGTTATTCCTGTCACTCCATGACCAGATAACTGCCGTCCCCCAGGGTTCCAGTCAACAAGCCACCAAAGTCCCATTGAATACAAATGCAAGTCCTGATTTTTGTCTGAAAACATTCAGAGCACATCATCTGAGAAGATCAAAGAAATGCTGACATCAGCACCTGACAAATGGGTGTCAGGGTGGGGAGGAAGCCCTGGAGACAGGAGGACACTCGGGCACAGAGGATGACACCGCATGGAAACCACTCTCATCTAGGGTCACCAGCCCACCCAGTTTGCCAGACCTGGATTTAGCACTGAAATTCCCGTTTCCCAGGAACCCCTCAGTCCCAAGCAAACCAGACGGTTGGTCACCCCAGTCATCAGCAACGCTAAGGGAAGATGTGGACCCCCAATTTATTCACTACAGTTTCCTTTTCATGTATCCACAGGGGTGACAATTCTTCTGAAACAACTCCTGTAAGAGTAAAATTAAAAATCCCGAAGTGGTGAGAAAGCTTTGGCTCCTAGTTTAACTGGCATCTCTTTTTCTGTAATGAAACATGAGCAGCGGTGTATCTCTCACCGTCGGCGGCTCTTCGGTGGGTATGGTGCTGGGCTGGGCTCACGCCAATGACCGAAGCAATTTAGGGCTTGAGGAATAGAACGCTCGTCGTCTTCAGATTCTCCAAATTACACTACTTTAGCTAAATGTCCCCCCTGAGTCCAGAACGGGGAACAAGAAAAATGACAAATGTGGAGGACAGGAAGAACAGGGCAGGGATTTGAAGAAAAGGGAGCTGAGGGTGAAAATGCACGTTCTGTGTAATTACCAGGATGGCCACCGCTGACAGAGCGCTGTGAGGAGGTGCTGCCATCCCCCTGGTCTCACAGACGAGGAAACTGAGGCACAGAGGAAGCCATTCACACAGTCACAGTTATAAAGTGGATGAGACTGGCCTCACGTCCAGGCTGTCCCAGCCAACGCCCCAGAAGCAGGATCCCACCCCTCACGGCCCAGAAGCAGATGTGCTTCCCCGAGGCCTGGGGGACCCCTGAGCTCCTCCCCATGGGAACCTCCGTCCCGCTAACGGAGTCTCCAAGCCATCCTCGACTGGGGCTCAGTCCTCACACGCTGCAGGAGAGGAAGGAGAGGGGCTTGTCCATCTATCGGGTACCAAATGCCTTCCTGCATCTCACGGGACCCTCACAACCACCCTGAAAGCAGAGGTACCATCCTCTCCGCGTATGAACAGACTGAGACCCAGACAGGGGGAACGGCTTGCCCAGATTTACAGAGGTGGTAAGTGGTGGAGTCGGAATTTAAACAGGTGCGTCTGTCTGTCTGTCTCTGCAAAGCTCGAGATTGTCCCCTCACATGAGTGGTCCTCAGCCGGGGTCCTCAAACATAGTACTCAGAGCCGAGAGTTGAAAGGTAGTCGTGTGTGGGGAGGGGGTGTGATGTGCGTGTGTGAGAGTGGGAGTGTGTGTGGCGATTGAGTGTGAGCTTTCATTTCACTGGCAATTTTTAAAATTATTGGCTATAAAGATGAAACGTCTCTTTTGATGTGAACATTGACAATGGAAAGAGATTTTCCTAGCAGAAAGCTTTGGCTTTCACAATCAGCATCGCTCAGAATGGGACCCACTTACAGGGGTTTGAGACGGGGCACGGCATGCCGCTGTCCCAAATGAGCTGAGGGTTTGCATTGAATGGCTGTCTAAAGAGAGAAGGCTAACGTTTTGTGCCATTCACAGAACTCCATCTCTTGGTGGTCAGGCTTCATTTTGGGGATCAACAGAGCACAGCACTTTTCACAGACTTCCTTCCCCAGGCAGATGCTCCAGCAGTGATTGCAGAGCATTACCGCCTTTGTTGAAAACTGTCTGGTTCATCAGAAGCAGAAGACAACTCGATTACCACATTGCTTTGCATCTTGCTGGGCAGCAGAACCTGTCACATGTCGATGCCAACGTATTTTTTTCCAGGGGATAGACACATCCATTTCCAGAGGGCTGGGGTTTGATTTTGCAGCTCTTTCTTCCGCCGTCTGCTACTGAGAACCACGCCTCCTGATTCCACTGTGAAGTGTTGTTTTAGCTGCCAAAGCTGGGGCCGGTCTCATTCACCCCTGGCATCTCTCCGCAGCCTGCAGCCTGCTCTCAGCCTCTGCCTGGAAGAGGAAGTTTCCCTGAGGATTCTCTGCTTGTGACGATCTCGCTCCCTTTCCACCCTGCAGGGCTGCTGTCAGCCAACTGTTTGATGAGTTTGCAAATTTGTTTATTTCTTACAGGAGACAGAGGGGGGTCAGCCAACCTACAGAAGTGGCGTTACAGTGATGAGCTTTATAAATTTTAAACTAAACTGAAGGAGCCTGGGCCGAGGGATGGAGAGGGAATTCCTCCTGTCAATTTGGAAATCTCTTTATCTCCAGGTTCACCTAGGCTCCTGAAAAGGTGAATGTTTAGCCACAGATACATATTTTCTCAAATACACCCTGTCACTTGCCTTTAAAAGAGAGCTCTTTTCTGGAGTTTTTCTACCAGCTTTTGTTCTAGGTAATTACAGTGCAATACCGCTGGCAAGCCTTTTGCTTTTCCTTCCTTATCTGTCAAGGATGGAGAGGGAAACAGCAACACACCTTGACTGGAATGTGGGCAAATCCGCAGGAGCAGAGAGTGTACCAGGAGCAAAGGAATGTCGGTGGATAAACTATGAAATGCATCCCCCGGAGGCCACAGGCTCCCCGGGAAGAGAGGAAACTCCCCTGGGCTGGAGAGAAGCAGGCAGCATCGTCCTGCTCTGATAGGGCGGCTGAGGGCAGGAGACCAGAGGGCAGGAGGGGGCAGACTCTCCCCTGGGGAAAGCTGAGAGCAGCAGACCCCTTCCCGCCTCCCCCAGCCCTGTGATCAGCACAGCACAGAAAGGAGGGATGAGGAGTCTGACAGGAGAGCGCAGACCTCAGCCTCTGGGATTAGGAGGACGTGATGCAGGAACGTCTGGTCTTCTGAGCCAGGAGGACAGACAACACCCACTAACGCAGAGGGACTGGTGCCAACTCCCCAACGGTGCCGCTCCGAGAGGCGGGCTGGCCGGGCGTCTGTCTGTAATGCTGGTAAGAGCATGAAGCTGTCGTGACCAGAGAAAATGACCCCGTTTTCCCAAGTGGGAGGAAAACCCGTTGAGTGAGTGAAGTTCAAATCGCGCCTGGGGTGTGTTTCAGTCACTGTTTTACTTTGTGAAATATTGGCCCTGGAACAGAAATGGTGTCCCACAAACTTTTCCTCATTTAGGCTAAATCTGAATTTGCATGGGCCAGAGTCAGACCGTTCAGGTCTGGGAATAAGATTTGGAAAGCAAAATGCTCTTAGACACTCACCTACCATCGGCCAATGCAGGTGGAATTCGTGCTACTAATTCAGGACGGTTCTCGGGAACTCAAGTCAGGTTCATCCTCAGCACAGCATTTTCCCCTGAGAAATGCCATGTTATAGCTGAGAAACTGAGGCTTCACGTGGTGATGACTTTACAAGATTTATACTTGAAGCTGGTAGCAGATTTGAAACTAAAACCCAGAACTCTTGACGGACAACATTTTCCTTGAATTTACCTAATCCTGACAGACCCATGGCATGGACACTGACCAGGTGATGAAGTCTCCAGGTCTGATCTTAGGAATCAATGATAAGCACATGCCATGTGCCCCAAGAGCTCACCGTGCACTTGGATGGGACATCTGAACATTAAATGATCACATGACCAAGCATGGCACACCTGCTGGTCACAACATGGCTGCAGCCTGCCTGCTACCTCACCCACAGTTGCTCTTCCCCATGATCTCTTTGCTGGGACCCCAGGAGACTGCTGTGGCTCATCTCTGCTCACGTAGTCATGCCTTTCCTCCACCAGGAATGTCCTTCTTCCTCCTCACTCTCTGAGAAACTTCCACTCATCTTTCCTGAACTGGGTCAAAGATAACCCCTCTTTACAGGTCTCCCCTAATTCCCTCCCCACCCTCACCCACACTCCCAACCCTTCCCATCCCTTTGGAGTTTTCCCATCTCCTTTTCCTCATCCACCCATGGAGGCACATCGTTTCATCTGTTATATTTGTTTCTCTCCCTCTCTTCCCCACTGGATGGCCACCCCCTCGAGCTCAGGCCCCAGACTTTAACGATGTTTGTCTCTATGGCACATGTACGATACTAGGTACCAAACACAGAGCCACTTCGGGATGCAGTGGGATGGGATGTTGGGCGAACTGGGCTCCTCCCTGAAGTCGCCCCACTTCACTCTGTCGACAGGAAACAGATACGGGGAAAAGATGATTCATCTCTGCTTGTCCAGCTTGGGGGTTGAGGAGTCCTGGTTTGCAGCTGGGCCAGCTTCCCTGGTGCCAATATCCCTATCACGGCCCATTTCAAGACACCTTCACAGCAGGCTCTCCAAACTCCTGGATGTTCAGGAATCAGCTCCTGTTAGTGGATCAGAGTCAGCTCCAGTGCACTCTGCCGTGCCGCCGTCCTGGGAAGCAGGGCAGAGAGGACCTGGGACCAACGCGGCGCTCAACCCTGCCAGCTCTCATCCTGTGCTCCTATGGGCAAAGGACTGTCACATTAAATGTGCACGGGAGGGGTGTGCAAGCCGGCTGAACACAGCCCAAGGAAGGCAGAGCCCAGGGGAAGTCGGGCCGCCAAGCAATCGTTTACTAAACCCCATATGTCATCCACGGTTTACGCTTCACGTGGCCTGGTTTTACCAACACACTCAGTGTCCTGTTTTCCTGCGACTTATAACTGAATTCTGATGACATAAATTACTTTACAATCACCTTTTATTTCTGAAAATGATGTTTATCTTCGAAGAAAACAAAACGAGATCACAAATAGAGACAATCCTTTCATGTTGAATATCACCAATAAGAGGCGGCTTGACCCTTATTTTAAACCATGAGGAATACGCGCCTGAATGCTGGTAGGCGTTTTCACTCCCCCTTGTGAATTCAAGAGCTAATCATGGAATCTGACCATTCTGCCACATTTGAAATATCTCTTACAGAGAGCAGAGCAAACATCTTGACTCGTTTTTTTTTTGATGGAATGTATAATGTGTTTAGTTAAAATCAAAACAAAACATTATATTTATAATATGTTTCTAGACAACAGGTCCTGAAATATCTGTCAAGGCGTCCCTCCTCCTCTCCTTCCTCCTGCAGTCAAGCCCAACAGGCTTCCATCCAGACCCACTGGGGACAAGAGGAAGACAGATGGGAGGATAAGGATGTGGCCCTACGACTCCAGGGTGAGGAGTGGGCCCTGGGTCCACGTCTCCCCCATTGCTGACCCTCTGCGAGGCTTGGGGCAACTTGCCTGCCTTCCTCTTTGCCTAGTCTCCCCATCTTCCAGGTGGGGGTGCAGTGCCCTGGGGTCATCAGAGTTAAGGAGGAAAGGGAGAGGGCTGGAGGAAGCCCCAGGCTCTCAGCCTCCTCGCTGGTCACCTCACGGCGGGGAGACAGAAGGTAGACTGAGACAGAAGATTCAGTCAGATCTGAATGTGATTCCCCAGGGCGGACTGCGTTTCTGTAGGGTTTAATTATTAGCGGGAATAAGGCAGTGGGAGCCATGTGGCAGGCCTGTGAGAAAGAGGAAAGTGCCATTACGTGTGATTCGCAGACGTCCAACCAGGCACCACGTGCACAAGCCCACGGCGCTCGGCAACATCATAACCGCCTCGAAGAAATGGGAAGAGTCCTCGCACGAGATCCCATCCTGAACATTCCAGCTCCCCAGTTATGACAGCAAATACGTGATCCAAGAAACACCAGGATTTCCCAGACAAAGCTCCAGAGTGCCAGCACCATGAAGGGAAAGGCACCGTCCCTGGGGCCCACCCAAACCAGCCCTGTAAACTGCCTACAGGCATTTTCAGTGTCACCTACATTTATTGCCATCATCTGTTCTTTTAGTGGGGACTTGGGGACTACTTGACCACTGGTCGCTTTAGTAGTGGGCTCGGAGACTATTTGACTGCTGGTCACTTCTGGTCATGGACTTGGGAACTCCTTGACCACTGGCCACTCGGTGAAGCGGCTGTGACAGTAGGAAGCCAACCGACCCTAAAGTAGGAGACGTGGGGTGACTGCCAACCTTGCCCAGGCCCACCGCTGTCCATTCAGCAGTCACTTTTGTTCTGATAAGCAGAGACACAGACTGAAAAGTGAAGGTGCAGATCGGACCCAACAAATAAAGTCCTGTGAGGGGTTCTCCCAGCTTCACGGCAGCTGGGGTGTCCTCACAGCAGAACGCCTCTCCCCGAGCCGTGCTTCCGGGCGGGCCGTGCACTTTAGAGGCAGCCAGGAATTCACGTTGGTGATGCTGTGGTCTTTGGGGTTATTCATTAGCTGGCGTCCTGCGGGGCTATTTATTCTCAGTCTCATTTAACCTCAAGGGGTTTCAAGTTCCTCACCTGGAAAATGAAGGAGCCATTTCACATGATTTCTAAGATCCTTTCCAGTGCAATTCTTCTAGGAATTTAAAATTCTATTAGAAAAAAATGCACCTGAACATGGCAGAGGCCACAACAGTCAGGACCTGCAGCCGAGGCACTTGAGGGGACACTGACGGTGTCCCCAGCACAGAGCTGACCCGGGGGGCCCGGCTTCCAGCTGCACAAAGTGATTTGAGGAGGGGGAGAAGAGAGAAGTGAACCTCCCTTCACCCGCCCTCCACCGGGGCTTCTGCAGCGGCTCGTGTCTTATCTCAGGAGGGCCTGGACGTCCGGAAAATGTACACGAACCTCATCAAGTAATCAAGACCGCTCTTTGCCAGGAAAGTCACACGTAAGAGGAAACAACCCCAAGACAACAGCGGAGCCCTAAGATCCTCCAAAAACACGTTAGAACTCGGTCAACTTGTAGTTCCATGCGGCTGAGAAAACACTGCTTTGTCCTGTTTCCTAACTGCGGTCGTAAAATCCCAAGATGAAAGTCAGTGCTTTGCTGGCTGAGCTGAGAGGATGTGGAATTCAGCAGAAGCACAGACACTCCCTCCCGCCCCCTAGACTTTCGGGGCAGGACAAATATTTATTGTATTTAGCACTTAGCCCAACCCAAGAGCTCAGGATGCATTAGGTCTGTCCCCAGTGAGACTATATGTGGCTTAGCAGGTTTCTGCCACATGGGTAGCTGGAGCCCAAAGAGAGCCGATGGCCAGGCTCATGGTTGTGAAATGAAGTCACTGACTGTTACATTTCATGGTCTAGGCCCCAAGGCAAGGGTCCAATTCACTACTCACCTCCATTCTGGTTTGCCCTGGAGCTCTCGTCAAAGAAACAGAGTTGGGGAGAGCCCACACTCTCTGCCTCTACTTCTCTGTCTGCAGAAGGAAACAGCAACTTATGGTAGCCCACCTGCCTCGTCTTTCAAGTCCTCTCACTTGGGTATCTAGCCCTGAGAAGTGACCTCAGAAATAGCTAACAGTTTTCATTATTTTCAATTGGCCCAGACACTGTGCTCAGTATTTTATATGCATCAGCCTAGCTGTTTCCCACAAATATTGTATTATTGCCCCCAGGTGATAGTCAGAGAAAATGGGATGGAAGACAGACCAGCGCTCACGGGGACACACAGGTAAGAGGTGGAGGAGCAGAGATTCAAACGCAGGTCCAGCGCCAAAGCTGATTCGCCCACGACAAGCCTGACCCTTCCTCTCCTCTCAGAAGGTAATCGCCTTCGTACAGGCCCACAATGCCCAGCGTTCAGATTTTAGTACGGAAGCTACCGCATACTGTCCATATCATTCAGTAAAGAAAATAAAAGAGGGATTTTCCAACTATTTGAATAGACAGTTTGGTTGGCAGAAGGGAAACAAACGCCCTTTGGAATGGGGACTCCTGCTGCTGGACAGAGTTCAGACTTGACATTTTTAACTACGGTTAAAAGGTTGGTATATAGTCCTCCAGATGTCTATTTCTCTTCTGCATATATTACCATGTGAAGTTTATTTCTCTATATATTTATGTATAAATACATATATACACACACACATAGACACACACAAATACATACACATATGTATAACACATAAGTACTGTTTGGCAACTTTTTCACTTAAATAAATCTGGACAGCTATACACTTCTGTACAAATATAGCTTTCCCATTATTTTTAGTGGCATAGAGAATTTTGCTATCCTATATTTTATTGGTCCAATTTTATTCAATTTAGAACCTTCGGATTTCTGAATTTTTTGTTGTTATTCCAAACAAATTCTGCAACAAACATCTTTGGGCAAAGAGGCTGAGTTGCTGGGCCTATGAGACAAAGCATGGGTAATTTCAATAGACATTGTCAATTGACCTCCAAAAAGTGGGCCAAGTGACACTCCACCAAGGTCACAGAGAGTATTGTTTACACACAGCTCACCCACAAGGCAGAGGTTTGAAATCTGGATCAGTCGGTGAGTAAACACCGACACGGCATCGTTTTAATCAACAATCCTTCATCACACGAGGCTGAGCATATTTGCTCATGTCTAATGGCCATTGGTATCTTCCTTTGGGGAAATACCTCTTCATATGCTTTGCATATTATCAGTGTTTCGTTCCCTCTTGATATGCGTGTGTGTCATATGTGGGAGAAATACCTTCTCCTAGTGTGATGTTTGTGCTTGCCTCTGCCTGTGAGCTTCTTCCTATCCAGGACGTTCGGGTTTTTTTTTTGTTTTTTTTTTTTTGTATAGTAAATGCTGTTGGTTTTTTTCCTCCATGTCTTTGGGATTGGGGTCATGCCTCCTCTAACCCCACATTATTAATACATTTTCCCTTTTCCTTCTGATATTTTATGGTTTCGCTGTTAAAAGTTAACCTGTGAGCCAGCTGGACTTAATTTTGGTGCAAGGAATGAAATATGCTGAGATATTTTCAAATGTATAACATTCACTCTCTGCAGCTTTAAGATCATCGAGAGAGGGGCAAATTTTTTTTAAACCAAAGAAGCTACAGGTTTTCTGTTACAGATTTTTCCCTTAAAACTAACTCAGAAAACTCAATGAACAGTGCTATCCTTCTGCTAGAGAAAAATCCCCCCTACAGACCATCCTGGAAATGATCCCGTGCGTTACAGGACTCAGGACGTGCCCTACAGACAGTGACTCGCGGGGAGGGGACACGTGCCCACCGCACCCGAATACAAATGGCCTGTCCAGAAATCACCTCTAGCCCCGCCCCAAGCCCCACGTCACGGCGTTACTTACAGGCTTGGACTGCCACCTACTGGATAGGTAGGCAAAAACAAAAAACAAGTTTTGCCTCAAGAACCGTGTACTTTAGACAGAAATAATAATCGCCTCTTGTTTGGGAGAACTTACTATGTGCCGGCGCCGTGGTAAAAACTCTCCACACATCACGACAGCTCTGGGGTGGGTGGGATGGGGGCCCTGAGGTTCACCATGCCACATAACCTTGTCACCTAACACGTAGCGCCAGGGCAAGGGACACATGGATCCCACTGAAAATGAATATATCGATGAGGAATGATGCTTGAGTAAACCTCATCACACAAGGAAATACCATAAGTCACATAAGCGCATGTCCTACATAAAATCTAAGGGCTGACTCAAGGATACTTACACTCCCAGTAATTCCTCATTAAATGGAGACCTTTCCCAACCTACTGGTAAGGTCGAGTTATTTTAAATATCCTTAGAGATAGGTTCCAAACCCCATAATTTAAAAAATTCCCAGCAAGCCTCCCCCTTTATCCTGAGGTTGGGTCCACGGGGCTGGTGAAGAGGATGACAGTGATGACGGTGATGATCGATGGTGACTGGTGATGGTGGCTACTGTCTACTGAGCACTCTGTCAACCAGCTCCCATCCGCCATCCCATCTAACCTCACAAGGACACTATGAAGGAGGTCGTCCTGGGGCTACCTTCGTCTTACGGATGAGGAGACAGGCATCAAGAAATTAGGAGGTTTACCGAGAGTCACACACCTCTAGAAGCGGCTGAAATGGGCTACCACTTCTGCAGAATTTAACCCTGGAACGACTCATACTTTCTACAGATGTGTGAAGCAGGGCAAAATGGTGTTTCAAATTCCACTCAACTAACACATTTTGGAAGATACTTTTTCAAAGGGAGAAAAATTGCAGACTGCATCCCAAACCCAAATATAAAAGCTATTTCCACTTCTGTTATTTAAGATGCTGAGCACATTGTCCTCCACCAGGGAAGATGTTTGAAACAGGAGAGGAAGAAAATAGATGCAGTGTTTCCTCGCATGTGATCAGCAAGCCTCCATCCAGTCCACGCGGAGAGAGTGGGCAGTGCTGTCCAGTGACAGCCACCACATCAGCTTCCAGAGAGCATGGAGTTTTCTGCTGTCCCACATATTCCTGAGGGGCAATATTCAGGAGCTCCCAGAATCCCTGTTGAGGCTTTCTAGATTGCCGAGGAGGGGTGATTAGCGAAGCCACCTCCTAAGAGATTCCTAAAAGCCTGCGGACTGTTCTCGGTGGGCATCAAATTCCATATATTTCCGTTTTGAGTGGGAAGGATTAGGTTAATCTCCTTTGATATTTTCACTCAATCTTCAAAGCAATCACAATATTATTAGATCGTTTCCAAGACCACTGCTTGGCTGTTGCATTTGATCCAAGCAATCTAATTAATTGAAGGGTTTGGGTTAGTTTATGAGACTTCCATGAGCCAAGCTACTCAATCAGCAAATAGACAGTCATGGAGCAGCCTCGGGGGAGGCCACACCCTAGGAAGGCTCCCTCTCCTCTCATTTCCAATGCGTGGACTTTAAATCATGTTTGGATTATACATTAGACAGGAGTCTGACATTGAGTTAACATTTTTTGCATTTCCCCAAAAAATATTTGATAACCATTTGGAAGCCATATTGGAATAAGGACAGAACAGAATAAAACCATTCAAGCCCGACTCAGAGTTCTCCACCATCTTTCCTGGCAACATGGCGAAATAGCCCACAGACGGACCCACATCTGAGACCAGGCCCAGCACGGGCTCACCGGCTCCTGTTATGCAAAATTCCCAGCCCCAGACAGAAACTCCCCCTTTTTCTGCAGTTGTCTCACCACAAAGTTACTGTCACAATATCTCTTTAAAAGGACTGTCCTGTATTACGGAACAGTGTTCCACGTTTGAAAGAAATAACGGAGAGCATGGAGACTGTAAGACCTGAGGAATGATTACGAGCTTGCAGTTCATGTACTATGTGGCTGTCTCAGGAGAATTCACTCCCTCTCGCAACGAGTATTAGTTGAGCGCCTACTATGTGTTCTAGGCACTTGGGTACACCAGTGAACAAAGTGGTCCTTTCCCTGTGGAGCTAACATTCCAGCAAAGAAAGATGGAAAATAAACAAAAGATGTAATAAGTAAGTAAATAAGAACATTGTCAGGAAACCGACAATCAAGGAGTAAGAATTAAGTGGTTTTCCTGCCTTTCTTGTACAAATTGTACTTCAGGGTAACCAAATAACCCTAGTTGACAAGAGCATTTCTTTTTTGAAAATTAATTCGAGCAAATAATATTGAAGGAATGTCAGGAATAGAAAAATTCAATTCCTAATATAAAAAGATGATTTATCAATGGATGAACCATTGGATGAAAGGTTGATGAGGGGCCTTACCATGGAGGTTGCCAGCCGTCTCCGTGTGAACCCAGCCATCGGCCCTAGCATTGCTAAGAAGGGTGTTTCCGCCACTGTCAAAGGAAGAACATAGCCCCACCCAGGAAGTGCTCTCATCAAAATGTCTATAGAGCCAGCTCCCAGAAATGGGATGACAGTAATGGGGGATAAAGGAATAAGTTCACAGACACCAAAAAGGAAACTTTTTGCTATCCATGAACATGGAGTATGTCTCCATTTATTTAGTTCTGCTTTGATATTTTTCGTCCGAGTTTTATAGTTTTCCTCACATTGATCTTGTCCATATTTTGTTAGATTTATATCTAAGTATTTCATTTTGGGGGGTGCTGATGTAAATGACAAATTAAGTAAATGATAATGTTTTTAACTTCAAATTCTGCTAGTTCATTGCTGGTAAGTAGGAAAGCAATTGGCTTTTGCATATTAACTTTGTGTCCTGCAACCCTGCTGTAGTCGTTTATTAGTTCCAGGAGTTTTTTGGGTATTTTTCTGGTGTCAAGTCATTTGGATTTTTTACATAGACAATCCGGTCATCTGCAAAGACCATTTTATGTCTTCCTTCCCAATCTGTAGGCCTTTTTCTTTCTTTTCTTGTCCAAATGCATTAGCAAAGACTTCCAGCACCATGTTGAAAAGGAGTGGTGACGGAGGACATCCCTGCCTTGTTCCTCGTCTTAGTGAGAAAGCTTCTAGTTTCTCACCCTAAAGTATAATGTTAGCTGTAGGTTTTTGCAGGTATGCTTTATCAAATTGAGGAAGTCCCTCTCCCCCCGCCATTTCTAGTTTACTGAGAGGTTTTATTATGAATGGATGTTGGATTTTTCAAATGTTTTTTCTGCGTCTATTGATATGATCATGTGATTTTTCTTCTTTAATCTTTTGATATGATGGATTATACTAATTGATTTTCCAAAGTTGAATCACCCTTGCACACTTGAAATAAATCCCAATTGGTCGTGGTGTATGGTTCTTTTTATATATTGTTGGATTCGATTTGCTAATATGTTGTTGAAGATTTTTGCATCTATGTTCATAAGAGATATTGGTCTGCAGTTTCTTTTCTTGTTATGTGTTTGTCTCTCAAAATGTGTATTTTGTTATTAGGGTAACACTGGCCTCATACAATGAGTTAGGAAGTATTTCCTCAGCTTCTTTCTTCTGGAAGAGATTGTAGAGAATTGGTATAATTTCTTCCTTAAATGGTAGAATTCACCAGTGAACTCATCTGGGCCTAGTGCTTCCTGTTTTGGAAAGTTACTAATTACTGATTTAATGTCTTCAGTAGATATAGGTCTATTGAGATTGTCTATTTCTTCTTGTGTGAGTTTTGGGAGATTGTGTCTTTCAAGAAATTGAATTATTTGATCTAGGTTACCAAATTTGTGGACACAGAGTTGTTCCAAGTATTCTCTTATTATCCATTTCACATCCATGGGATCTGTAGTGATGTCCCTTCTTTTATATCTGATACTAATAATTTATGTCTTCTCTCTTTTTTCCCTCCATTGTGTGTTTGCTATATTGTTTAAGAATATTTCATCCTTTTATAGAAGCTAAGAGAAACAAACAGATATGGAGAATGGATGAGACTAAATATAGAAGCAAGTAGGTGTGAGGCACGGGTTAGGTAGAGCATATGTGTGCTGAACACAGGATGGTGGAAAAGCCCACCATCACTAAGTCTTCATGATACACTAAATATTCACGAGGCATAGGAGTGAGATCTTAAATTGGACACTCATTGGTGAGCCCAGTCCAGCCCAGGAAACACAAACCTGCCCCGTGTTGCTCTGGTAGGACAAGTGTGTGTGGTTGGCCCATGTCCCTCCTGTCTGCCTGGGGCCCATTGCTCAACCCTCAACACTGGTCCTCGTGAACATGGCACCAACAGAGAAGAGGCGTGCAGTGGAAGCTGAGGGCTGAATAACACAAGATTCGGGTTGTGTGGGCCTTTCCCCCAGCTCGCACCTAATCCTAAGTGTGCTGAGCCACCCATCTATGCCCCTTGTCTCCCCTTCTGTAGAAGGAAGACTCACAACACTGCCGGCCTCACAGTTTCTTAGGGGGATGACAGGAGTCGATGTGAAGTGCTTACCTTGGTGCCAGTACGCATTCATGGCACTTAGCGTATGAAGACAAATGGCGCATTCCTAGAATTACAGTAGGACTGCCAGATTTGCTGACCCGTGGATGGAGGGGTCCCCTCTCTGTGCAGCGGATGAGCAGGGGCCCCTTCCATCGGCTGAGGGAACTGGAGCACGTGAATGCCTTACAACCCCAAAGTCCCTGGTCTGGAAAGTCTGGACAGTCACGCGCTATAGGACACGGCGTAGCTCTAAGGCCATGAGGGCACTGATCACAAGCAAATAACCACACATCCTCAATTTCGCTAAAAGGGTGTTGATCCCAATGCTGTTTCTGTCAACAAATTTGAAAGCAATGGAAATGTCTGACAACGAGGAATTAGATCATTGTGGTAGATCCATAAAAGAAACTATTTATTACATAGCCAAATAAAATGACATTGACAAAAAAATATCCACTGAGTAAGAAAGATGTTCGACATACTGTTGGAGAATAAATAGCATGTTATAGAGTTGGTATGATATGACTTTTATTGTTATACAGACATACACATATATACATACACATCCTTATTCCTCACGGCCTGAGATACCCACCACATAAAATACCCCACACATCCTGAGAAGTAGTTTACACACTGAATCCACCTGGCTTATTGTTGTGGGAATCTTTTTAAGACCGATCATTACATCGTCTAAGATTAAATCTTAGGAGAAATGCTTTGAAGATTTTTTTCTGTGAAGAGATGAAAGAGGTGCTGGGATTCAAGTAAATGATGCCAAAGGCCTGTCACGAGCCTGGGGAATCGTCTGAGATGTTCTTAGTTCACAGCTGTGCACAGAGCACCAGACAAAGATGCCGACATGGTCCCACCAGATCCAGATGACAGGCCCTCAATGGGACTGTAGGGATCGTTTCCTGAAAGGAAGCCAGGACAATGCACATGGCAGGGGAAAGTAAAAACATGGTTAAAATGGTAAAAGTTGGTATTATCTTCCCGGCCTCATTCCTACGTAAAGACTACCCCAAAGTGTCCTGAAGTCAGCAGAAAACCCCACCCAGGGTGAAGGGTGTGTCTCCAAGGCACTGGCGTCCTGCTGTCCCCCCAGACTCCTCCATCCACCCTCCCTGCTGCTTGTGCAAGGGTGGAGGTAACAGGGGTGGGGGTGGCAGGACTGGGGGTGACAGAGGTAGGGGTCACAGGAGTAGGGGTCACAGGGGTGGAGGTGACAGGGTAGGGTGGCAGGGGTGGGGGTGGCAGGGGTGGGGGTCACAGGGGTGGGGTGACAGGAGTGGGGGCAACAGGGGTGGAGGTGAGAGGAATGAGGGTAGCAGGAGTGGAGGTCAAAGGGGTGGGGATGACAGGGGTGGGGGTGACAGGGGTGGGGTGACAGGGGTGGGGGTCACAGGGGTGGAGGGTGCAAGGGTGGGGGAGACAGGAGTGGGGGTGACAGGGGTGGAGGTGACAAGTGAGGGTGACAGGGGTGGGGGTGACAGGGGTAGGAGTAACAGGGGTGAGGGACACAGCAGTGGGGGTCACAGGGGTGGGGATCACAGGGGTGGAGGATGCAGGGATGGGGGTGACATGAGTGGGGGTGACAGGGGTGGGGGTGACAGGGGTGGAGGTGACAGGAGTGAGGATAGCAGGACTGGAGGTCACAGGGGTGGAGGTGACAGGAGTGGAGGGTGCAGGGGTGGGGGTCAAGGGTTGGGGGGTCACAGGGGTGACAGGTATGCAACCCCCACACCTGTGGGACAGGTGTTCAGTGCCCTCCCTTGTCGCGATAGTTGGTGCCAGAGTGTTCTCAGTGTATCTGGGTTGTTGGGAAAATGCAAGTGAATTTGAGGCAGAGGGACCCCCAGGTGGAGAAGTTCCTAATAGTCCTGTGGGTTTCGGGGGGAGAGGCTGGCACAAGGTCTCACTCTTCCCACTGGGGAATCAGGACAAGGTTGGGTGGAAGGGACAGAGGTACCCTGAGGCCACTGTCTGCTCTTCTGCTTTGACCAGGAAAGCATGAGATGCTCTGCAAACAACCCCACCTCCAGAGGAACGATGCTGGGCAAGCCCCTAACCTCCCACGTCTCTGTTTCCTTGTCTGTAAAATGGAAGGCAGAGAAGGTTCCAGAATTAGACGGCCAACCCTGAGACCAGGAATTGGACGTTCAGTAGGCAGCGAGGTGATGCCACACAGATGAGCTGGCGCTCAAAGACTGAGGAGCCGGTGCTCAAGGGCCACGCTGGCCGCCCAGGGTGGGGCACTGGGAAGGTGTCATGCCGAGTGGGCCACCCGCTCTGATGGCCAGGTGGACCCTGAGCGGCTGCCTGACGGCCTCTGGGTGGGGAGGCAGAGCCAGGACCCTGCAGCAACAGGCAGCCGCTCTGGGGGCCCCGTCTACATGGAAAGAAGGGGTCATCAGCCTGCGGGGGTCTTCTCTGCCTGACAGTGTGAGTGAGCGTCCCCAGCAGTGGTGTTCACTGAAATCCTAAAGACATTTTTTTCTCCATTACTCACTATCAAATGAGGGTCCATACGTCAGAGTTTGCAAACAGAAACTATCACACACCAATGAGGAATTTTTAAATTATCATTGGGTAATTACTCTTCCTGTGAAAAATGAAAACGTCTGCAGCTTTTCATTCTGCAGGTTTGAATCTGCAGTGTTCTCCCCCAGTGTCCTCCATGTCCCAGTACCTGAGTCACGGCAGCAGCTTGCCTGCAGATGTCTCTCTCTTCCAGACATGGCGTTTGGGTCTCTTGTCACAGGCAGATTCTGACCAAGGGGTCTGGGCCAGGCGGAGGTTCTGCATGTGACCCAGCTCCCGGGGGAGAGGACGCTGCCAGTCAGCAGCGCCTGTTTCCTGACTCGGCTACTGGACAGTCCACAGCAGTCTGTCTGCAGGGGGTGATTTGATTGGTTGTGCTAGTAAATTCCATCTGAATGGCTATCCCCTTCTCTTTATTTTAATTCCTCCTTTTTCAGTATTTAAGGATCACCTTCAGGGTGATTGTATTTGAAATGTTTTCATTAATTTCTCTAAAGTTTTTTCTCCTTAATTACTCTCGGTATCAATTCAGAAAGTGGCCCTGGTCCCGCTGGCCTCTTGGGCACCTGACAATGGTTCAGGGAAAACTCTGGAGACCCACAAAGCTGCAGAGCAGCAAGGAGCCACAAGATGGCAATATTGAGTCGACAGGCGAGAGTGACGTGCCCAGCACCCTGATGTCACCGCATTGCAGCCTCGTCCCCACTGCACCAGGGCGTCCAGCCCCGGCCCCTATAGCCACCCTATCGCCAGGCGGCTGCCGGTGTCACTGAGGCCAGGGGCGCTTCAGACCGTGCAGGGCTCAGCAAACCTTCCCAGCTCTTCAGGCCGGAACCCCGGAGTTACTGAAGCTTGAACACCAGTCAGGTGCCGCCCAGGCGAGTCAGACGCCAGACAGTCTGATCTCACACAGGATCGGCCCAGTCTGAAAACCCGAGCATGCGCTGTGCCCCACACAACACGCCTGACTCCGGGAGGGCCTGGGAGGAGGGCGGAAGGCTTCAGCGGCAAGCTGGTAGATCACCACGGCAGAGCAGAGAATGGGGGTGGAATCTTAGAAATCCAGCGAGGATTTAGGCCAGTCCTTGTCCCTTTGCAGTGTTTGAAGGCGGAATCCTGAGGAAGACCGGGGAACAAGTTTGCATTAGTACAGGAAAAGGGGCAGAGTCATCAGCTGCCCAGTTTTAGTTAGGGAATCCTGTGCCGTCCATTTAGTCTACTTGTCTTTATTGAGCACCTACTGTATGCCAAGCAGTGTCTTCAGTGATGGGGTTACAATGGTGAACAAAAGGGCCTGGTTCCTGCCACTGCGGAGATGGCTGGGACCCAACATGTGGAAAGTTCTAGAAGGAGACAGGATGCAGTGGTCCAGGATATGGAGAGGACCCACCTTCGACACCCAGGCGATGGGACCTGCAGATGTTTCACTTCTTCCTCCTCCTCCCCCTCCTCTCCTTCTCCTGTGCACCAAATGGGATTTCCTAGGCTTGGCCCTGGGTCTCTTTCTCTCTCTAAACTCTCTCCCTAGTCTTCTCTGGTTCCACGGTTCAAACACCACCCTACTTATCTCCACCCTAAACCTTTCCCCTCAATTCCGGACTTGCCTGTGGACTCAGCTGTCACCTTCACATTTCCAGTTAGATGTCTGGCAAACACCCCCAAGTCAGTGTACCCAAAAGTCTCTTGGTGTCCTCAACCTGCCCCTGATGGATCCTTTCCAGTCTCGGTGAACACGCCCCCCACCACTGGTTCCAGCCGGACCCAGGGTCGCCGTCAGTGACATCACCAATGTCTTCAAGCCCTTCTTGTGTGGGGCGCGCTCCGGGCCCTTAGGTCTGTTCTCATGTCTCCCTCACGCCGGTTCCAGGATGTGACCGCCGTAGTCGGGTCAGGGGACAGGAGAGAGCAGCTGCAGGGGAATCGGCCGTGTCTCCAGGGCCACACGCCCAAGTCCTCCCCCAGGAAGTCCCGCGTCTCTGCTTTACACCTGGAGCCGCCTCTTCCCTCTTCTGCCGTCTTCACCGCGGCTCCCCCGGGTCCCCCGCGCCCAGCGGGAGGTGAAGAGAAACCGGGGCTGCTGGCGTGCAGCCCGGTCGCTGACCCCCGTGCCCCTGCGAGTCTCTGCACCTGTGGGGACCTGCTCGCTCCAGCCCCCGGCTTCATGCGGCTCCTGTCCTTGGGCGCGGACCCCGCAGACTGGAGAGCAGCTCCCTGAAGCATGCTCGGACGGGCCCTCCCACCCCCGACAGAATGCTCACACGCTAGTGGCCTCTGCTGCGACGTCCGAGCACCCTGGTCCTGAGGCCCCCGCCCCCGCCTGATGGGACGCCTAGGTCACGGAGCTGGGCCAGCCTGCCGTGTCCACCCGCCTGAGCCTGTCCTGTCCCTCCTCCCCCAGACCCCACGTTCTGTCCACAGCTTGGCCTCCTCTGGGAGCCTGCAGAGCCCGCCCCTCCCCGGGAGGGGGACGCGGCTCCAGCACGGGGTTTCTCAGCGCGGCCCTGTTGACATCGGGGGCCAGGGAACTCCTTGTTGGGGGGCCGTCTTGTGCGCCAGGATGCTTCACAGCCTCCCCAGAATCTACTCCCCAGATTGTGGCAATCAAAAATGTCTCCAGACATTGACAAATGTCCCCTGCGGGCAAAGATACCCCCCAGGTAAGACTAGTAAACAAAGACAGAGAAGACCTAGCTACTGACATCAGAGAGCTCAGAGATGTCAGGAGGCAGGCAATTAATCAAGTAATTGGAAGACGGTGGTGGGCCCAGAGCCAGGGCATCCTGCTCAGATTGGTGTGGGAAAGGGTGGCAGGGAAGGCTCACTGGAAGAGATGATGTTTGAGCCAGGCTTTGAAGGATGTGTAGGAGTTTGTCACTCACAGAAGTGGTAGTGGAAGAAGTGGCATCAACAGACCTTGAGGAAAGGTATGACAACAGCCTGGTGTGTGTGGTTATATAAGCAACTTGGTAAGATGGGTGTCTTCATCAGTTCGGGCTTCTATAACAAAGCACCACGGACCGGGTGGCCTATAAACAGCAGACATTTATTTGTCACAGTTCTGGAAGCTGGAAGTCCACAACCAACTTAATCAAGCTTGATTATTGTTTGATTAATGACAGACGGCAGGCCAGCTGATTCAGAACCCACTTCCTGGTTCATAGATGGCTGTCTTCTTACTGTGTCCTCACAAGGTGGAGGGATGAGGGAGCTGTGTGGGGTTCCTTTTCTAAGGCACCAATTCCATTCATGGGGGCTCCACCCTCCTGACCTAATCACCACCCAGAGACCCCACCTCCTAACACCATCACCTTGGGGGTTAGGATTCAACATTTGAACTTTGGGGGACACGAACCTTCAGATCACAGCAATTGGAGTGAAAGGCATGTGGAGAAGAGCTGGGAGATGAGCATA
The DNA here is from genome assembly GCA_031878705.1 of Tapirus indicus. Lineage (NCBI taxonomy): Eukaryota > Metazoa > Chordata > Mammalia > Perissodactyla > Tapiridae > Tapirus > Tapirus indicus. The sequence goes on along the minus strand of CM062941.1, from coordinate 30,017,933 downwards.
GAAAGGCAGACAGAAGAGGTAGATGCTGGGCCAGGGGCTTGCCCTTGCCCTGAAAGTGGGTTCCTAAGATGCCTTTAGCCATCAGAGTCCACGGTCAGCCATTCTCAGCGTAGGGTAGGGCGACTATTTCCATGGGCGCATTTGCACATTGACGACGCATCACATGATTGGGAGGACACACCTCGGGCTGGCACCTTAGGTGCTGGAGGCGGCTGCAGTTACTGGTTTACCATTGCTGCCTCCCAGGGGGCTCCCCTACCCCCTACCCTCAGGGGCCCTCTGAGCCCTGGAGCCCGCTTCCCTGCTGACATGACTCGCATTTCACTTCAGGACAAGGACTGTGTCTGGATCCTCTTTGTTTCCCCAGTGCACAGGCGTCTGGCACATCACAGATGCTTGATAATTGATGAATGAAAGGAGGCAGGCAGCATCAGCGGAGCCCATGGGGGGCTCTACGGCGCAGCGTGAGGCCCAACACTGGATCGTTCCCACCGGGGAGCTCGGTGACCACAGCACGGCGGGAAGAATCAGAGAAGCCGCCAAGTCCCAACTCAGAGGGAGCAGAGCCGCCTGTTGCTGGGCAGGGCAAGCCTCTGCTGGCCTCTCCTGTCAGCACCCCCGGCTCAGATGTCTACCCAGGGGTGAATTACTTTGGGTCTGTGAAGACTTTGAAGTGGAAACATGCTGAGCATGCCGACTGCTGGGAAGCAGAGTTAATCATGCCCAGTTGTAATTAACTGCTGTGAGCATCCACAGATGGCCAGATAAGGGACTCCAGGGCTTCTGGGAGGAGAAGCCAGGGTCTGGGGCCAGAAGAGGAGAGGAAATTATGCACGTGCTAGCATCCACTTGCCTTTGGCAGGGGCAGGTGCGCACACATTTCCCTGCAGTTCAGGTTCTTTGCATTGGTCACTGGGTCACCCCAACCAAGATGGCAGCCAGTCTATGGCCATGGTCACTGGGAGACAATGCATTAAAGGGTTGCCAATGGGTGGACTTTTCATGGTCGAATCATTCTCCCCCTGAACTTAGCAAAATCTATAACTGATCAAATGTCCACATTCCATGAGCCCTCTGCTTGGGTGGGATCATTGCCCTTGGTCTCTGGCCTCTTGGTGTCCCAAGACAAAGCAATCACACCTGTCCCTGACCTCTTGATCCTTCAGCTCTCCTGGTCACCTTCAGGCATCAGCAGCCTGTGGATCAGGCAGTGACATAAGGTAGGGTGGCAGTGGGGCGAACACTCATGGACTGAAGTCTGACTAACGGGACTTGAGCCAGTTTCCACCAGCCCTGTAACCTTGGTATCATTGGTAAATTAAGAGCCTTAACAGACCCTGCACAGCACAGGGGCCGCCCTGCAGGCCCTCAGCAAAGGCTCTGCTGGCCACTGCTCATTGGGATGTGGGGTTGACAATCACCAAGGTCTTGAGTGGAAGGGACAAAGGCAGAAACACTCTCTGAGAAAGGACCCCGCTGGCACTTCCACTCAACAATGCACAAAGCCTTCACTGGAGTGGTTTAGAGAGCCAGGAAGACACCTGCCTTGTCTGATAATTTAGTCCACGTGGTAAAATTCTAACTGTTCTTCCCTAATATCAGTTTAACTCCCAAGTCCATGCTTACACTTGGGTTCCCTCTAAAAGCGACAGTGCCAGTGCATTGCACTTAAGAAGGATTCAGCCACGTGGGCATCCACTCTACAAATGTGGCCATCCACCCTGAGACACCTGCAGCCCTGACATCTGTGGGAGGTGTTCTCTCTGGTGAGGGTCTTCATTCAGTACTGAATGCGTGTGTGGAGCTGCCTGTCCAGGGAGAAATCGTGGACACGTCATGCCGGCAGCCACGGAGCATGACCCTGGGCAGGCGCTGGGCTTCATCTGTCTTAACGCTCACACCACCGGGGAGGCAGCAGCTGGCGCTTCTGCTCCTGAACACACATGAGCAAGGACATTCATGCCCCGTTCCAGAGCCCACTCTTCTGACTGCGACCCTACGCCACCTGGGAAGATAAAGCTGCTGGAGACCAATTCTAACAGACGTGAGCTGAGGTCGTGGGGTCTGGATTTTAATTAATTAGTTATAATATTAGAAAGGCAGCAGGTGGTAGGATCAAAATTATTAAGGAAGATAAAGAAATTTCAGGTTTCTGTAATTTCCGAGTATATCAGATCAGAAGTCATTCACATACAACGGTCACACAAACAAAAATCATTTGAAGTGGATGTAAAGAAAGAGTTGCTGGAGATATCTGGGCGAGTTCTTCCTCACCCTCAGAGAGAGACAGAGACAGAGAGAGAACCCTCATCCTGTCGGTTGTGGACCAGGAGGCATTACCTTCACCATCAGCCATCCCACCGCCACAGCTCCGGACCTACCCCAATGTGGAGCAACGGTAGAGACTGCGGACCAGAAAGACAAAAAGAACGTGGGCTCTGGGTGCCGTCCCTGAAGGCACCCTTCCCTCTGGACAGCCCCCCGCCCCTCATGGGCTAATGAATAACCTTCAGCCAGACAGAGGCAGGACTTCTGGTGCAACCAACACGTCCTGACTGACGAGAAGCCGAGAGAAGTGTCTGTTGCTGGAAGGAGCTTCCAGAACTGCTGCATCTTGCCTCTGGATCCACTTCCTCCCAGAGGGAGGCACGCAGGGCCTGCCATTGTCTGCCATCCATCCTCCTGTCTTGGGGCCACACCTGCTGGCGGGGGGTTGGCAGAACCAAGTGACTGGTGAAAAAAAGTGAGTTCTTACTCTACAGCACAGTGATGAACACCCAAAGCCCTGTCCGTTATGGACTATGACACTACAGCTTTGCTCCACTTATTCTAGAATTTTCCTTGATTCATGATCTCTGATGTGTTTGTTATTTGATTGAAGTTGTTTTTCTATCTAACTTCCAAGATCTGTCTCCTTTTTAATCTAATGATGAACCACCAAAATCAAATATTTGAGGCTCCCTTCTTTGTTGAGCCTCGAGCCCCTATAAACTAGTCTGAGCATTAGTAACGTGAAATTAATAAAGAAAACTTCAACTAAAATTGGAGCCAGGAAGCTCTTACACCCTATCACTCATGGTCAGTTACCCCAGACAGGAAGACATCAATTACCCTAAACAGGAAGATGTCAATTACAGGGTCAGTTAATTACAGCATCAGTTATAGACCCCAACAGGAAGAGATGTACCTTGCACTCCCAAACAGGAAGTACGACTCCTTTACTGCTCCAATAGGAGAAAGGAAGACTTCCTTCTTGCCCAGCAACAAGCTCAGCCAATGAGAAGCTGGCATCACCTGAACTTTTAGTTTCCTCCAATGAACTTCCATTGTTTCCTTCCTGATGACTTCCTGTCCTTGTCCCCGCCCTCCTTACTATGAAAACCTTCCACATTGTGTAATCCCTCTGAGTGTCTCTCTGCTGCCAGATGCTGCCCAATTGTGAATCATTTAATAAAGCTGATTATATATTCAAATTTAATCAGTTGAATTTTGTTTTTTAATAGTAACAATCTGCCTGCAACCATCTGGGTGTCCCTGGACTGTCTCTCACCTAAAACACCTCAAAGCTGAACAAGCCCAACTGATGAAGCAGATGAGGTCCCACAAAACAGGATGTGCCTTCAAGAGGTGTCATCACTCACTGTTTCTCCACTCTTGTCCCTCAGAGTACATTCCCAGGCTGGAATGTTCCAGAACATGCCTGCCAATTTACCACCCAACAAACCTACCTACATCATGTAAACCATGGTTGTTATAGTAACTGGCCCTATTAGTTTACCCTGAAAGGCCTTCGATGTCTATTAGTGCTCAGCACAGAAGCAAGGGTGCCAGGAGGTGTAAAGCAAAGAGGTGCTTTCCTTCAACCACCAAGGAGGGGTGGAGCCTGACATCTGGTATCCATGCACGTGGTGTTGCCTGAACAGGCAGGCCAGGGGGCTCACAACCAGCGCCTTCCAGAAAAGACTGATAAATCCCACTCCCCAGGTGGGATGGGTCACACCCAGTGCAATGCCTTCAAAGTAACACCAAGATCCACCCATGGTGTAGCATGCATCAGAATGTCTTTACTTTTTATGGCAGAACAATAACCCATTGTATGGACACACCACATTTTGTTCATCCATTCACCAGTTGCTGGACGCTTGGGTTGCATCCACCTTTGACCATTGTAAATAAAGCTGTTGTGAATATGAGGGTACAAGTATCTGTTTGAATCTCTCTTTTCAATTCTTTGAGGTGGATTTGCTGGACTGGAATTGCTGGACCTTGTGGTAATTCTATGTTTAATTTTTGGAGGAACAGCTATACTGTCCTCCACAGCAGCTGCACCATTTTACATCCCCACTAGCAGTTTATGAGGGTTCCAATTTCTGCACATCCTGACAATTCTTGTTGTTTTCCATTTTTTATAATAGCCATCCTCTGCTGAGCGAAGTAAATCAGACAGAATAGGACAAACACTGTTATGATTGCTCTCATATAAGGTATCTGGAATAGAAATTCATAGAGACAGGAAGTAGAAGAGAGGTTTTCAAGGGCCAGGGGAGGGGGATGAAGAGTCAGAGTTCGGTGGGTACAGAGTTTCTGTTGGGGTGATGAAAAGTTTTGAAAATAGACAGTGGTGATGGTAACACAACATTGCGAATAAATTGAATGCCACCAAATTGTACACTTAAAAAATGATTAAAATCGTAAACCACCTAAGTGTCCATCAAGGGACGAATGGATAAAGATGTAGTACATATATACTATGGAATACTACTCACCTATAAAAAAGATGAAATCTTGCCATTTGCCACAACATGGATGGACCTTGAGGGCATTATGCTAAGTGAAAAGAGTCAGAGGGAGAAGGTCAAATATAGTATGATCTCACTCATAAATAGAAGATAAAAACAACAACAAACAAACACATAGAGACAGAGATTAGATTGGTGGTTACCAGAGGGGGAGGGGGGAGGGAGGAGGGTGAAGGGGGTGACAGGGCACATGTGTGTGATGATGGATTGTAATTAATCTTTGGGTACCAGCAGTAAACATGATGTAATCTACAGAGAAATGGAAATACAATGATGTATCCCTGAAATTTATATGATATTATAAACCAATGTGACCTCAATAAAAAAATAAAATGAAATAAAAAATGGCAAATGTTATGTTATATGTATTTTACAATTTTTGAAAGTAAAAAAATAATAATAATACTAAGGACTCTCCCCTCTTGACATTGATTCCTTTTCCCCTAAGTCAACCCCACTGTTCACCATGGGTTCAGGATGACAAACCCTCCCAGAGAGGCCCGCAGGGCTAGGTGCTGAGCTTCAGATGCAAAGATACAGGTGGCCCTGCAGCTTAGGCCTCGGTCCTGTGACCTGCCACCTGAGCAATATCAGTGACCCTAGTCGTCCACCTGGCCATGGGTGATTCGATTTTTGATGCCCTCTGACCCGCAACTCCTCCATCCAGCTTACTGCTCCCTCGGTGTCTCTACTGCGTCCTTCTCAACCAGCCCTCCTGTGCCCATGGTGTCTCTCTGGAATCTGCCTGTTTGTCCCATCTTCACTTTCAGTTGGCGAAAACGTACAACCAGGCTCATGACAAAAGGGCTAGATAGGAAATGTGCACTATGGAAGGCTGCACAGTAGTTAGAAGCAACAAACTGGGTGTATGTATGTATGTGTCTGTGTGTGTATGTATGTGTGTCTGTACATGTGTGTCTGTCTCCGTGTATGTAAGTGTAGCTGTGTGTATAAGTGTGTGTATGTGTGTCTGTGTGTGTATGTGTATCTGTGTGTAGATACACATCTGTGTGTAGCTTAAAAGCATCATATTGAGTGAAAAGCAATAAAAGTAGCCCACCATGAGAACAGCACTGCAGCTGTCCCGGAAGACAAGATCAGGGGTCACATGTCAAACAGAAAGTGTGTGCCACTGGAGGAAGGAATTGGAGTAGATACTGGGGATGGAGGGAGAAGAAGTCAGAGAGGGGGCCTTGCCTGCCACTCGCCGCCCTCCCTGCCCTTCTCTCCATCAGTCAGCTGCTACTCCTGCCGCTCCATCCTAGAAAATGCCACCATCTTGTCCCGTTCTTTCTTGAAAATCCCTCCTGCCTTCTAGTCACATTCCACCTGAGCATGTGCCTTGCACGACTTCAAGCCCTCATTACATCTTGGTGAGACGTAAGCAGATAGTCTTTCTGCCCAGCAAACTCGGCTACATGTAAGAAGAGCTTTCAAAAAATTCCAAATTCCATCCATTTGGCCTGTGATTCCATCTCCAGGATTCCCTCCTAAGGAAATGAGGAAAGATGCAGGCAAAGATTCATTTACAAGTTTGTTCTCCAAAGGGTTTTTATAAAGGCCATTTCCCAACCCAAGGAATCCGTCATTCCTCTCAAAGCCAGTGGTCGGCGGGGTCTGGGGTGTGTCTGGGCACTGTAATAATCCATTGCTTGATATGGGCGCTGGTTACACGAGTGTTTTCACCTTATTAAAGTTAATTAAGCATACGCATAGGATTTGCGTCCTTTTTGGTATGTATATTACACTTAATGGCATAGATTTTTAAAAATCCCATGGCTATTTAAATAGATATTTCTCTAAAGAAGACGTACAAATGGTTAATAGCACATGAAAGGATGCTCGACACCATTAGTCATTAGGGAAACACAAATCAAAACCACAAGACTCCACTTCACGCCCGCAGGCTGGTAGAATCCCAAAGACGGAAAATAACACGGTGCTGGCGATATATGGAGCAACTACAGTCCTCATACACTGCTGGTGGGGATGTAGAATGGAGCAGCCACTGTGGAAACAGTCGGACAGTTCCTCAAAAGTTAAGGGGAGAGGAACCTGACCCAGCCCCTCCAGGCCGAGGTGTTGACAAAGACTGTCTCCTGGACCGCACTCCAGGCTCCTCTGAACCCAACTATGCCCCATTCTTGGGTGTGTCCTCAAGAGACCAGTTTTAGCAAGAATCCTAAGTCACTTTAACCAGAAGCCCACCTTCAACATCTGATCAGAGTCGTCCTCCCCCCACCCCCAGGGGACGTCTGACCCCCTGGTCTGCCTTCAGCAAAGATCCTGGTAGGTTCAGGACCCCCCTCACCCCTGATGTTTCTTCTTGGTAATTTTCTGCCTGCCGACCACCCGTCCTCCTCCAACCTGCTCCTTGGCTATAAGTCCTCACTGTCCATGCTGTATTCGGAACTGAGCCTGCTTCTGTTCTGAGGTCTCTTCTCCTATTGCAATAGTTCCTGAGTAAGGTCTATTTTTACTGTTTCACCTGCTGCCTAGCTCTGGTTTTCTTTAATAGTTAATACCCAAAAGAATTTAAAACATATGTTCACACAAAAACTCGTATTATAGATGCTCATAGCAACTGGAAACGAGCAAAATGCACATCAGCTGATGAATAGATAAAGTATGGCGTATTCACACGAGGGAATATTACTCAGCCGTTAAAAGGAATGGAGTTCTGACACATGCTACAGCGTGGATGGAACTTGAGGATGTTATGCTCAGTGAAGGAGCCACATCTTATGTGATTCCATTTATATGAAGTCTCCAGAAGAGCTAAACCCACAGAGACAGAAAGTGGGATGTCAGATGCCAGGGGATGGGGGAGGAGTGATGGGGAGGGACGGCTTCATGGGTGTGGGGTTTCTCACTGAGAAATGGGAATGTCCTGGAATGAGTTGTGATGGTGACACAACAATGTGGATACACTGGAAACCACTGAATCGTGCACTTAAGATGATGATGTTTCTGTTATACGAATTATATCTCAATGGTAATAATACACATTTTTAACAATTCAATGGCTTCTCACCTCACTCTGAGGAGAAGCCAAAGTCCTCACCGTGGCCTATGACGCCCTCCAGGCCGGTCCCCCACCTCTCCACCCTGGTGGGGTGCATTCCCCCACCCGGGCCTCCCTGCTGCTCCACGAAGCCGAGCACGCCCAGCTCAGGGCCTTCGCACGAGCTCTTCCCTCTGCTCTGCCCAGATGGAGCGGGCTCGGTCTCTCCGCTCCAATGTCCTCTCTGCACTGAGACCTTTGACCCCTGACTGACCTGACCCCGACCCCCGAACAGCAACCTCCCCCTTCCCGCTTTACTGTCTCTTAGTACCAGCACGATCCAACATTCATGTAGACGACAGTTCACACGTTATGACACACCCCTATGACAGATCACCATGCAGTCTGTAACAAGATGCCTTTACAAGGAATTTTAGTGACAGGGAGACTTGTTTAACAAATGACTTTAAGTTCAGTGAAAGCACAGTACAGAAGCGTATATTCAGTCCAGTCTCAATCATGTTAAACACACAGGGAAAAGGCCCTAAGGAGGTGCTGCAGGGAAACCTGAGGAAACGCCCAGGTGGAGCCTGGGAAACACGGCCCAGCTGACAGTGCCGCTTCCTCCAGTAGTGAGACCTCTGGATGACACACATGCTTCTCCAGCGGGCGACGCCAGGCTGCTCTCCTGGAGAAGAGTTGGCACGTCCCCCCGAAGGAGAGCGAGCAGGTCCACAGAGTCCCTGCTTCAGGCCCCTGTAGGAGTCCTGCCTGCTCTCTGTGACGGTCTCTCTAACGGACCAGGGAGGAGCCGTCCTGCCAACGGCGAGGAAGTTGTGAATGGACTTCACCACGAGCCCACAGTTTCCGCCCTGGACACGGAAAATACAGGAGAGGGAGGAACTACCCTTCTCCGTGGCTGTCTCACCACAGTCAAAAGGACCCAGCATTGAAGAGACCCCCGAAGAGAAACGAGCCAAATTGTTAATGAGGATTGCCATCTAATGAGGGGGAACACTATGGAGGACTAATTTCCCTCCTGGGAGTATTTTCTGATCTTTTTATAGCGAGCCTGTGCACCTCTGTGGGCAGGGGGTGCTTATTTCTTAAACTCTAATCCTCTCCTCATTGAAAAGGTCAAATGCATTGAACCTCAGCCTCCTTATTAACTCAACATAATGCACAGCCAAGACAAGGGGAAGATGAGGAAGGCTCACGGACTCTTCCCACTGCTGCCTCAAGGGCCGTGATGGAGACGGGCTCATAGATGCAGCTGTGGACTTTGTCTCGTGGGCAAACACTAGTGGGGCCAGAACGACTGGCACCAACGAGCGACTGATTTAAGGCGGGTGAGTGTTGGTGATCGGCGGGCCTCGTGAACAGTCAGTATCCACCTGCCACCCTTCCTCCTGTGCTCGTCCTGCTTCACTTCCATACTTAGACTTCTCTCTCCTCTCATGTGTTTCTCTCATTTTCCACAGCAGAATTGAATCATCTCAATACCTTCAAGACACATCACACATGTGCCCAAAGAGGGGGCTGGTCACGGAGCCCCTGCTGCTGCACCATCCTGGACAACCATCCTGGGACTGCAGGCAGAGCCCTTGCCAGTGCTCCTGGGCTCACCTGGCCCTGCGGTCCACACCCATGAGGTAGAGGAGGGTCCCTTCTTTCAAATGAAACATGAGCAGACATCAGGGTGTGATCCACCTCCAGGCAGGGCGGCCCCATCAATGTGCAGAGCCCCTGCGCCCACCGCCCTCCCCAGCCCACTCAGCATCATGGGATACAGGGGCTGCAAAGCAAGGAGGAAGGGGGAGGGGCCGGCTGATCCCCTCCAAACCTCTTATCTCACAGATGAACAAACTGGGCCACAGTGGGGAAGTAACTTGACCAACACCCCAGAATGAGCCCAAGCCTGTAAGAATCCCCGAGGGCTCATGAAAGCCCAGATTGCTGGGCCGCCCCGGTGTGTCTGATTCCATGCGTCTGGCCTGGGGCCCAAGAAGGAGCATTCTAACCAGCTCCCAGGTGGTGCTGATCCTGACCAGGCCCGGCCAATCACTGAATTAAAGGCAGAGCAGGCCCAGAACCCAGGTGTCCTAACTCCTGGGCCAGTGCTGCTTCTGTTCCATGATATGCACTTATTTTGATTCAGATTAACAAAAATTCCACCAATAAATGAATTTATATACCTAGTAGAAGCTTGAAATTTGAATAGAGACACTTGGCCTTTGCCAATATCACACTATGTCACAGAAGGTTTAGCAAACATCACTGTGGTCCACAAACCAACGTCACTGGGTGCATTTTATAGACATCATACCGCTTCATCTCACAGCACCTTCATTAGGGAGATACTGCTGCTGTCTCCATCCTACAGATGACGAAACTGAGGCAGATAAAGTTAGTACAATAGAGCGCAATGAGGAAGGGCATACATTCTGAAGTCACTGTCAGAGTCTAAATCCAAACCCCACCACTCAGCAGGTTTTCACCTTAGGCAGAGTAGTTAATGTGACCATGATGGTAAAGATGATGATGGTGATGGTGACGATCATGGTGTTTATGATGACAGCAATGTTAATAGTGAGGAGGATGGTGGTGATGATGGTGATGGTGATGATGGTGAAGGTGAGGAGGATGGTGGTGATGATGGTGGTGATGGTGATGATGGTGAAGGTGAGGAGGATGGTGGTGATGATGATGGTGATGGTGATGGTGGTGATGGTAGTGATGGTGGTGGTGGTGATGATGGTGAAGGTGAGGAGGATGGTGGGGATGATGATGGTGATGGTGATGATGGTGAAGGTGAGGAGGATGGTGGTGATGATGATGGTGATGGTGATGGTGGTGATGGTAGTGATGGTGGTGGTGGTGATGATGGTGAAGGTGAGGAGGATGGTGGTGATGATGATGGTGATGGTGATGGTGGTGATGGTAGTGATGGTGGTGGTGGTGATGATGGTGAAGGTGAGGAGGATGGTGGGGATGATGATGGTGATGGTGATGATGGTGAAGGTGAGGAGGATGGTGGTGATGATGATGGTGATGGTGATGGTGGTGATGGTAGTGATGGTGGTGGTGGTGATGATGGTGAAGGTGAGGAGGATGGTGGTGATGATGGTGGTGGTGGTGATGAGGATGATGGTGATGGTGGTGGTGATGGTGGTGATGATGATGGTGGTGATGGTGATGGTGATGGTGATGATGGTGATGACAGTTTTGAAATGGAAGCTGGTGGCCACAGGAAGATACTCTGTGCTTACACTCTGACTGCCCACAGGTGCAAGGACTTTACCAGGCCTTTTCAAAAAAAAGAAATATTAGGAGAGAAAACTGTCGGGACCGAGAAGCAGAGCTCTCTCTATCAGCTGGAAGGTGATAAGCACGGTAAACAAAACAAAGCACTCCATCAGAGGCCACTTGCAAAATTTCTGAGCGCTTGGCATTGCCGGTGAGAACAGCCCAGACAAACAGACGGTTCCCACGGCAGTGGGTGTTTATCCTGCCACCTCGAGTGAGAGCCAGTGGGCTGGGCGCGCCTGAAGGGCCGCTATAATTGGGGAGGACAATTTTCTTGACTTTGCATAATGTGGATCAAGACAGCACATGCCTGGATCTTCTAGGGTGGGCTTCTGATGGGCCGGGGGGACGTGGGCGTTTCAAGTCTTCTGAGGCACAGCACGCTGACTCTCTGGGTGTTGCCCATTTCTTTTCAAAGCTGTTTTCCTTTCCCTTGGTTCAGGTATTCTGCACAAGAGAATGTGAGTGTGGACGACCAGGAGAATGCTATCGCCCAGCAGAAAACTGCTCAAGTGTGAATTGTGGAGAGAGGGAGAAGGGCTCTTAGCACGTGGAAGTCAGCACAGGAGAGAAGTTGAAAAAAACTCATCAAGTAGCCCTGTATGCTGTCACCAGAGGGCGCCATGAACTCACCCAGCTTGGTTGCTCCAGGTAATTGGCAAAATTAAAATATAATTTTTTTGTGTGATTGGTTATTTACAACTCAGTTGTTCACAACTCAATATAAGAAAATCTAGTAATAAAGTCCCATAATTCCATAAGGTAGTGCTGATTTTTTTAAAAACATACATTTGTAACCCTAGATCAAAACATATCTTACCTGTTAATCTGATTTTTAGCCAATGGCGATCTGTATTTTATTTTTAGTCATGGTCTCTCAGACTCTCAATCTGTCTTCACTTCAATTTATAGTTCAACCTATTCAACATCCACAACAAAGTATGTTTTGGTTCCAGCATCCGCCACTGGAAACATTCAAGCACGTGGAATGTTCTGTCTTATTCATCGCACTCTGTGGTCGTAAAAATCAGGTACGCTGATTGAGTTGGGGATAACGGTGTCGCCCCATGCCCCACTCATGAAGGTAACCTCTGCCCCTGGTGGAGGTGCCCTTTTGAGGACACTCTGGTTCAGAAACGACTTCTGCGGTCACCACTCCCCTGGGAATCAGGACATGAAACTGCCAGCAATCATGCCACGCTGGCCAGCAAGAGGCAGTGCCCTGAGGTGGGGGCGGGTCATGAAGGTTTAGAATCACGCCCAGGAGGAGAGGAGACGCCTCACAAAGGCGTCCTGCTGTAACCCTCGGCAGAGGTGACACTGGATGAGGGGCGAGAGGAGCGCAGGCGGGAGGTGCGGGAGCAGGGTGCGACATGTGGCCCCGCAGACGACCAGGAGGGGCGAGCGGCGGGGAGGAGGCGTCTGGATCAGTACGTGTGTTGACGCTCTCAGAACCAGAGGGCCTTCACGTGTCGCGAGGGCAACCAGTTCTGGCTCACGGGCCTTCTGTGGGCCACCTGCTCATGCTGGACCTGCTCCAAAGAGCTGCCTCGACTCTGCCCAGGGGACTGATGAGGCCCCAGACGGTGAGGACGACCTGGGTCTCACGGTGTCACTAGTTTTGTTGAAAACCCAGCTCTTGCATTCCCTGCGGTGCGAGCTCAGGCTCATGGGCTGCAAGGTGAAAACAGCAGAAGCAGCCACCAGCGTGTGAGGATGAGCTGTGCACGTGTGTGTCGTGAGCTCTGAGCCTCACAGGCTGTTAACAAGTGGTGTGGCTCCACTCCTGCTCTAACCTTCTAGTTCTAGCCCGAAACTGCGTGGTAAGGCAGGAACGTGTCATGTTCTCTCGAGGTTCTGTGGGCTGCCCGGGCTCGGCCACAAGGGTCTCCTGGCTGCGGTCATGCAGGGGATCCTTGGGGCTGATGCCCGAGATGGCTCCTTCCTCGTGTGCCTGGACCCAGTGCCCTCCACATGGCCTCCTTGTCCAGCAGAGAGGCCTGGACCCAGGACGTGGACATCAGAAGTTCTGGGCCAGTGGGCAGGGCACACAGGGAGTGATGCAGAGTGGCTTCCACCGTCTCCTGTTGGTCAAGTGGCCACAGGCCCGCCCAGCTCCAGAGGGAGGACTGGGGGGTGGCAAGGTCCCTCTGCAGAAGCAGGGACAGAGGGACATCGTGGCAGTGTCATTGGCAAACGCTCTCTGCACAGCCCCCACAGGACACGCCGTGCTGGCCCTGACTGGCTGTGGACAGACACCATCACCAGAGTCCACTCGCTGCCCGCGAGCCCCCAGCAGCAGCATCTCTTCCCTCATGGGGGATGCGCTCAGCCACCTCTGAGGTTCTGTCCACGGGAAGCACATTCCTATGGCATTTCAAATGCTGGTCTGAGGGACCAACATGTTGGGCTCAAGGAAAGGACGAGTGTTGTAGGATTTGCTTTCTGATCTGGGGATAGTTTTAGTGCTGAGGAGAAAACAAAAATCTCTGGAGACTGTTCTTAAGCCAAATTACACATTTTGACTATGAAAGCCTCGAGTCTCCACTTGGGACTGGGAGTTGCCCCTCAGGGTCCCCGCTTGAGCCTTGTTGTCGGTGTGGGCCGGGCATGTGTGCAGAGCCACGGGGAGGACAGACAGAAGCCTGTGGATGAAAATGCCCAGCCCTGAGCCCACTGGGCCACTGGCTGTGCCACAAACCTACCAGGAAAGGCCTAGAACACTTTCGTGAGCCAGCCCCCCACCAAAGCTCGGGGGGGGTCACCTTCAGTTTCCAGAATGTTCAGCAAGGCCTCCCGACACCTCTGTGTGCCAGAACAGGGGCTTGCTGTGAGGAAGTCGGAATGGGAAGAGGCTGAGTTTTTATTAAAATGTCTTACTTTTGCAAATTTTTCAAAAATGTAGGCTTGCAGGCTGGGACACTTTGCAGAGCCCTGGAAAGGTCCGTTTCCAGCATGAGCTTTGTTCTCTTTATAAGGAGTCCCTCCCCTTATAAAACCTGTGAGTGAGCCTCCGTGGGAGGGGCAGCGCCTTGGAGGACCCCCACCCAGCGGGATCCTACAGTCCGCCCCGGGGGCCAGACCTACCTGGACCCTGTGAGCCCAAAGCACCTCCTTCCAGCCTCAGAGAAAGGCTCTGCCATGTGACTGCAGACTACCAGGGAGAACGTGGGGATGGAAGGAAGCAACTTACAACAGAAGAATTAGGAGGCCAGCAAAGATGTTTTCAAGTTCCACCTCCTTAGCAACCAAAGAAACAAACTAAAGTAAGAGTCCACTTTTCACCTATTAGATTGGCGTAGATATTTTAGAATTATTATCTGTTCAATATTGCCGAGAAGGTGAGGTGACGCAAAGGCACATTTGGGGAGGCCAATCTAGAAATACATATTAATGCCTTAAAGACAGGTAGATCTTTGACCCAGGGATTCCATTTCCAGGAAGATAGCCTAAGAAATGACAGCATGATGGCACAAAGACATAAATGCAGGGATGCGCAAAATAGAGTTGTTTAGGAAAGAAAAATATCAGACCAATGGGATACTTTGTAACCATTATAATGATGGTATCGTTCTGTATTTACTAATGAAAATGATGTTTACAATTTATTGCTAAGTGGGAAGAGAAGTTGTATATTACATGATCCCATTTTTCAAACAAAATCACATATACTTAGATGTGCACATACTTACACATGTGTGCATATGAACGTGGAAGGAACTGGAAGGATCTGCAAGATATTAGTGGTGGGTATTGCTAGGTAGGTCATGAAAGAATTCTCTTTTTTTGTTGTCCTTTTTTTGTATTGTTTATGAATAATTGTGTTAAAAATAATTTTCAAATATTTCAATGCAAATGCTACTACACTTTCTTGATTTCAGAGTTCCCTTTCTATTTTGAGCACATGGGTATGGATCTGAGAGTTTGGAAAGAAAGACACCTTTGTGAAAATCTGTGTTGACAAATGTTAGGTAGCAAAAGAGTTGGACTTCAGTGAAAAACAAATTTCTCACCTGATCACCTGCCCGTCGCTGTGTCGCAGGCATACTGTCTGACCCTGCTGTCCCCTAGGGCGGTGCCCGGGCCTGAACTTTTCCTGGATCAGTGATGGGAGTCAGGAGAGCGTGGGGCAGGATTCTGCAGACGGTCCCTCCAGGCAGGTCCCAGCAGCTCCCGAGTCGTCTGAGTCCTCCGTGAGCCATCAGGAGATTCGGGGCTGCTGGCCAGCACTCCTCATCTTCTCACGGCTGCCAGCCAGTCCCTTCCAGGCATGACAGTCTGGCCATCCATTTCATCACGTCCGCCACCAGCCTCCCAACAGAGATGGTATCAAGGTGGAGCCCTCAGGAAAAGATAGATTCCAGAGCCTTAGATTCCTGCTACAAATTTGAAAAGCCACCGTTCTTTCTTACTGGCCAGTCGTGCTCTGCAGACCTGAGGGTCCGCTGGAAAACTACTGATGGGCATGAAAGGACCAGGACTTCAGTCTCCACCCATGGGTCTCTTGGGCGATGGGGAACCAACAGGGAGCAAATGCATGCCACGCTATTCTGTTCCTCTCTTTTTAGGGCCACAAAGAACACACTCTGAGCCTGGGGTTTCTGGGAGGCTGTGGCCCCGTGAGTGGGGGTGGGAGCCAGGCGCAGGGGAGAGCTGTCTCCAGGATGGGCTCTGGGCTTCAGCTGCTGCTCTCTCCCCCAGGAGCTTCCATGGTGCTGTAAGGCTGAAAATACAGTGAAGGTCGAGCGCTCAAGACAGACCAACTTTTGAGGATGGTTCCATTCCATCCTGAATCCCAATCAGAAAGTGAAATCTGAGTGTTGAAAGGTGATTATGTGTTGTCTGCTTTTTTCCTTCTTCTTTCTTCTCCTTGTCTTTTTTTAGAGAGTGGGTTTGCTACCTCCTCAGGTCCGCAAGCATCTTCCCACGGTCCCTCCGCACCAGGTTCTAGGGCAGCTCTGCACATCAGCCACTGACAGGGAATGTGGCATCCCCAAGACAGCTCCTGACCCAGGACTGGGCCGGCCCCTCCACATTGTGTGGTTTGACTGAAGTGTGCTTGGTGGGGCGAGGTCATGGGCAGTGTGCACACTGAAGCCGGAGAGGTGGGGGTGGGGGCATGCCCCAAAGCTGCGGCTGCCGGAGGAGGCCCGGCTCACACAGCAGACCCCCTGCACTCAGAATCCCTCCCTGTGTGGCTCCAACAGCGCCTGTGTGAGAGAGCTGTTTCAGTCTGGGCTCCACGTGCAAGGCCCTCATCCCCCAACCCAGACTTTGGATGTCCGAGGCCATGAAATGACGTAAAGGGGAGCAAGGAGCACCCAGAGTTGCCAGCCCTTCATTCATCAGACAAGGGCTTTAGAGAGCCCCCCACCCCACCGTCTACTCGCATAAGCACGGCCTGGAGCAAACTGTAAGTGGAAAGACAATCTCAGAATAAAGGATAGTCTCTTAAATTAAACATTTTTAGTTCTTCTTTTCACTCATTAATTTTCTCTCATTTTACCAAGAACCAGTGATAAGCCATTATTATTACAGGTTGACTTGTGGCCCCCCCAAAATTCAGACGTTGACGTCCTAACCCGAGGCATCTCAGAATGTGACCTTATGGAAACAGGGTCCTTGCAGATTAATTACTAAGATGAAGTCATTAGGGTGGGGCCTAATCCTCTATCGCTGGCTTCCTTATAAAAAGGGGAACTTGGGACACAGACTCGCACACGAGGGGAACGCCGTTTGAAGATGAAGACAGAGATTGGGGTGATGCGTCTACAAGCCGAGGAACGCCAGAGATGGCTGGCGGCCACCAGAAGCTGGAGGAGAGGCCTGGAGCAGATTCTCCCTCCCAGCCTCAGGGAGCCAACCCTGCAGACACCTCAATCTCAGACCTCTGGCCTCAGAACTGTGAAAGAATGAATTTCTCTTATTTAAGCTGCCAGCTCGTGGTATTTTATTACAGTGGCCCCAGAACACTAGCACAGCTGTGGGTTAGCCTTGGGACTTGGGGACAGCACTGTGTCCCCTCTGGTGTGTCAGAACCTGGTGGGTCTCACATTTGCATGTGCAATTGTGCCAATTAGGGTCTGGAAGCTAGCTAACCTCTCTGGACTGGAACCTCTGTCTGGGCTGGCACTGCCTTCACAGTGGGCAGGGTGAGTGAGGCCTGGGCTTCCCCAAGACGTCTGGCCTTGAAGAGATTTGTCATCCCCGCCTGCCTCCATCAAAGGCCCTGTGACTTCAGGGAAGAGGGAACTGGCCAGGAAGCCAACACTTCCTCCCTGACAAGTTGGGAGTGTGTCCATGAACCAGGCAAGTGCACAGGGACCCTGGCTCCATTCCCCCTCTTGAAAAGTGGGGACAATTGTACCTGTCCTCCACCTCTGCCTCTGTGACATTTGGAGAATCACGTGGATTCTCCAGAAGCCTGTGGAATAGGTTAGATCCAAAGGGATAGATTCTAACCGAATGCACAGAAAAAGAGATGGATGATAGATAGATGATGGATGATAGATAGATGGATAGATGACAGATGGAAGATAGATAGATAGATAGATATAAATAGATGATAGATTAATGATAGAGATAGATACATAGATAGATAGATAGATAGATAGATAGATAGATAGATAGATAGATAGATAGATAGATAGATAAATGATGGATAAATAGGATAGATAAGATTTTCAGTGACGCTTGATGCTCACTTCTATTGCTGAGGAAAATAGATTCTATGATCATTTGTTTCAAAATGTATGTAGAATTCAGGAGCAAATGTTTTAAATGTTTGAGGAACATGATATCATAATGCTTTGCCAAAGTTAGTAACTTTATCATTATTAATGTAAAAGCAATGTGACAACTTTATAGAAATTTGGAGTTTTAGGAGTATACTCACAACCCAGTGATGCTAACACGGTAGTCTTGTTTTTGATCTCTGTGTATTCCAAGGCAGTCATGACAGCTACGAGTTCTTGAGGTCACTGTGGTCTGGGCTGTCGGTAAAAATCAGCATGAAGATGTGCCGCCTCAAGAGAATTTGGCGCGAGCAGGGATTTCTCAAGGTAGGAATAGCTGCCTCTCCTGGAGCCCCTTCTCTCGGTGTGTTCACGCTGGCTCGTCCAGTGGTAGTCGGGGGGCAGAGGGTGGGGTCCCCAGTTCTGCTCTGACCTTGGAAGTAACTGAGGGAGGGAGCAAACCCCTGAAAACACTGCTGATTAAAAAAAAAAACACCTGAAAGAAAGGATGAAAAGGAAGAGTAAAGGGGGGAAGCGGGGAGGGAGGGAAGGAGGAGAAAAGAGAGTGCAAAGCTGGGCAGGATGGGGATGGTGGGAAGAAAAGCTGCCCCAGAGAAGGCGGAGCATCTGTTCTGAGATGCTGTCTCACTTACTCCAGGTGAGGACCTGTCGCAAGTGGGCCACAAGGTGACAGACAGGAAGACAGACAAATGGGACCCAATGGAGAGGACCGTTTTCCAAGTCACCACCACACAGCTTGGACATCTTAACATACCACCTGTCACCCCACCCTGACGGAGCAAGGACACCTTTCCTCCCCGAAAACACAGTGCCCGCCAGCTGGCTGCTTTCACCTGGAACTCGGCACCCCCAATATTGACGACAATTCTTGAATGTTTGGTGATGGGAGGAAATTGTTGAAATTGCACGGCCGCTTACATTCTAGAAGGATGAAACGTTCCAGCCACACTCCGTGTGTCTTCCATTCGTTGAAGTTGGGCCAGTGTTATGAGGTCTTTGTTTCTGGTTTTTGTTCTGTTTTCTTCTGTTTAATCTCTCATGGATCTCATATCTTTTACCAAACTCACATTTGGTCAGGGTGAACAAAGATAAAATGTGGACGGCATAAATGGAGATTGAAAATGATGTGTGTGTGTATTTCACCACATGTGGGGTCTGCAGGCTTCCATTCATTAGAAACAGTCATAAAATCAAAGTAGAGCCAGGATTTTTGTATAAATACAAATTTTTGGTAGATAAATGGAAACTCTAGTGCTGGTAAACATGACTCACTCTCTCTGGCGTCCTGCAAACGTGTGGTTAGAACGTGTGTTCCTGCTCAGTTCTGCCACAGTCCTCTGGATTTCTCGCTGTCAAAGCTATAGAATGTGCAGGCAGCACCCCACCTGCTCTGGTTGTTGGGCTCACGCTCTGCACACATTTCTCAGCCCGGGGTTGTCTGTGCCCAGAACGTAGGGATAAACTGGCAGTGGTGCTAGAGCCGCAGTTCTGCAGAAATCAAACAGAAAGATCTCTAAGGCCATATTCATGTTTCTATTTCACAGCAGTTTGTTTGGTCCACACAAACTCAGGGAATTTTAGATGAAGGCTGACCAGTGTCTACTTGTGCCCAAAGGAAGCTTTGCCCCAACACCACGCTGTTACAAGGAAGGAGTGTGTTCAGCTCTCGTGGCTTTTTTAAATTACAAAGGTAATACATAAAATAAATTCGTTTATTCTAATCAGTACTGTTAACAATTTAACGTATTTTCTTCCACTTTTTAAAAATTAAATCTGGATCATATTATATATAGTTTTGTATCCTGTAATTTTAAATAATGCAATTTTTTCATATGAGAAAAGTATTCTTCTAAAATGTGTTTATGATCTATAGAAATATTCCATTGACTTGATGCAAAACAATATTTTGAAATCAGTTCTCAGCTGTTGCTCTTAATGGCTTTTCCTAAGTTGTAATATTGAAAATAACAATGCATTAACCATTCTTGCATGTGGACATTTGAGTTAACGCACGCTAAGTCATTGGAACAATGCCTAACCCGGACTGTTCTGTTGTTGTCTTGTCGTTTACCTTTTACATTTAACTCTTGATTAACACAGAAGTTATTTTAGCATATGGTATGAAATAATCTAATTTTCCCGTATGTTTGAATGGTGTTCCCAGCACCCTTTATGGAATAGCCTCCCTTTCTTGACTTATCATGTCAAGTTATCAGGATGAATTAGCACGTATTCCAGGATCCCGTGTGTCCACACTTGTGCCTCTGGACCTGTATATCTCTTCTTGTGTGACTCCCGCACGCTGTTAATCAGTGTGGCTTCAAGATCGTGCGCTGAAACAATTGTAACGACATCCCTCACTCCTCATTTCCTCCAACATTTTCTTGGCTATTTTTTTCCCATTTGTTCTTTGTCAAAATAAAAAAATTCACTGTAATTTTTTATGAGAAATGCAGTACACCTATACATTAATTTTACAAAGAATTACAAATACTTTTACAAATCATTTTACAAAGAATTACAATATATTTTTATTTCAAAATGATTACTACATCATCTGCAATTAATAATAATTTTGGTCTTCCTTTCTAACACTGTGCCAGTTGCTTCCTTTTCATGTTTTATGGAATTTCTAGAGGTTCTGGGATAATGCGATATATATTAAGTAATAGTAGTGGGCACCTTGTTTTAATTTAATGGACGTATATCTCATGTTTCACTGCCGAGAATGTTCTGTTTAAGAAACTGTCCTATTCCAACTCTATCAGACATTACTCTGGAAAATATTTGGAAGTTTAACAAGTAATTTTAGAGCAACTGTCAAATTACCATATAATTTTAATCCTTTGCCCTCTTGATAGAATGTATTATGTTAATGCATTTCCCAGTATTAAGCTGCATGTGCAACCCCAGAATCATCATAGTTTATTATATTTTGGTATATTAAAAGCACCTCATGTAGAGCGGTCGCATCTGTTGTCACGAGGGGGGAGAGTCTGTGGCAGGTGTGCATGTATGCAGGTGTATGTTTGTACACACATGCGCATGAGTGAGCAGGGCATGTGTTCTACTAGTTGGGTGGTTAGCAGAGAACTTGAGGGCCCCTCTCAAGGAAGTCCCTTAAGGAGCACTGAGGCCACCCTTAGCTTTTTACTCTACTTTAAAAAAATATTTTCACACATTAGAAACCTTTATAAGATAAAAAGAAATTTTGAAACGAAGTAGAGCTGCAACATATTTTTAAATTATTATTTAGCCTTGGGCCCTTTAGATCTTTGTTCTTCTCTATACATACTTTTCATGTAGTTTTAATAATAATGAGGTGCAGTGTGTGGAATTTGGACTTGCCCTTTTCCCTGGCCATTTCTTTATAAATAATTTCATATGGTGTGATCCTCGTATTTCAATTTTAACTACTGCATAATTTTCTATTGCTATTTATCCCATCATTCATACAATGTTTCCATTGTTACAAATTTAATTGATCATTTCCCTCTTAGAAATACCCATTTGATGAACGTCTTTGCATATGTAATATTTTACGGAATATATTTGACACATAACATTGTGTAAATTCAAGGTGCACAGCCTGTTAATTTGGTCCATTTATGTCTGGTAACAGGACTGTCACTGTAGCGACAGCCAGCACCTCCATCACATCACATAATGATCCTTCCTTTTCAGTGGTTGAGATAACTTTTTCTCTCTCAGTAGGTCTGACGATTGTAGTGCCATGCAGTCGTCTGTACTTATTACACTGGACGTCACTTCTCTGTGGTCTATGCACTACTCATTGCCAGTTTGTACCCTTAAACACCATCAATCTTACCCCCCACCCCATCCCTGTCAACCACCATTCTACTCTGTTTTTATGAGTTTGGTGTTTTTAGATTCCACATATAAGTGAGATCATATGGTATTTCTCTTTCTCTGTCTGACTTATCTCACTTAGCCTAACGTGTTCAAGATCCATCCATGTTGTCACAAATGGCAGGACGTCCTCCTTTCTCATGACTGAATAATATGCCATTGTGTGTGTACCACCTCTTCTCTACCCATTCACCCACTGATGGGCATTTAGGTTGTTTCCATAGCTTGGCTGTTGTGAACAATGCTGCAATGAACATGGGAGCGGGAGTGTATGTGTCATTTTGTAAAGCTTCTCTTAAATTATTCCCTTGGGTAAGGATCCAGGAGTGGGATGGGTATGAGAAGTGTGGACACTTTAGTGACTCTTTACAGTTGTCAAATTGTCTCAAATAGGACTGTGCTAGTCAGCTCGGCCGCCATGACAAAAGCCATAGACCAGGCGGCTTAAACAACAGACGTTTATTCTCTCACAGTTCCAGAGACTGGAGGTCCGAGATCCAGGTGTCAGCAGGGCTGGTTCCTCCTGAGATCTCTCTCCTGGCAAGTGGACAGGCGTCTTCTCCCCGTGTCCTCACATGGTTGTGCTTCTGTGGGTGTCTGCGTCCTCATCTCCTCCTCTTACAGGGACAGCAGTCATTTTGGATTAGGGCCCCCCACATGACCTCGTTTTACCCTGATCACCTCTGTAAAGGCCCCGTCTCCAAACGCAGTCACGTTCTGAGGTCCTGTGGGTCAGGACTCCAGCACATGAATTTGAGGGACACAATTTGGCCCGTAGCAAGGACTGTGCTGATTTGTTTTGACACCAGCACGTTTGAAAGCACCTCTTTCTCTATAGTCTTGCCAGAACCACTGGTTTAAACTACAGCTTTATAGTTTTTATAGTCCACTTACTTCCCATCAAATACCCTTCATTGGGAAACCAGAGTTTAGGGAAAGGTCTGCAAACAGTATGACAGAAAGCGACCATCATGTAATTGACCACTTGGTCTGCTGATTAAGTGCTTGGAAATGAATTTAAAGGTAAACATATGTATCACAATCAGCTGCACATGTGTCCAGCCAGGATCCACGGCCAACAACGGATGCTTTGTCCCCAGTCCTCACACTGCTCGGCCACCAAACAGGCCTGCTTCTCCCAGCCAACCATCATCTTCTCTGAAGACAGTGGTCCAAGCTCAGTGTCCCCCAGGCCACCCAGACACACACACACTTCCTACATACACAGCACACTGCACACCACACACACAAACTCACATACAAACACCACACGCACACGCACACACACATACACAGAGGAACCCACACCCACACCAGCCAGACGAGCAGTTCAGTCTGGAAGATCAGTCATTCACCCCGTCAAGAGACACAGACCCCGCAGTAGAGTCATCCCACAAGGACGCAGAGAGACAAGCTCCACGGAACATCATCTCCAAGCCAATGTTGCTTTCCTCTAAAGTCTGTGTTTCTGTGATGATTAATTGACCCATCAGCACTGTCCTGCCTTGTTCCTAAAGGGACTTAGAGCCTAAGGCATTTCTCCTAGGGCAGCCTCGATTCTGAAACCGTTTCTGAGTGAAACTTTGTGCTCAGGGGAACCTGCTGCCCCTGAGCAGATGACTCTTCAGTGAGCACTCGCCCTGGACCACAGTGAAGAAACGCTTGCACCTAACCCACGGCAAGTCTGGGTGCAGGACCGTCTTGTATTTTCCTGCCCGTCACGTGCTTCCGTTCGCCTGGCACATCCTCGGGTACGCGTTTTGTCTACTCATCTGATTCTCTCTTGAGACAAACCAAGCACTGAAGTCAGGCCCCAGACATCCTCCTTGCAGCAGGTTCAGAGCGGACTTGGGGCCCTCAGGGGAGAGAGACGGGGGTGAAGGTGTGAACAGTTACACTGCGAGGCAGACAGTGAGAAGGTCCACAGGGTGCCCACAGCTGCGGTGGCCACGATGGAGCCCTGTGAATAAATCCCAGCTCCAGCCACATGCAGATGTCCATCCTAACACACGCCCACCTGGCCATCCCCGCCCCAGGAGGACACCCCAGGACAAGGAAAGCGTTTTCTTGGGCCATAAACACAGCTGCCGAGCATGTGACCCTTGCTCACTGGCTTCTGTAGTCAGGCAAGTGGCTTCCAGGAAGAAGTAGTGACTGTCACAGCGTGTGCGGGCAGCGTGGGAGCTGGTGGCTCGGCTGAGGTTCCAGGAACACAAAGGTGCCCTGGGTCACTGCTGCTCCGGCTCAGCGAGGCCAGGGTCCTCTCCATATGGCTGCTGCTCTGCCCTTTGCCCGTGTATCCTGCTCTGGCTCAGCTGGAGCAGAACTCTAGTTACTTCTCTGAGGGTCACTGAGCTGCAGTCAGGTCCAGAGAGGAAATAAGCTCCCATGTGTGGTGGAGGGGTCAGAGCGGGAGGTGGCCTTAAGTAAGTGCCAAGTCACTTACTTAAAAAAGGAGCTGTGGTCGGCTGCTGGGCGTGTCCACCTGCACATCCCAGGGGGCTCCAGCCGCTGGGCCCAAGGTCCGGCAAGCTCTGTGGGCGCCCCTGCGCCCCGGTGCCCAGTGCTGAAGGGACCTCAGAGAGCAGGGAGCTCTGCAGTGTCCTGCCCCTCACTGCTGGCCAGGGAGACATGGGCACCTGGGAAGGAGGCTGTAGGAGCCAGCTGAGGTGTCCTGTGTCCCCCCCCCCCCCAGCTTCCCTGTTCCTCAGCACGTTTCTGGGAACTTTGCTCTGCTGTGGGCTCCCCTGTCTGTCTGAATTGCCGCTGAAGAGCACCCTCCATCCCGTGGAGTTTTCGACATCCTCTGTCTTTGCTCTGCGCATGCGCCACCACAGTGTGTCCACATGTGCTTGGCTGTCGCTTCTCTCTGGCTTTCACCCTGCGGCTTCGAAGCAGAGGCCGTTCACCACTCAGCTGCCCCCGCCAATGTGGTTCACCAGTTTTTTTAAGGTTCTTTTTGGCACTCCTATAACCTAGCACTGACTAGGTGCATAGATAATTGGCACTTCTGATTCTATCCTGGGTATCTATTTACTTTCCTTGTACATGTTTTATTTCTTTACTCTTCCCTGCAGACTCCTCAGGAGCTAGCTCCACCTGCTTTTCCACTTTATTAACCCATCCTGTACGTATCCACCTGTGACACTGTGACTTGTAATAAGAAACATGTATTTAGTCTTTGTCCCTGTTCCTGGCACAGAGCTCCTAAAACCCTTGGAATTTCCTAACTGATGAGAGGGACAGAGGTGTCTTTTGTTATGTGAAGGAGGTGACTTTTGGGGGCTGGCTGCCAATGGAGCCAACCCTGTGATTAGAGGGTTAGAACTTCCAGTCCCACCCCTGACCTCCAGGGAGGGGAGAGGGGCTGGAGACTGAGCTCATTCACCAGCAGTCAATGAGTTAATCAAGCGTGCCTATGGAGTGAAGCCTCCATAAAAACCCAAAAGGACGGGGTTCAGAGAGCTTCCGGGTTGGTGACCACGTAGAGATTCGGGGAGAGTGGCGCTCAGAGAGCACAGAAGCCCGTCACCCCTTCCCCAAACCTTGCCCAGTGCATCTTTTCCATCTGACTGTTCTTGAGTTAAATCCTTATAATAAACCAGTAATCTAGTGAGTTTCCTGGGTTTAACTGGTTTCCCGAGTCCTATGAGCTACTCTAGCAAATTCATGGAAGCCAAGAAGGGGGTCATGGAAACCTCCAATCTATAATCTGTTGGTCAGAAGCACAGGTAACAACCTGGACTAGCAACTGGTGTCTGAAGTAGGGGGGCAGCCTTGTGGGACTGAGCCCTTACTCTGTGGAGTTGGATGCTATCTCAGGGTAGCAGTGTCAGAACTGAGTTGAATTGTAGGGCACTCGGCTAACCCTAACCTCCCCACTCCCACACACACACATTGGCATTGGGTGCAGACCTCTTGACACCCCATAGCTCTTCTGTCTACCATGTTCTTATTGCAGCCGTTATAGTTTTCATACCTAACATTTCCACTTGGCCCATTTTCATAGTTTCTTGCTTTTATTTCCTATTGATAATATCTTCTTTATCTGCGTAGATATATTTAGTATGATTACTTTAAATTCTTGGTCAATCAGTTTTTATAATTCTGACTCATTATAATATTGCTCACTTCATGGTAGCGACTAGCCCACACTTCTGTGTGGGTTTTAAAAGACAAACTCTTCCTTAAGTAAACCTTGTTTATATCAGTATATGACTTATTTCTCAACAAACACTATAATACGTAAAGTCATCCTGTACAAAATTTACAAACGCAATTATTAAACATGAAATAATAAAAATTTTAATTGTTAATCACAATAATTAGAAACTCTAAGTCACTAGGATATAATATTCTGTCATAAAAATATGTCTTGCTGTCATTGAGACAAAATTCGTTAAACACATTTCATTACTTACTTGCTCAATATTGCCTTTTATAACAGGTCACTTGATTTGACAACCTTTTTTGTGACACTGTGCCTCACAAGTCATTTTAAGTAAATTTTGAGAAGCCACACTTTCCACTAGCAAATGATTCTGGTAGAGTTGTACACGTCCTGAGAGATTCAAAATCATTTAGAAATATATCTAATAAATGACTGCTGCCCGTATGTCGTAGTTCTTTAATGGGGGTCATGTTCAAGTTCAGAGAACAATCTAAGTTGTTTAGATGCTCATACAGGGCACCTGGTCATTATCACTTTCTTAGGATGCACAGCAGTAGATTCAACGTTGGCACATTTTTATGTGGTGGCAGAATGTCTCATTTACCTAATTTTCAGATTCCATAAATCATCTGAAAAACTATAAAAGCCATGAAAACTTTCACTATTTCAAAACTTTATTTCAAAATTAGTGTTGTTTCTAATACAGAAAAAAATTGGTTTTGAAATTTTCTTGTGTTTCAAAGATGGGCTGAAGGTGGGGTGTGCAGTTAGAATGAGTCTTCCTTCTTTCCTAGTGTTGTCTTTGTTGGCAAACTTGACATCAAATGTCAAGAGACTTTGCCATGTTTATTTTAACATTAATAATATGTTTTTTTGTAAATATGCTTGCTTGCTTTTTTTTTTTTTTTTGGGGGGGGGAAGACCAGCCCTGAGCTAACATCCGTTGCCAATCCTCCCCTTTTTGCTGAGGAAGACTGGCCCTGGGCTAACATCCATGCCCATCTTCCTCTACTTTATATGGGACGCCGCCACGGCATGGCTGACAGGCAGTGCGTCAGCGGGCGCCCGGGATCCGAACTCGCGAACCCCGGGCTGCCAAGCACGGACTAAACCGCTGCGCCACCGGGCGGCCCCTGCTTGCTTTCTTTTTCTTGAAATAATTTCTTAATCTTTCAGTGATGTGTGCATTGAAGTTTGATTCCTGCATAATTTTGCTATACCATTAATTTTGTTTAAAACATTATACCACATGAAAACTGAACAATTAAAAGTGAGTAAAAAGGTGTAATTTTGACTCATGTTGTGAAATTTATATCTTCATTAATATCAACAATTTCCAAAGGAACATTGCACACCGCCTGTAATAGAGTTCTTGGATATCTCAAAGTATCTTAAAAACATATCCTGAAATTACCTCCCATCTCGACACCCTCACCACCTGTCCCCCAGCCTTCCCCGTGGCAAAAGGCAGTTCCCAAGTGAGGAAACTGAGTCATCCTTGATCCCTCCCTCTCACCCCCACACTGAGTCGTTGGCAGGTCCTGTTGATCCTGCCCCTCATCGGGTTGGAAACAGGGCCCGGGGCTCTGAGGTTCTCACAGAAAAGTCTACATGGTTTACGTATTGATTAAGTATTGATTCATTTACAGACCAGGAGAAAAATTCCATCTTCTACAACAAATCCAAGCAGGCTCTCCAGTCACTTCCCATCGCGGATCCTACACCCTTTCTCCTCACACTGTAATAACCCATAACACTCTTATTAGCTTATTTCTTGCCGATGTCCCCACTGGAGCACATAAGCTGGGGGGTCACAGCATGCTTGCCCCTATGCTGGAGCAAACTGTGAGCACGCAGGAAACGATTGTTGATTGAACTGCATGAATCCTCAATCTGACACAGGATTTGAGTAGAAAACGCTAGAAATCATCCAAAACTGCATTCTCTTTCCCCTTTCTGTGGGCGATAACAACACATGTATCCTGTTTTTATGAAATATGATGATTTCTATCCCATCTGAAAGTCATTGTTGGATAAGCTCAGCTCTGCAAACACAAGCAAGAATTAAGGGATAGACTGAAAAGACTTCTCTGAATGATTAAAAAGAAATCCCCAAAGTTCAGGTACCAGGTCACTCATCTCGCTCACGTAAGAATAGCTGGGCTTTTTACACAGAGCTGGCGCAGTATTATTGAGGGCCAGGCTCTATCCTCCTTGTGTTGGTCCACCAATCAGCCACAGACTAGAGAAAGGAAATTGAGGGAGAGATATTGCTTACCCAAGAAGTGATGACTGGCAGGCTAACAATGAAGAGGAAGAACAGTTAAAACAAAAGATAAAAGGAAATTTAAAAAAAAATGATACGGCAGCCTGGGGCCATTGGCGCAGGTACAGTCAGCACAGGGCACCTTGTTAATCTCTGAGGACATCCCTGTGTAATGCAGTAGATTTAAGAAAAATTAGCCGGATAAATAAAAAACAAGTTAAAATATGGTTAATATACCCTTTAGGTAGGCAGAAAGGTATGCCATGTATTTCACAAAGATATCTATCGTAATGCACAACATTCCTAAAGCTTCTAACTGTAGTGACTTACTATATGTAGGCTTTTGACACCTGGAACCCCTAACTTCCCAGGACGCATTGCTGTAATCTTCTACACTCCAGACAGGAGGATAGAGGTGGGTTGCATCTGGTTTGTTGTCTGAATCCATGAAACCTCAGACACTGGTCCCAACGTAATGTTATTCTTTGTTTAATGAGAAGACAATAAAACAGGTCTCTCGGTCCCTTCTCGCCACCCTGCGCTGGAGATGTTGAAAGCGTGGCTCCTTCTCCCCAGTGCGGTACTTAAATTTCCCTTTGAAGTCGTTCCACTTGACGGCCAGCACTTACTAGTATCTGATGGCATTGATAACATCACTTTGTTTCTGAGCTGGAAGTGTCACCCAATGCCACTGGGGAGACCAAGTGAAGAGCTGAAGTCCACCCCGTATCACTCACACAGGAGCAGCCAGCTCGGCTCCTCTTGTCCTCTCAGGCTTACGGGCCGTCGGCTAACTATGAAACCTCACAGCTCATCTCCCGGCTCGGCTGGGTCAGAAGCCACATCTGCTCCTAGAAAATATTGTGTTTGGTCTAGAAGAAACCAGGGCACCCAATTCATGGTATTAGTGTTGCCAACTCCTACTTTAAGCTTAAAAATAAAAAGAATAAATCAAATCACCTGGGACACAGCTTTTATTCTCCTCCTCTCCACTCTACCCTGCCTCCCCTTTGACCCTTGTCCTGCTGAGAGCACCTCCGCTCCCGTCATGAGAAACACAGAATTAAAGGAGGGGGGATGGGGGATTTGCTCTAGGTGTGTGCTATGGATTGAATTGTGTCCCTCCCCCCAAAAAAGATATGTTGACATGCAAGCCCCCAGGACCTCAGAATGTGCCCTTACGTGGAAACAGGGTCATCGCAGATGTCATGAGTTAAGAAGAGGTCATACTGGAATAAGGTGGGCCCTTGATCCCATGTGACTGGTCCTTGTTAGAAAAGGAACAGAGAGACACAGAGAGAAGACGGCCATGTGACGGTGGGGGCAAAGGTTGGGGGTGGCCATGGAATGCCAAGGATGTCAGCCACACCAGAAGCTGGAAGGGGCAGGAAGGATCCTTCCCTAGGGCCTCCCGAGGGAGCCCGGCCCTGCCCACCAGGACTGTGAGAGAATAAACTCTTGTTGTTTTAAGCCCCTAGTCTGTGGTCCTTTGTCAGGGATCACAGGAAGCTAGCACAGTGGGCACCCAGCTGCAATTTGTATCTCGAGGTAAAAAGTAAATGCCTTCAACACATTGGCCAAGTATCTCCCGGAACAATCTCTAAAGAATGGGGAATTTTTATGAGGTTTCTGGGATTGAAACTGCAGCTACCTCCCTCTCCAATTTAAGCCACAGCCTAACCACATCTTCCTCATGTCTATTTCCAGCACAAAAAAAAAAATCCAGAAAATTTGATAAGTGGATTCTTCTTTGCCTCAATTTGCAAATGTCCCCTGAGGAAGCTCTAAGCTTCTTGCAGCTGAATGCAGCAGTTGACTCCCGATGCCGTTCACATGTAAGAAAGCTGCCAGTCTGTCCAAATTGTGCCACCCTGAGCCAGAGCCCGGGCCACACACTATAGTGACATCCACGATGGTGTCTATATTAGCGTCCGGGGGCCTCAGTAACAAAGGACCACTGACAGGGGCTTCAAACCACAAAATCCATTCTCGCACAGTTCTAGTGACCAGAAGGCTGAGATGGGCTGTGGGCAGGGCCGAGCTCCCCCTGCAGGCTCTAGGGGAGGATGCTTCCTGCCTCTCCACAGCTCTGGCAGTAGCTGCTGATCCGTGGTGTCCTTGGCTTCTAGACGCATCACCCCAATCTCTGCCTCTCGTCACATGACCTTCTTCTCCCTATCTAGCTCTGTGTCTCTTCTCTTCTTATAAGGACACCAGTCATGCTGGATTAGGGCTCAGCCTACCCCAGCATGACCTCATCTTAATTTCATAATATCTGCAATGATCCTATTTCCATATAAAGCCACATTCACATTTACTGGCCACAACATTCACAACAGTGTCCTTTGTGTCCCCATCCAAGGCTCCAGGTGTCCACACAGGCTGGGGTGAATCCAGTCCCCTCCCCACCTCCCTTATCAGCAGGAATCCTGGCCTGACTGCTGCCTCTGCACCTCCTGTGGCTTCCAGAACACCCCAAGTCTTGTTGAACTATTCATACCCCAAGAAATGCCCTGGGACGTGGTCCTGCCAAACTTCATACACATACACACAGCCTTCTGAAAGACTGCCACCTTCAACTACATGTTGAGATCACTCCCCTTGAGAGGGACCAAGCTCCGACTCTGGGCTCAGCCATTGTGGAAAGTGAGCACAGTGGGGGCCAAGTCCTTGAGCAAAAGGAACACGTGGGGCCTAGGACAGGTTCCCACTGGGCTTGGAAGCCTAGAAGCACGGCCTACAGTGTCACTTCCAACTACAACACAGTATATTATCATTTCAATGGATATTTCGTATTATGTTCATACCAAATCTTCAAAATCTGATGCGTATTTTATACTTAACAGTACATTTCATTCTGGACTAGTCCCATTTCAAATGGTCCGTAGTGATGTGTGGCTAGTAGCTGTCACATTGGACAGTGCCAATTTAGAGATGATCTGGTGTAGCCAGCTGAGTGGGTGTGGTGATTTTAAAATATGTCCACAGATTCTTTGTTGCCCCTCCTTCCACTTGAGTGTGGGCTAGACTTTCTAGCAAATAGAATAAAGGGGAAATGGCAGCATGTGCCTTTGAAGGCTCAGTCATAGAAGGCACTGGGACTTCCTCCTCGCTCCTCTCCCGGATGGGGGAAGTCAGCTGTCATGTTGTGAGGACACTGAAGCCACCCATGGAGAGGCCCATGCGGTGCAGCACTGAGGTCTCCGCCAAGAGCCACGTGAGTGCACCATCTTGGAAATGCATCTCCAGCCCCAACAAGCCTTTAGATGATGGCAGATCACCCTTCCCACTGCACCCCCTTAACAACTACTTTGTTCTTTAAATTGTGCAAAACAATTCACAGGATGGTATCATGCTATTTGCCTCTCTATCCCCCTCCCCCTGCAAAAACATCCTACAAATGAGAAGGAAAACATTTTTTATCAAAGGAATGGTGAAGAAATCGTGATTTTGACATTTGCAAGCTGTTGAAGAGATAACTTTCTTATGCTTTTTCCAATTATCCTAATATGTGTAATACTTAAAATATGAATTCTTTGTGCTATGTAGTGAGATTATGTAAGAATAAAATGGAAAATAGAGATTCTCCAGCATCAAGGAAACAGCTCAGAACTGGATGGAGAGCCAGAGGGATATGTTACAGCCCCTGAGCACCACCCACGCCCACCCACTCAGAGTCTCCTCCAGAAGACAAGCACACGCCTTCTTAAGCCACCCTGAGGAAGGGCTCCAAAATTTCTGTAAGCGTCAAATAGGATTTTCATGAAAATCCCAGCTGTCAGGAACCATTTCAGTATTTAGCAATCAGCTCGCTCACTCGGTTTCACAACAAACTTCCTACAGTCTGTCTGTTAGGAATCCACATGAAGGAGTAATGTTTCTCCTGGTAACATGTCCTCCAGGACTGAACACAGGGAGCTTTGTCCCAAAATACTTCAAGTTGTGTTGACGTAGCCTTTTGAAAATGAAAGGGAGAACTTTCCTCCGGGAGGCCTGAGAGGTCGGACCATGTAGGGTCTGCAGCCAGCCCCACTCCCATTCCTCCTCTGTCCTCCATCCTCCATCCTCCAACCCTCCTTCCCGGTTCTTCCCTCCTGTGGAGATCAGCCCCAGCCTGAGGAACGGGTGGCTTTCCTCTGAGGTTTGCTATCCACACCTCCTTCCGCCTTCTGCCTGGTGGAAGAGCATGGACACCGTGCTCTCCACCTCCCTCTGCCTGGTGTGGAACCTGCCTGCTTCCCAGGGAGCAGCCACTGGGCAAAATCTCTCACACCCCTCTGCCCTCAAATGCCCCCATCACCTCTGTCTTTAACTCTTCTTTCAAGTCTTCAGAATACTCTCTTCTAACATCAGGGCTCACTCTTGGTGGTGTACATTCTGTGGGTTTGGGCAAATGTATAATGACATGTACCCACCATTACAGTCACACACAGAGTATTTCACTGCCCTAAAATCCTCTGTGCTCTGCCTATTCATCCCTCCTCCCCCCCCCACCGCCCCCAGTCCCTGGCAACCACCGATCTTTTGTCTGCATAGTTTTGCTTTTTCCAGTATGTCATGTAGTTGGAATCATACAGGATGTAGCCTTTTTAGATTGGCTTCTTTCATCTCGTAATATGCATTTAAGTTTCCTCCATCTTTTTTTCATGGCTTGGTAGCTCATTTCTTTCAACTGCTGTACAACAGTCCATTGTGTGGATGTAGCACAGTTTGTTTCTCCAGCCACCTCCTGAAGGACATCTTGGTTGCTTCTATCTTTTGGCAATTGTGAAGAAAGCTGCTATAAACATCCATGTGAAGGTTTGTATGTGGACATGTTTTCAGCTCCTTTGGGTAAATACCAAGGAGCATGATTGCTGGATGGTATGGTAACAGCGTTTGATTTTTTTTTTTTTTTTTTTGGTGAGGAAGACCAGCCCTGAGCTAACATCTGTTGCCAATCCTCCTCTTTTTGCTGAGGAAGACCGGCCCTGGGCTAACATCTGTGCCCATCTTCCTCTACTGGATTCCGAACCTGCGAATCCCGGGCCGCTGAAGTGGAGTGTGTGAACTTAACCGCTACGCCACTGGGCTGGCCCCGAGTATGTTTCATTTTATAAGGAACCCCAAACTGTCTTCCAAAGTGGCTGCACTATTTTGCATTCCTACCAGCAATAAATGAGAGTTCCTGTTGCTCCCTTTAAAAACAAACAAAAAATTTTCTTGACAACTGTTCCCTTGAAGAGGAAGGGAAGGCAGTGGGGCCAACAAGGGTCTAAGAGAAGAGCTGACATCCAGGGAAGGGCGATGGGGAGTTTCTTAAACCACAAGGCAAAACATGCCTGGTGCCAAATCCTACTGAGAAGCCCTTACTCGTGTGGACCCAGCAGGTGTTTGTGGGAAGTTATTCAAGGAATCTTTAGAAACTGGCTGATCAAAAGTGAGATTCGGGCCGGGCTGGAGCTGGAGCTCCGTGCCTTGAGGCAAGGCTGCAGAGTGACCCTATGGCTCCGTGCTTTTCCTGCAGCCGAAAACTGGAAGATGGAGAAATCGACCAGCAATTTACCTTGCTTCCTGGAACTAAAGCATTCACTCTTCAACCAAGCTATTGTTTTCATTCTCTGTGTTAATTCTTATACAAATGATAACTGTTTGTTTAAAAAAAAGACAAGCAAAAAAACCCTGAAATTTTACTACTTTTGATGTATTTTAATGTATTTCCATCCAGACATTTTTCTCTGTAAATATATATACATAGATATTTTTTAATGATTTCGCTGTCCTCCTTCTCTTTTGCAGGCATGGAAATTTTATATCTTTTTCTAGAGACAGAATCATTGAACTCCCAACTGAAAACGCTGAGAACCATTTGCTGTCACATAAGAAATTGCCTGGCATGGAAGAACCGTACCTCCAGGCTGGTGGTAGGTTAAGGCAGCCGAGTGTCAGGGCAGCATCAACCCCTGTGATTTCAGCACCTTCTAGTAAAATGAGGATTGATGAAGCTGTGCATTTATAATAAGTTAGATCAAGTCCATTCACTGTTGCCCAGTTATTGTGACACTGAAAAGATCACAAATTAAATTTTAGTCTACCTTCTTCAATTCTGTAAACTAAGTGTTGCTATGTGTAAATACTGTTCATGTACAGTCACATCAATACGTGGCATTTTATACCACCTTTCACAAAATAACTTCACACATTACTCTTGCACAGCAGGCATCTTGTGACAATTCAGAGAATAAAGAGATGTGAGAGGAAGGGAAGAAACGGGGGGCTATGTGACTGGGAGAAACCACCACAGTCAACCCCAAATACACGGCGGAGCATCACCTGGAGGACTAGTTCCCTTCAGTCCCGTCTCTACTGAGGCTGTCCTGGAAATCGGTGTGAGTGGTAACAGAGTAGACTGAGGTGTCAAGCTAGGGACTCCGACGACAAGGCTGGGTAAATGTGGAGACTGGCAACACTTTCCTACAAGCTTATAAATCAACACCCAGAAAACACCTGGGGTGGATACAGCACACACCGTCCACGCAGCATGACTTGTGGGCCCCAGGCCGTTCCTGAGGTTTCTGGAAGGCGCTGGTCTGTGACATCCTGTCCTTTCATCCTTCTTGTGCAAGCTCACGGACGGCCTGGGCCACCTTCGTTTAGACAGGTCATTGCTCTGTTCCTGCTGGAGCTAAAGGAAGAGGAAAAGGAGGTGTCAGCTAGGACCCACAGGAACTGCTCTCTGTAAGGCCAAGTGCCCGGCCTTTGCACGTGCTTTACATTGCTCGTTTGTACTGTTGCCTACTGTTTTCTTGTGAAGGAAAAAGCAGAGAGGCAAAATCTTACATAGCCCTGACTGTGCCAGGACTTCCTGAGTGTTTCACAAATATCAACTCAGTGAAACCTCAGACCCCCCCATAAGTACTATTATTAACCTCATTTTCCAGAGACAGAAACAAAGGCAGCGAGTGGTTATGTAACCTAAGATCCCAGAGCAAGATGGCGGCAGAGCCAGGGTTTGGACCCCAAAAGTCAGCCTCCAGAATCCACGTGCTTAGCCACTGCACAGTACTCCCTCTGTCAGTTGTTACTTTGGACAGATCACACGAGGTAACGGATAGGACTGTTTTGAGAGGTATAACAGTTAAATAGATGTAATAGTATAATTTATAATGCCTTGGTAATAAATTCACTTATTCACGTTTCTGCCTGCCGACTAGCGAGCCTTGCTGACTGGGTGTCGTGTACAACAGTGAACAGCAAACGCGGGACAGCAGGATCTTCTCTGGTGTTCAGAGCAGGAAAAGTCTATTTCTTGTTTGTTTAGCTGTGCTGCCTTACTGGGGTTTTGATCCTTTCTCTCAGTATCCTCTTCTGTAAAATGGGAAGACTGGCTGCTGCCTTGCAGAATTCACTATAATACTGAGTATTTAGTAAATGGTTGGCATTATCAAAAGATAGCTTGTACTCAACTGGGAGCTCTCAGGGTTAATGAGGGGAGATATAAAAATCACACTGCCAGCGAGGCCAGCCCCAAGGCGCAGTGGTTGGGTTCACGCGTCTCGCTTCAGTGGCTGGGGCCGGGGTTCTCAGGTTTGAATCTCGGGCATGGACCAAGGCCCCGCTCATCAAGCCACGCTGTGGCAACATCCCACATACAAAGTAAAGGAAGATGAGCACATATGTTAGGTCAGAGCCAGTCTTCCTGACCAAAAAAAAAAAAAAAAAATCACACTGCAAGTTACTCTGATAGAATTCAGGTCTGACCTGAGTGTTGAGAGAGTACAGAGGAAGACTCAACTAAATGGAGTTGGGAAAAGCTTGTCCCCAGCTGTCGCGTTTGAGCCCGGCCCTGATGCATGAACCTATTCCCTGAACCGGTAACTCTGCGGTGCCAGCAAAGCTCGGAGGTGTTCAGGTCTCAGCGGTAAACACACAAATATCTGTCTTGGTGGAGATTACACTGTAACTGGGGGCGTCAGTCAAAATTAAAGAGGAAACCATGTAATATGCTAGAAGAAGACACGTGACGGGAAGAAAAACAAAGCTGGGAGTAGATGGGGTGGAGGCAGGTGGGGATAAGAAGCAGACATTTGAAAAAGGGTGGTCGAAGGAGGCCTCACTGAGCAAGAATGCTGGGAGGCTCCGCACCGGGAGCCCAGGGAGCGTTCGCGCAGGAACCGCCTGGATCTGCGCGGCTGGCAGGTGGGTCCAGACGGAAACCTGCCTCCGCCGTTTCTCACCCCCCAGCGGGCGGGGGCGTCTGCACTGGCTGCTCCACGGTTGGGGCCGTTCTTCCCTCACTCCTAAAGGCTTCTCGCGGATGTCACCACATCAGATATCTCCCCTGGTCACCCCTAACGGGGGTGACCGGGTACGTCACCCGCAGCCAGTGAAGTTTAAGGACATCGGGACCGCTCGCTCCCAGCTGGCCCCAAGGCCCTGGTCTACTTTGTCCTGGTGGACTCATCCCAGCCCTTCCCGGGGACAGCCCTTCCCGGGGCCCCTGATGTTGCATAAGCTCCTGCCCCACGGCTCTTGAACCCGCGCCGTCACTCCAGGTAACAGGCGGGCTCCCCACTCCTCCCGCCAGGCGTGCCGCTCGGTGAGTCCTGGTCCTCCCGCCGGACAGAAGCGCCCGCAGACCTGCCCTCGGCGATTCACCGCTGTCCACCCGGCGCTCCAAAGCGCTGGGGCTGGGAGGGCGGCGGAAGTTTCCAGCCGGCTGTCCCTGCAGGTAGGTCAGCGGGGAGGGACTCCGAGCCCCGGCGAGTGGGGTTCAGCTCGAGCTTCGGGCGACGTGCGCTCGCCTCTCCGAGTCCAGGATGCCACCGGAGCGCCCAGGCGGGGGTGACCCAGGGACAGCGCGACCCCCAGACACTGCGACCTAGGGACATTGCCGCCCCGGGCGGGCAATCCTAGACGCAGCAAGTCGGGCGGGCCACGTCCCTCCCATCAGTCTCTTGAGGAGGGGAGGAGGGGTGCAGGGGAGAGGGGAGGAGACAGGGGAGGCGAGGGGAGCGGGGAGGGGGCCGGAGGGGCGGGCGGCGCAGGCCAATCCTGAGCCCGGGCGCCGCCCCCCTTCCCCGGGATCTCCCTCAACCGCCGCCTCCCCTCGTGGACCCGCTGAGACCGAAACACAGCGGCAGCCGCGTTCGCACCGCCCCCCCCCCGGGACCCCGACCTGGATCCCGACCCCGACCCCGACCCAGACCGGGACCCGGACCCCAACCCAGACCCCGACCCGGACCCGGACCCCAACCCAGACCCCAACCCGGGCCCAGACCCAGATCCGGACCTCGACGCGGACCCCAACCCAGATCCCGACCCCAACCCCGAACCGGACCCGGACCTGGACCCGAAACTGGACCCAGAGCCCGACCCTGAGCCCGACCCCTACCCATACCCCCATCCCGACCCGGATCCGGAACTGTGAGCCCGGTCGGGACCCCCACTGCGACCCCCGCAGGTGAGCGCGTCCGTCCCCGCGGGCGGGGGCCTCCCCCTCCCTCGAGCTGCCCGCGGACGGGGTCCCGGGGGATGCGGGCTCCGGGCCCACGGCTGCCACCCTTGCCGCCGTCGCCTTTCGGGGTTTGCGCCCCTAGGTCCCGGAGCCGGGGGTTCGGGACTGTCCCCCGGGCAGCTGTCGCCCCCTCGGTGGCTTCTGACTTAGAGACCCGGTCGGGGGTCCCGGTTCCGCGCCGAGTGGTCCCGGGCGCGCCCCTGCCGGGCTTTCGAGAGCAGCCCGGGCCCCTCCGCCCGGCCTCTGCCACTGTCCCCTCCCACCGCCTCCTCCCGCAGCCCCTCCCGTCTCGATGTCCCCTCCCCTTCCCTCCCCCGTGCCCCCTCCCCCCCTTGTTTCTCACACCTGCCTCCCCCCGCCGGGGCTCCCGTGCTCCCGGGGCAGGTGCCGGTCGGCGCGGGGGGCGCAGGAACGCCCTGGCTGCGCGGCCTCCTTGATTCCCTCCCCCGCCCCACCCTCGATGCAGGTGTGGCCGGAAATTTGGGTTTTCTGAGCGAGTTCCCAGAGGGCTCGACTCTGAAAACTGCCCAAGACAGATCTGGATCTTCTGAGGTTCCGAAGAGCGTCCTGTCTCGAGCACGCGCCTCTGGCTGTGTCCCCAGAGGCACTGAGAGGGAAGCTCCCAGGAGGGGCAGCTACCGGTCTCAGGGTGGCCAAACTCAGGACTGGACCCGCCAGGTCGGCAAGTTTGGGTTGTGTGGGTGGTTTCTGTGGGGTTGCTGGGGGGAAGTATTGACACAAGGGACATGAACGACATCCCAGTGTTTATGGACAAAGTTGAGGATATTTCCTTTGTTCAGTAAGGTGTCTGTCCAAAGCTCTTGTTTTCTTCCTTCCCTGGAAGTGAAACTGGAGCCCAAAGTGAGGGAGGAGGTAGTTGGGGAGCTGGGGAGGGTCTGCGAGTGTGGGGTCAGCCGGTGTCCTGTGGGGTCAGTGGGTGAGTGCGTGCATGTTTCCACCTGAGGGGGCTTATCAGAGAGACTATGGGCAGGGAGCGGGAAGGGAGCTGTTAGCTGGGTGGCCCTGAAACGCACCTGTCCTCCTTTTCTCTGGGGCCACAGGGCCCCCCAACAATTAAGTATTAACAGAAAGGTGAGTGGGAGATAAAAAGTGAACTGGGTCCCACACCTACCAAATTCCAGCGGGGGGAGGGAGGAGCAGATCCAGTCTTTCTAGAAGAGGCAGAGAGACAGAAGGAAGCCGGGGAGGGGGCCCAGCCCAGTCCAGGTGGGTGTGCTTCACCTTTGGGGACAGGCCTGTGCCGGGCCAGCTGCTTGTTTGACAAAGGAAGATCTGTAAGTCACCCCCCACTTAACATGGTAGTGTCCAGTCTGTTCCTCTTGGGCTTCGCAAGGACTTTCTGGTGACCAGGATCATGGTAACACGAGGGCCAAAGGCGCCCCAGCCACCTGCAGTCCTTGGTTAAGTGAAGTGGAGGCCTCCTGGGGCTCAGGTGGGCATTTTTGTAGCGCCCCCTTCCCGGGCTCTGGGCTCTGAAAGGCCAGTGGGCATGTGTGAGGTCCATGGTCTGGGACAGGTACCCGGAGGCGGGGCTCTGGTCAGGAGGGGCTGTGTCCCTGTGCACAGGGTCTTGTGCAGCAGCAGAGGGAAGAGTGGCGTTTCCAGAGACAGCAACTGTCATCAGGTGCCGATTCTCCAGGATCCTGGTCAGGCACCTGGCAACCCCTTCAGTGAACAAGAGACGAGATCGAACCTCCGGAAATCGTAGGCCTCCCAAACCCCAAGGGAGACGGGAACCCTAGGATTTCTGCATGCTTCTCAGCAGGACGTGGCAGGGGCGGGTGGCCTGCTGGCCAGGTCAAGGGCAGAGCCTGCTCACCTGTCGCCCTCACCTGGCCCCAGTTGAGCCAGAACTGGTCAACTGGTCTGCCCCACGCTGCCTGGTGCCATCTCCTCAGCCATGCACTCCGCCCTCCTGGGGGACCTCCTGACAGGGACCTGGAGACGGTCTGCATTTCATTTATTCTAGAAGCACAAAACAGGTGCTGTGACTTCTGAGGAGCTTTACTCAGTCAGCTCTGGCTGAGTCGTGGTGTTCGTGCAGCGGGTTAAACCCTGTGGATGAGGTGCAGGAAATGAGTGACATGCCAGCACGGTCACGTGCTCAGGGATTAATCTCCAGAGAGGTCAGTGGAGAGGTCCTGGCATGTTCCTACGAGTGGGTGGGGCCTAGAAACCTGCGAGGGGGCCAGGAGGGGTCTTCATAGCACAGATGTTGTCTGATGCTGCACGAGTGGTTTCTTGGTTGGAGGTGGAGTTATTTCTTTCCACCCACAGGGTGTCATGTTTGTTTTGAAGTCTCACATTCTTAGGATGGCAGTTTCC
The DNA here is from genome assembly GCA_031878705.1 of Tapirus indicus. Classification (NCBI taxonomy): domain Eukaryota; kingdom Metazoa; phylum Chordata; class Mammalia; order Perissodactyla; family Tapiridae; genus Tapirus; species Tapirus indicus. The sequence continues at coordinate 29,977,920 of CM062941.1, read as the reverse complement.
CAAACTACAAGAACTTTCCCACCTAGAATCGCTTCCTTTAGTTTTGTTTGAAGTGTCGTCCCTAAGACACAGACTAGCCCTCTGTACTCGGCGGGAATGTGCCTTCTGTTTGTGACACGACTGGAATTTGAAGGGCAGCTCAGGTCTCTGTTCTTCAGGGTCAGGACCACAGGCCAGGACACTCACAGGTGACACCTGTTGTCCCAGGGGAGCTGTCACTCACAAAGGTGGCATGGTCACTCAGTCTCAGCTCTTCTCGCATCCTGTTGAACATGGGACGTGACCCTAGGATGGGGGTGGGGGTGGGGGCAGCAGCAGCCCTTCCCCCGCTCAGATCCCTACTCCCCTCAGCTTAGCCCCTGCGCAGCCCTCTCCTGCCTGGCCAGGCTGAGATGGTACGAATTGTTCCCCGAGACAGCTCCATGAGCAAGTGAGAGTGACTGTCACGATGACAGCACAGACATTTGATGATGATAGTGATGTGCCAGGCACCAGAGAAAGCCCTCTAGGGCTCTCAGCCATTTAATTTTCACACGACCCCTGGGCTCTCAGTGTCCTGCTGATGGCGCACGGCCAGGACCCAGCATCTCTCAGACAGGCTCCCTCCTCCAGGAGCCCTTGGAGGGACACCTGGTGATGGTGACCAGCAGCCCCTCATGGAACAGTTGTGGGTAAGGCCGGCTCCAGGGACATCACCCGTACTCGAGACTGTCATGCAAGATTAGGCTGCAGTGACCTCTGAGGGGGTCATTATCCAGGTTAGTTCACTCAACGATTTAACGGACAAGGAAGGAACAGATGTTTACAGAGTGCCTGTGGGCGCCCAGGGCACCAGATCCTGCAAGTCTGAAATCTGCGGGGCAGGCAGGCAGGCTGGAGACCCAGGGAAGAGTTGATGCTGCGGTTGGTGTCCAAAGGTTGTCTGGAGAAGAATTCCTTCCTCCTCAGGAGTCCTCAGTCTTTTTATCTTAAGTCCTTCAACTGATGGGATGTGGCCCACCCACATTATGGAAGCTCATCTGCTTTAGTCAAAGTCGAGTGATTTAAATGTTAACCTCATCTAAAAATACCCTCACAGCAACATCTAGACTGGTGTTTGACCAAACTCTGGGCACTGTGGCCTGGCCACATGGACACATAAATTAGTGGTCCCAGGAGGCTGTGCAGGGGCGAGACATGCTTGGTTCTCACAGATGAGCACATCCCTGTTAGCCCCCTCGGGTGCTGGGGAGCACTGGGGTCCCAGCTAAGGTTTGTGGCTGCGACCCTTAATGAAGGAAGTTTTACGCTGTGCCCCAGCAACATTCGTAAAGTAGAAACAGCACTTCCACGGAGCGACATCCACCGAGACTCCGTCCTTGCTTTGCTGTTGTTGTTTTGAAACTTCTGGAGTCCCCAGGTGACATCTGAAACTGTGTCCTGTACACAGAGGGCGAGGAGAGACCGAAGGTGTAATACGTGAGGGAACGTACATACGAGGCTCGTCTTAGGTGCCACAAGGCGAGTAGGTCTCCACACCTCCCTGCCAGAATCTTTAAAGTTTACATAGAAGCCTTACTGGGGTTCCATCACGTAGACCATCCAGATGGTCTCAACAACACATGCTCCCTCAAGGCTGCATCCTTGAAACAACTCCTAGTGTGGGAACAGGGGGCAGAGCACGCATTCCAAGGACGGGGAGCAGTGAGGAGCCTCCGATTGCCGGGTCCAGCTTGCAGGTCAGCCGGCCATCCCATCCTCTCAGTGACCTCCTCTAAAACCACTAGAGGTCCGAAACTGAGTCACCCACAGCCCTCAGGCCCAGGCCCATCAGATCTGATCGGGACATGATACCAAGTGAGGGTAAGCTGGTGGCCTCCCATTTCCCACGTGGGTCCACACACGTGTGTGCATGTCCCAGATCGTGCTTAAACCGTGATCCACTGAGGGTCGTGATCAACAAATTGGAACAGCTGCTGGAGTGCAGCCAGGCGCCCGGGAACGCGGCAGGTAGGGCTTGGTCGGACACTGTGGGGTTTGCTGACCCCCCCATAAACTTGCAGGGTCATAGTAGGAATTAGGAAGTCTGCTCCCCATGGGAGATACAAAATAAAAGTAACTGAGGCCCCCGGGGTCCCACCTGTGTGAGAGGCCTCCACTCTCTGGGGAAGTTTCCCTAACTGCCCGCACCTGGGGGCATGAGCAGCAGGAAGCTGCTGTCTGAATCATCCTCCACCGGGACTTCTGTGTCCCAGGCAGGTGCCCGATTTGCCTTTTGAACAAGCAAGTGAAGATCAGAAGTCCTGGTGTCCACCCTCCCTGGGCGGAGGGTGCAGTTGGGCAGCACGCACTCTCTGAGTCCCGCAAGGGCAGTGCCCCCTATTGCGACACCGTCTCCTGAGGAAGGGAAATACATTTGAAAAGGTTTTATTCTCAGGCTTCACAAGGTCTGGCAGGTGTTACTCCATGAAGTTGAGGAGTCTCGAAGGTGACAGCCGCCCCCTTACCCCTCCTGGGGTCCCGGCCCAAGGCACCCCCCCCCCCAGCTCCAGATGGCCAGCCTGCCCCTGCTACCTGGGCTCCTCCTCAGGCCACATCAGCCCCATCTGCAGAGCGGAGTACCTGTCATCTTACCTCAGGGTGGCACACACCCTTCCTCCTGAGGGGACCTGGCTCCCACCGTCAGGTCAGCCTACAGCCCCCTCCTGACTTGGGCCTCTGTCCCTCTCCCCAGTGTTGGCTCCACTCCCAGAGGTCTGGCCAGGTGACTAGCTTGTTGACTGGATAAACCAGGTCCCACTGCCTGCCCTTCTTTCCCCTCCGCCTCGGGCCTGGGTGACCCATGCTGCCACCTCCCCCCAGAGGCCAGGGTCCCTTCCTCCAGATGCACCTTTCTAAGTTGATCTCTCTCTCAGCTTTCTGAGAGACTGTGCTGTCGCGATTCTTCCTTTGGGTTCTAGAAAGAGAGGATGCATGTTTCTTGGTGCTGGGCCTGACACCAGGCTCTCAGGTGGGTGTTTGTGCACCACTGGAGGGTCCTCTGGGAAAACCCAGTGTTTGGAAGAACCAGATCTGCACCCTGGGAAACAGGATCAGCTGCCAACTTGAGATAACTGGTCCCCCACACCTGCCCCCCCCACCCATGACCAGCTGTGTGGTAGCTCAGAAAGACAAAAATTTCACGAACAGTGGGGTATGTGTGTGTGTGAAAAAATTCAACTTGATTCTCTTGGTTTGAAGTTCATACACGTTTGAAATTGTTCTTGATTCTTTGCCATCAACAACATCTTGGATCAATGGTCTCTTTCAAGATGCTGGGAATGCAAAGCCATGTCAGGGCTGTTTCCTCGTTTGCCGGAGACTGGGCACAGGGCACAGCTTCTCTGTTTACACGGCAGGGGTTTGTGTGCACGGCACCGGGCCTGGGCTGCTCTGGGGGCACAGGTGCTGGACTTTATAAGGCTGGCTGAGGGCAGCCCACACACTCTCGGCAGAGAGGATGATGAGGAGGTCCTGGTCTCAGAGCCCGAGAACTTTGGGGTGGGTGCCAGCCTGCCTGTGCCAGGCGGCTGAGGTGACCGGCCGTGTCCAGGCTCACAGGGAAGGAGGTGGAAGTGGGTTCGCGCTGGGCCAGGCTGACCCAGAGGCTCAGCATGCCCTCCGTACCACGCTTTCTAAGTTTGGGCTCCTGACGTCTGCAACGCCCGGTTTAGGTTTTTATTTCACTCGCTCAGGGGGCAGTTAACAGATCAACTCCACGGTGGTCCCCGTGCCGAGCAGGGGTCAGTTGTGCAGGAGGATGGTGCTGCCTCCTCAGACGTCCCTCTGGGAATCCTCGAGCAGGGCGGGAACTGACGAGGGCGGCGCCTCTGCCCTGTGCCTGGTTCTGCAGTGTTAGCACTTTGTCTCGTGGTGGCCGAAGCACCACGTTTTTCTGGCTGCTCATACTCCCTTCTATAGCTCTGACCCCTGGTTTGTAAATTCATAACATTAAGTCCAGAAAGACCAGGCACTGTCCCCTCCGATTAGACTGGTCTGTGGTTAGTTCTCTCTGGAATTGCGGGAGCCGCTTCATTTGCTGTTGCGGGGTTGGGAGGTCTCTGTCCCTTTGCATGCCTCCGGACATCTGCACCCAGGAGGTCTCTGGTCCAGAGCTTCCCGAGGCCCCTGAGAATTTAGGACCTGCCCTGGGTGCCTGGGCTGGGAGTTGGGGCACCGCAGCATTGTGGGGCAGGGGAGAGGCAGTGCAGGCTGGGTATTTGGGCTCTGTGCTCATTGATGGGTTCTGTTCTTGGGCAATTCTCTTACCTCTTTTGGACCTCGATTTCCCCCAACTGTAAAATGGAAGTAATATGAACCTTTTTGTCATATGGGATTGTGTATATGAAAGCATTTGGAAAACTTTAAAGCATAAATATAAAGGATAAAAATGAAATATAAAATTTATATTTAAATAAAATATAAAAGTACAAATATAGGGTGTTAGCCAGGCTCCCTGGAGGTTACATCTTGGCTGAGAAGGGGGCAGGAGGATGTAATAGGCCCAGGTTAGGTGTGCTGAGCAGGCAAGGGTTTCAAGGGCTGCCAACCTGGAGAAGTTAACTAACTCCCCCAAGGTCACCTCTGGTGGGGACATGGGTCACCTATAGAATGCAGGCATCTCTTAGGAGTGTCCCACGCTGAACACCAGGCTCTGAGGGTCCCTGTTTAAAATCACAGCACCACACGACACAATGAAACAGAAAACCTCCTTTCACTTCACCCTCCAACAAAAGGAGTTTGTCTCTTGGAGTCCACCTGCACCAGAACTCAGCTTCCTAAAGGAAGGAGAAGAAAGTTCTGGATCATTATGAAGAGCAGCTCTCCAATTATGAAGGTCCACATTGCATTTATTCCACTTTGAACAAAAGCACAATTGGCAGAGTCTCCAAAGACTTTTCGGCCTCTAAATCCCGTGGTTTGCTTGCTGCAAAGATCTAAGAACCTCACTGGAGGTTCTGTCAAGAGACTGTGAGTTTGTCTTGGTTTACATTTCTAGGATACTGCTGTGACCTTGAGCAAGTGAAAACCTTGGGGTTAGTCCAGGAAATCTGAGCCACCTCGTAAAGTTAAACAAATGTGTAAACTTGGAAGGATTCTCATCGTGGTCTGCAGTGACATTTCCATTTGGAGTTGGCCATGGCCGAGTGTAATACCGAACGTGTGGGTTCATCGCAGTTGACGGTGCTTCTCTTCAGACTGGGAGAAGGGGGTGGCGCATGTGATGACCATGACCTTGAGTCCTGAGTGGGGGGGGGGCATGTATGATGACCATGACCTTGAGTCCTGAGCAGGGGGGCATGTGTGATGACCATGACCTTGAGTCCTGAGCGGGGGGGCATGTGTGATGACCATGACCTTGAGTCCTGAGCAGGGGGGCATGTGTGATGACCATGACCTTGAGTCCTGAGTGGGGGGGGGGGCATGTATGATGACCATGACCTTGAGTCCTGAGCAGGGGGGCATGTGTGATGACCATGACCTTGAGTCCTGAGCAGGGGGGCATGTATGATGACCATGACCTTGAGTCCTGAGCAGGGGGGCATGTGTGATGACCATGACCTTGAGTCCTGAGCAGGGGGCGGGGGGGGGGCATGTATGATGACCATGACCTTGAGTCCTGAGCAGGGGGGCATGTGTGATGACCATGACCTTGAGTCCTGAGCGGGGGGGCATGTGTGATGACCATGACCTTGAGTTCTGAACATGAATATGACCTTGAGTTCTGACAGCTCTGGGTCATAAGAAGTATGACACAACTGGGTGTTGTGTGCACTATACGAGTCAAGGCTGCCTTTGTCCAACTCGTCCATGGCCAGGTCTGCCTCATGGGACAGCTGCATGGAGGTCATGGTGGCCTTCTAATTGGGTCAGGTATCCATCCATTCAGTGAGTCTCCCTTGAGAACTTAATATGGCCAAAGCACTTGTCAGAGTCGTGGGGACGCACCTATGCCAGGACAGACAAGCTGTGCTGTGGAGCAGTGTCTAACAGTGAGCAGGACGGGTAACAAGCAAGAAATAAGACAGGTCATCTCGGTTCCATCCGGGGTCAAGAGGAAACGGAACCTGGTGATGAGGGCACATCGCTGGAGGGAGAGCTGTGAGTTGGGTGGTCGGAGGAGCCTGCTCCACAGAGGTGACATGGGAGCTGAGACAAGAGTGAAACGTCACCACGCTAAGATGCGCTAAGAGCAGCCTCGGCCGAGGGCCAGGAAGTGCAAGGTGCAGAGGCGGGACGGGCTCGGCTGGTTCAAACACTGCAGGGGAGCCAGGACGGGGCTGATGGTGGACACCAGGGGCTGGCTGCTCAGACCGCCCACTCCAGACACAGTTTCTTCATAACAGCAACCTGCTCCGGAGTGAGGGAGGCTGGGGGTGGGACTGGGCCCGTGGAGGGGTTGGGGGGTGAGACTGACAGTCTGAGCCTTGGGGGTGTGGACAAAGGCCTTTCGTCTCTGATTCACCTCTGCGTTGCAGTGAGTAGATGCGGGGCCCCTCCGTCAGATGGACGCCGCAGTTCCTGTAGCAAGTTTTGTGGTGCCCGCTGGGTCTGCCTGTCGCTCTGCAACGCTGGTCCTCAAGGCATAGTTCCTGGACCAGGGCACTGGCAGCACCAGGGAACTTGCTTGAAGTGCAGCTTCTTGGGCCCTCTCAGAGCTTGCTGGGCCTGCTCCAGAGTGTCGGGCTGCAGTGAGCCCTCCAGGTGGTGTAGATGCGTGTGAGCTGGAGAACACATTCCGTAGGGCAAGGGGCACCCAAGAGGCGAGACCGAGGAGCACAGGTGCTGAGGAGCCCCGAGCAAAGCAGAGTGAGGAGAGGACTCGGGGGGAAGCTGAGGTTAGACTGGGGTCCTCCAAGGATGGGGGGATGTGGGGGGGGACATCCCAGGTGGAAAAGGGGCCCGAACCAAGTTCCGATGGTGCAGCAAGCAGTTGTGGGAGAGGATTAAGAGGAGGGCCCGAGCTTCCAGCCTGGCCCTCGAGGGGTCTGGGAAGCCCTGGGTGGGACGGGCCACGTGCCCCAGTCTGTCCAGCCTTGAGTTCTGAAGGGTGGCATGTCGAGAGGAGTTTGGGTTGACAGTAACATTTTTGTTTCCAAGAAGTTGTGTTGATAACCAGGAAGGAGGTCGGGGTGTCCTTTGTCATTTCCCACTGAGTCCTTGAAGAGTTCGCAGTGCACGTGCCTGATGCCCCCACCTTGTAGTTCGCAGGGCATCTTTTTCCTCCGGCGCCCAAGGCAGCGCAGCAATGGATGCCTGGGAGAGGGTGCAGCTCCTTCAGGGCCCGCAGGAGTCAGCTCAGGTACAGGCTTCTTGATGACCCCAGGTGCCAGCAAACAGTCCAGAGTGAAATTGGTCGAGAAGACTCAGGTGGAACCAGGAGACCTGGATCCCAGAGTGAGCTCTGTGAGCCTCGGTTTGCAGACATGTCAAATGGGAATAATTGCCCCTAAGAGGATGGCTGAGGATTGAACTGGTGCATAGTCAAGGCGTGTCGTGGATGCTTGTTAACTCGGCACAGATTTGCTGAGCACATACAGTGAGCTCAGAACTGCTCCCAGCAGTGCGGATGCAGCCGTGAATGAAGCAGTGGCAAGTGGAGCTTCCTTCCAAGGGACAGAGGCAAAATAAACAAGTATAAGTGTCAAATTATGCTCACCACTGTGGACAGTGAGAGCCCGGGAGCCAGGATGGCCTCCCCAGTAGTGAGACGTGGGAGACAATTTCGAAAGCAGTGAGGGCTCAAGCCAGGCAGATGTGCTGGAATGAGCCTCTGTGCAGAAGAACAGCACATGCAAAGGTCCAGGGGCAGGACGGAGGGGAGGCCAGAGAGCGAACAAGGCCAACCCTCAGGGGGCTCAAAGGCCGTGGTAACTGTCAGGACTCCAGCTTCTCCCCTGAGGGAGAGGAGCCATTTGCCGACTTCGGGCAGGAATGTGATGATCTGCCCCTTATTTAGAAGATTTCGGGGGCTGAGGTGTTGAGAACTGGGGGCAAGGCTGGAGGAGGAGACTTTGGGGGCCTGTTGCGATAGTCCAGGCTGGAGATGAGAGAGGTGTGGACCAGGTGGTAGAGGGGGTACGTGGTCAGAGAGGTGCTGGGTGATTTGAAGGTAAAACCATCAGGATTTGCTACTGTCTGGACTTGGGGCGGGAGAGAAAAAGAAACGAGGTGACCGCCAGGTTTTCTGTCCTGGGCAGATGGAGGATGGAGTGTCATTGCCGGGGCTGTTTCTGTTTCCCAGTGACTAGAGCAGCACCTGCCAGCTCACCAGCAGGGCTCAGCAGATGTCTCCCGGGTAAGAGAACGAGTGGCTCCTGCCGGTGCTGGAGTGACCTGGGGGGCTCGCTCGGCCGGCACCGCATGCTCTGTGGTTTTCCATCCCCGCCCAGGTCTTCACACGTGTTTTAGTGGCAGAGTCCTGCTGCCAAATGGAACCTGAGCAGCACTTCCATCTAAAGCAGAGCTGCCATGGACAAGTCTACATTCGATTCTCCCCTCCTGGCAAGGTGCCCTCGGGGACTTCTGGGGGACCCAAGGGCAGGTGGGATCTGCCCTGGTGTGAGCTGTAAGGGTGCTCTGTGTGCAGAGGATTTAAAAGCAACAATAAAACGCATTAAAAGCCAGGCTGCTTTCTACTATCACCATAGCAACTGTAAACCGTGTTGGTAAAACACCGGACCCATAGGGTCACACCATCCCCCGCCTCCCTCCTCCACTTCACACGGGAGGAGCCGCACGTGTCCCCAGGCCCAAAGAGCCTGTCCCAGCCATATCCTGAGGCCAGTCCCTGAACAGGAGGAGGAAGCCAGGCCCCCCCAAGGAGGGGAGCGGTCCATCAGCACCAAGGGCAGTTCCTCTAGAAATCCTGGTGGGGGCTGGCGGTCACCGAGCCCCCAGGGCTGTGACACACTGGAGGCAGCGATTATGATCCCCCTCGCACAGCCGAGGAAACAAAGGTGCAGAGACCCAGGCCCCCTCCCCGGGTCATCCAGCCACCGGGGGGCCAATCTGGGTTTGAACCCGCAGCCTGGCACCACCATGGGCACCTCCACGCCCAGTGCAGCCTCGCAGACGACACGCGGCCCCCAGCATGTGGCCTCCGCACCTGGGCCGGCCTTTTGCCAAAATTTGTTTTACTTTCCCAAGTTCTTTCTCCTGAGCCACGGCTCCAGTGTCCCTGTGAGTCAGTGGGGGACAACTTGGTTCCCAGCGAGGGCGTGTGTGGTCAGGGCCCAGTGAGGAGAGAGCTGGCAGGCAGGCCCCCGAGGGGGAGTGAGTAAGCCAGCGGACAGACAGGCAAATAAACCACCTCACCTTTGTTTGGAGAGCTTACGGATTTGGACGTGTTAGACGTTACTAGACGGAATTGAAGGCAGGTGCTCCTGCGGCTGAGGTGTGGAGTAGGAGGTGTGGGAGGGAGCCCACTGTCTGTCTGCCGGCCTGTCTGTCTGCGCAGCTCTCTGGCTGGCCTGGGCTGCAGGCCGGGGTGTGGAGCTCTCCAGAGCCTCTGCCCTTTGCCCTCTGCTGGCTACGGGTCGGGGCAAACTGCAGCCAGCGGCCTGTTCACAGCTAACTCCTTCCTCCCGGGTGTGCGTGGGGGCACACCTTTAAGTGCTAAGTTAATATTCGTGGTGGCCAGGTTAGCATCTGTGCGCAGGAGTACCCGTCACAGGGGAGGCGTGCAGGGAGAGAATTCTGAGAATCTGCTCTCCGTGCTGAGAGGGGAAATGGGAGGTGACAGCAGCCACAGGGGCTGGGAGGACCTGCCATTGTCCCCACTGTAATTAACTGGCTCACTCCTTTTCTTCGAACTCCCCCCTCCAGTCCTGCTGTTTCTTTCCAAGCAGTAAAATGCTGGTCTAGACTATTGGTGGCGAACGCGATGCAGTCTCTACAGAAACTGATAGATAATAATGTACACTTGAAATCTACACAATGTTATAAGCCAATATAGGCCCAATAAAATAATTTTTAAAAATACGTAAATAAAAAGACTATTGAAATGAAAAATAAAAAACCCGGTCGCCGCTGGGGAGCAAAGAGAAGGACTGACAGGGGTCAATCCTAGGGGTTCTCTGCTGCCCAAGTGACAGGAGCTGGAGATAGAGGGTGGCGGTTCAGGCAGCAGCACTCCGTGTCCCCAACTGGAGCAGGAAAGGACTCGGGGCTCCCCTCGCCTCACGGAAAGGAGATGTTTCACTCTGCTGACCCCAGTCCCCTGTCCTGGCCCCGGAACCGTGGATTCCCCTGTCTGCCAGCCGCATCCTGTGGGTGTCCACACCTGCAGTTCAGGGCCCGGGTCCTGCTGACCCCAGACTCCATGAACTCCGTGCCAGGGACAGGTGGCCCTGCCCTGTCCACATCGCACACAGTGGGCCCTCGTGTTGCCGGTCGCAGCCAGTTCTTCCGGATCCGTATCTGTGCCTGGGGGCTTGCAGATGAGGGCCGTTGTCCTTCCAGTCAGCTTCCTGGACACTTTTACTGTTTGGATTAATTCATTTATTTTATCTCTTGTTAAATAGGTTGGCTAATTTTTCTGATTTCACAACACTTGTTCACTGTGATTCATTTCTCTGAGACAGAAGAGAATTCTGTGAGAATTCACACAGAAGGCAGACATCATCAAGACAGACTACTTCTTAACACTCACTTTTGCCCCAATTTTTGTTTTGTGACCTCCCGTTTCTGAAAGATGCGTGAACACTGATGTGTCCCATGAGTGGTCCCAGGTGGCATCCAGTTCTGGGGGAGTGAACTGACACATAGGTCCGGACAAGACTCACCCCCCCGGCCCCCACTGGACTGGGGGTTCCCAGTCTGTCTGCCGGGCAGGAGCAGCCGTGGGCAGGGCCTGTCTCGGAGGAGATTTCCAGTTACTGCCCATGGGTTCTGTTCTACGGTGTTGCCCAGAGAGGCATGTTCGTGCACAGCCATGGGGGGCAGCGTCTCTGTTGTGCCCCGTGAGGTCCCTCCCCAGGGCCAGAGGGCCTCGGTGCTCCTGTCGCTGTGATGTTCACAGCCTCGTCCTGCTGTGTCCACGTAACATGGTGTGTCTGGCTCCTGCAGCTCCCTAGGTCCCTTCCCTTCCTCATCTGTCACCATTGTGTCCCTGGACCTTAGCCGGACAGTATCACCCAGAGGCGCCCCCTGAATGTGTCATGCAAGGCTTGCAGGTGGCTGGGTGTGAGCCCAGGAGCCCCCTTCCACCTGCAGGGATGGGGGCTGCACTTGCTGTTCAACAAATGAGGAGTGCGTGAAACCGGGCGCTTCGGGCCCTTCTGTCCAAGACCAGGTGCTCCCTGCCACGCGTCCCTGCGGAACCTGAGCCCCAGGGCAGGTAAACGGAAAAGCAGCTCGTGGTGGGGACGGATGATGGGCGGGGGCTGTGCTCGTCCTCCAAGGCCTGCTGTCGGGCTTCAGGTTTTAATTGAGGTCAAGAGGCCTCTGTGGGCGGCAAGCAAGACGCCCGCTGCCTGGTCAGCAGGGGCTCTCCCGCTGCCTCCTCCTCCCTCTTGGCCAGCTCGTCCCCGGCTCCAAATGCAAACAGGCCCTGGACACCCTCAGGGTGACTGCGAGTGTCCGTTGTCACCACACAGGGCCGGTGTGGGGTCCTCAGCCCGCTGCCCAGCCGAGGCCCATCCTGGGACGAGGGGCACCCGGGCAGCAGTCAGTGCTTCCCCAAATGCTGACCTCTGTCACCCCGGGATTCGGGAATCACGCTGGAATTGTTCATAGTCATGAGCACTTTTCACCTGATTCTAGAAGGGTCTCTGCAGGTTTGGGTCTTAGAAATGCTGTGACCAGGGGCCCTGGACAAGCCACTCTGCTCCTCTGTGCCTCAGTTCCCTACCTAAAAAATGAGCACCATGTGTTGACCTGGCCAACACTCCTCTTTAGGAAAAAGGGAGAATAAAGGAAGGGCTTTGTGAAGGGCTGTGACAGTGGCCGCACAGTCGGGAGGGCCGGACAGGCCCCACTGGGCTTTCTGCACGACACAGAGTGGGTCAGGCGGGTGAGGCACCGGGCGGGGGGGAGGGGGGCAAAGTGCACGCTGGACAGTGAGGGGACAGGTAGAGGAGAGGACACAGCTGGACCCTGTCACGGCCACTAAACAGCTCAACCTCTGAAATCAGAGTCCTTATCCCTAAAATGGTTATCGTGACCCTAAGTAGCCACCTCAGGAAAGGGCTCGCCTGGCCCCAATGTGGGGAAAAGGGTCGATATGTGTTACTAATGGTGCAGCAGAGGACTCTGAGGAGAGAGAGTGTCCTCTGTCATCAAGGCTACGTGCTCACACGCACATCCAGGAACAGGCATACTTACTCATTTGCACACGCACATATCCATCCATGCACACACACAGCCACACATACATGCTCACACACCTGCTGGGAAGGGACATCGCTCTCGCACGTGGTTGCATCTTGTGTCATCTATCGAATGACTTTTGTGTTTTCTCCTATTTTATAACTTGTTATGTATTTTAACAGCTTTAAAGGGACAAGCTACTCTGAGGTATGATTCACATACTATAAACGACATTCGTTTTAAGTGGACAATTTAATGTGTTTTACTAAACTTATGAATCGTGCAACCACCTCCATCCAATTGTGGGATGTTTCTGTCTCCTTGAAACAAAACCTCGCACCCATGTGCAGCCACCTCCAGCCCAGGCAGCCACAGATCTACTTCCTGTGTTTGTGGGTACTGCCTTTTCTGGACGTTTCGTGGAATCCTATAAAAGATGTCCTTTGGGTCAGCTTCTCCCCAATAGCATGAGATTTTTGATATTCGTCCTCATACCAGTACTTCGTTCCTTTTTACTGATGAATTATTTTCTCACATTTTGTGTGTGTGTGTGTGAATCCTGTACTTTTTGGATTTGTGTTTCAGAAGCTTTATTTCCAGAACATTCTTAGCAGGCCCATCTCATGATAGAAGAGGAAGACCAGTTCTCCAGAAGAAAGAGAACTGGGCAGAGAGGAAATCTCGGGGCGCAGTCTGCGAGGAGGGCCGGGGAGTGACGGTCAGGATGGTCTGGGGTTCAGGGCAGCCGCCTCCTTCTTCCCTCGCGGTGTCCCTCTGCTCCTCCCCGAGCCCTTAGACCACAAACTGTAGTCGAGTTCAGCACATTAGCAGCTTTCAACCTGGTCAGTTCAGAAGACAGTGTTCAGAAGTGGCGTTTATTTGGGGGGCTTGCCACGTTTCTGTTTTCCTAAAAAAGAAAACTCAAAAGCTCTGATTTCTTGAGAAGCCAGAGAAGTGGTCCTTGACTGATGGAAGTTGCCGTGGGCGGGGAGGTGGCCTTGCGGCTGACAGAGCATGACGGTGGAGCCTCTGCAGCCTTTCTAGGAAATGACCTCGCTCCCTGTGACACAGTGCGGTCACTTCACTGGCCCTGGGACTGACACCAAATTGTGGAGCCTTGTGAGATGTCTGGAGGGAAGGCAGGATCTGGGCAGGAGACCCCCTATCATTCAGAGGATCTCTTAATTGCTCTTATCAATAAGAACCCAAGGGTCTCTTCTTTTTTTCTCACTAAGGTGTTTGGAGTTCATTTGCCAACCGTCGCCTAAAACACGCTGGCACCCACACAAGCAAGTGGGGGCACCATCACCCCCATTGGATAGAGGAGAAGACCGAGGCCAATTGCATTGAGGCTGTGGGTCATTACTGACCAGTGGAGGCTAACACTGGTCTTGGCTCTCTGTCCTTGGGAGAACGTTCCACTTCTGTGTCCCTCCCTCCCCCACCTAGGGGGCTCCTGCTGACTGTCACTCTGCGGTCTTCATGCGAGTTGGTGTGTGCTTTGCAGAGGCACCCTGCTGCCTCTCATCCCCGTGTGCTCAGACATTGTGGAAAGGAGCATTTACCGCCATCCCTTATTGTAGCCAGAGCGCCGGTGACCTTCAGTCAGCAGGTCACAGGCCATCGGAGCCAGCGAATTAAGCAACTAAGAACACACGTGCCGGGGTATCACGAGACCCAGCATCTGTTCTCTGGGGCTATTCTGCCTTTTTAGGAATTGTTAAGTTGCCAGCTAAAAGGATACAGATATGTCCCATGGTGAATTTCCTAGGAACTGACCCACTGCCCCTTGTGGAGCCTCTTGTGTTTGTCAAATAAAAGCCTCTCAGACTCGCTCCAAGCAGGGGACGTCCTGGGACCCTCCCTGGACTCACCCTGTAAGAGGAACATCCAGCACGTTGGCCAGGTGTGCGGGAGCTGGAACGCCCTCAAAGGGGGTCATTCTCAGGGTTAAGTGGCCTCCTCTGGGCACCTGCCTCTTTGATGCCGGGCCTGGAGCCACCGTTCTTCCCAGCGGGTCAGAGTCCCCAGGCGTCAGCTCACCCCCGCTGGGAGAGGACAGCCACCGGGCCTGTGCTCCCCAGCGCCCCGCCTTCACTGCCGGCAAGTGTTACCCTCTGCAGGGCAGGGAGGCGGTGACCCGAGGCAGGAGCCACAGCAGAACTGTCATCAGTTTCCGCTGCTACAGGAATCAGAGTGGGTTTGTTTGGGAAACAGTGTTGCTACCTCAGCGATTGTTGCTACCCCTGCGATTCATTTCCCTCGGCAGACATGAGCAGGAGGGTGCAGCAGGAGGCCCGGGGTGCGCCCCAATACTCCAGGTGCCTTTCTGGGCCCTGCAGCCCCTGCCTCCCCTTCCCCCCATCTTCTCCAGGAACCTCGGTGGTGGCCCTGCTTCTGGAGTCTGTGTCTGGGCTTTTGCACTGCCCCTTCTCTGGGTCCCTGGGAAGGAGGAGGAGGCAACCCAGCTGAGGCCCTAGGGAGCTGCGAGGTGGTCCATGGAGGTCGGGTCAGCTGCAGGCAGGGAGGGCGGGTACCAGCCTGACGTTGTTTATTTGCATTCCAACCAACCTACACACGTCCCAGCTATTTATAACCCTGGACCTTGTCCTGGCACGGCCGCTGGCTGGATTCCCGGCCCCCCTCGTCTTTCGGGCATTTTCCCAGCCAGGAGCTCAGCAAGGCACCTGGTCGCGGGGAATCCGCAGCTGGGTGAGTCTGGGGGTGCTGTGCGCCCCACCTGTGGCCGGACATCAGGGGAGGACTGACAGATTGTGACACGTGGCCCCTGTCCCTCCTAGGGCACACTGGCTGTCAGCGGCTCAGCCTCTCCCTGGCCCTGCCTCTGACGAGTTCTCTCCTGCAGGAGGCGATGGAGGGGGTCCGGTCCTGAGACCCTGCATGAAGCCAGGCTGGTGGGAGCAGTCCCAGGACGGCGAGATGACCACGGAGCACAGGGATGTCCTGGTGCTGCTGCCCACTCGGGAGCAGCTGCGGCTGGTCGTGGGGGTGAGTGTGGAGGAGAGTGTGGGGCAGAGCAGGGGTGGGGTGACTGTGGGGGTCAGCATGGACAGCAGGGACTGTGAGGGTGAGTGTGGGGTAGTGGTGACGGTGAGGGTGACCGTGGGAGTGACTGTGGGGTAACCAGCGGGTGAGCAGGGGGTGACAGTGGGAAAGGTGGAAGGATGGAGCCATGCATCCAGAGGTGACAGTGGGGACATCAGGAGCCGTGTGGGGACCATGTGGGGGCCCTGTGGGGCCAGTGTGCTCACTGCCCTCCCCTCTTCAACAGGATCCTGTTATCTGACATCACACTGACTGCCCCACAGTCAGAGAAAACTGACTTTGGCTCTGGGCACCTTCACACAGTGTTTGCACCCCTCTCGCTCTCCGGCCCACGGTTGTGGCCAGGCCCAAACTGAGCACTGCCCAGTCCCACAGTGTTCAGTGTCCTGGGGCTGAGCACTGCCCAGTCCCATAGTGTCCGGCCTCCTCCTGGGTTGGTTTTGGTCTGAGCCTCTTCCCATGACCTGGGTGGGGTGGTCTCAGTGTGACTGTGTACAAACACTAAATTGCGCTTAGAGAATCAGACTCAGATCCGGGAGACAGGAATCCGGGCTGGTCCCACTCCGTCCTCGGGTGACCATGAGTCTTCCCACCTGGGAGATGAGAGCCGCAGGTCTGTTCCTCCAAGAATGTGATGCCATTAGGAAGTAAGACTGCATTTGTGCTCCACTAAATACGAAAGCTTCCCAACTGTCCAGGCAGGCGCTCAGTTCAAGTGGCACTGGGCGAGTTTGTACACACTCCCCGGCCCTTCTTCCCTGTATCCTTCACTGTCCACTCTGGGCATTGAGACTGGCCAAGTTCTCCCTGAGCTCCCGATGCCCCAACTGTACCTGCATCTTCAGGGACGTGACTTTTGCCTGATGTCCTTCTCGAGTGCCATCCCGAGGCCACCCGGCCTCTTCTCCCTTCCTGCTCCGCAGTCCCTGCCCTCCCACCTTACTCCCACGGGTTATGCCCATCTGGCCCAGCCATTTCTGCAGATGCAGACAAGGGCAGGGACCCAAACACCCGCCCAGGGGAGGAGTCCTGGGTCGCCTGGCCTCCCTCTGAGGGGCAGCCACTCTGTGCTGTGCAGCCAGCAGCTGGGGCTCCCTCTGACAGTGTTGGGGAGGCGTTCTGTTGGCTTCTACCCATCACATCACTCGGCTGTTCTTTTAGGAGAGATGTCAGTTACACGACTCACTGACTCACTCAACACACCCTTACTGCGCACTTGTCAGTGAGTGCTCATTGACGGTGCAGCGCGAGGCCACCAAACTCTGAGCCTTAATTAGTGCTCGTGTCCGCGAGCCTGAGCCCACCAGCCGGCACAGCACCTTTGTTTACAGCGCAGACCAAGCATCAGACTGTGGCCTTCTTAGGAGGCTGACACCTGAGCCCAGGCGTCAGGGTCCAAGCTCTGTTGACAGAGTGGTGTGGCTCTTTCACAAACTCCCACCAGACAATCCAGCTGTTGACAAATCTGAGATAGAGACCTAAGACTTGCTGTGAGTCCCCCTCGTCACAGTATTTCAGTGCTGCCCAGCCTCTGAATACCCGCATCTGTGAGGATGGCAGTCCTGGAGACATGGCTAACCCCGTGTGCACAGATGTGACCTCCTCACCATGCTCGCCTGCTTATAGTCCTGCCCATGCCTCTGGTCACCCCAGGGACAGAGCGGTTCCCAAGCAGTCACCTTCAGGGCGACCTGTGGTCACAGAGAACGTCAGTCAGCATCTGACCTCTCCCTGCAGACTCGGTCCTGCTCTCTCCTCCCTCCCTGGTGAAGCAGCGTCCCTAAGTAGGGGACTGGCTCCAGCTCTGACTTTTCCCAGAAGCCGGGGTGGGGGAAGGGGTAGGGGCAGGTGTTGGGAGAGAAAGCCCTCCCACATGGGGCTTCTCCAGGGAGCAGGTATCTGGTGAGCCAGGGAGTGCGGACACCCCCTTCACTGTATGTCAGCTGTTGGAGTGCGTGCGTGGGGACTGTTCTGAGACCAAACACCGGTGGGGACGTGCTGGGCGAGCTGATGGGTGAGCCACCGCTGCCTCTTTCACAGGTGCAGGCCACCGGACGAGAGCTCTTCCAGCAGGTGTGCGACCTGACAAGCATCCGGGAAGCCCACTTCTTTGGTCTCAGCGTGATCAAAAGTAAGCAAGCATTGCCCCGGACAACCCCACCCATGGGACCACCACCCAGGGTGCCAGCCTCTGCTGGGGCAGGGGCTGAGTCTGAAGGAGACCCCAGGCGGGGGTGCCCGCACCATGCTCACATGTGCCAGCGTGCACCCAGGCCATCTGGGTGATTCTGTGCTGTGTCTGAGCACTCTCGCACACACACTTACATACACACTCAGCCATGCTCACATACACAATTAATACACACTTACATACACTTGCACACTCACACGCACACATTCACATACTTGTGCATACTGGCACATATGCACACACACACATTTGCCATACTCACAGGTGCACACTAACACACATGCATACATGTACATACTCACATGCACATGCACTTGCACATTCACACACATGCACACTCTTGCACACACAGTCTCACACATACTCGAGTACATACATATTTGCACACACGTGCACACATACATACTCATGTGCTTGCACAACTCACACATACTCTGCACACACATACATACACACACACACACTTGCACATCCACACTCACACAGTAAAACACACTCACTCCCCCTTTCCAGGAGAGAGAGGGGACTCCTGAGTGACTCCCTTGGTCACTCATCCTTTCTGGATCCCAGGCTAGGTCCGCTCCTTTGATTCTGCTCTTCTAGGAGCTGTTTGTTGCCGGGGATTCTGGAAACGTTTGTCCGTAGCAGAGCCCTGGGTCAAAGGAAACCTCCCTGAGTTCATGTGTAGGAAAACTAAGTGTGGATGCGCTGGCAGGAGGAGATGGGGTGGAGCCCAGCCTTGTCTCCCTGCCCTGGTGCCCTCTGTGAGCCCCCAGCTCCCAGGCCTCTGAAGACCCCGGGATCCATGGACAAACGCCGGGTGGGAGGGAAGTGCAGCCGAGGGGGTACATGTGTGGGGAGACCCTAGTGCCGCCCTGCATGGTGCTCTGATGGGCATGCGGCCTCAGGGGGAGGGCACAAGAGCACCTGGCTGTGCCAGGATGCAGATGATGCTGCCTGCATGCACTTCCTTAAATGACTGGGGTGGCTCTCATCTATCATTGGGGACTCTGGGGTTATCAGTATAGGACAACGCTTTCCCCAACCAAGATGAGGAGATGGACAGACAGAGATGAAACGTGTCAGCTCTGTCACAGCCAGTCCTCTGCCTGATCCTCTGGGCCTCTGCCCCAGCCGCGGGCGGGTGGCTGAGCGTCCCCCCTCAGTGTCCAAGTGAGAGAGGAGAGGAGGCGAAGGGGAAGGGGATACCCCCAGGGGGCACGGGGAACTGAGGACTTCGGCCCCTCCCACGGCTGTGTGGCAGCTTTGTCCTGCAGACGTTCAAGTATGTTTTCTGAAGGACACAATCCTGTGCGTCCCCTACGTGATGTCCTGGAGTCTTATTCCCATGTTGGATTCCCTCACTCCCAGCTGGCAGAGAAGGTTCTGGAGTTGGGGCCCCCTGACCCTTCCGGGCTCAGACAGAATTGGAACTACAGACAGATGGTGTCTATAGGCAGGCGGGCTCGGCACCCAGCGTGGGGTTCATACCTTGGAGCAGCAGATTTCAGTTTTGCTGTTAAATTTTAATATTGGTGGACTTTTCCCAGTTTGCAGGGAAAGCTGAGTTAATGGGTATCTTTGCCTCAATGTAATATTTTTGTCCACAACCACTGTTTTAACCATTGGATGCCTGCCACTCTGCATCTGGGCACACATAGACAGCAAATCAGAGGAAACTCATATATACAGAAGCTTGACTTACTTGGGGAGGAGGGTGTGTGCCCGTGGTCGGGTCTTGTGCTTTGTATCTGTCATCTTGTTCTAGAATTGTTCTGCCCATGGGACTGAGGCCATCGTCACTGCAGAAAGCCCCCCGGCTTCCTGGTGGGCCCTGGTGGAGGCCGAGTTGGGGGCCTGGAGGGAGAGGGCTGGGGACCCCACTGGCTTCACGGGCACAGGTCTCATCCGACAGGACTGAGCCCACCCTAATGAGGACGTGCAGGGGTGGGGGGCAGTAACACTCGGTGAATTCATGGTGGAACTCCGTTCAGACCTGATACCCGGGAGATACTTGGGGGCCCTGCCGGGGCGGAGTGCCCTCCTCTCCCTGAGCTTCATCACTTGAGAGCCTGCGTCCCTGGGGCCATCTCAGGGGGCTTAGGGGAGGGCCTGTCTCGTCCTGCACAGCCGCCAGCCCCCACCACGGCCCCACTGGGGTTCTGGGCGTGGAACGAGCACCAACGGGCATTCAGGGAACGTTCAGGCTCAGGTGAAGTGGATGGGTGTGTTGTGGACCCAGACGCAGGAACGAAGAAACACCCGCAGGCCCGGGGTAGATACTTTGGGCGGGAGGCGTCTTTGACAGCCGTGCAGGGCCCAGTCCGGGGCTTGTCACCCGGATGCAGCCTCTGAGGGTCTGGGGTCGTTCTGGGGCGGGAGCTGCAGCCACTTCTCCTTCTACCTGTTCTCTGATAAACAAAGGTCGCCAGGGCGCCCCGTTTTCAGTCGCCATGAGATTCACTCCAGAGACGGCAATGCTTGCTTTCGGGAGTCGGTTCTGCCCCGGGGTCTGCTGTTGGTGTCTCCCCTCCTCGGGTTTAGGAAAGAAAAGAAAAGTAGTCTGGAGGAAAGTGAGGAGAAAGTTGAGTGTCTCTGCCCTGCTCTTTTATTCTCTTATTTAATAGAGGGTTGAAGGTGTCTATAACAAAAGAGGAAATCAGGAGGGAGGTAGGAGGTGCCCTGGAAGACCTGAGGAGGTTCCACTGCTTTTGTTGTGGGTCAAATAAACAGTAGAAGGACGTGGGCGCACATGTTGGAGATCGTCATCTTGGGAAGGCAGCATGCTGGGTTTCTGCTCCGTTCTGTCTTCCGTGTGTCCGGGTTTCCTGCACGGAGACCACACTGCTCTCGTAAGTGGGGGGAAGCCCCAAAGCGCCCCCCATCCCAAACGGTGAGCACCCCCTGGAGTGGGAAGTGGGCCCCTGACCAAGGGGAATTGTCCGGGTCTTGCTAATGTGTCTCTCTGCCCCTGCTACCCCAGAGCATTCCAGAAAGAATGCCTTTCCTTCCCCAGAAGTTTTTGTGCTTCAAGGGGTGTGCTCTTAGCAATGTGGCAGGCGAGTCCTGGTTGCTGTCCACACGATTGTAGAATTGCCTAGAATTCCTCTGGGACCTGGTGCCGGCAGCCCCATGCCCCACTCACACCCAGCTGTGCTGGCGCCACGAGCCATGGGTTTGCATCTGTCCCTCCCGTGTCTCACTGCAGCCACCAACACTCTGGCTTCCGTCTTGTGTTTTCCAAAATCTTGGCTGCTTTATATCCCATTGTCACCCACCCCTATTTCCTCAATAGAATCTCAGGGACAGACAGCCCTGCATGCTCACTTAGCTATGCATCCTCATTCTTATAGGCGGCCCAGAATTCCATTTATGTACGTCCCACCTCTGACCACAGGACCATGAGAGTTGTCCACCTTTTCCAGGATCAGCAGTGCTGTGATGATCATCCTATATAGAACACACATGTTCTCACTTGTGAGATTATGACCTTAAATTAAAATCTTAGAAATGGGCTTACATGTTCCAACATAGACACGTTTCACGTTTTATTTATTTTTTGTGTGAGTGTGAGGAAGACCAGCCCTGAGCTAATATCCGTTGCTAATCCTCCTCTTTTTGCTGAGGAAGACTGGCCCTGGACTAACATCCGTGCCCATCTTCCTCTACTTTATATGGGACGCCGCCACAGCATGGCTGACAGGCAGTGCGTCTGTCCGCACCTGGGAAACCCCGGGCCGCCGAAGCGGAATGCGCGAACCTAACCACTAGGCCACCGGGCCGGCCCCATGTTTCATGTTTTAATAGACGGCGGCAGCGGCCTGACGGCAAAGGAGTCACCCCCGGCCATGTACCACATACATGACCTGGGGGCGCCTCCTGACCCTGGTGTGTCCTGGTTGTTAAATCCGACCAGCATGACATCTACACTTTCATTTATGCTTTTTCAAAAGTTATCATTGTGTCTTGAGAGTCTTAAGCAGGACTAGGTCTCAGAAGGCTGTGTGGACCCGAGAAGGGATCCACAAGAGAGAAGGTCACCTCGCGTGGGGCAGGGGCAGGCGTTGTCCCTCCACCCTCAGCCCTCTTCTCCCCGCCGCATCCACTCCTGGTTTTTCTTCTCCAGCTCTCCTTGCAGCCTCGTTCAGCCTGGACTTTCCACGGAACTTTTTCTGATCAACTAGTTAAAGTGTTGGAGCCACAGGACACAGCACGGTAGAGTCAATGGTACAAAAAGTGGGTCTTCAATGAAAACTGCCTCTCCCTCCTCCTGGGGACCCTGTGGAGGGTCCTCCCCGAAGGACCCCTCTTAGACCCTTTGAAGTCCAGGCCTCCATCCAGGGAAGAGCAGGTCTGAGAGGGTCAGGCAGGTGGTGGGGGCCATGGGGCAGCACAGAGCCCAGTGTCCACCCCTCGTCGCTGGGGCCTCTGCTCAGCCTGCTGGAAGGAGCAGGGCCCTGGGATCCCGGCTCCTGAGGGCTGGGCAGACCCCAGACTCTGCAAAGACACCTCTTCTCCCCACTCTGAGGGGAACATGGGGCCTGCTTGTGAGATTACAAAGCCCACATCCCGAAATTTCATTAAGCCTGGAATGCAGCTGCATTCTGGGGGGGGGGGGGAGGGTGTGGGGGCACACAGATTGGATGGTAGGGCTGAGCCCTCCCCCACAGGATGTCCCCTGGGTGTGGGGCATGGACAGCGACACCCCTACCACCGAGCAGGGGCTCTGTGAGATCTCTTGCTCTCAGACTCAGGGACAGAGCTCCTTGGCCCGAAGGAGGAGCCCCCACTGGCGTTTCTGGCCCTGCCCAGGCCCCAGAGGCTGCACTAGTAGATGGGAGTAACCACGCCCTCTCTCCTACGTGAATTTTCTTTACACTGTGGGGATGCGCACTGTCTTAGGGACCAGGGTCCTCACTGTGCCGAAGGCGTCTGAAAGCAGACTGGGGTCGTTGTGACTGACTGAGCTGCACGTTCGGCCTCCCCCCCAGAGCTCTGAGTCTTAGACTTGGAAGAGACACTAAGATTGTTTTTTAAAAAAGACTTAATTTTTTCAGAGCAGTTTTAGGTTCACAGCAAAATTGAGTGGCAGGTAGAGAGATTTCCCATATACTCCCTGCTCCCACATATGCACAGCCTCCCCTGTTATGACAGCCACCAGACAGGACGTTGGTTATGATCAGTGAACCTGCACTGACGCATCATAATCACCAGAGCCCATGTTTACATCAGGGTCCACTCTCGGTGGTGGACATTGTATGCTTTAAACAAATGTATGATGCCACGTATCCATCAATACAGGATCACACAGAGTATTCTCTCTGCCCTAAAACTCCTCAGTGCTCCACCCGTTCATCCCTCCCTCCCCCCATCCCCAGCAACCACTAATATTTTTTCTGTCTCCATAGTTTTGCCTTTTCCAGAACGTCGTCTAGTTGGATTCATACAGTGCAGCCTTTTCAGATTGGCTCTTTCACTTAGTAACGCGCATTCAAGGTCCTCCACGTCTTTTTATGACTCGCTAGCTCATGTCCTTTTAGTGTCGAGTAACACCCCACTGTCTGGAGGGACCACGGTTTATTTATCCATTGCCCACTGAAGGGCATCCTGTGTAAAGAATTTCTGATCCAGCATCTGCCCCCTGCCAGTAGGACCATCAGGCAGAGCCAGGAGGTGGCCTGGTCGAGGTGGAGGGCTGGGTTCCCTGGCAGTTTGTTCGGGCGTGACACAAGAGGGTGGCTTTTCCTGTCTCCCGGGTCAGGGCTCCGGTTATCTTTCAGTCACGGGAAACAGCTGGAAGCTGCAGGAAAGGGGCGGGGGAGGGGAGGACCCCGGGGGGGGCTGATGGGAGGGAAGGAGGGGTCACGGGGCCCCACAGGGGTGGCCGGCCGGGAGCCCCAGGCTCCACATTTTGAACGGGGGGCTTGGAACCTGGGGACCCTCAGGAGGGCTGGTGCTCGAGCACTGACGTCGGGGACCCCTTCGAGCCGTGTGACATGACCTCTGTCACCTCCTTCGAGTCCTTCGAAGAGCAGACCCCTATGCTAGTGAGCTCAGGCTGCCATGACAAACACCTCAGGGGCGGCTCAGAGGACGGAAATACTGTCTCGGGGTCCTGAAGGCTGGGGGTCCCAGGTCAGGTGTCGGGAGGGTTGCCTTCTCCTGAGGCCTCTCTCCTCAGCCTGTGCACAGCCATCTTCTCCCTGTGTCCCCACGTGGTCGTGCCTCTGTGTGTGTCTGTGTCCCAAACTCCTCTCCCTATAGGGACACCAGTTATATGGGATTAGAGCCCACTCTAGTGGCCTCCTTTTACCTTCATCAGCTCTGTAAAGGCCCCGTCTCCAAATTCAGACACATTCTGAGGTGCTGGGGGTGGGGCTCCAACATTGTGAATTTGGGGGACACAGTTCAGCCCACAACAGGAGTCACGCCCGATCCTGTTGAGAATGGGGAGACACAGAACCTCCCTCCCATCTCACTCGCCTGTCGGGAGGGCCCCCCACTCGGGGCAGGGACTGGGTGGCCCACCATGCCTGGTGACCCAGGAGGCACCTCCGGAGGCGGAGGCTGCCAGGCCGAGAGGCGGGCCCTGTCCCTCGCCCCCTCCCCCAACTGCAGGAAGCCTCCCCAGGCATCCCCGTCAGAGCCAGGACTAGCTGGTCGCTGGCCCTGCCCTCTGTCTACACATAGGAATGCTGCCTGCGGAGCCCAGGGCCGATGTGTCAGGCTGTTCTGGGGAGGGGACTGCAAGGTGGCAGCTGGCACTGGGGATGGTCCTGGACCCAGAAAAGGGTGAGGAATAACCCTGCTGGTGGCCTCGTTTATATGCTCTCACCGTCAGGCTCGGCCACAGCTCCTACGACCCCTGCGGTGGCTGCTCCTGGCCCTTCCTGGTGACAGTTTCCTCCTCGGTGTATATGCAGTTTCCTCCTGTGGGTCATCTCGTGCCAGCCCCGAGCCCTGACAGTAACAGAGGGAGGCCCTCTGGGCTTCATGTTCCTTTCGAGGATAACCGTTTTATTTTTCCAGCTTCCTGAGGAAATACGTGGTTGTAATATTCCAAAAACACAGAAACGTATATTTAGAAGAAACGTCTCCTGGGATCCCCTGTGCAGCGTAGCCAGGTTAACATGGGTTGTTGACCTGAAGTTGGTGGATTTGGGTCCAGATTTACAGGCATTCTATTTTTTTTTGTTTGTTTGTTTTTTGTGGGGAAGACCAGCCCTGAGCTAACATCCGTCGCCAATCCTCCCCTTTTTGCTGAGGAAGACTGGCCCTGGGCTAACATCTGTGCCCATCTTCCTCCACTTTATATGGGACGCCGCCACGGCATGGCTGACAGGCAGTGCGTCGGTGGGCGCCCGGGATCCGAACTTGGGAACCCCGGGCTGCCAAGCGCGGACTAAACTGCTGCGCCACCGGGCGGCCCCTACAGGCATTCTATTTTTAAAGAACTTAGTTCAGCTCTGGGAGAGGGGCTCTGGGTTGGGGGTCGGGACGTGTGGACGGGAATTATGAACCTGCCTTCCTGAAAGTTCTGCGCAGTAGTGTGTCAGTTTCAATGTCTAACACGCCTCCACCTTGCAGAACTGTCCTGTGCAGCCAGCGTATCTGACACCAGGACATTGATGACCCGCTCTCTTGGACTGCCAACCCAAGACAGCAGCCACCAGCTGCTCTGGTCAGACGTGGCTTCTGTCGTATGTCAGCCCGCTCTCAGCCACGCTCAGTTGCTAAATGGTGACACAGGGGTAGTGGGGATGCCCTGGTGAAGGCCCTGTGTCTCTTTCTAGACAACGAGTACGTGTTTATGGATTTGGAGCAGAAGCTCAGCAAATACTTCTCAAAGGACTGGAAGAGAGAAATGCATAAAGTAAGTTAAACTACAGGTGGGGGGCAGGGTGGAGGCTGCCACAGGAGGGCCCCCCACTGGACCCCACAGAACAGATGTTCCGTGTCTGGGATGGACGCTGAGGCCAGGATGCACCATGCTGTGTGGTGGTCCCTGCTGTCTGGGCAGATGGGCTGTCCTGATGACAGCTGCCCACTGACAGTAGCCTGCTGCCCCGTGGTGTCCTAGGCTGCCTCTCGTGGAGTCGGCCACGGGGTGCAGGGGAGCCAGCCCGGCATCGGTCTAGGCTAATGCTCTTGAATGCTACAGACGACGTTCCACTCGGTTTTCCTTTTAACAAAGTCAGATAGACTCATGCACTGCCCCAGCTACTGAGACCCCAGCATGAGCTGAGAGCTGGCACGAAATGATGTCAGGCGTCTGCCCCTTTGAGAACACCGTCCAGCCGTCCTCCGTCCGCCAAGGGTGGCTCATGTGGCCTTGCTTCTCTCTACACTTCCACCCCACAGGGAAACGGCAGGTCCAGCGCCCCCTTTGTGGCCTTCCTCAGAGTGCAGTACTATGTGGAAAACGGAAGGCTCATAAGGTAATCACTGACTGCTTCTCAAGGGCGTGCCCTGGAATGGTGGAAATTCACCAAGGGGAACTACAAGTCACAGGAGGAGCATGACTCTGCTGTTGCCTTGGGGGTGTGGGGGGCACAGTAATTCTTCTCACCCGAAATATGGGAAGACTGTGTCAGAAAGGTAAGGGTTCTTCACACGCAGGCATCTTCACTCCCTGGGGTGGGGATTTGCACGTGGCAAATGTGGGGAGGGTTTAAAGATTTCTCCTTCACGTTGGAGCTCTCCTGCATACAGTGTTCTTGCTCTTGGCTGCACAGCTGCTGGTGCCTGGGCCTGGGTGGGAAAGGTTCCCAGGCACACCTAGCAGGCTTCCTTCTGAGTTATGGGAGCTGCTATCTTAAGAGATCCACCCTAGAACTTGTAGGGTCACTCAGAGCTTCCCTGGGACCTTCCCGGAACCTGAGTTACCCCCAGACCAGGGGCAGGTGAGCAGGCCCTGTGTCCCCAGGAATTCCCTGAGGAGGTGCAGGTGGGCCAGCAGCCTCAACAAGCCTTCTCAGGTGAAGAGATGGGGAGGAAGGAGTGTGTGGTTGTGTGAAAGGTTCTGGAGAAGTCATGGAGGCAGAACTGGAGGTGTGGGGTGATGGAGGGTAATTGCCCTGTGCTATGGGGCCAACCGTGGTCAGCAGTGTTAGAAGATCTTGCACTTGCCCTTCCCAGGGCCAAGTCTCCCTGTGTCTGTCAGGAACTTAGCAGAAAAAAGGACTCATCTGTTGGGAGTGAGCGTCTGTATACTGGCTCTGCCGGGGTACCAGCAGGTTCAGATAGCCCTGCTCGTGGGCGCTGCCCCAGAGGGCCGTGTGGCTGTGGTATGACAAGACAAGGACGTGAATACCTGGATCCCAGGGAGGGCCTGGGGCTGGGAACAGCGGGAAGGCCACGGGCGGTGGCAGGACATCGGGGGGCCCGGAGCAGTGAGGGTCCTGGACGCAGACTCACCAAGAGCACTGCTGCCCCCAGTGACAAGAGGGCCAGGCACCTGTACTACTGCCACCTGAAGGAGCGGGTGCTGAAGTCCGAGTGCGCCCACCGGGAGGAGGCCTACTTCCTGCTGGCCGCCTACGGGCTGCAGGCCGACCTGGGCAACCACCGGGAGCCGGCCCACGTGGGGAGGTACTTCGAGCCGCACGCCTACTTCCCGCAGTGGGTAAGGCCACCGTGGCTCTGCCGCTCACCCGCCCAGAGAGAAGCTCCTCTCCCTCCCGGCCGTGGGGCAGAGTCCACGGGAGCAGAGGGCAGGAGCAAGGGGAGGCAGAGGCCCCACGGGCGTGTGGCTCCTTCCCCAGATCATCACCAGGAGGGGCAGCGCCTACATCCTCAGGCACGCGCCCGCCATGCACCGCGAGCAGCGGGGCCTGAGCCCCAAGGAGGCTGTGCTGCGCTTCATCAGGGAGGCCTGCCGGCTCGAGGACGTGCCCGTCCACTTCTTCAGGCTGTACAAGGTCAGACTGGGTGGCCACCAGGGGAGACGAGAGTTCACGTGCACCCCAGATGAGCGGAGCCCACAGGGCAGCCAGGACCCTGACCCCAGGACAGGAGGGATGGCGCCCCCATGGCTGACCTGTGACCAGACCCTGACCCCAGCACAGGATGGACAGTGACCCCATGGTTGACCTGTGACCAAGACACTGACCCAGGACAGGGATGAACAGTGTCCCCACGGCTGACCTGTGACCCGACACTGACCCCAGGACAAGATGAACAGTGTCCCCACGGCTGACCTGTGACCCGACACTGACCCCAGGACAAGATGAACAGTGTCCCCGTGGCTGACCTGTGACCAGACACTGACCCCAGGACAGGATGAACAGTGCCCCATGACTGACCTGTGACCAGGACACTGACCCCAGGACAGGAGGGACAGTGTCCCCACGGCTGACCTGTGACCAGACACTGACCCCAGGACAAGATGAACAGTGTCCCCGTGGCTGACCTGTGACCAGACACTGACCCCAGGACAGGATGAACAGTGCCCCATGACTGACCTGTGACCAGGACACTGACCCCAGGACAGGAGGGACAGTGTCCCCACAGCTGACCTGTGACCAGAGGTGACTCCAGGACAGGAGGGACAGGCAACTTGACATGGCTGATGTAGTGTGTGGAAGTGGCGTCCACGTGGTGGTTTTGTCGTGGATGTAGCACTGCTGTGGTTCTCCAGTATAGATGGATAAATTCAACTTGTGGGGTGTGTCGGGGAACCAACCCTGCTGGCTTTCCTGTGGTCACTGCCGTCCTGGTTAATGTTGGAACAGCCCAGGCTGTCTGTGAGGACAGGTCCTGGTGGTCTTCCTGTGAGGGCCACACGCAGCATGGCCTTGTTCTTGGGGAAGGCCCTACACGGAAGGGAGTTGGGATGATGGCTGCCGGGGTCTGAGGAGCTCAGGGGTCTGGCAACGGACAGTCTGAGCAGGAGCACGAGCAGGGAGGGAGGTAACAGGCCTCCAGCCTCAGGAAGGGGAATGGGAGGGCCAGGGGAGCCGGGCCTCAGTCCGGGTCAGGGAGGACCTCAGGCGCCCCTGGCCGGCCTGACTGCACCCTGCTCTCGGTGAAGAGGCCCACCCGCCCCAGGCACAGGGCTCTTGACCCCTCTGACGCCAGTGTTGTTCCAGGATAAGAAGGAAGAACGAGCTACGACTGTCCTGGGGCTGACCCTGAAAGGAATGCATGTCTATCAGGTGACTGGTGCCGGCCCCGCGTCCTCCCTCCTTCTCCCCTCCCACCCAGGGCTGGCCCCGCCTCCTCCCTCCTTCTCCCCTCCCACCCAGGGCTGGCCCCGCCTCCTCCCCTTCTCCCCTCCCACCCAGGGCTGGCCCCGCCTCCTCCCCTTCTCCCCTCCCATCCAGGGCTGGCCTTGCTGCCTTCCTCCGCTGGCCCTGTGGACACGGTCCTGCTGTCTTGCAGGAGGTGAACCACACTCCGCAGCTGCTCTATGACTTCCCCTGGTCGCACGTTGGGAAGCTGGCATTTCTGGTGCGTGTCTGATGGGGTCGAGGTGGTGTTGGGGGAGCCCGGTGGATGCTTGTCTTTCAGGGCTTTTACTGGGCCCTCCTCCTCCATGAGGCGCAGGCACAGCCGAGACCCTGCGCCGGGGGTTGTCCCGGGCCTGGCACTTGGCAGTGACCTTTTGGCTCCCGTGTGGAAAAACTAACGGGAAATGAGGAGCAGTCACAGAAATGAACCACTGTGGCCACGGCTGCCAGATGTCCCGGTCCCGGAGTCCCGGCCCCACGTGGTCACCCCTGGGCCAGGCCTGGCAGGCAGGGTGGAGAGGAGGGCAGTGAGGGTCCTGGACGCAGACTCACCGCCAGACCTTTCTGTGGACAGCGGAACTGAGGCCTGGCATCCCGTCCTGCATCGCGTGCACCCCAACGCGGCCGTCGGCCCAGGGGAGGTGTCCAGCCCTCTCATAACCGAGTGCAGAGTGGTGTGCACCCAGCCTTACAGGAACCCTGTAAACCTACCTGCACGTGGAAATTAGATTTGCAAAACGGAAACAATGGCAGCTTCCCAGTTTGCAGTTATGACTGATAGTTAACACTCTCTCCTGCTGTCCTAGGACTTGCTTGTAAAATTGCATCTTGTCTCTTCTCCATTCAGGGGAAAAAGTTCGAGATCCGGCTGGACGGCCTGCCCTCGGCCCGGAAGCTGGTGTACTACACGGGCTGTGCCTCGCGCTCCCGCCACCTGCTCCAGCTGCTCAGCACCAGCCACCAGCTGCACCTCACCCTGCAGCCTGTCCTGCGGCGGCTGCAGCAGCTGGAGGAGGCCGAAGGTGGGCACTGTCCGCCCGACGCGGGTGGGCAGTGCGAGGGCTGCAGTAACCCTGGGCGGTTCCTGGAAGTCCTGGCTGTGCATGCACGAGTGTGTGTGTGTATGCCTGTGTGTGCCTGTGTGCATGCCTCTGTGTGTGTGTGCACGCCCATGTGCGTGTGCCCATGTGTGTGCATGTGCCTGTACAGTGAGTGCATGTGTGCGCCTTTTGCATGTGTGTGCATCTGTGTGTCTGCATCTGTGTGCATGTGTGCGCCTGTGTGTGTGCCTCTGTGCATGTGCGTGCCTGTGTGCACGTGTGCATACCTGCTTGTGGAGGGGCCGCTTAGGGGTCCCTCAAATGGAGAGTGACGTGAGAGCCTGGGGGAATTATGACCAGGGCATGTCTTAGGAGTTCACTGGCTCGGGGGACAGATTCCACCTGGGTGGCCTGGGCTGTAACTGTGAACACGCAGGGCCCTGATCTCTGGGTGACACTTTCCTCCCCTCATGCTGCATCTTCTGGGGCTCGGAGCCTGCTCAGGGCACGGGCGGTTGGCAGGACCCCAGGGCCACCACTGGCCATTTGGGGTTCCAGGAGCACAGCGGTTCCCTTGACAGTGGACATGATGAGCGGACATGGTGACCGTAGGGCTCAGCCACCCAGGGCCACCAGGGCGGCCTTCATCCGTGTCCGACGCCTGCTCTCACCTTTGCTCCCCCCACCCCGTGCAGAGAAGAAGGGCTACCGGGAGTCCTACATCAGTGACACGCTGGAGCTGGACGTGGACCCAGCCGGTGGGGGATCCCCCGGTTCCCCTGACAGTGGGGACAGAGGGGACAGCGGGCGGTGTCCCCCCCACCGCCTCTCACTCCTCTCGGCCGACAGCCATGGCAGCTCCCACACGTCGGGCATGGAGGCTGACCCGCGGCCCGTGGAGCCTGGGGAGATGTTGGTGGACGAGCCCTTGGTGGCCGAGGCGTTCCTCAGGGAGGGGCCATCCTGCAGTGCCAGGGCCAGCCACAGCAGCAGCAGCACAGACAGTGGCGGGCCTAGGGGGGATGCCCAGGACCAGAGGGATGGTGAGTGTGCAGCCCAGCCAGCCCCTGGCTCAGCCATCGCTGTGGGTGCCGAGGTAACAGGGTCCTCCCCTGAGAGAGGCCAGGTGTCTGTGACCGTGATTCCTGGGGACCTGGTCACACCAGGGCCCCCACCACTGCAGGGCAGCTTGGAAGCCTGGGGTCAGAGGCAGCAGGACGGGGTTCTCCCTGTGGGTGGTGGGATGAGATCCTTCAGCCTTCTCTGCAGCTGGTCACAGGAGGCCCCTGGATTCACAGGGAGCCTGGCCTGACCTGCATCCCATTTATGGTCCAGCCACCAGACAGCATTTCAGCCAGGTTTTTCTCTTGTCACTCTCGGGTTCAGTAGAAGTCACAGGACAAGAGACTGCTGATCACAGTCAGCCACTCCCAGGAGTCCTGGGACTGTCAGCTGAGCGTGAGCTCCTTGCCCTCGGGGATGTTTCCATGGTCGGGCCTGATGTGTGGGGCCCTGAAGTGGCTCCCTTGTCACCCCAGGAAGATTACATTGGCTCTACTGCTCCCTGAGCATCTGCAGCACCCTTGACAGTGGACATGATGAGCGAACATGGTGGCCTTAGGGCCCAGCCACCCAGGGCCACCAGGGTGACCCAGGGCCACCCAGGATCACACAGGGTCACCTGAAGTTATTCAGGGTTACACAGGGCCACCCAGGATCACTCAGGGCCACCTGGGGCCACCCAGGATCACACAGGGTCATTCAGGATCACCCAGGGCTACCCAGGATCAGACGGTTTGGGTCACTGATCTGCTGCATCCACTTTTACATTCTGAGTGTCTGGTCCACTGGTAGAGGATGGATTGGCCTTCACTCGGAGTTTTTGTCTGAGTGTGGGGTCTACACTCCAGTGTGAACATAACAGTAATATCATATCTGCCTGCTCTGAGCCCGTATGGATTAGATAGCAGAGCATTTGGTCAATCAAAGCAGCCATGTGTGGAAGGACAGGGCAGTGGAAGGACAGGGCAGTTTGAGCCCGTGGGCAGCGGAGGGCCCTGCAGGGAGGTGGCCTGGGCTGGGCTCTTGCTTCCACGGGTGGGGACCACCAGAGCGAGGAGGAGCCCAGGTGGCACACAGTGTGCCCCACAGAAACCACCGTCAAAGGGGACTCAGACCCCTCACGTGCGGAACATGCTGATGGTGTCTGTGATCACAGCTGTCCTTCTGCCTGCCACCGCCCTCGGGTGGGAGGCCCAGGTCACTGCCGAAGTCACAGCCCACCTCTCTGCGGCTCTGACAGCCCCGGGAGGAGGGGATGCAGGGGCCACAGAGGCTCCGGGTCCCATCTCAGAGTGAGGGTCCCCAGGGGAGAAGCCACAGTGAGGGGTGGGCTGCCATTGGAGGGGCTCAGGAGGTTGTCCTCCACCCTGCTCACACCCCTCCCTCCTCGCAGCCTCTCAGCGGGAGCCCCCGTCCGCGGTGCGAGTTACACTGCTCAGCATGAGGGACCGGAGCACCAAGGCCCTGCACCAGGTGCGACCCCCACCACACCCACTGTGGGCCGGGCAGCCCCAGGCCCGGTCCCTACTCCCTGTTTTCCTGGCCCGTCAGGGACCCATGTCCCACCTAGGCCACCTGAGGGTCCCTGGGCAGAGAGCCCTGGAACCATAGCTGGGCAGAGGGGGTACAGGGGTTTTCAGAGAACAAAGTGGGTTGGGGGCTGCTGCTTTGTGGCCTCAGTGCCTGAGTGAGCCGGCTGTGTATGTGGCTCCTTCCTGGTTGTCCACTCACTGTGTGGCTGTGTCCCCCTCCGCCCTCCACCATCCAGGGCGGTGGGCACCCATGTGGGGCTCCGGGAGGCTGCTCAGGACCCCCTAGGAGTAGGGGGAGGGGCCACAGCCAGTGGTTCTGGGGTGCCCGGGTAGGGGACCGGGTGGGCTGAACATTCCTGGACTGGCTGGAGCTGACCTGAGGGTGGAGCCCCTGGAAAGAGAGAGAATATTAGGGTGTGATCTGACTCAAAGAGAGTGACAGAGCTAGACACCGGGGAGGGAGAGAGGAGCCTGGGTGGGGGCTCTGGGCCCAGAGCATCTGTCCGGGGGGGCCCCACGTGGCGCCCTTTGCCTGCCCTGCACAAGGGCTGAGCTCCCTGTGGGATGCAGGTGGTCCTCAGATCCCAGGGCCGTGTGGCCCAGAAGCCCAAAGAGTTCAGTTCAGTGTGGTGGGCGCTCAGCTAGACCTCAACCAGGACGGTCAATGGCCCCCTCAGAGCCCGTGGCTCTGGACAAGTTTCATCACATGGAAAATGGGGGTGTGGGGGCTGTTTCTGATTTCCGAGGACGCTTGCAGATCTTATTCACGAAATCTATCAAATAGCAATAATCCGGATGAGTTCAAAAGAAAAAAACGACCCAGGGCCGTGTGGCCCCAGTTCCGTGGGAACAGGGGCTGGGCTCTGCCATGGGGGCTGGACCTCCCCAAATGGGTTGAGCACCCTCCCTCCCTTGGAAGTCGCCTCTGGGAGGGGACAGGAACGGGAGGGCCCCCCCACCCCCACCCCGAGCATGGGTTGGACGGACGGACGGAGTGGAGGGTCCGCTCAGCCGCGTTATGGCGGGAACGAGGCGACGGACTAAGGACAGGGGTCAGGGAGCCTCTGGGAGAGGCAGCTCGGGGGGCGGCCTGGAGGACCGCGAGGAGGCCTGTGGTCATCCCCAGCAGGGACAGGACGTGCCAGGGCCGCAGGCCGGTGCACGGGGCGGGAGGTCAGGGTCAAAGGCGCGGCCTGGACGGAATCCGAGGGGCCGGCCTACACCCGCCGGAGAGGGGAGCAAGGCGGCCGCAGACGCGCCAGGTCTCTCCCGCAGGTCCCGGAGGCGGAGGCCCGCGCCCCGCGCCCCGCGCCCGCCCCGCGCAGCCGCGCCTTGGGGCCCGCGGCTACCCGAGGATGGAAGTCCACGAACTGCCTCACTCTGCACCTGCTCGGGGACGACCAGCTCCCGCAGGAGTTCGTGGTGTAGGCGCCTCGCCGCGCGGGACTCGGTCCACACTGCATGGCTCTGCCCACACCGCACGGCTCCGCCCACGCGGGGCTCCGTCCACACGGCACGGCTTCTCTACACTGCACGGCTCCATCCACGCAGAACGGCGCTGTCCATCCGTCCACGCGGTGCGGCCCCATCCGCACGCACCTCGCCGGCCTCGTACGTCAGGAAAGCCTCGTGCCCTCATCCCTTTCTGCCCTGGAGGCTCCCCACCCACCGCCTGGTGACCAAGCCTTCAGGCACCGCCCCTCAACCCTGGCCGCTTCCTCCTGCGTCTTCCCTGTCAGAGGTGTGGAGCTGCTCTGACATCAGGCCTGGAGGTGACCAGTAGGTCTCACTTCTCGCCAACCGTGGCAGGTCCATGCTCCTTCCATCCCGTCTCCAGGAGGCGGAAGCCAAGCTCGGGCAGTGCAGTCTCCATTGAGTAGGGGTGCTGGCCCCTGGGGCAGCCCTTCACCCATTCTAATCTGGGAGGAAAGGTTGTCTTGGCTGCGCCCCGGATATTGGCGAGACTCCTGTGGGTTCCCTCTGCCAACAAGTTCTTGCTGGATGGTCAGACCAAGTGCACAAGCCTTTCAGGAGTCCTTGAACTCAAGGTCATGGTCATTGTCATTGCGCTGGCCACAGGCTCCCCTTGGGCTACCTTCTCTGCAATCCCTGCTGGTCACAGTCTTGCCGGACAGAGGCCTTTCTGTGAGGTGTGGCCCAGCTCTGTCACTCCAGATCTGGGCAGTGGATCCCACCCTGTCCACCATGCACAGGAGTGCCAACACCACAGGAGGCACCAGGCCCGGAACCGCACAGGCGCATGGATAGCTGGTCCCCGTGGAGTTCATAAAATCCCACAGCAGGAAGCTGGAGGGGCTGTTAGGCTAACCAGCGAAGCCTCCATCTGTGTTCTGAATACACCTTGCTCTCTGCCAGAAGGAGGCCCACCAAGACAGGACGGAGACCTGCAGAGAGTCTCAGTGTCTTCCTTCTTTCTCGTCACAAGTCAGGCTTTGAAACAAGGCGAGAATGCCTGTCCTCTTCCCCCTCCTCCCCCAAATATCCATCCAGTCCGAAGGGCTGTGACCTTCAGCAGCAGGGGCGTCCAGGGCTCCCAGCCGGGGTCAGCGCTGGTCACCCTTGGGGGTCATTGCCACTGGGCCCCCACCTGGTGTCAGAGGATTGGATGGGAGGTCGGGGCACAGATGGTGCTAGACCCTCCCCGATCCCACCCCTCCATGCAGCTCATTCCTCTCCCCTCCCGTCTGGGTGGGAGATGTTCTTCCTCACTTTCACCACATCTCTGGTTGGCGCCTCCACAACCGCCTTCATGGTGGGGTGGAGCTTTATAGTTTATGCCAAGAGCGATTCCTGGAAAAGTGTGCTTTGAGGGACTGTTGACCTTCACTCGAGGCCCTACGTTCAGTGCGTTAAAAGCAGGCTGTGCATGACAGCAGGCACTGGCCCCAGCCCCAGGGTCCTACTTGGGATTGGACCTGCACGGGTCAAGAGCACCATAACAGTGTCTGCAGGCCTGGAGGGTTGGCCGTAGTTAACGGCTGCGCTGCACTTGCCCTTCAGAGTCAGGCACCTTCCCCAGGGCTGTGGTAGCTCCTCTCCCCCCTCCAGGGCCCTGCCTGCAGGTGGCCTTCCTCGAAGCACAGCAGGGAGTTGCTGGTGCTGAGTCCAGCAGGTGGAGAGAGCCAGCGTTAGCAGGCTGGCATCTGTGTCCCCAGGTGGAAGGCGGGGCCGGTGCTGCACTTACCTGCCTCCTATCCCCAGGTGGGCCCTGCGTTCCTTCCAGAGGCTCCTGGAGGGGCCACTCTGGAGCAGGTGGAACTCAATGGGTGAGAGCAGCCTCCCAGCCTGAAGCTTGTGACGGTCACCAGGGTGTGGTATGGCCTCATTTACCTGTGGATCCCTCGGCCCTCTCCCCTTGCAGGGGATCTGCACGCACACACCTGCTGTCCTCTTTATCGGGGCGGACTGACCTGTAGTTTGCTGTCACACAGTCCCAAGCGCGTCATCATCCTCACTGTTCTGCTCGTGCTATGAAGCCTCACAGGGCCCCGCAGGGCTGTGTCCATCTCATACTCACTTTGGAGATGGAGGGCAGAGCTTCAGCCCGGGAGGTGGGCCGGGGAGGGGGGTGTGTGCAGCAAGGTTGATGCTGCCCAGGGCTGGGACTCTTCATCCTTTCTGTGAAAGGAAGTCTCGTGTGTACGTACCGGGAACATGTAATAAAGAACCCAATCACGCTGTTTGCACCTGGGCCAGCCTCCCGTTTGCACCTGGGCCAGGCTGCTCTGGGCAGGCCGGGAGGCTGGGCTCGAGGAATGTACACTGCCCACTGAGGGCTTCACTCTGTGAACAACCACCCTGTTCTAGCACTCATGGTCAGAGGAACATGGAGCACGACCAGCACACGCCCCGTGAAGCAAATATATATCTAATTCATTTCTTAAAAAAGCGTGGCAAGAAACCCACCTTCATCCGTGTTCTGGAGTTGCTAAAGGACAGCGCTGCCACGGGGGACAGGCCAGGCAGAGGTGGCCAGGAGTTGAGATGGCCTCATCTGCCCAGTCTCCCCCTCATTAAACAGATGTCACTGAGGCAGGTCCTGCGCCGGCACCAGGCAGATGCCAGGTGGGGACAGTGCCCCCGATGTGGTGCACGGTAAGGGCCGGGTCAGCGGTGGTGTTGCAGGCTTCCTGGGCTGCCTGTTAGTGCCCTGTGCAGGAGGTACCCATGTGCCCAGCTGGGCTGCCCCAGGCCAAGGGCCACCGAGGTCACCGAGCCTGGGGGCCACAAGAGCAAGAAGGTGAGGGAGGGGCAGCTAAGCGTGCGGTCAGGGCCCTGAGGATGGAGGAAGAGCATCCAGAGCTGTGGGGACCCGAGCCCCGCTTCCACAGGTCCCCACAGGAAACAAAGGGCTGGGTCTGCCCTCATCTACGTCTGCGGCTCTCTTTCCGCTGAAAAAAACTTTGGGCACAAGAGCCCAGCCCTACAGACCACTTTGCTGTTGCACAGAGAAGACGTCAGTCGGGAGGTGAGCACTGGGGTGGGGCAGGAGTGAGCTGGTGGGGCCAGGAGCCCACACACACGTGCACGTGCACACACACAGGCGAGAACACACACACAGACATGGGTGACGCGGTGAGTTGACACGGAGCAGTGTGGGGAGGCCTTCACCGGATATCCACTTGGAGCATGGCCTCGCCCGTCCTCAGCTGCCACCAGAGGGTGCTGGCGGCACACTGTGGCTCCTGGGCATGCCAGGAGGGGCCTGGACGTGCAGGAGCATGACCATGGGATTGGACATGTCGGGGGACAGGCCTGGCTGTGGGACTGGACATGCGGGGTTTCTGACCAGCCTCTCTCAGAGGAGGTGGGAAGCCTCCCATCCAAGCTGCCCTCTCCCGGTCACCCCTGATCCCCAATCCCCAACTTGAGGGTGGCCAGCCCTGAGGTCCAAGGGAGGCCAGGACCAGGGCCTGTGTCCTTGGCAGATGTGAGGCAGCAGGGACCGCTGGCTGACCCTGAGAAACCCTCGGAACCCTGCTGGGGTTTCCTATTTCTGTCCTTCCTCCGGTCCTTGTGGACAGAAATGGAAATAAGCCAAGTGTCCCTTAGCCACAGGGTAATCTCTGTTTGTTAGGTTAAGCGCGGAGGACAATTAGAGGCAGAGAAGGGGCCAGCTGTGGCCTCTGACCCCCCGCCCACGGCGCCTCCCTCCCCCTTCCACCCACGCTGAGGAAGTGACAGCCAAGCTCACAGGGGAGGGGCGGGCGGTTGGGGTGGGCACTCCCAGGAAAGGAAGAAGGCTTCTTTGGAAAGTCAGAAAAACCACCTTTTCCTTTTGTTTAGATTAGGACCAAAGGTCTTTCAGGCAAAACAGGCATTTTCCAGGAAAATGGGTCTTAACTAGCAGGGAACAGTGGTGCGTGAGAAGGCAGGTCAGGGCTGGCAGGGCTGCTGAGTGGACGGACTCACCCACACCCCGAGGCATGGGGGCACCGCTCAGCGAGGGGGGGTAGGGTGTGTCTCCCTCCACACTTGTCAGTCAGGTTCCCCACCAAGGAGTGGGCAGCAGGCTCAGGAAAATGCGGGCCAGACATGACCAGCCTCCCCGGCCTGGCCTGGGCCAGGTTTTGTGGAGCCCGGAGGTCAAGCCAGCGGGTCTAGTCATGAGAACCCCCAGGCCTTGTTTAATGCCTACTCCTGGGCTGACCAGCAGGTCTTGCTGGGACCTGAGAACCTGCATCTTTGACAGTCCCCACCCCGTCCACCCTGGGCGGGGACGCTGGTGCAAGCTGGAGAAGCACCAGCTGCTGTCCCAGCTGCTGGGATGTGGGACATAACAAGTGAACTTGGTGGCAGTTTTATTTGGGGGCCTACCAGGGCAGCCCGGTGCAGGGGGGCCCACTGCCTTCAGGAGGCCCCCAGCACATTAAAGTCACGGGTCCAGGAGTCCAGAGCACGTGTCCAGCCAGCCACCTTCATTCTGTGGTGGTGGTTGAAGAAAGAAGAAAGAAGCCACCTCCTCCTATGCCCTGTGGGCCCCGGATCACCCAGCTCAACCTCCCTCTTGGGAGACAGAATCTGGGGTACTGGACCTCCTTTCTCCAGAAAAGTCTGCTTGCTCCGTGGCTGGGGCACCCGAGAACCGCTGTGTAGGCTTTGGGACTGGGCAGAGGAGATAGCAGGTTGACTGAGGATGGACAGTCCATCCTCCAGCTCCACCCAGGAGACCCGGGGGGCCTGCCTCACCCGCGGGCTCTTACGATGGAGACCACTCCCAAGCCGAGCGGCCAGGGGGTGCCCACGGGGGCCGGTGACTCCGGCCTCTCTGTTCCACCAGGCAGGAGATACTGACCACAAGGCCCATGAAGATTAAGCTTTGGGCCCCATTGGTGTGTTCACACCATCACAGAGTTTTGTAAAATTTGCAAAACTAAGACTTTCTAACCATGAGTGGTTAAGGCCTGCCGTCTCTCGGTCGGCGTCCGCTCCATCACCCTCCTGTGGTCGCGGTGGAGCCGGGAGCCTGTGGGCATGTTGGGATCCTGCCAAGGGGAAGCAGCCTTGGAGATGCACGTAGGCGGGTTTGGTGAGAGAGGTTCACGGGGTCACGGTCAGGTTACTGCCAGCTGGACGGGACAGCAGCGGCTTCCAGGAGGACCCCTGTGGCTGCCAGCTCACCCCATCCTGGGCCAGAGGTCTTAATCCGTCAGGACCACATCCCCCACTGCCAGAGGCATGTGGGGACTGAAGACAGACAAGGCTGGGACCCGCAGGACCGCCTCCCAGCACAGCCCCGGGCTCCTCGTGCTGCAGGAACCAGTGAGCTGCGAGTGAAAGCGCCTGTCAACTGCCAGAATCAGGACGCAGACTCCAGCCCGCTGCCCGGAGGAAGCGGGAGTGTCTTACGGAGCCATGTGACACCTGAACCTGGAGGACCCCGCACAGGGAGCGGTGCGGTCAAGGACAGCCGTGCCCCTTGGACTTCCGTGATTGTTTGTGCTATTGGCAGCTTTCTAAAAGCTGTGATTTGACGGTTTTTTAAATTTGTCTCCAAGTATTTATCTTCCTACTTTAGAATTCATAATCATATTTTTTTCCTGCAAGAGGGTCGGTCCCCTGTCACCATCTAATTATATCAGTTTCAGGCCTCAAAACCCTGGCCCTGCCCTGCCCAGGCCCATCAGGGACTCTGCTAGGACCTCTGGTCATAGGCGGCCGATTTTCCGGGAACGTGTCCCAGCATCCGCTCTGCTCTCACGGGGACCCCGGTGGGCAGGGTCCTCCCAGACGTGAGCCTGCGGCTCCTCTGGCCCACCACGCCTTCTCTGTCCACCCTGCCCGTGGCCCCCGGCACCGTCCAGTCAGTACCCAGCAGTGTCGGCCTTGGTCCTGAGTCTTGCCCTGTGACAGCTGGGCCTCAGGTGGCTTCCCCCTCAGGTCCCTTTGCTGCTGTCACCAAGAAGCACACGTGGCAGCTCAAGGCTGAGGGTTCAGGCCACAGCAGAGTACGGGGTCGGATGCGCACTGCGCATGGACCACAGGAGGGAGCTCACGTGAGCAGGGGGTCAGGAGAGCTCATGAGACCCTTGGACGGCGCACTGACATCCCCACAGTGACACCCGCACTGAGGCCAAGATTCAGTTTCCTCTTCCTCCACAAATGAAGTGTTTTCTGTTTCTGCCAACGACACAGAGTCAGAGACGGAGTTTGCGTTATCGCCACCAACACAGAACACCAGTTCCGAGGCTGGGCCCTTGACCACTGAGGGCTGGGGGCTCAAACGGCCACGACAATGTGCTGACAAAGCCCAGGCCGGCCCCCCAGGGTGCCGGGGGCTGTGCCTGCCCCTGGCCACACATCTGTCCTCGGCTTCTGGCACACTCTCCCTCCTCCTCCGAATGCTCCTGTTACTGGCCTGTCAGGGTCCAGCCGCGCTGCTCCTACCCTCCCACCATGAGGCTCACGATGATTCAGGTCTGAGTGACTCGTCTCCAGGGACAGGCCTAAGGGGGCATCCATGGCACCAGTGTCCCCTGGGGTATTGGTCTCACCCACAGGAGGACGCTGGACTGCAGGGAAGGCAGAGAATGTGGAGGAGGCCTCCGTCACCTGCGCATGGAGGAAGGTGGGCATTGGACGGTCCTCCTGCTCCACTGAAAAGAACCACTAAGGCAGGACCTTCGCCACTTATCAGCCAGGCCCTGTGGGGTCTACCATCCTTTGGGATGACAGCAATACGTCCCTCACAGGCCGGTTACACAGATGCCTTGGGATAATCAGGCAGAGCTTGGCCCAGGGCCCAGTGCTTACGTGCAAAGA
Organism: Tapirus indicus; assembly: GCA_031878705.1. Classification (NCBI taxonomy): domain Eukaryota; kingdom Metazoa; phylum Chordata; class Mammalia; order Perissodactyla; family Tapiridae; genus Tapirus; species Tapirus indicus. The sequence goes on along the minus strand of CM062941.1, from coordinate 29,937,185 downwards.
GCGTTGGCGGGCACCACACGGCCGTCCCGGGGACCCAAGCTGCCTCCTCATGCAGCCCGGGCGTCGCGGGCGGGGCTCCTCTGGCCATGCAGTCCCTCAGGGGTGTGACCTGTCCTCTCTAGCATCCGTGTCCTTCTAGCTCCCTCAGAACAGACGCGGGACCTGACCGCCGTCGGCCCGGGTGCCGCCATCAGTGCGGCTCCTGTGGACAGACTCAGACACTGTGGTCCTGCCGGGTCTTTCGGCATCTTCAGTCTTTCAGTCAATCGTGGGCCAACAGGCTTCAACCACTAAGGAATTTCCGACCTTGGTGAGCAGGTAAGGAACTGTTTTGAGAAGGGGCTTCCCGGGAGCTACCCCACCTGCTTTAGGGCCAACCCTCAGGGGAAATTTGGTTTATCCTGAGACCCTGGAGGGGATCTCGGAACATCGTAGGGGGTCTCAGGCTGTCACCATGAGGGGTCCTCGGATTCTGCAGTGTGCAGGACAGTCCTGCTCCACAAACACTCATCTCGTGTCCACAGGACCCGCTGCCACCCCGTGGGACACACAGGCGAAAACTGCAGGGAGCTGAGCCTGGCGCCTCAGCCGGCTGTCCACGCGCGAGTGTGAACAGAGGGAGCTGAGACTGACGTGTTCGTGACATTACCAGGAGTTCTCGCCATTTCAGAAAATGGTATCTCCACTGGCCACGTTCATGGAGGCTTCTTGCACACAAATGTATTCATTTAGCCCCTATTTTTAAACTGTCCATCATCTTTCTACTGATCAATCTAGCATTTGTCTAATTATCTATATTAAAACCCATGAGCGCAAACTGCTCTCTGCACTTCCAGCCGTCGTGGAAGCCCCTCTCCGACCCATGGGGAGACACAAGCTCCCCTTGTCTTCAGCGCACCAGTTCATTCGCTCACCGCCAAGAGTGTGCCCAGCCTCCGGGCCTCGCTGGCCAAGAGCTGGGTGGAAAACTCAGCCCAGAGAAGAAGCAGGAAGGAACGGGGAAGGCCAGTTAGTAAACAAACGTGGCCTTGGATGCACTGCCCACCACCCACCCCCAGGTGACAGGAGGGGAGGTGCTTTCCCACGCCTCCCTCCTCACACACACGTGCACCGTACTTCTGGTCAGGGCCCCGGCCGCGCACACCCTCCCCAGAGCCACCCGCAGGGTGCGGGTTTGCTTGGTTTGTGCTAATTGCTCGAAATGTGTTTTCCCTCACACTCACGTAAGACCAGCTGAGGTCAGAAAGTATTTTCCTCATATTTAAGCCATTTGTGCTGCAGAAGCCATCAGCTGTGACATCTCTCTGAAGCCTGCTTCTGAGCCTCATTTTCAGAGCTAACACAGATTGCAGATGCAAAATTAAGTGTTATTTGGGTCTGTGATTCCTCTATACATGTGTCCCTCCCGCCACCAGCGCTTGGGCCCCTGTGGGTTCCCAGAGGAGCGCATGGTGGTGGTGGTGGCTGGGATACGGGGAGCAGCCCTGCAGCCTCCCCACACTGAGTGGCCAGCCTCCCCCCTCGCCCTGAGTGTGTGGCCCCCAGGGATACGCGTGGGAGGTAGGGCTCCCTGGCAGGGTGCAGAGGCACGGTCTGGGCACTTGCAGCCATCAAGGAGCAGAGTCTGTCCTTTGGATTTGGATTACCCTGTCCCTACTTAGACTGTGCCAAGCTCCCCTCCTTCCCCGAGGTGCTGGCTGTGCGTCAGGGCGCTGACCCGGGGGTGGGGGGCGGCGGGCTGACCGGGCCCACTTTGAACCCACTCTTGTAGCCATGCACCCAATCTCTGCCAGTCTTTCACTTTTCACTTTATTCTTGGATATTAATCTTTTCATCTCTCAGTGTTGAAAAGAGTCTATTCTGATCTGAACCAAAATGCTAATCTTCCCCCCAGTTCTGAGATTCCTCCTTACCTCATGCGTGGCAGCCCTTGAGAGGGGGCAGCTCTTTCCCACCTGTGCGCCCCTCTGTTATCCGCTGGTCCTCCTCCTCCCCACTGAGCTGGCCGAGCCAAGGGCCCAGGCCTCACTGACCGGGGTTACTGGAAGCTGGGGCTGCATCCTCTGTATGATGGACGACCAGACCAGACCCTGGCCCTCTCTCGGGGATCCCCCACATTTGCAGGTCTTTGGGGGCCCCTCCCCTGCTCCCTCTGCCATGGAGGCACAGACTCTTCCTGCAGAGGCGGAGATGGCCATGTAGCCCCAGGGACGCACTAAGCAATCAATGTCTCCCGAGGACTGTCCTCTCTGGGCACACTCCTGTCCCTCTTGTGGATGGCCCCTCTGCAGCCCAGTGGAGCCTGCGGGCACCTCTCAGAACGGCTGAAAACGAAAGGAAAGCCCGTTGTTACATTAAAGCCGTGGCAGTGAACGAGCACTGCCTCGTGAGCACGTGCAGCGACAGCCCGGCGGAGCTGGAGCGGCCTTCATCTGAGGAGCCCATGTCACCGGGCCGTGTCTGCTGGCCGTCATGGGCCGCCACCCTCAGCTGAGGAGCCCATGTCACCGGGCCGTGTCTGCTGGCCGTCACAGTGTCACAGTCAGTCATAACTACGGGGTTTGTTTCCCATATCTGCGGCTGCTGGATTCCAGTGGAAGGTCCGCGGAAGGAAGATGCACTGCTTCCCTCATCTGAGCTGCCAGAATCTGAAATTCTGCCCACAGAGCCCAAGGCTTAGAGGCTGCAGTCCCACCACGTGTCACTCACACTGCCCAGCTCTGGGAAGTCTGCTTGGGCACCAAGTGGCCAAGACAAGGGGTTGCTACGAGGAGGAAAAATAATACAGAGGCATCTGCTCTTTGGGGTGTGTTTGCACGCACTCGACACCTCCGGGCAGCCTCTTTACAGACAAGGAACAGGGCTGTGGGGTAAGTAATTTGCCCGGGGACACAGAGCCACCATGAGAGCCCACATCTGTGTGGATCCAGAACCTGCACTCGGATCCTGGACTTCCGTCTGGTCTGAGCCACGTAAGAGAACGGGCAGAGCTGGCTCCTACAGCCCCACCCTCCGCTGCAGATGATGCAGCTCCTTCTGTTCCTCCCTGAGGGCCCGTCCTGCCCCCAGGTCCTCCATCCTCAAGGAGGCTCCTCCTCTGGTAGGCCTGCCTCGTCCTGGGCGCCTCCGGCTGCTTTGACAATCTGTCCCGACTTGGCCTGGGCTCCTGTCAATGTTCATCCTGTTCCCTTGGAAAAAACCAGCTTTGTGAAGTCCAAAGTAAATGGGTTTATTTTTAGGGCACATGCATCATAAAGTGATGACAGGAAGCACATTTTAAGTGAGAGGAAAGCCCATGGACACGTCCAGCCGTCCACCCTCCTTCACCTGGGCTTTCTGGGGGCCGGACGGCCTCCTCTAGCCAGGCCCCGCTGGACTTGCTGCGCCCGGGCCCCAAACCCCAGGCTCTGCAGCGTCTCTGCGACGTGCTTCTGGCATGGGGACACGCAAAGAATCACCAGTAACTTTGCATCGCCTCCTGTAAAAAAAAGAAGTACAACATGCAGTTGGAAAAATAAACAGCATTTCAAATACTGCCAAGTCACTGCCATGTGGGAGACATGGGACTGTGCGGAGCACCAGGGGCGGGCTGCCCGGCTGCCAGGGTACCCCCCAGGGAAGCGCCACAGCTTCCCTCTGCAGCCCTGGGCGGTTAGGAGATGAGGTGCCTGGTGAGGGTGAGGAGGAGGGAGAGCCTGACATGGGGTGACCTGGGGTACCTGGGCTCCCTCAGCCGGGCAGGACCCAGGAGGGAGCCCCAGGGCTTCTCCCCCAGGGAACCGGCCTTTTCCTTGGATTTTAAGGCCCAACAGTGAGGCCATGCAGTCAGGAAGGGAAACTAAAGGGGAAGAGGAGCGGAAGACGGGAGCCGGGGGAGGAGGAGAAAGGAGTGGCGCGGCCCTGAGAGGGAGCGCTCCTGCCACGCCCGGGCTGTCCACCCGCCAGGGGCCCTCCCTCCACCAGCTCCTGGTGGGGTGAGCGGGACCTGGGCTGAGAGACCCTGCGGATCAGGGCATCAGGGGACCTCTGAGAGGCAGAAGTCATACCATGTGAAAGTGGGAGCAGCCCCTCTCATCCTGTGGGGGAAATCAGTTTGCAGAGAGAGAGACCCCACCCCGAGACGAGAGACAGAGAGAGCCCAGAACATTCTACCTTGGTTATCCCCAGGATGAGCTGCAGCTCTGAGCAGAGCACACTGCCCCTCCCCTCTACTTCCACCCCCTCCCTGTTGTTTCTACCCCCTCCCCCATGTTTTCCCCGTGGAAGGAGCTCACCAGGCATCTCCCAAGGAAGGAAAAGCCGCATTATTGGTGGGCATATTCGGAAGGAGACCTTGAGGGTGCCCACCCTGCCCCGCCCCCCTGGGGCTCCCTGATCTGTGGGTTCCAGAGCCCCCTCGGCAGGCAGGCGGCCTGAGCTGGCCCAGGGCTGCCCCAGGGAAAGTCTGACCCTGAAGCTCAGCATCAGAAACCCGCGGCCGGGTGACCGGAGCCGCCTCGTGCCCGACAACACTTCCCCCCTCGGCTCAGGACTTGAGTGGGAGGAGGCGGTGACGGTACGGGGCCACCTCGAACCCCAGACCGTAGCCTGATGAGTCCACACCTCCAAGGGCTGCCTGCACCCCGAGGGCCACCCAAGCTTAATCTAACTCAGTCTGGGCTTCTGGCACTGATTGTGGACACAGCACGAGGGCCCAGCCACCCCGCACATCCACACAAGCTCACCAGAGCCCCCACAACTCAGGGCCCACTGTGTGTCCAACAGGATGAGAGAGAGGGCATGGAATCCACTCCGTAAGGGACTTGGGACCAAACTGGATGGGCTGGTCACACACCTACTAAACAAACCAATCCCAGTGCAGGACAACACAGGAGAGCGGTGAAGCGTGCAGGTGCTCATAACAGCACCAGAAATGTCGAGGAAGGGAAAACGGTGACCCAGAGAGCCAGGAAGTCCCCAAAGGAGGTGTGGCCGGGAGGAGTGAGCTCTCCACGGAACAGGGGGACAGCAGTTCCCCCTCTTCTGGGGGCACTGATTTACCCAGAGCGTCCTGGAGTAGGTGGGTGAGCTTGCTGTTCCGGTAGGGGACGTGGCCTCTGCGCTCTGACAGGGCCCCCAGGACGTCAGCCAGGGCCGCCAGGCTCCGGTTTATAAATGACGTCTCCCTCAGGGCTGCTCCTGTCACTCCAGACACACCTGGGAAAGTGCACAGACCCAGTCACACAGGGTTAGGATTTGCACCAAATTTCGGGTGACATCAAGAAATGAACCAGAAAAGTGACACAAACTTCTCAGGACAAGCGCGCTTTGTGTGGCTGAGTGGAGGAAGCTCAGCAGCTGGGAGACCCTTCATCACCTCAGCCCCTTCACCCCTTCATCTCGCTGTCCTCCTCTGACAACCTACTGGGCCACTGACAGGGAAGCTCTTAGTGGGGACTGAGGCTCCTCTCAGTGCACAGCGCCGCCGAGAAGAAGTGCGTTGTGGGACTGACACGGACGGGTTGCTGTGGTAAGACAGCAACCCATGAGGACGGGACAGGGATTAAAGGTCATGTGCGTGGGGAACGCCATGCTGAGGTCTCCCTGCGGTGGCCTGCTCACAGTCAGCTTGGTCAGGAGCCCCATGTGGCACAACCAGGCTCTCAGCCCAGACGGTGGCTCACCTGCGCACTCGCTGCCCGCCAGGTCCACCAGCTGCAGCTTGGCGCGCACCTGCTCCGCGTGTCTGGCGGGGCCCTCGGGCGCAGCCCCCGGAGACCCGGACGAGGCCCGGCGGGAAGGGCTCTGTCTCCTCCCCAGGGCCGGCCGCTGGGGCGAGGGGCAGTCGACATCCTTGAGCAGTGGCCGATCTGACTGTTGGTTGGCTGCAAGGAGAGTGACATGTAGGAGAAGATAGTCCACGAAGCGACCCTGAGCTCCCCTCGGTGCTGAGGGTCCTCACCCAAAGGACCCTCCTCACAAAGGGAGGGGCCGGCTGCTTCGTGACTCACTCTCAAGCCCGGACAGGAACGGGCTGAGGGACAGAGATGGCTTCTCTGGGCAAAACAGAAAGAAGAGGAAGAAGAAAGCATTTTTCACTGTTGAAAGTTGAACTAATGCCTGATTAGTCCTAAGAAAATTGAATAAGTCTTCTTAGAAAGGTTGGTAATGACATTAATTAAAATCGCAGTCAGAAAAACTACTAGCTCTTGTGGAAATAAATTCTACACTTTCTGTTTGATGATCAAGACTCCTGACAAGTTCTTCATTGTGATGTGTATGTCAGTCTCATCACGCATTATTCCTGAACAGACCTCTGAGAAAGACTTTTTTTAAAACCTAAATAGTGTATACTCACTGTGGGAAATATGGAAAATACACGTAAGTACATTTTTTAAAAGAACACGGAAGCCACCCTGGTCCCCACTGCCCACAAGAGGCCGGCCTTGCCACCTGGGATCCGGGCTGCGGGCTCCCGGGTGGCTCCTGCTTCTCCCGGCCCTGCCCTCCCTGCAGGTGGCCCGGTCCTGGGGCTGGTCAGGGCGAGTCCTGGCTGGCGGGCGGTCAGTCACCAGTGTACAGCCTTCACCCCTCTCCTCCCTGCCTGGCCACCTTGGAGGCCACACGTTTCAAGTGGCCCTGTGACAAGATGAGTCAGGCTCATCCAACCCACACTGGCCTGCGACCCGAGTGAAAAATGGTCTTTCTAGCGTTAACCCACTGGGGTCCAGGGGTCTTTGTTACTATGATGAAGTCGGGGCCCTAGACCGGCCATTCTCCAAGGCTGGGCTCCGGCACCGTGACAGTGCAGACATGCAGGTCCTCGGGCCCCATCCCAGCCCTAGGTTCTGACTGTGGGGGTGGCGGCTGTGTTCCCACAAGCCCTGCAGGTGATCTCAGGTGCACTGCCCTGGCTTAGCTGACTGATGAGGACGCGCAGACCCTTGCAGCATGTGTGTGGTTTCTCCTAGGTGGCTCGAATCATTTCATACTGGTTTGTAACTTTCTAAACCAAAATCACATTTGTGTCATCATTCATGATGCACACAGCATGCACCTAGATGCAAACATGCCCTGTTTTCTTTCCTGTCCCGTGTCTTATTTAATAACACATTCTCCTCCCTCCCACCCCCAGTCTCCCGTCTTCTCTGCCCGGGAGCCCCGTGGCCTCTTGAGTTTGGGTTCCAGATCCTCCAAAGATGTGGTTGCAGTCCCCACCCTCGGGGTCGGTGCGATGCCTCGAATCCTGCAGGTGCACCGGCTTTTCCTTCTGACATGGATTTCTATTATGTGCAACTGACCAGGCACAATGGCCACTTACCGGGGCTGTCCCAGGAGCGGGCTGTGGTCAGAGTCACCGTTATGATCAGGTGAGATCTGGAGGAGTCAGCGTGCACAAGGGTGGCGTGCTTCGCCCTGAGCTGCAGACCTCCGCCCACGAGCATCACGAACTCCTCTGCGCTGCGGACAGACCTGGCAGATTGGGACAGGTGTTAGAGACACCGAGGCCCAGTGTGACGGGGGACGGCCCTCAGTCAGGTCAACTCCTCACGCTCTCCAGCTACAGAAACCTCATATACATACTAAGAAAGTAGCAAATCTTGGAGGGAATAAAACATAATACATTAAACTTTCTACTTTTATGAGGCTTAATTGACTTAGTGTATCTCTAATTGCCTCACCCTGAAATAATCACCTGTGTTTGGAACCAAATCAGAGGCTCCCAACCTTTTCAACATCAAGCGTTCTTTTATTTATTTTACCCTCAAGGACCCTAAGATTTTAAAATATTTTGTCTACCAAATCAAATTTATGAAATAAAAGTTGATTTCCCTATTTTAATTAATTAGATATGACAGCTAATCAGAACTTCTGATCTCCAGGAGATAATATTTTGATCACAGTCTATTAGTCCAAAGCTGAAAGTTTGGGTTACCTTGTGCAAACTTATGGTTAAATGCATGATTTCCTTTTGGCTTTTCCAAAGGTTAAAAGTAGCTTGCAGACCTCGTCGTAGTAACTCTGAGATCACACACTAGGCGGCCCCACCCTGACACTTATCCATGATTCCGTTCTTCTCTCTGTGGTGTCAGGTCACGTGAATCCCCACTGTGAGCAAGCCTGGTACACAGACGTGGATTTCAGAAACACATAACTTTGAGGAGAAGATTTACTCATATGAGGAGCTTTGCGCTTTACAAGGTGATTTATTATTGTATGCTATAAAATGTTGATGTTTGCGCGTGGAACTCAAGGACGTCACTATTTCCCTGAGTGACCCTGGGCAAGTTATTTACTCCTCCAAGCCTCTTCCTCACCTGTCCCATCAACTCTTAATGAAGATATTTTAAAAGATTAATTAATTTGTTTTAATTGTAATTAATAAGATAATTTACAAAGCAAATTGAAAACTCTGCAACACATTCTCAGCACTAAAAAACACAACGATCCACTTCATTAATAAAAGTGTCAAATCGGCCGACCCTGTGGTTCTGCTGGGGCCACACAAAGGTCACGCTGTTCACCGGAGCCCAGCACTGGTCGTGGGGCACGTGGATACTCACTCACAGGTCAGCGAAGGGACCTCCTTCTTCCCCTCCTTGGTTGTCAACACCTCACGCTTGACCCCGGACATCGTCACACAACTGTCTTTGGCCAGAAGGTCAAAAATGTCGTTATTATAAACTTCCACTATGGAAACTTCAACCTTTGCGATCCTTGATGGATTTTCTGAAATAAGCCTGGGGCAAAGGGGAGGACAAGAGACTAAACGTCAGAGGAACTTAGACAACCCCTCAAAGAAAGTGGTGGAAGAATGACTTTCATTGTGGGATGATCATCATCCTAGAAAACGCTCAGCAAAGCTCGTGGTCACGAGTGCCAGGCAACATCTCACCAACATGGAGATCTCGCAGGAAGAAGGGAAAGTCCTCGTTCAGTTGTAGGTAAATAACTCTCTTGGGAACAAAGTTATTTCATCTGAGTTATACCTAAATCAACTACTTCAGCCTTCAGTACCCTTGGGATCCTAAACACATGAGACAAAGAAGCATGAAGAACACGGAGCCTCAATTCAGAAATGACTGCATCCACGTTTTGTCACTACGCAGAAGCCCAAGCTGCAGAGACATCAGGGTGTTTAGCACTTTTCTAGTATCACCGTTTGTTTATTTTAAAATTTACTCTGTTTTGGGGGAGATTGAGTCTGGAGTTCTTTACTCAGTTCCACTCGTGCGGTGCCTTCCAACCAAGCCCTGCTCGTGACCCCGGTAAACCTACCCAGCCTCTTAACAAAACAACTACACATCTTCCTTTGTTTCATCTTTTAAAGTACTGTGTGCTACTGTAGACAAGTTTAAAAATAAAGATCCTACACACTTAGAGAAAAACCCCATAATCCACTGCAAGGGAGGGGCAACCACTAACGCTGGGTTTGCTTCCTCCCTTTCCTCCTCCTCCCCCTGGTCCCTGCTCTGGCCCTTTGACAAAACTGCCCACACAATGTGGTCACCAAGGAACAAAGACCCAACAAGTCTTCTTTCTGTCTCCTGGAGACTATTACTTCCCTAACATCGCACAGGACAACCAGTCTGACTTGACTCTGTGCTTTTGCTGCCCATGAAGACATTCTGAGAGCCAGGCTGGAAGCCCAGCCTGGAGGACATCGTTTGTGCTTGAGGGAAAACACAGCCTGGCTGCGTCCTAGTCAAGCCCTGCTAGCGCGAGCTTTCCATCCAGACCTCCAAGACAGCTACGAGTAACACAAGCAATTAATGCCTTCCGGGGATAAACATCTAGGGAAATTTAAAAAACTAAAATGAAAGAAAAAGTAAGTTAAATTCTCCACTAAAAATAACTGTTGGCAAAGAGTTCAGATTGGGATTATTCTCAGCACTGAGGTTTGCTGAGAATCCTCTAAGAAGAGGCTCCATTTGAAAAGTGAGCAGCCAGGTGAGCTAAGCTGGAGACCGCATCTCCTCCCCTCCACATGTCAGAGAAAAACGCACCTCGCACACAGACTCAACCTCGGCGTTGGCTCCATCCCTTTGTACGACAGGTCGTATCTCTGAGTGTCACAAAGCCCGAATTAGAAATTTCTTATCTACGTGATACCAGGAAGCTAATTTGAAAGATTTTCTTCCATTAAGTTAAGGACTTGATTTGGATTCCTTGATTCATTTGCCCACGGTATGTGTTCAGTTGTTGGCTAGATTCTGCAAATAGTGTGGAAAACTAGGCTTCAGTCTTTGCCTCGAAGAAGCAAAGTGTTCAGTAGGCAAGATACACACGTGAACAAACAATTCCGATGTCGTGTGATACGTTTTATCTAAGAAGATGCATGGCCTCTCACGAGATGCAGAAGGGTAGGCACCAAGCCCAGAGGCGGGGCAGGGGGGTGACTGTGGGCAGACATCCCCCAGGGCCTCCCCGACTGCCCCCGCCAGGTCCCCTCGGCCACTTTCTGTGCTGTGCATCTATTCCTGCACGCATCCTCCTGCGTCATCATTATTTGTTTCCATTCTAGACTTTGAGGGCTGAAAATTGTCAAATGCACCCTTGTATTCCTTGTGCCTTTAACAGTACCTGGCAGGTAGAAAAGCCTCATAAATTTTGTTAAGAACGACAGCTGAGATTAATCTAGAAGGATGCGGTGTCAGCAACCAGGTTCAGCAGGAAGGAGGAGAAGATGTAAGGCAGAAAGAATCCCCAGGTGACATTTTATTTTGTTTAAAATGTCAGGGGAGGGGCACCCCAGTGGTGTAGTGGTTGAATTCGAGCATTCTGCTTCGGCGGCCCTGGGCGTTCTCCAGTTCGGATCCTGGGCACAGACCTACTCACTGCTTATCAAGCCACGCTGAAGTGGCATCCCACAAAGAAGATCTAGAAGGATCTAGAACTAGGATATACAACTATGTACTGGGGCTTTTCGGAGAAAAAAGAAAAAGAGGAAGATTGGCAACAGATGTTAGCTTGGGGCCAATCTTCCTCAAAAAAAAAAAAAATGTCAGGGGAATGCCTTCCTTTGGTAACCTCAGCAATGTTAAAAGTAACATTTTTTTAGAGTAGAAGGTTCATAAGAATACCCTCTGATATCATGCTCAAGGTTATTATGGTTCTCTATTTGGGGCAGATGGACTGCTTGCATTTTGCATTAGGCACACTCAAACTCACTCATGATATGGCTGAACACAGTCCTTTCCGGATCTTGTCCACTGTGATTAGGAAACAAAGAGGTGGAAAATGTTCCATGTTTGGACTATTCTCATTTTTGCAAACAATGAGAATGACGCTTGGGGAGGTAAGCCTGGCCCAGGGCCACTCACTTGGAAGAACAGAGATTCAAACTTGCGTCTGGAGGGTTCGAATGCTCTGAACCTCCATGCTCTGCGGGAACACCTGTAACGTTTTGTTGTAAGTTCTCGCCCAAGACTCACAACGTTGAAAACCCACTTTAGAAACGAGGAGATTTAAACATTTGCCAGTGATGTGATTTCACTCTTGGTGAAGCTGTCTCTTCCATGTCTAGATAGTTCTGACAACCCAAATGCTCACTGAGCTCCTTCCATAGAATTTTTAACCAGCTACAGTCCTCCCCTGAGTTACATGGTTGCCAGTCCTTTCACGGTCTGTGTGCTGTCCTCATGGGTCAGCACCAGAACCAAACAGAAACAGGGCCCGTTAAGTGAACAACGCCCAGTTTGAACCAACTGTACATTTATGTCTGTACATCCAGCTCAAGTCTGACGTGGACCTCGAAGCAAGCACCCGGCTCACGTGGTGAACACGATGATGGCAACTCTGACACGCTGTCAGTCACATCTCGCCTGTCAGTCAAGGCTTGCTTGACTCCTGGGGTCCCTGCTACGTGACAGGGAGAAAGCTGTCATGTGAAGGAAGTAGAGGATTCTCTCAGCTCCCCGCTATCCTTGCCCATTTCTGACTTGAGTGCTTGGCCTTTCTTTCGCCCCAACTCTGTTTCTGGGCCTTGGAAGTTTGCTTAGCAGGAAGAAAAGTTATTGGCCAACGATTTAATGATTTGTACCATCCATGCTGTTTCTCTCCACTGCCTTGGACAGCTGTGGGAGTTATCAGCACAGATGCTGCACAGAGCAGGCACTTTAAAAATGCTGAGTAAGTGAAGAAGACTAGAAGAGCGATCTGGAAGGCTCCGGCGAGGATCAGAAGAGACTAGAATGGTAGCTTCTCCCCAGAACCCCTTCTCCACAGGAGACACTCCAAGATCCTCTGACCAACTCCCAGAACTTCCCGGAGTCCCTCTTTCCAAATGACACCCAGGAAAGCCATACGCTGCTGCAGTTCTGCCATATTCTATGTGGACATCACTTAGCTTCCAGCTGATGTGGCTGCTGCCCAGTGAGGATTTCCTCAAGAAGAAGCAGACCAGCACCAGCCTGGCTCTGAGAATTTCTGTGACTCTCACTAACAGTCTCTCAAAATTCTGAAACTGAATCAAACACTTGACAGTGTCCCCAGAATGAGGCCTTTGTTACCTGAACTGATGACCCTCTCTACACGTCTGTGGTGGACGAGCTGCTCTACCATTCACAAAAGTCCCACCCACTGCCAGTCCCACCCTGTTGAATTCAGAGGTGGCCATGCACCTTCTTGGGCCGATGAAATGAGAGCAGAGTTGATGTGTTCCTCCAAGGCAGAGTCACCAGGGCTGGCCACAGTCCCCAGGCTGTCTCCCTATCTCTGACAAGGCGCAAGCACGCACTCTGAGGGGCTGCCCTGAGCAGAGCCCCTGGCTGGCCTTGTGGCCGCTGAGATTTTCAGAATGACTGTCACTGTAGCACAATCTCGCTGATTCTGACAGGTATGATCTCCTAGGAAACAGTCTGATTCTGAAAATCATAAAAGAAAATTGGAGAACAGAACTACAGAAAATTGGGAAATATTTTACCAAGTTTTGTTCAGAAGTAGTTAGTAGAAGTCCATTAATAAATACGTCTGCTTTTCTGCACTAACATTTAAAGAATATTGGTTTGAAGAGGCACCAAAATATTAGGCTGTTGTGGGAGTTCTTATGTCTTTGTCCGGCCTGGACTTTAAGATGTGGAAGGACTACACACGGAAATACAGAGACAAAAACTGAATTGCAGGGGGATTAGGAGCACAGGAGGTCAACCAGCTCCCCTGCAGATCTGCTGCTGGAAGGCAGCTTCTCTCACGGAGCTGACTGTCCTTGGGAATGCACAGCATACGGCCGCAGAGTAACCCTGTGCCTTTTACAAAGTGGGGTGCAAAAGTGAAAATGAATATCTTGCAAAGTGACTCTCCAAAGGCAGGGAGGGTCAATGACCAAGCCAGCGGGGGTGGAATGTCAGGACCACACATTATTCCAGGATTCCCTGCCAACTAGGACTGCTGAGGGGACTTGCTACTACTTTTTCCCCAGGGGTAACTGTGTTGGTGAAATCACGACAGTGGCAGAGGATCTCTTCTGCAGATGCGTTAATGGAACAGGAGAATCTTCAACATGTCCAACTCACCGTGACTCCTGAGAAGAGATGCATCTGCTCTTCCTATGGCGGCGGGAGGCAAGGGAGACAGCAGGGGTTTTCCCTCTGCCCCTTTCCCATTCTAGAACAGAAAAACCCCATCCTCCGCCCTCTCTTGACTGGGGAAATTAACTAGGGATCTCTTTCAAGATTTGTCTTGGCGATAGAATTTCAACATAAGTGTGTCGTAAGAATTTCTAGCATTTGTGGTAATAATACCCAGAGTATTTAAATACTCGGGAGTTTTTAATGTGTTCTAAGAGGATTAGGTGTGACCTTCTGCAAATAGAAACTTCTCTCACACGTCAGTTCAGTACGCCGCCCACCGCTCACTTCCCCTGCACAGCTGTTGTATTTCTTTGCTCGTCACTGCCATCCGAGTACCTGAAGAGTTCTTCCGCGGCTCTGGGGATGATTCCTAAGTCGCTGTGAGTTTCCAACGGCAGAACAGGCTCCTTTTTGGAATGTGGGCCCAACATGGTGTAGCTCTTCCCACTTCCTGTCTGTCCATAAGCCATAATGCAAACATTGTACCTAAAAGTCAAGACAGATTTTAGTGCAGCAGCAAAACACACATTGGGTCTAGCGCCATAACTGGTTTCTAAGAAGAAATTTTACTCAGATGAAAAACTTCAATAAATTTCACTCTGTAGTCTTCTGTTACTCCATTCCTTATAAATTAGTCTTTCGGATAACTACAACCATTTTTTGCATAATCCCTTCCTGTTGCTATGTGGTTGCACAATAGTGGATCAAACCATATTCCCATTTACACACACAGCATGCATCTCATCGACACCTATTTCTCCCTGGCGTTTTGACGTTTCCTCCTGGGAGACCATGGCGGGTCGCCTGTGCCAGCCATTACTCACAGTCTCCATGAGGATTCCAACCTGAGCAAGACCTTTCCACATTCCTCTCGTCTTAATTTTCAGCACAGTATTGGAGTTGCCTCATGTAATCTCATCTCCGTAAAATCAGGTTTCCTCTAATATGTATGAAATGATATGAGAGTTTGCATATTTTCTTTTGAGGTTCTCAAAATATTTTTCCCCATTACATGTATGATTGTTAGCACCACTGATGATAGTTATACTTAAGATTGTAACCTAATCTTGTGCCTTGTTAATTTCAAGGGACTAGGGGTTTTCACAATTGTAGTCAACCAGAATGAGCTATGTCCTCTCAGGGACAGGCGGGCCTGCTCCCTGAAATCCTACAGTTTGGGGTTATTCCACTGCAGCTTATTTCACAGAAGGCAAAGACTATTGACGGATCCTTCCATTTTCTTCCAGTTGTGTTATTTAGCCCAAAATGTCAATGGGGGTGATGGGAAACATTTGAAAGAATATTTGAAATAAGTTTATGGTATAAATTTATAGTCTTGGCCGTGAAGGTCGGGGTGAGCCTGGCCCACAAGTGGCTGAATGCTGAGTCCTGGCCCCCATTAGCATCACCTGGGGCGAGTAAAAGTCCAAGTGCAGGCCCCACCCTCAGAGATTCTGATTTAACTGACCAGCCTTTAATTAGACTGACTGTTCAATCTGGTGTACCCCCTCGAGTCACACAAACAAAGACTGTTACTTAGATAAAGTGACTTGGAGGAGTGTTCTGCTAAACTGGCACCTTGAACAGTGACACAAAAAGCCTTAGAGGTGCAGGAGGCCTCACTTTCTGAGGTTAACTGTTCCACTCAACCAAAAAAGACAAAGGAAACCATATGTTAGGGCAAAAACTGATCAAGGACCTCTAAGCTATCATCCTGCATTTTCTCCTTCCAAAATTGAAAAGTCTCAGGGTATATATGAAAAAACCCACTGCATTCCACATCTCTTACACCTTCCCTGAAAGATGTACGTGCATTTCTGTGTGTGGGGAGGAATGTTTGACTGCAGCAGATAAAGGAACTCTTAAAGGGGTCTTGCAAACCATTTAGAAATGTAGAAGGAAAAGCTCAGGACTTAACGCCATCTGTTTCATATTTATAAGGGAAAGGCAACTCTGGCCAACATCACTTAACCACTATGCCTTTTTTTGTTTCTGGAATCTGCTTGCTTAAAAGATGCCTACTGAAAAAAAAAAAAGAGCCTCTCCTATCATTTTCAATGAAAGAATGTTTTTGGTATTGATATGAAAACTCCACTATTGCAGAAGAGTTGAAGCAGAAACCTCATCGCGGTAGGCGGGTCGGCCGTGCCCGTGTGAGCAGTTGGAGACCCGTGGGTTCCCGTGCTGACCTGACCTATCACACCATGTGTCCTGCGGGCACCTCGTGGTGTTCTCTAGATGCCATGGTACTGTGGTTTGAAAGCAACACTGTAATTACAGTTTCCATTTTATGGAAGTTGGCTGCGCAGGAGCCCTTGCTGGGCAAATGCAAATATGTCTTCTTCAGGGAGCTTAATGTCACCTCTCGGCCAAACCAAGATTCTTCAAAACACCCCAAAGTAGAGAATCTTGGCTTATTGTAACAATTAAGTATACAAACTTGGCTTGACTTATTGCTAAAGAAGTAATCTCTATTCCTAAGTCACAACTCTCTTTCTTTAAATCAGCAGTAGTGTTTTCCATGAGCTGAAGGCTCATTCCCAAAGGGACCAATCCCTCAATCTAATGCCAACATTCTTAACAGACTCAAAAAATTCTGAAATGTAAAAAAGAATCTCAGAGAAAAGAAAAGCAGCTGCCATCACAGTCTTATGCCCGCACACATGTAACTAAAACATCACTTGGAATCCAAGTTATCTATACTCATTTAACAGTTATTCCCCAAATCATGTTTACTCCTTCTCCATTAATGGATACGGAATCAACACTGGGGTCTGGGTTCGCTCTACAGTCATACAAAATGTTCAGATTCTAATGTGATATTCTTGCTCTGTAGCATGAATGAAATCACTTACATTTACATGTAACGGTGATAATTGACCTTAAAAATATCTTAACTCACCCATCTAAGAGAGACGTAAGTAGAGGGCATACATCTTCAAATACCACTCTCTGAGATTCTGCTGGACCATAAACTCTGGGAGACAAAGTGAAATGATGCATTATGAGAAGAAAAAGAGAGCTACTTAGTATTCAAATACAGAAATCTGAGGAAAAAAAACATCCTTATGCACTTCCCATATAAACACAGTCAATATTCATAATTTTTAACAATAAAAGATTAATTTTATTACATCTCAAGATAACAGAAGTTAAAGAAGAGTGAAGAACTGTTTACTCTGTTATAAAAATGCAGTAAGCCTAAGCAAAGTTATAAATGCTTGCAAAGCAGAAAGAAAAAGCAAGGAAAAAAAAACCAAAGAAAGAACACCATATACTTATCCTGTAAATTAGCTCCACTTACATGGGTCCAACAACAGTAATGTAAAAATCATACTCTGGCAATATTTGATATGTAATACTTAATTTTTATGTGGAAGTTCTTGAAAATGTTGTTTTCCTAGGCCCAGGTTAGTTCAGCAGAACATTAGTGTACAAAATGGGACTGGCAGGTCTGCCCTGGAAAGGGGAATCCGACGTGGCTCCGTGTTCACGAACTTGAACAAATAAAGCTAAGTGGGAAGTAACTTCCGAAAAAGCAGTTTACTGCACACTTTGAAACAAAGCTGGAATGCAGCAACGAGCAGAATTAGTGCCAGACTACCAAACACATGAAATCAACACTCGTGGTTAGTTGCATTTGAATCAAATGTGCTTTGATTTTTTTTGTGAGGAAGACCAGCCCTGAGCTACCATCCGTTGCTAATCCTCCTCCTTTTTTTTTGCTGAGGAAGACTGGCCCTGGGCTAACATCCGTGCCCATCTTCCTCTACTTCATATGGGACGCCGCCACAGCATGGCTGACAAGCAGTGCGTCTGTCCGCACCCGGGATCCGAACCTGCGAAACCCCGAGCCACCGAAGCGGAGCGCACGAACTTAACTGCTACACTACCGGGCTGGCCCCCAGTGTGCTTTGATTTTAAGCTTAGTTTCCTGAAATACAGGTTCTTATTTAGCTGGAACCAAATTGTTCTCTTCTTCAAAATGTGTCATAATGCCCAATTGATCCATCATCTCTAGAAGCAGGATTAAGTTGAAACTTCAGAGGCATTCCTTATAAAATGTTGCTTTTTATGCATGACTAGGAGGGCATTTAGAGCAAGTGGGGTGATGCTGAGCTCTTAAATATATTTCTTAAACTTTTCATTAAAAAAATCACTAAAATACAAAAGTAGAAAGAACAGTGAATGAGTCCAATTTGTGTTATCACCCAGATCCGCACGGACCCACACCCGCCCTGCTTCATCTAAACCCTCCCCGGCCCTCGCCCCCGAGCCTTTTGAAGCTGACCTCATGTCTGTTTCATCTGTAAATGTTTCGGTAAGTATCTCTAAAGGATGGTAACTCTTTTAAAAATCATAATGTTACTATTATCACACTTTTAAAGATTAACGGTAATTCCTTAACATCATCAAAAAAAAGGTGATGTTCACATTTCTCCACTTCTCTAATAAGTTTATTTTTCCCCTGTTTTTAAAAGTCACAATTCAAACAAGGCATATACACTGCAGCTGGTCAAATGTCGTGTAACTCTCTGATCTATAGCGGGGTTGGCAAACTTGTTCTGACTAGTAAATACTTCAGGCATTGTGAACATCTGACTTAAGGAGGAAACACTGGAGTCTTTCCCACCAACGCCAGACAAAGGTCACAGGTCCTGCTCCCTGCACTATACTTCACATGGTGTTGAGTCATTATAGCTAATGCAATGGACAGAAGAGAGCAATTGGTGACATAAGAATCACAAAGGAGAAGGTAAAACTGACTCTGCTTAGAGGGAATAATGGCCATATGTCTGGGCAGTCCAAAATCAGATGATGAAAAAATTAAGTCACTAAGAGAATTTAGTAAAGTAGCAGGTCACAATTCATGTACAAAAGTCAATAGCATTCACATATACAAACAAGATGAGTTAGAAGATATAATGGGAGAAAGATCCTATATATGATAGGAAAAAGAAAATAAAAGACCTAGGTATAAACTTAATTAGAAACGTCCAGGGGCTGGCCTGGTGGTGTAATGGTTAAATTTGCACATTCTCCTTCAGCGGCCTGGGGTTCCTGGGTTCAGATCCCAGGCGCAGACCTACACACCGCTCATCAAGCCATGCTGTGGCCGCATCCCATAAACAAAATGGAGGAAGAT
The DNA here is from genome assembly GCA_031878705.1 of Tapirus indicus. Lineage (NCBI taxonomy): Eukaryota > Metazoa > Chordata > Mammalia > Perissodactyla > Tapiridae > Tapirus > Tapirus indicus. Next base: position 29,918,489 of record CM062941.1, on the reverse strand, counting down.
TGGCACAGATGTTGGCTCAGGGACAATCTTCCTCAAGCAAAAAGGAGGAAGATTGGCAACAGATATTAGCTCAGGGACAATCTTCCTCACCAAAAGAAAGAAAGAAAGAAATGTCCAAATCCTTTATGAAGAAAACCATGAAACACTCCTGAAAGACACATTATTAAACTAGAATAAATGAAAAGATATACCATGTTCTTGGATAGGAAGACTCAATCCCATGAGGATGTTAGTTTGTCCAAAGTTAGTCTACAAACTTACCTGAATCCCTCCAACATACCATATATACTATCAGGTTTTCTCTGGAACTTGACAGTTTGATTATAAAATTTATTTGACAAAATGAAAGAGCAAGAATAGAAAGAAAACCCTGGGGAAAAAAGTGATGGAGACAGAGTCTGTCTCAGACATTAAACGTACTATAAAGACACTACCCTTGAGTCAACTTGGTCTGGACACATGAATAAATAGACAGACCAGGGAGTGGAGTAGAAGAGAAAATCTAGAAATGTATTTCTACATGTGGCAATGAGCTCTATGATAAAGGGGGCATCTCAGATTAGTGGAGAAAAGACGTGTTTTAATAAGTGGCATGGAGGTAACTCGATAGATATAAGGAAAAAGATAAAACTGGATCCACTCCTTATACAATATACTAGGATACATTCCAAATGGATCATAAGTTTAATATAAAAAACCAGGCCACGCAAGTACTAGAAGGTCACATGGGTACATTCTTCAATAACCTGGCAGCCTTTGTGACTATGATTATGTTAAAGGGGAAAAAAAAAAAACCTTTCACATGGCTAAAAGATGTCAGAAGCAAAGAAAAAAAATACAAATGACACACTGGGGCAAATAGTTGCGACTTACATCACAAACAGAAGGTTGCTCTTGCTAATATATAAAGTGGTCCTAAAAACAGAGAAGGAAAAGGCCACATTCCTTATCTTTCTTATATATTCCCTATATTTCTCCTTGTCTTAAAAATCTTTTCTATGTTTTTATAGAAAAATAGCTAGAGATGACACGAAGTGTTCATAGAAGAAAAGAAATGCAAATGACTCTTAACCACATGAAAAGACGTTCACCCTCCCTCCCTCCCAGGGAAGAGAAGCTACAGAGACAGTCTCTCACCGCAGGCTGGCCAGGCCCCCAGTCTGACAAGGTGCTCTGATGGGAGGCTGGGGAAGCCAGGTCCTGCAGCTCAGTTACCCTGGTGGAGAAAAGCAGTCAGGTTGCCAGTGGGAAGGCGACTTCACTCCCACGCCCCCGCCACCCTCCACAGTCATTCGTCCCGCCACGCTGAAGGGTTTCAGGGTTTTGAACGGCTCATTCTCGTTTTGTTCTCTATAACTCTGGCCGTTTTGTTCCCCCCACCGGGATGTCCTTTCTCTTCTTCTCTGCCTGATTAACTCCTGGTTAACTGAACTGTCTAGACCCAGTTCAAAGCTTGCCCCGCCTGGCCCTGCCGCACGTTGCATTTCTGCACGAGGCTCTCCGAGTGCACAGTCTCCTGTATGCGGTCCCCAAGATCCATCTCTGACGGTGGAAACGGTCTTAGCCTTACCTACTTCCCACCTCCTGCACATACAGGAGCTCTGGAAATGCTTGAACTTGAACGACCACATACTGAAATTAATACGAAGATCTGGGTAAGTACATCACAGCACGAATACACATAATAAAAGAGCACAGCCGAGAGTCCTCCAGCTTACTGACACAGAAATGGCACTTAAAATAATAAAAATGCTTATTATTTTTCTTGTTGCATTTTGAGTCAATGGCTGTTACTTTTAGTTTGCCCTTTTTTTTAATAATAACATATATATATTTTGTGTGTGTGTGAGGAAGACCAGCCCTGAGCTAACATCCATTGCTAATCCTCCTCTTTTTGCTGAGGAAGACTGGCCCTGGGCTAACATCCGTGCCCATCTTCCTCCACGTTATATGGGACACCGCCACGGCGTGGCTGACATGCAGTGTGTCGGCGGGCGCCCGGGATCCGAACCGGCGAACCCCGGGCTGCCAAGCGCGGACGAAACCGCTACGCCACCGGGCGGCCCCCTTAATAATAATATTTTTATTCCACTTGGGAGACAACAACTTTCTTCTGACTCTGGGCCCATTCGTGTTTTTCTTGACTCATAAGAAGTATACTTTCCCCTTTACATAAATTTATTTTTAAAAAGGAGTTAAGTACTGAAACTGTTGAGATTTTTTTCTTTCAGAAGGGAAATAAAATGTTTTGACATTTATTAGTTCCATAAAAAGCTGTTATAAAATAAATAATGTTCTGATTTCCCAAGACCCATATGCTCCTACTGTTATGAAGGGAGACAATTCCAAATCCAAGATAATATCCCCCAGAATAAATTCTACAGAGATTTAAATTAAAATCCTTCCTTCTCACCGAGATATGCAGCAAGTTACACAAATTCACTTATTTCTTGTTCAGTCCAAACACCACAGTTTAGATCATTCCCTTCAGTCTGAACACCTCCAAGGATGACACCATGACAGAGCATTCTAAGGCAAATTCTCGCTCACGTCTGAGTTAACGGGGATGGTCTTCCTCCTTATTCCCTAAATCAAGGTCCAAATGGTCACTGGCAGAACCTTCCCCACCCATAGGGCCCTGCCGGCTGTCCTGAGCTCATCTCAGCAGCAGCTGGTACAGCACACAGACCTGGACGTGGCTCCAGAAGGGCCTGTGACCCACCTGAACCTGGTCTCTTCCCCCACAGCGCCCTCCCCTGGTGTTCCTGCAAATGTCCAGTGACTTAATTTGCGTGGACATTCTTGGTGACATCTAAAGTGCTACATGAATATAAGGTACATTGCTAGACATGCCTTGTCACAGGGTGGGCGGAGATGATGCCACTCTCTCCCCCCCATCCCACACATAAGTAACGCTGGATGAAATATAACCAGAAATGCTGTAAAACACACAGGCACCCTTGGAGGAGAGAAGGAAGGGAAGGTTTGGGATGCAAGAATGAAGAGGAGACCAAAAGGTGGAGCAGGAAGCTCGAGGTGACCCTGCAGACACCCAGGCTGGGTGCACACTGGGACAGAAGCAATGGGGCTCGAGGGCTGGGCCCAGCCTCTGGAGAAGGGAGACGTGACATGGCAGGGACATTGCCGCGTAAATGCAGGCACTCAAAGGCTGGCCTGGGCCCAAGAAAACGGTCCAGATACATGGTAAGAAAGTTTGCTGAGTGCCCCAGGCTCTAGATCGGGGGGAGTCTCCCATGAGAAATCATACCACACACCTGTACAACACATGGATGTGGGATCTGAATTAATAGCACCCACAGGGTAGAGAAATCCCAAACTCAAAAAATTACATAAAAACGAGATGAGAACTTGGGAGGCCCCCTGCTGAGAATCTCAGGCCCCAGGTCCAACCAGGTCTCAGCCTTCCCCTCCCCTGCACCCTCACCCCACTTCTTGGAGCCTGTTCACTCTGCCCTATGGAAAAAACCCTCTTTCCTGACCCTGGAGAGGCTTGTAGAGCTCAGGTCAGAGGTCGTCTCTCTGCAGTAGCCCCCGCCCCTGTTGTAAAAATCTCTTTCCTCCCTGGTAATGATCCTCTCCAAACAAGTCTCTCCGTACGACTCTGGATTTGTTGATTTGACAAAATAAACTGAAAGGAAGAGCATTTAGGCTGTTGGCGGACTTCTCCTCAGCAGCAACAAAGCCAGGAGACCAGGGATTCATGTCTTCAAAGTGCTGAGAGAAAAACAGCTCTGTGCCTACATTTCCAACCGTGGATAAACATCATTCAAGGCAAAGAATGCATTTCCCACTCGTGGAGAGAACATCGCTGTGAAAACTGCTGAAGGATGTACTTCAGGAAGACAGAACTTGACCTCAGCAAACAGCACAAGTGAACCGCTGAGCACGTCCACCAGTGTGTGTGACAGTGGTTATAAAGAAGGAACCAGAATCACAACTCAAGTTTGAGAGGTTTGAAAAGAAGGCGTGTTTGCCACATATCAGATCAGTGCACACTGCCTGTTTGTTCTCTCTGGTGATCTCACGGATCAGAAATCTGGGCAGGGCTGGGCCTGGCAACTCTGTTCCACGAGGTCGGCGGAGGTCACTCGGGGGCCTCAGCTGGCCGGTGGGCAGTCTTGAGACCACTTTGCAGGCCGAGACGCCTTCCATCCCAGCCCGGCGCAGTGGGATGGCGGGAAGGCTGTTGATGGAGCGCCTCCCATGTCCTCTCCAGCGTGGAGATGGCTGGGGCTCTCCAAGAGGGTGTGCCACCAGAGATGATGTGGAGGCTGCTGGGCTACAGATGAGGTGGCATCCCTCAGTCGTGGTGCAGGGTCTCAGAGGTCACAGTGCCCACCCAGGCATCAAAGACCTTGTGGCCCCCTTTAGTCTGTCTCAGGGTATGCCTACACTCCTCAGTGTTTCCGTGTTTCCCACATCACGGCCCTCACAGAAGATGGTATCTGCTTGGCATGTGGGGTAAATGAATGAATGAACTAGGGATGGTGACCCCCCGGCTCCTCCAGGTACCCCAAGGGCTGGGACCAATGCCTGTGTGTTTCCGTGGCCTGAGCAACTGAGGAGCTCTAAGTGGACAGCATGAAGATGGATGTGTGATGGTTCTCAGGCCCTTTTATCATTCTGGAGGAAGACGGAGAAACTGATGACCTTCCTACTTTGTTAAATCAGATATATACACTAAAAATTTATATCTTTACCAATTTCTGTATTCTCGTCCTATCAGTTACTGAGAGAGGAGTGTTATAGATCTCTGACTAAAATTATGGATTTGTTTATTTCTCTTTTGGGTTCAACCAGTTTTGGTTTCATTTACTTTGAAGCTCTGTTCTTACCTTTGGGACTGTTACGTCCTCTTAATAATGGATCCCCTTGTTATGAAATGACCCTCGTTCTTCCTCGTAATGTTATTAATCTGAAATCTACTTTGACTGGTATTAATATAGCCACTCCTGCTTTCTTTTTAGAAAATAGCTTAGTAGTTGATTGGATTGAATCAGGATCCACACATCGCAACTGATTGATGTGTCTCAAAGTCTCTTCAAAAAAATTTATTGTATTTTTTAAATTTACATAAAGTACAATTCACTTTTTGGTGCTACAGTTCTGGGTATTAATAAATTTGTACTAAAGCCACAACCAAGATGCAGAACGGTTCTCTCGCCTGCAGAAATTCCCTCCTGTAGCCTCTTTGTAGACAATCCCTTCCCCACCCCAACCCCTGCAGACACTGACCTGTCCTCCATTCCTATAGTTATGTCTTTCCCAGAATGCCTATGAAAGGAATCATGCAGAATGTAACCCTTTGGGTCTGGCTTATTTTGCTCTGCCTAAAGTATTTGAGACCCATACGCATTATTGTGCATAACAAGAGTTTGTTCTCTCGTGTGCTGAGTAGTATTCCATTGTGTGGATGCGCTACAATTTGTTTAACCATCCAGCAGTTGAAGATACTTGGATAGTTTCCAGTTTTTGTCAATTACAAATGAAGCTGCTAGAAACATTCACTTACAGGTTTTTGTGTAAATGTATGTTTTAATTTCTCTTGGCTGAACACCTAGGAGAGGGGTTGCTGGGTCACGTGGCTAGTGCTGCCCCACTTCTCGTTCTCATCAAGAGTGGATGAGAGTTGTCAGCACTTGGCATTGTCAGTTTCGGGTTTGTCAGTCATTCTAACACACGTGTAGTGGCCTCCAGCTGTGCTTTTAGTGGCATTTCCTGAGTGACCAGTGAGGCTGGGCATCTTTGGTGAAATTGTCTGCTCGGATACTTTGCCCACTTGTTTACTGGGTTGCCTGTTCTCTTATTTTTGAGAGTTCTTTGTAATTCTGGATACAAGTCCTTTGTAAGCTACGTGATTTCCAAATATTTTCTCCAGGGTTTGGCTTGTCTTTTCATTCTCTGAACAGTATCAGACACAGAACAAAAGTTTTTAATTTTGAGAAACTCCAGTTTATCTTGATTCTCTCATGGGTCATGGTTTTGGCCACGTTTCTAAGAATTCTTTGCTTAATCCAAGGTCACAAAGACTTTCTCCCATGTTTTCTTCTAAAACTTTTATGGTTTTACATTTAGGTCCAGATTCCATTTTAGTTAATTTTTATAAAAGATGGGATGTATAGATCAAGGTTCATTTCATTTTTGCAAGTGGACATCCAGCTGCTCCAGCACCATTGGTTGAAAGGACTCTCCTTTCTCCACTGAACTGTCTTTGTTCCTTTGCAATTAGGATGATGGGATAAATTGTACTTCTTATTAATCAAACTCTAAAGCAGAATTCATATTTGTGTAACTTTGCTCTACATGCCATCTCGAAAAGCACTTACCTTTCAAAATTATACGTCTTATTAATCAAAGGGTGACCAGGCCGATCACATTTCACCAGGACTGTTTCCTAATAGAAAAGAGTAAAGAAAGCAGTAAGACTCTGCCAGGGCTGCGTAAGCACATGGAGCAGAGGCTGGCAAAGCACAGCCCCTGGCCCATCCAGCCTGTCGCCTGTTTTTATAAACAAAGTTTTATTGGAACATAGCCACGCCCTCATTTACAGATCGTATCCGGCTGCTTTTGACTTGACAGACAGTTGAGTGAGACAGAGACCACACGGCCCTCTAGACTGCAACATTTACTCTCTGGCCCTTTAGAGGAAAAGTTTGCCAACCCCTGATATAGAGGAGTCAGCTCTATGGAGGAATCGCATCGAGTTCCTCAGCTGCAACAGCCCGAGCTTCCACCCGCCGGTGAGGGATTCAGGGCTCTCGACATTTCAAGCGAGGTGGGAGAATTTCATGAGGCTAGAGAAATCATTGTTATAATTTAATTATAACGGGGGGAACCGAAAGGTTTGTTTTTAAAACACATCAACTTTTGATTTTGCAAAACTATTCAGTGATATCCTGTGTGGAGAGAAGCAAAGGCAATTTTCAGCCAGAAATGCAGCGTTAGCTTAGTTTCACTTAAGCAAAGAAAAGCTAAATCTTTTGAATTGGTTCCAGTGCTAAAACAAAATGCAAATTCATGAAAAAACAGGGGTATAGGAAGAATTTTTAAAAAACAACCAACAATTGCAGTGGTGAACAGCCCATAGACATTTGATGTTTTCATAATAGTTAGAAGGTGCTAGGGTGATGCCTTCTCATCCTCTTACTGGTATTTTGAGATATATATCTGCAAAAATAAATGCATGTGAAAAAGTGGTCTATTTAGGTTTTAAATGCACAAGCTATGGGATTCAACAGCTATTGTTCTAGGAGTGTTGTTGATGGTTATTTATTTACTGCCAGAAGCTCGGTCATGGCAGCTGTTGGAGTGGCGTGATGCTGCATCTGGACACTGTAAGGTCTCCCTGGTGATAAATACTGATGTCACCAGAGGGGTGAACCTTCGCTGTCACCATACTCAGAGGTGAACTGCCACAAGAATCACAGGTGTGCATTTGGGTACGACAGGCTATGACAACTATTAAATAGTAGCCTTGGCAACACGTGCAGTTGTTGACTAAGCCTTGACCTCGCTGAGGCATCTGCATTGGTCTGCCCCTCTCCGTGCCTGCTCTTGCCCGCTGTGGGACTTCTCGTCTACCGCCCGCTCTAATGAAATGGCCCCTGACCAGCCCCCAGCTGCTTTCTCTGCCTCCAGCCTAGTCCCGTCCAGTCTACTCTTTACATTGCTGCCTTAGCAATCTTTCCAAAATGCAAATTAAACAAGAAAGGAGTGGATGAAGTCACTGAAACCAAAGAAAGTAAGGAGTGAGTGACTGACGCAGAGTGTCATTTAGGTCCTTATTTCAAGTTATCAGTTGGATTTGATAGACCAGGAGGTCATTTGCTACCATAATCAAAAGTTTCAGTAGAGTGGATGGGGATGGAAACCAGTCCACAGCACCTTGGGCAGTGAGGGAGACTGAGCCAGTGTCACGGCCCTTTGTCACGTCACCCAGTGCGACTGCTGAGACGCCCTCATCTGATTGATACACGAAGATCTGCGTGTGCCTGTGTCTTCACACGGCTTTCAGGGAAGAAATGTTATTCTCAGGGGCGTCACTAATCAGAGTTCATTTCTCCACTGAGTATTACAGAGCACTTACTGTGCCCCAGAAACTGCTCCAGGAGCAGTGTATTCCCATGTGACAACAGTAATATCATTATATAATAATAGTAATACCCCTATAGCAGAGGAAGCTCTTAAATCCTTTCCACTCTCAAACTCTGAAAGATGCCGACACCAAAGCTCAGACACCCACCAGGACCAGGGCACTGACGTCGTTTAAGAGCAGAGCCCCAGATCCCCGGCTCCCGGAGCCGGGATCTGACCTCCAGCCCAGGTCCCTTGCTCCCTCCCAGTGGCATATTTTCATTTTTTTCTTGCCTGATTATGGTGGTATTCCTTTAACATCATGCCAAAATGTAACCCCAGAGCCCCAGGATGAATTGCACAGGGACAAACCCCCCAAATTGCATTATTGATGTCTCTAAATCCCATGGTTCTAACCATGAAGAAAAACAAATGAAAAATGCTAAGGTTTGTGATGTCTCATCCACAAGCTCCCGGGACACCCTATAAGGAACATCAAAAGCCATAAAAACAAGCCAGAGTCCAAACGATCCTCGTGGCTATCTGGAATGTCGTCCCACAGTGTGATCACTAGATTTTAAACAACATCTGAAATCATTCCAGGAGCAAAGTTTAATTTTCCCAAACACAGATTAAATGTTCTTTCCTGCCTATCCAAACAAATACCTCCTCATTCATAACACTGAACATCCCTTCTTCTCACAAATAAGGTTCATTTCTTTTAGCCTTTTAAAATAGTAGCCTTTTATCCAAATCTTCAAGCTCTTGACCCTACGACATCCTTCCTTTTGGGATGGGAACGGCCCAACAAGCAGAAGTGGTGGATCCAGACCTCTCAGGTTCGTCTGTGGAATGGACATGATGAGGCCTGCCTCACCAAATCACAAGCCTCAGACGAAATAGCATGTGACAGCCGCCTAGCTCAGAGTCAATACTCAGTAGAAGTTATTTTCCTTACATTTAGCTGCTTTATCATCTATTTTCTTATTTGCAACTAATTTCCTAGGCTAGCTTCCAAAAATTCTTTGCCATCAAATTTTAGAGCTAAAGGTAAATTTTAATCTAACTCCCACATTTTCCAGAAAGAAATCTGAGGCCAAGAGGAGGTGAACCATGTTCAGGAGGAAAGATCAGGTCATCTGTTCTCCTTCAGTCTCCCACCACCCGTGGGAGACTCCAAGTGTCTGGATGTTCCCTGAGCCCTGGAGACCCCTCACCGAGATGACAGTTACCGCCTAATGCGCCGCCGGGACAGGAAGAAGTTCATCAGCACTTCCTGGTGGGGCGGTAGGCGCCAGGGTGGGGAGGAATGATCTGTGTCCTCCCTTGCAGGAGGCAGCCGCATGACCCTCCCTGTGGGAGCTATCATCTCCTTATTCTGAAAAAAACCTGAGCAATGGCCCTGTCCTCGGAGGAGCTGTCTGAGCACCGCGCTCCAAAGAGCTGAAACAGCCCTGCGTGATGGTGCAAAAGATTGTTACAATGTGGCCAGTGTGGCTCTCCTGGCACCTCGGGCAGCTACCTGCACCCGTGTGGATATATCTGAGCAAAATCATACTGTGTATAAAAACTAAGTCCCCGCCAAATACAACTAAAACTAACCACTGCCTTTTTAGCAAATATAGATAGGAAATTTTATATACATATAAATATTCATAATTTATACAGTGTTATTTATAAGTATAACTTATGTAAGTATTTATAATCAACTTATAATTATTATAAGTTATTTATAAACATTATATAATCTATGTGTTATTAATATCTATGCCTATATTTAATGCAAGATGTCATCAACAAGATTCAAAACAGTGATGCCCTTAGGTGGGGGAGGCGGGATGGGAGGGTGGACCATGCATGAGTAAGTTATTGCCAATGTTCTAGTTTCCACACTGGGCAATGGATTCATAGAAATTTGAATATTATTAAAATAAATATGCAGGCATAGATTTTGAATCACCCTAAATCTCCTCATAAAAAAATCAGACAAAACAACCAGATAGCAAAACCAAAACCCATGGATATTGACTATAAAATTAAGAGACAGGTTTCCCTGTGAACTGAAAAATACAAGGGGGTTGGGTTGTGTGGGATGGACCTGAGATCAGGAGGGTCCAGGTCCTCGCTGACATTCGGGACGAGCAGTGGAGACAGGGACAGCACCACAGAGAAGGGACAATCGAGCTCCAGCAAGGATCCTACTCAATGGATTAAACCTGTCACTGTGCTTCAGTCCACGAGTTCACGATGACACTTAACAAACTGCACTGTGGCCTCTGCAGGAAGCAGGGGACCACCTCGTTACTCCAAAGCTGATAAAGGGAAAAGAATGGAGCCTTTGTCCATTGGTCCTTCGCGGACCATACTCAGGATAACAACAAGCTGATGGGAAAGCAGCTCTTTACAAGTTTACAGGAGTAAAGGAAGAAGAAATGCCAGAGCTGGACCATCACTGCGTTGCACCCTTGGCCCTAAAAGACGATGAGCCTGTGGCTGGGGGCAGTTCACACCTTTCTTCCTCTAAGTTCAAAGCCGCTCCTGTTGTCTGTAATTTTGCCCCGAAGAGGCATCACATTCCATTGACTGATTCTTGTCATTGGGAAGACAAGGTCTGCTGATCCCAGCTTAACACCTCTGATTTTTCTCACCTTTTCTTACCGCGTCCCCCTGCAGCTGTTCCCACGTGGGGCCAGGGCTCCCAAAGCGCCCCCTCCACACGCGGCCGGTTCTGCACCTCTCATCCCTGTCTTTCTCCTCAGCACCTCCTCAGCGTCCCTTCCCTGCCCAAACCCCCCTTCTGCTCACCAGAGTCTGGCTCGACCATGAGACACAGGCCTCATGTATACACCCGACAGCGGGTGCCAAATGGTGTGCAATGCATTTTTTATGAAGACTTCAGAATGGAGACGCCTGGCGTAGGCTGAGGAAACTGAGCAGGGGAGCTCCGAGCGCACCGCACGTCGTGCTCAGAGGTGGCTGTGGTGCGACAGCCTCCGCTGGAACTGTCTTCCCTTTCACGGTATTCGTTACACTGCTGCCCGCTAAACTGATGAGGACACGAAGGACAGTGTTCACTTCCTGCTGGAGTTATTTTTTAAAGCAGCTGGAAGAATATATTCATTACCATTTTTGTGTGTTACTAACAAATATTATTGCATAGGTCCTGGTCCCTTCTACTCTTACTGTGTGACGGTGATGACAGGGGCCCCGGGCTAAGCGTTCCTGCACTTCTGGACTTCCCACCATCCCCTCTGAGACCAGGAACGTGGTCACAGAGGACGTCCGGTCTCCCCGCCACACGTGCACGTGTGTGATGTATGTCACAAGGTAGGGAGACAGATGCTGGCGGGCTTCCACGGTGGCTGAGAGGGGACGAGAGACCAGCCGAGCCTCCTAACTGGCTTCCAGCCTGACTGTGGGGTCAGCTCAGCCCCAGGCCATCGCCTCACATGGCACAGGACCCAGTCTGAGCCTCTGGGACCACAGATGTTTGCAGGCTCTGCTGTTTTTCAAGATCTTCGGATAAGAAACAGCCACAACGTTCTCTAAAACTAGTATAAAATCTACTCACTAATTCTGATTCTGCTACCATCTAGTCATGTCCTCTTGGTCAAGTCATTTATCTTCTTAAATCCGCATTTTCTGCTATCTGTAAAACACGCTGGTAGCAAAGTCGGTTCCCAAAGCTATCTTACAGCTGCATAATTCGTTGAAACTACGGATCTAAAATTTGGATTAAATTAACTACTCATGAAACAAGAAAATATGAGAAACGTTACTACAGTAAAAGAAAACATACTCCTAGAGGAATTATGTGAAAGACAATCATTTTCTGAAACAAATTAATATCAAAAACAGCCCACAGCGTGTGTATAGAGTAAACTGTGCAGGTCACATGGCACAATGAGTGTGTCTTCTGAAAGAACAGCGATGTCTTTTCCTGGAAGAGTATGCACTTTGAAGATAGGTGATGAGGGACAAATTCTTTCTGTTAATCTAATTTAAAGATAGGAAATAACTGACTAGAAGGAGAAGAAAATGTAAAAAATAGAGAATCAGTTTAAGTAAACTGATGGGAATTGAAAGACAATTTCTTCCTTAAATCCTTATAACTCCTTAAAAAAATCCAAAAGTCTTTCTCTGATCACAAGTCTGTGAAAGTCACACTTGGTATTAAAACAATTTTCATTTCATTAAACTTGGTTGATATTTGGGAAAGTAAATCTTGATTCTAGAAAAGCCCCTTTTAGACCTGGGATTTTACAGCAGGACAGAGGGAATCTTTAAAGGCCACACATCTAGCCTCTGACTCAAGTCTTCTGGTTTCCATCATAGTTTGTCTGTCACGGCCTGGATAAGAAATGCCATGGAATGAGACAGAAGCATGTGTTTCATCTGTTTATTCACTCATGTGACAAATGTGTAGGGAGAGACGACTGTGCCAGACCCTGAAGTGAGTCCCGTGGTGAAGAAAAGGGAGAAGGGCCTGCCCGGATGAAGCTTACGGTCTGGTGATACAGACAAATTAAACAAGTAAGCTGACAGAGAATTACACTAAATACCACTGAGAACCTTGAAGAAAAATATAGACGCAATGAGACTGCACGAGAGAGTGGTCTAATTTAGAGGGACACCGAGAAAGGCCTTTTCCAGGCAGTGATGCTGAGACTGAGAACTGAGGACGGGCAGGGCAGCCATGTGGAGGGTGGGAGAGCACTCTCGACAGAGGGCGGAGCACGTGCTGCGTCCTGGAGGCCGCAAAGGGCCTGTTGTGTTCAGGCCCGCATGGCTGCAGAACAGTACGTGAAGGGGACAGCAGTACAGAGGGAGAGAGAGACAGAGGTCAGATGCAAGGGTTTTAGAGTTTTCCCTCAGCTTCTTTCGGATTTACTGAGGAAGAGCTTCGAGCTAGGAGGCGCTCTGATCACACTGCGTGTTCAAGGACCGCTCCCCTCTGCAGAGCGGAGCAGACACAGGCCGGGTCAGGGTGAAGAAGGTCAGTTGGAGGCCACGGATGGTCCAGGGATAAGAGCGTGGCCCGGACTGCAATTCGAGGGAAATGGAGTAAATCAGACAGACTCCAGGAAGATTTTTACTGCAGAATCAACAGGACTTGAAGAATTAAGTAAGGCAAGTAGTCAACACGTGACTCCCAAGTTCCTCACATTAGGTGGATGGAACTACCACTCATTGAGATGGGGAAAACAAGAAGAATCCATCTGAAGGGAAAATCAAGAATGCAGTTTGGGATGTTTGAGATCCCATGAGCCACCCCAAAATGTCCACTAGTAGTAGGTGGTGGATGTGTGGATCTGAAAGTCAGAGAAGATGAGTGGACTAGAGATGGACAAATGGGAGCTTCCGCCTGCTTTACTCTATGTGACAGCTGCCCCTTATCGCGACACAGCTGGGAACTTTCCAAAGGGACGGCCTCAAAGCATCCAGGACGTGACTGCAGATCTCTGCTTCCATATAAGCCTGAGCTGCTTACGGTGGATGCCGGCAGTCAACTGCGGTCAGGGCCGGGTGAACCTGAGTTAAGGAACAAGTAATTTGTTAAGGACAGTACAAAACTTTGATCATTGTAAACTTTGCTTAGGTGTGCCAAATCCATCGATCTTTGCCAAGCGCCTCTGTAAAAATATTTTTGACCTCGACTACAGATGTTTCCAGAAGGATCACCTGCCGCACAGGCTTTGTTAGCGACGTCCAGAAACTCGAGTCATTAACCGTCACACTGAACTGTTTAATAAAAATGGAAAATAAGGGAGAACTATGGACGTCCAAAGACAGTTCAGCAAAGCCAGAAATCTGTTCTTCCACATCTGATTATCAAACAAGCAGATGTAAATGAAATGAAAAACGAAAATAAACAACCCTTGAGACACCAAGAACTAGGGCAGTAGCCAGACTCCCCATCTGAGACTGATTTTAGTTATAGGTTGAATCCAAAACTATTAAATGTTGAATTAGGTTGCAAATTGAAATGAAATGCCGAGTTACACATCCAAGACAAACTCGAACTCTCTTTAGACTTTTGGAAATAAAAACACAAGGTGGGAGCTGAGAGTTACAATGTCACAAAGCTGATCACTTGCCTTTTCAGCAGATTTAACGATACCAAGTCCTTTAACAAACAGGTCTATTAAATTAAAAACAACAACTTGGAGTCTACCAATTTTTTCCAATATTTTCCAAAATGGCCCAATCAAAAGGAATTTTATCTTGGTGGGTAAAATATTTAAAAATCCTCAAACTTCTGAATTTGAAGATTCAGTGGAATTTTGACAGGCCTGGAGAGGGTCAAGAGGGTGAACGTGGTAACAAAGAACAGTGATAATAACGAGCCTTCACCGCGGGCGGGGAGTCAGGGCGCAGGCGCGCGATGTCTTCCCACTGAAAACGCCTCAAAGTCACCCAGGATGCCCACAGGCCTTGCAAAGTGTAGAAAAGGCAATTACTTGAACACAAATACTCAGTGTCTTCACCCAGAAAAGGACAGGATTAATGAGACGATCGTGAGAGCTCCTTGTAACTCAAATTCCTAATAATGAGGATTTAAATGATCTCCTTTTGCTCGACGCGATAACACTGGTGCTTAAGACAACATACAGTGCACGCAATGACAGAAGAAAAACACTCAACAACAAGGAATTTTTAAAGTGCTTATTTCCAGAGACTGTCAAAGGAATTTTTTTAATACAGTTATGACAATTTTCTTAACTTTTTCGTAAAAAATAAAGCCATCAATCCACTAACTGAAAGTACTTTAAAAAGAGTTCTAAAGCTTCTGATAGGTAACCACAACAAGAATGATTTAGATGACAGCCCTGGTGGAAAAGTGGATGAGACAGAGTAATCACTACGACATAAAAACATCTTCAAAACAGTCATTGTAATCTGGACGGCCCTGGACTTGCTTGTTAAATTCTAAACGATCAATATTAACTAAAAGTTTAGCATTTCATATGCTTTCTAAATTCATTTTGTGGTAGTCATAATGAGCTAGAATGAAGATTAACCCAACATATCTTTAAACTTTTATTTATGGAGACTTTCAAACACATATAAAAATGGAGGAAATAGTATAACGAGCCCTCACCCAGCATTTTTAACATTTGGCCAATCTTGTCTTATATACAGTCCTGCTCAACCACCTCCCATTTCTCTGGCATACTTTATATTAAATATCAGACAACATATCATTTGATTTCAGTCTGTATATTTAACTGATAAGGACTTTTTTTTAATGTAACCACCACGGCTCCTTCAAGTCAAGGTCAAGACAAGGGCCTACTGCTGTGTCATCTCTTGTTCTCCAGGACCCCATCCCCTTCTAGTAACGTTATTGACCTGTTAGAGAAATCACATCATTTGTCCTGGGAAATGTCCCACTTTCTGATTTGGCTGATTGTTTCTGTCAGTGAAACTACAGTGTTTAGGGGCTTCAGAGGGATTCCCCAACCCTCCATTGTAAAGACCCCATCAACCCCTAACGTTCTAGCATCAGTGATGACTGTTACCTAGAGCCAGTAGGGTTTCAAATGGTGTTTTCTAATTTTATCATCTACTCTGAATTGATGAGCTAGAATCATCTATAAAGAAAACCTTTCCTTCATCAACTGTTCATTTACCCTGAAATGCATTTCATACAGGAAGAGCACCATAAATGTTTAATTCTTTCTCTTTATCGCTTTTTAGAATTGTGGACTGATGCTCCAGCACTCGCCAAAGGCCATCAGTGAGACTTCAGAAAACAATAATAATAATCGTGAACTGAAGGTTTTTACATAAGTATTTCAGTCTGCTTCCATCATTTCTTAAGCTCCATCAGTCTATCCTGCATCAGTGGATCTGTGTTCTGTGGATGCGACCCGTCATCCTGGACACTCCCTCCCTGTCCGGCACAGCCAGTGCCCCAGTTCACCCACTTAGACTCTGCTCACGGAAGGAACCCTCTTCCTAGTATTTAGGGACCACGGTCTGGATGCTAGAGTTCTTGTTGCCACTTCTAGGCCCTTTTGGTAGATAAAGCCAAGGAATATGAGCGTTTTAAAGAAAAAACAAAATCATGACTTCATAGTAGATATGTCTGTTTCAAATTTAAAAATCCAAAGTTCATTCTTAACTTCCTTGGTTTTATACTTGTATTTCTTTTCCTATGCTCCAAATTTTGGACTCGTTCCTATGTGCATTGATTGATTTGGGGGCTGGGAAGTTAACGGGAGCAAAGTGACTTTGCTCACACAGATCTACAAATTAGGAGCCTTATAGTTTCACATACGGAAATTGCTCCAACGCTTCATTAATTTCATGTTCAGATAGAAATCGAGAACAGAAACAACCTTCATAAACTAAGAAAGCATGAAATAAAGAAGGACATTGTTCTATATTCATTCAGTCTCTGAATTACTCTCAGTGGTGGAAATATCTGGGGAATATCTGAAGCATCAGAGAGAAAGCTGCTCAAATACGATTGTTAGGAAACTTCACTCACATCGTCCACGACGTGGGCCACTTCTGCAGACGCAGAGCTGTGGGGATGAAACAGCATTTACAATACAAATATTCCTAATATCCAAACTCTTCACAACTCCTATTTTTGCTACGTCCTCGTTTCTTTTTTATTTTCTTGCTCTCTCCGCTCACCCTCTATTTCCCAGCCTCTGGACTTATTTCTTCTGTTTCCTAAACTTTCCTTTTTGTCTCCATGTCTCTCTTTTTCTGTCTTCTTCTTGTTTTCATCTTGCCTCCCTCCCTTTCATTTTCGCTTGAAATCTTTCCTCTTATACCTCTGCTCTGTATTTCACATTTTCATATTCCTTACTTGTGTGGTATGGGAGGGATACTGAAGTCTGTATTTAAATACTGCCCACATGTACAGCCTTGGTTAGACTCATGGGGGTGATTGACATAGAAGAAAAGTTATGCCCAGGTCTCTGCCTTCAAGGACTTGGATATTTGCAGGCAATCATGAATCTGGAAAAATGCAACGCATTTCAAAACAAAAATCAAACGAATGTAAATGACGTAAGAGCATAAAGGAAAGGTTATGAAGCCTCTGTGGGCTTCTGAGAAGTTAACAGCCCAGAGCAGCACCACAGAGCTTCCTATGACGACGGGAACGTTGTGTCTACACTGTCCAGGGCAGCACCTGAGACCTGACTAACGTGACTGAGAAACCACATTTCTAAGTTTATTTCATTGTCATCCATTTAAATGAAATGAACGTGGCCGGCAGCTACCTTACTAGGCATGCAGGAGTGGACTAATAATGTGACAAAAGCACTCTGTGAACGCCACTTGAAAAGCAGGTTCGTGGAAACATCACATTTTAGGACTATTGCTGTGTTACACTGTTGTATTTGGTGGAATCTATATTCAAGTCCTTTGACGAGTGGCAAATGGCTACCAGTTTACAAAGTGCAGTAAGTACTAAGCCAGCAAAATAAAAGACTTGAACAAAAAAAAATTTTAATCACTGTCAAAAAGACACAAATCGTTAGTTTCACTGTACAGACTGACCATGGGCTTCCTAAAGACCTTCTAGAGTCAAGCGCTAAACTGTATAATATAAATGAGACTTGAGCGAGGCCCTTAAAGCAGAGTCAATTTGGGACACGATGAGGGGAGGACCCTAAGCTAAGGAAAGCGAGGTGAGGCAGGAATGGGCAGTCAGTGGTCAGCGGGACCCACCGAGGGACTGACCTAACAGAAGCAGGGAGCCTCCGGGAGGTGGAGGACATGGAACAGGTAGCAGCGCCTAGAATTTGTTATTAATATGGCAGGCACTGGGGCAGAGATTTCCATGGGGGTTTGCTTCATTGGGGAAAGAAGCACAAGTCATGCTGAGTACGGTTTTCAAGTAAACATTCAAGGAAATGGATTTCAGATAGTTCTGTGCTATTCATTATCACCATCGAAACTTTCCCTAAGTCAGAAATACCAGCTGAGTCAACACTAACTACCTTCCTGCACCTCTGAGGGGCTCTGGAGTAAATAAAGAAGGATGACCCCCTCTGATGTAGTAACATAAAGAGAAAGGGCCAGCAAGAGCTTCTTGGCCCTCCAAATCGCTAAAAGCAGCCTGACCCCTCAGGCAGCAGAACGCCCCTGAAGAGTATCTTGCTTGCCCAGATATTCTGGCCACATTCAAGCCACATTCCAGAGGGTCTGCTAACCATCCATTATTAGCAAGGCAGCTCCATCTAGGAAAGAGAACCCTTACCCAGCATGAGAGCATCCTGCTTTGGGACCAGAGCTAGGAAAATAGGAGGCATGGAAAATTTGTGCCATTTCTATACTTTTTTCTCTAAAATACACACAAATACAGCACAAGCAAATTACCTGTTCTGTGAAACTGGATCATGAGATCCATGATCAAAAGGCAGCAGAGGGCGGATCCGACAGTGAACCCTGATGTTCCCCTTCAGCTCCTACAACAAGAGAAAGTTTCCCTGTGAGCACAGGAGAAGGTGGAGCCGCTGGACTATTTCCTCAAAGAACCCACACCGGGCAACATTTTCCCCATCAGATTCCTACTCACATGTTGACTTTTGAAAAAATCCCTACTGGGTAGTGAGTGGTCGGGGTTATTTCAAGCTTTTTAAAATTCATACTTAAATTTGTTCACTTGACAAATGATTATCACTCAGTAATAAGTATCAACAAAATGCCTTTTAATGGCATCCTGGGCTAAATCTTTCAGGCATTTTAGAAGAAGTTGCTGAAATTTGGCACCTTGCTCATTATCTGGAGCCTCCAAAGGGTTCATCTTGCTGGTGACGTGGGGTGATGTCGGAGAGATGAAACAAAGAATAAGAATGGACTAAACTGCTACACAGTTTAATGACAAATCCACGCCCTTCCTGGGTAGAAGGAGGGGAACTGACAAATCCAAGATTTATACTATTTTACAAATACGTGTCAAAATAGTTAGGGTTTAGTGTAGCCACGTGAGTGATGGGTAAGTTTCTGAGGCTGTGCTCGATGCCTCTGACCATGAGGAATCTACCATCTCCCGGGTGAGCTCGGATTGCATACCGCACAGTTCTCCCTGGCTCTGTGCCGGCATCTTTTACCCACTGGCCCGTCATGACTTTGGGAGCATAATGAAGAAGTCTATTTGTCTTCCACATGCCAGCTGGTCAGAACTCGACCTCTGTCCCCGGGACCCCCAGAAAATACCTTGTCCGCCCTCTCCCACCAGCCCTTACTGCTCATGGTTCCATCTGCCATTGTCCTGAAATGGCTACAGTCAATCTGGGCTGTTTGTATCCCTCCTGAAGTGTTGTGTCTGGAATGAGAATCCCATCTCTAGGTGTGGAGAATGCCCAGAGCACGATGAGGCTCACTATTTCTCTGACGTTCTGATGTTCTTCTGTCAACGCAGCTGGGCAGACCTGTAGCTTCCTCAGCATCCACTGACACTGATGACCTATATCTTGTTTGGGATTGCCAGCTAAAATCCTAAGGTGCTGGTGCCCGGGGAAGGGAGGAGTGGATCCACCCTGAGGAAGCCATCAGTTCTTCCTCAGCCCCTCAGACCACAGAAACATCCTTGGGAAACACGAGCAACATCAGCCTGGATGCACATCTCCAGAGGCTTAAAACTACTCCAGGCTGGGATCCAGAGTTCTGTGGGCAGAGACGTGGCCTGTGAAGGGAAGACTGGACCAAACCATGCGACAGAAGACAGACTTAGGTAAAAGCAGAGGGTAGGACGAGGCGAGAGAAGCTGGGAGGAAGTAGGTGGAAGGTGGTGTCAGGTGACCAGAAAGGTTACTACACCTGTGGAGTGGAAAGATGTCCCCCCGCAGAAAGGGACGGCCACCTTCACAGCACAGGACAACGACCCCACACTGAGCCTGTCATCCGAGCTTTTGTGGCAGGTTGGCAGGAGGGTCCCCTAACAATAACAGCAACAGTGATGAGGACGATGTCAACTCCAGCGTGTTCATTCCTACTTAAACTCCGGCCTGGGCTCGCCGGCCGATGCCGTCACCGGCGGTCCGCACGCTCGCCAGCACCGTCCTCGCGCACCCACTGTCAGCCCCTTTCCTCCATCCCACACCTATGTACTTGGCACTTTCCATCCGAGCCAGGTTGAGTCTGTGGCTCCAGCCTGTTGAAATATTTGGGGATGCTCTTTGGCAATCAATCAACCCCTGTCAAATTTGCATCCTCAATATAATACACTCCTTTTTATCTCCATCAAGACACTCATAAGAATTAAGATGCAGAGAGTCAGGGGCAGAGCCCAGAGGATGTCCCTAGAAACCTCTTGGGTTTTCTCCGCGCACGGACTACTGGCCCAGGAGATGGGGCTCTGTGCGGGAAGGGACAGACTGTCCCTGCTTTCACCACCCCTCACAGATGTGTGCCCAATAGCAAGTGGGCACTTTGCCTGTGAGAGCTGGCTTTCAGCTCTCATAGTGACATTCTGTCCATAAAGATTTCATGTAATACTTTTTCAAACGCCTGGCTGAAGACCAGATACTCGACATCTATCATAACTTAATACCTGAAAAGGAAATGAGAATATTTTTATTCTCATAAACTCTTGCTGTTTCCAGTGAGCTACTCCTTTTTCCTTTAAGTGCTCAGAAACCACCCTTTTAGTAATCCATTCTAAAATCTCATCTTTGATTTATGGCAAATTTATTCAACTAGTGGCAAAATACAGCTCCTTCTCCTTTTTGAAAACTGAATAAATGACTGATGCTGATTTATTGACAGGCTCGTAAGGCGTCTTCAGTCTCCGGAATCCCATGGAAATGAGACCCCCAGTCTTCTTTGTATGTTTTCTGGGGGCCGCAGAGTGCAGACCAGAGCCCCAGACTTCCCTGAGACCTTCACGCAGGATGTCCCACAGTCTGTCACTCATACTGGACTTCGTTCCATCTCGGGAGCCCACCTGGCTCCTCTCAGACTCCGGATAATAAAAGCTGCACTTCCTGGGGGCCTTCTGAATGCGAGGCACTTGCCCACACCTCACTCAGGCTTCAGGGCAGCTCAGAGCGGCAGCACCAATGTGGAGACAGGTAAGAAAATGCACCAAGATGCTTTAACAAGTGCCTGGTTCACAGGGAGCACTCAACACGCGTGCTCTAACGTCCGTGCGTAGAGCACGGAGCCACAGCCAGACGTGCTTACCTGAGAGCTATGCTCAGACACGTTTAAGGACTAAGGGACCTGTCAGCACAGGGACGGGACAGAAGATCAGGAAAGCAGGTTTCTGGGGCTTCAGGTAAACAGGATTCAGAGAGATGGGCCAAGGAAGAACCATAAAAATCAAATCTCACAGAAGCAAGGTTCATCAGATAAATCATCGACTTTGCCAACCTCATGTTGGAAAATGGAAACCTGAGTCTGAACTTTAAACTTCTCAAGATCTCAGACCTCACACCTTTTAAGAAAGTGAGTGGGGGATAGCCTCAGCACCATGTTAATGGACGGGAAGAAAGGCAGCTGACCAGCGCCAGCGGGGGAGGAAGCGCAGGGTCCTCCACACCACCTGGGGGTCTCGAGTTACGACGGGACTCCCTGTCTCTTCCCACTTCTCTCTTCCTGGCACCTCACACCCGTAGCTCAGCTTCCTGTCAGGAGGTCCTGGGGGTCCCGCCCCTGCATTGCTGCCAGCCTGGCCGGGCCACTGTCCCCTTTCGTCAGGACTGTGGGCAGCAATCCACTTCTTGCCCGTCTTTGCCTCCTGACACAGCATCAGATCACGTCACTCCTTCTCGCATCCTCCAGGCCCTGTGTGGCTGGACCCTGCACCAGCTGTGCTCAGCTCCCACCTCCTGCTCCTCTGCCCTCTCTGGCCACACCAGCCTCCTGCCGTCCCTCGCACCCCCGAGCGGTCCTACTAAGGGCTTCTGCACATGCTGGACCGTCTCCCTCAGGTCCCTCCCCGCAGTCAGCTCCTAGACGGGTCTCCCCTGCGCACCTGTCTCTGAACCACCAGGTGAGAAGGTGACGACCCGCGCGCAAGTGATGCTCACCACCAAGCGGTTGTGCAGCAGTTTTCTCTTCTGCTTTTCGAGTTGATATTGCTTGTTCATTTCCTGTAGGGACTGCTCGAGGTGACCTGCCTTTGACTGCCACGCTGAAACAACAATTTTACCCAAAGTCACAATGAGCTTTTACAGGACACGGACCCATCAAATGACTTCCCATCAACGCCTCGAAGTACAGGAGATTTTTAAAAACAGTGAGGTCAGCCAGGGTTGTTTGCTGGGCTGGAGGGCATTTCTGCCCTTTCAGGGGGCTGTGTACTGACCACAGTGACTAATACCCAACAGGGCTCATTCAGTGGTCTTGGTGCCATAGCCGCCTGTGGGCTGAAATGTCATCATTTGATGGATATCGTCAAATCATTTGCATGGAGCCAAAATGTCTACTTACTGGAGGTTTCTGCCAAGAGACCTGGTATGAGAAGCGCCCAGGGTTTGGAGGGGGAAACCTGGGCGTGACTTCTGGTTCTGTCAAGTCTTAGTGGCAGCCGTGGGCCGCTACTTCCTCAGCTGTCAGGTAAGGACAATGACACCTCTACTGCACTGTTGCTGTAGGATCGAAGCAGACTGGATACAAAAGCACCGGGGCCTCCATGTGCGTCCCAGTCAAGCCCCACTGCTGGACACCTGAACACCAGATTCAGTCCGGTGGCCCCAGGGCTGCCCGTGTAAGGTCTGGGCATGAGTGAACAGTCTGCAGAATTCCCACTTCCTGGCTGGTTCCCGAGAGCAAGTTGGTGGTGGTACCTGCAGTGGCGAGTCAGCCGGCCACTCAGTCATCACACAGCTGACACATCCCGAGGGAACGTGGCGGCTCTCCCTCTCCTCCCTTCCAGTTTTATATGAAACTCCTCACTTTTCCAAAGCCTACGTATGCTATTTTTCATAAAATAACATTATTGTCCCTTTTCCTGGAGCACATGACTTATAAGACCACATGCATGCACATACACATATGCACGCATGGGCACACACGCACACAGATGAACACATGCACATGCGCACACGTACACCTATGCGTGCGCACATGCACACAGGTGCACACATGCACACACACGGGCACATGCACACGCACACACATACACGCACATGCGCACAGGCACAGCAGTCACATCCACTGAGACCCTTCGGGGAAATCCTTGAACTAAGTGTACTGAAGAGACAAGACCCTCGGTACTCAAGTTATTTAAAATAAAATGTCAGCTTAATAGCAGAACAATAGGATTTTTAAAGTTTGCACTTTGGAATAACAGCAGAACAAACAGTTCACTGCGTCCCCAGCCTTACAGCCTGCTCCCTGGTGGGGCCATAGGGCACCAAACAGCGACAATGAGGACTGGATGAATCCGCACGGCGCTGTCGGGGCAGGGGCTAAAACTATGGCCAAGCTATGGCAGTTTAAGACAATAAGGGTGTCATAACCAAATATGACCAGACCGCCAGGGAATTCTCAGAGATGCAGAAGGAGCTGACCGACAGGACACCTGCCACCAGGCTTCAGGGAAACCTGACACGGAGGGCTCGGCAGGGACACAGGTTCCAGCTCAGCGACAGCGTCAAGGTCAGGAAAGTCCTCTGAGGTCACCCAGAGAACAGGAAAAGCTCCCTGAGGGTGGAGGTGTGGCAGGGCCCTGCGGCCCCGGGAGCGGTGGCACTTGGTGAAGTTAGCGGTCCCTTGGTGTTGATTCTTGCCTGCTGAATTACACACCAGCAAAGAGGCAAAGAAATGGAAACTTCAATTCTAGGCAGTCGTCTGTCTGAACAAAACTGCAGGGTTCTTTCCTCAATGTGGACGAGCTCGTTTTTGGCTGGGGTCACCAGCTTACCGAGCAGAGCCTCGTGGTGGAGCTGTGCCCCCTGGACGGCCATGACTATTTCAGACAGACAGTCCTGCTGCTGCTCCTGGCAGTTTCTGAAAAGTTCCAGAGAAGAGGAATGCAGCTCCTTTATGTCTTGTTTCACTTTCTATAAAATAAGAGCACGCACAACTAATACAGTTAATATTATTAATCACGCAGCATAATTACACAATAATTAATTACATGAGCATCTATAAATGGGAACACGACCACACAGTTCAGATAATCATACATTAGTTTATCATGAATTAAATCTATTTAAAGCAAAGTTCCTCGTCACAGACAATGTCACCATCACCTGTGTAATGTTTAAATGATATACATGCCCAGGCTCACTTGCAGACATTCTGATTCAACAGACCTGGGATTTGTACTTTGCAAAGAAGCGTATGTGATTTTAAATATTTATATATTTGAAGTATGTAAGAAAAACAAGTATTTCACCAATTTCTGTAGGAAGTACAGCTCATTGCTCAGTGGAGCAGAGTTGGATGTAGGACATCTTTCTGCCTGCTGTTTACTTCCGTGTGATGTTGGCACGGCCTCACAGTCTCCACGTCACCCTCCTGACATGGGAACAAGCTCTAATCTATTATCCAGACCACCTTCTGGAAGCCAGATTATCGCGAGCACATGAAGAGAACAATGCAGCCCACGGAAATCACTTACCAGACAAACGTGCATAACAGAATTCCAGGTTACGTCTCCCAGAGTTTTTAGAGAACTTTGGGAACAATGCAACTGATAAATGGTATCCTCTACGTAATGTACTCTCTCTTCCTTCCAAAATTATGTGAAGGCTTCTTGGCATGAAGACATCATGGGTCCACAGAATGAAAGACCTGATACACTAATGTTTAACATTCAGCATCAAACACTGAAGTCTTGAGATCATAACAGAACTGAAATTGACATTCTTTGTTTCTTTAGTTTAGTCTTTTTTTCTATAAAATGGAGATGACTTCCATATGTTTGGGAAACATTTTGATAAAACATCAAAACTAAATTGAATTACAGTATTTTTATTACATGGGATGCAGATAGAGTTACACACTTTATTCAAAGGTGGATTAATTTTACTCGGAAGTGAATAAGAATCAATTCTATATAAATCCATTCTAAATACACTAAAGCAGTTCATGGGGAGAAAAAAACCTCTAAGGGCAGATTAATCCTGTTTACAGATGGTGTTTTTATTGTTGTAATAATGATCTCAGTTGTTTCCCCTTCTAATTTTTTCCCTGGTCACATTGTTTATAGCAAAAGATGAACAATGGTCTGAATCACAGGCATAACAATATTCTACACAACCTCACCTTGGAGAACCGCCAATGTACCATATGGAATAACAACTTTTCTTTCTGGAAACTACAGTCGTTTAAAAGTTCTCATTTGATGACATGCTGAATTAGCTCTATTCAATCTGACATGTGCAAACCAGTGTCTACCATTTGACATTAAAATAAAAGTGAGGACAACTTTGACTTATAAAATTAAACTTCCAGGTAAGTGTAACACAACCCCAGCTTTGAAACAATTACATCTCATGGCCAAAACGTATTTTTCCTTCCTAGTTTCGCTCAGGATCCCACTCATATATGCTTTTTTGAGGGTTAGTCTTCTATTTAAAAAGTATTAGGAAGCAGGATTCCCAAAGTGAATATCATCTACAATTGATTATAAAAATAGTAACGATTTGGGGCCAGCCCAGGGGTGTAGTGGTTAAGTTCCAAAGCTCCACTTTGGTGGCCGAGGGTTTGTGGGTTCAGATCCCAGGCGTGGACCTACACACTGCTCGCCAAGCCATGCTGTGGCAGCGTCCCACATACAAAATAGAGGGATATTGGCACAGATGTTAGCTTAGGGCCAATCTTCCTCACACACACGCACAAAGGTAATGATTTTATAATCTCATAAAGAAGATCAGATCAGTAACCCGGAACAGAAAAAATCTGTACCTGATATACCGAGGAGCTCTGCTTCCTTAAATTAAGGCTTCTCTTTTTTTTTTTTTAGATTTTTTTTTTTTTTTTTTGTGAGGAAGACCAGCCCTGAGCTAACATCTGTTGCTAATCTTCCTCTTTTTGCTGAGGAAGACTGGCCCTGGGCTAACATCCGTGCCCATCTTCCTCTACTTTATATGGGACGCCACCATGGCATGCCTGACAAGCAGTGCGTCGGCGGGCGCCTGGGATCCAAACTTGCGAACCCCGGGCTGCCAAGCGCGGACTAAACCGCTGCGCCACCGGGCGGCCCCAAATTAAGGCTTCTCTTAATTCCATAAGAGCAGATCTACTGTGACAGGCAGAGCTCATACAGCTGCACCAGAAAACAATCACTCTGAGTTTGCAAACACAAACAGTCATCTATAAACAGAAACCCGGACTTCCGGGGAGATGCTCTGTACCTGGATGACGTGGCAGAGCTGGACCAGAGTCGAGTGTGCTCCTCTCTGCAGACGCTCCTGCTCGTCGCACAGGATGTAGAAGCACGTGGCCACACTGCTGCTTTTCCCCATCATTTCTTGGTACTGTTGTCAGAAAAAAATCAAAGATGATTTGGAGTCTTAAAACCTTGGATGTGAGGCAGATGCATTTTCTCCGAGTGGAGAGTATTTACTGACTGCCCACTGTGCCCCATCCGTCTATGAGGAGACACTGCCCGGCCGGACAACTTCAGCCACAGCAGGGAACCAGCGCTGAGAGTCATCCCGAGAGAGTGGGTGCTGTGCGGGACGAGCGGGACTCTGGGGTGCAGTGGGCCGTCATCGGGGGGGCGTCCCCGAGGCATCAGGGCGGCAAAAGGTAGAGGGGCCACATGGGGAGCAGTGTTTGTGAAGGCCAAGGCCCAGGAGGTGAGGGGCAGGTTCCAGCAACTGAAAAAAGAGAGGGTGTGGGGGGGGGCAGAGGCTCCCGCAGGGCTTGCTGAGGAGGGTGAGAAACGGGGTGTTTTCTTGAGGATAGTGCCAAGACAATGGAGTTTCAGCAGCAGGATTTTAGGACAGATTCACGTTTAAAGAGCTCACCCGAGTGTCGTGTCGAGGAGGACGGGAGAAGGGGATAAAGTGGATGGGAAGCTGGTGGTCTGGACTTGAGACCCTCAGCGGGCAGGGCCACCTTGACAGGACTGGGAGGTGAGCGCAGGGGGTGAGACGGGGCCCCTATGGTTCCTGGCTTCCTGGCCGAGCCGCCGGCAGGCGGAGACGCTGTTAACTCAGGTCCTGGCGTGAAGATAACGAGTCTGGGCTTGTGCTTCGTGTTGTTTTGTTTCCCACAGTGTTTGTTTAGGTGTTGTAGTCTCACACAAGCTAGTAAACACTGGAGAATTGCTCCTCCCTCAGAACTGCAACCACTTGTTCCCATATGGCAAAAACATACTGTTAAACTAACAAGAATATACATCATAATTTCATCACTTACATAATAAAATAGACTCATCCTGCATCCAAATATTCAGATGCACAGCTCAAAAGCCACACGAAATATGGGCTTTCTGCTCATGTCACTAGCAGGAACTCTCTTGTCTTCAGGAACGGTATAGAGGGGAGGGAGTGCCACTCCCTGGAGGTCTGAGGTCAGTATGGGACACGCCGGTCACCCATGTGGGCCCCTCTGATGAGAACGCTCAACGGGCAACGGGACCCGGAGCCCCAGGGCTCCTAAGGGAGGTCATGCTGGGAGCACCGGTCTTTGTAGGTGACTGGTGACAGAGCAGAGAGCACCTGAGACACTGTGCATGGGAGGAGAGCACGGGGAAGAATGCCAACTGCCTCTGGGAGGCCAGGACGGAAGCCCAGGCGTATGCTTGGAACAGGCAACATGGAGCCGTGGAGGCAGGAGGAGGACTGGGTGAGATGTGGGATGACGGAGACCGAGAACACTAACCTCCTGTTCCAGAAGCTGGCTGTGGAGAGGAGGGGCCCCAACAGCTGAGCAGTCCTGTCCACAGTTATGGGGGTGGGGGCTGATCTCAACAGGAAGAGCAAGCCCTCTCCCAATGCTCCAGAGGATGCAGGTGTGTGGACAGGTGGAGCAGCAGGAAGCTGCTTTGTCTGTGAACTAGGAGGCCAGCTCATCTGCCAAGAATGAAGAGATATCTGGCAGGGGCTGGGGAGGGCAGAGATGGGAGAAGAGTGGAGAAGATTTCAAATACCTTTCATGGAGGGTGAGGAGTGCTGGTTATGGAGACAAGATTGCAGGGCAGTGTTTGGATCCCAGTAGAGACGGTATCTTTGTCTATTTATGGCAACAGTCTTCCTATTTGTGTGGTATTTTCCAACAGCTTGGGTGCAAGAAGGTCAACAGTGGGATGCATGGAGCACTGGGGTTTGAAGGTACAGAGATAACAGGCCAATAGAGTGAGGATCCTGGAGAGTGGCAAAGGAGTCGTTGAAATTACGGAATAAAAAGTATAAGTGTCAAGTGAGCAAAAGTCATAAGAGGGCTGTTGGGAGGAAAGCAAAGTGACGGAAAGACTGAAGGTCCTGATGAAATCCAAGAACAGTACCAGCGTGACTGAGTTCTTCAAAACAACCTTCATGTGGTCAGAAAGAGGTGTGTCTGAATCCGTGATTGTAGACGTGGGCTGGTCCAGTGATGACGTGGGACGGGTGGGAAGGAGTGGAGAAAGAACTCAGTGGGGAAGTGGGGGGGCGTTGCTCATGTGGGTGCTGACACCCCCGGAAGAGAGAGGGATGGAGAGGGAGATGGAGTCTGCTCCAGGCAGAGGTTCGAGCCAGGTGTGTTAGGAAGGAAGTGGGAAGTCACTGGACTTTTTTCGCTGAGGAAGATTCACCCTGAGCTAACATCTGTGTTCCTCCACTTTATCTGTGGGTTGCTGCCACAGCAGGGCTGCCAATGAGTGGTGTATGTCCATGCCCAGGAACCGAATCTGTGAACCTGGGCCACTGAAGCAGAACATGTCAAACTTAACCACTGTTCCGTGAGGCTGGCCCTCACTGGACTATTTTATGCAGCAACATAACCATTCTTTAAAAGAAAAGATTATAAAAAGTCAAGAATCTAGAATTTCCTGGAAAAGATACGTATGAAAAAGGGAAAGTGGATATCCTTTCAAAGCTCAGTGTTTAGAATTTCCAAGAGAAAACCAGATCCATGAGAGCAATGTGGAAACCATTTTCACTACCACGTCTAATACGACTAGAAAACAAGAAACTGCCAAAGGCTGGCTATCAAATTCTGCTCTAACTGGACTTCAGTGTATTTCTTTCCAACAGAGGATGACGTTGTGATATTTATATCTTGGAGGAAAAACAAATTCCAGTGCTGATAAGATTCCATGCAGACATTAGTTGTATCATGGCAGAGACTACTGGTTGTCCACCCAATGTCCATCTGCCCTCCTTCCTTCCTATCAGAACCCCTAGTTTATCAGTGGCCCTGCAAAAACCTAGATGTCCCAGGCTCTCTTAAAGGCAGGACGGCCATACGACCCAGCCCTGGCAGTGAGATGTTGGCAGAAGTCACTGGGTAGGATTTTGAGCAAATGACTCAGAAGGACAGACTTGTCAGGTATCTCCTTGATCACTGCTCCTTTCCACTACCTGAGTGTGATGTGCCACCTGGAGCCCCAGCAGCCACGTTGGAAGCATGAGACAACGGATATACTCCGTAGTAGGCAGCTACTTGTGTGTAGGAAACAGATAAGGGCTGAGGATGGCTGGGTGGAGGGTTATGATTCTGTGAAGGAGCCGCCATTCGGCCCTGGACAGCCCCCCTCCCCTTCCTGTGTCTTGCTGCAGGAGAAGCACTCGCCTCTCTCCTGTCTGTTCTGCCACATCTAGCAGAATTCAATCCCTGACGGAAACACACGACAAATGGGAATCTGTTTTGCCTTTTTTGTCTAATTAACCTACCTATAACTTTGTTTGCTTGAACTTTTACTAAGCCTTTTCTCTATTGCCAAACACAATTTTATTGTCATTTGAATGTTCTTCACTAATTATTCATCCTAAAATGGATAATGGACAACCTGACAGTCAGCTGGGCAGAGGGTAGTGCCCTCCAACCCCGGGCGGGAAGTGTCCACACAATCCAGCAGACTCTGCCTCCACGCCAAAGATGGCAGGGTAACGCTCATTTCACATGGATGGGCTCAGAAGAAACATGACGTGGAAATTCAAGGCATTGCTGTTGTCATGTTGAAATGACAGCAGATAGCCACGCCAGCATTCAGTGCTCCTTGGTGACAGAAAAGAAAGAAAACAACCCAGATGGCAATTTCATTGAACGTGGCTCATTTGCTCTGTGGTACCCAGGTAAGCCTGGGGCTTAATTCCACTCAGTACCTTAAAAGTAGGAAAGCAACCTGATACTTAAAGAAATGAATTCTGTAAAAATATTTGATGAGGGCAGGGAGGAGAAAGAGATTTTTGTTAACTTTTAGTACCATTCAATTTCTTCCTTTCATTTTTACAACAGGACAGGAGATGACAGTTAAATACCAGGGTAGAAGCTAAATCTTCAGGGTAGAAGCTAAAACAAGGGTCCATATTGTCACAACAATATTCTTGGAACTGCTCATTCTTTTCAATACTGAGAATTGAGGATTCATTCTGGCTCACATTGGTGTTGCAATCAATGTTTTTCCTAGACTCCAATTTATCAGGATGAGTGTTTTCTTTCAACCAAAGCTTTTGGCTCTGACTGACACTCATGAAACTGCATGAAACACAATTCTTTTCCTGCGCCAAGAGCCAGGTAGAGATTACTAGTGATCCGTCTGAAAGTCAACGTGACACAAAGATGGTGGCCGAGAAGGGCTACTAATTGGATTGGAAAATCTATTTACTCTTGATGTGAAACTTTTCAGAAGTGTAAAGAAGTTAAATTGAGAAATTATAAAAAAGGGAAGTTCAGGAGAAACCCGTCGGTCAGCGGGACTATAAAGAATACACCGAACATCTCCTGAGCAGCCAGCACTGCATTAAATGTGGTGATGCCAAGGGTAGAGCAAGCAAAGATGTGTAGGCAAATTAGATATTAAGGGACATTAAGAGATGAACTACGTCTACTCTTCATCTGACTAAAAAACTGAAGCAAAATAAAGTCCCTAAATTCATAAGGCTCAGATTCTCTGGAAAAAAATAATGTAGACCTAAATATGAAAACCTATGTTCTGAAGTCTCTGATGCTGACTACAAGTGCAGCAGCAACTCAGAGAAAACTGAAACAGAGCAATCAAGTAACTCACGCTGAGAGCGGGGCTGGCTGAGCTTCCAGGGCTGGTTGGTTTGGAAGAAGCAGAAAGAAAGCTGTGCAGCAGGGGGAGGGAGGTGTCTGAGGCTCTGGCGCAGGAATGCACATGGATGGCAGAGTGACACGGCCCGGGACACACGGAGAGAGCGAGGAGGAAAGTGGGTAAATATAAATACGCTGGCGATTGGGCAAATCCTGGACTGATTTTAGGTGACAGAGACACTGAAAAAAGGGATATGAGCCTCGGGCAGGAGGAACCGCCCTGCAGAGGGTCAGAAGGCAGAAAGCCATTGCATAACCAACCAGTTTGTACACTGCGGATGAAATCTGCCTCCCCCCACCCCCGCCCCGGCACGGTGTTGGAGTCAAGGTGAGGAACTGTGTCACTGCAGGCCACAAAAATTAAGATTTTCTGTTGTTCAATTATCAAAAAAGACTATAGGGACTTTTACAATGCAAATGCCAAAAGTTTTACAGGCTTTATTTGCCATTCTATGCCTCACGATCTTAAAAGTAAAAAAAACATTTTTTAAAACTTCATCTGAATGATGCTTGGAAAAATCATTGGTGCTTTGCAGCCACCCCCCCACCAACAGAATGTCATAGACATCACTCATCTATGT
Organism: Tapirus indicus; assembly: GCA_031878705.1. NCBI lineage: Eukaryota > Metazoa > Chordata > Mammalia > Perissodactyla > Tapiridae > Tapirus > Tapirus indicus. Next base: position 29,886,681 of record CM062941.1, on the reverse strand, counting down.
CTGCTCTAACCTGCAGCCTGTGTGACAACTCCAAAACATCGGGGCTGGAAGCTCAAGGTTCCAGCTGCTACAGCAACGAGAGACTCTTGGACCAGAATGCTGAGGACGAGGGCCCCGAGCTGCGGGGAGTCCCGCCGTCTGACACCAGCCTCATCTGCCAAGCACTGCTCACATTTTCCCTCATCAGTGCTCCTTTGAAGCACTGTGGCGAAGGTTCTGGTACCGAGGGGAAAAAAGCTGTCGTGAGCTGCGGTGGAGATGCGGTCAGAGATGCTCAGGGTCGGACAGGCTGGCGTCTGTTGTGCATTCTTATGCAGAAATGGGCCTGCAAGCACCAGTAAAATGAAGAAGTAAATCAATATTCAGTTAATAGAGAAGTAGTATGAATAGCCCTAAATTAACCTGCAAATTTAGTGCAACTAATTTTTTTTTTTTTTTAATTTTTTATTTTTTTTATTGATGTCTTAGTTTATAACACTGTGGGGTTTTAGTTGTACATTTTTGTCCGTCACCTTGTGTATGTAACCCTTCACCCCTTGTGCCCCCCCCACCCCCCTTCCCCTTGGTAACCACCAATCAGTTCTCTCTGTCCGTGTGTTCACTTATATTCCATATATGAGTGAGTTCATGCAGTGTCTGTCCTTCTCTCTCTGGCTTATTTCACTTAACATAATACCCTCTAGGTCCTTCCATGTTGTTGCAAATGGGACAATTGTGTCTTTTCTTATGGCTGAGTAGTATTCCATTGTATGTATATACCACATCTTCTTTAACCAATCTTCAGTTGAGGGACACTTGGGTTGCTTCCACTTCTTGGCTATAGTGAATAATGCTGCAATGAACATAGGGGTGCATACGCCTCTTGTGATGGTTGATTTCACGTCCATTGGGTAGATGCCCAAGAGTGGTATTGCTGGATCATACGGTATTTCTATTTTTAATTTTTTGAGGACTCTCCATACTGTTTTCCATAGAGGCTGCACCAGTTTGCATTCCCACCAGCAGTGAATGAGGGTCCCCGTTTCTCCACAACCTCTCCAGCATTTGTTGTTATTTGTCTTGGTGATTATAGCCATTCTAACCGGTGTAAGGTGATATCTCAGTGTAGTTTTGATTTGCATTTCCCTGATAATTAGTGATGTTGAACATCTTTTCATGTGTCTATTGGCCATCTGTATCTCTTCCTTGGAAAAATGTCTGTTCATATCCTCTGCCCATTTTTTGATCGGGTTGTTTGTTTTTTTGTTGCTCAGTTGTATGAGATCTTTGTATATTACTGAGATTAATCCCTTGTCAGACAAACGATTTGCAAATATTTTCTCCCAGCTGGTGGGTTGTTTATTCATTTTGATCCTGGTTTCATTTGCCTTGTAGAAGCTCTTTAGTCTGATGAGGTCCCACTTGTTTATCTTTTCTTTTGTTTCCCTTGTCTGGGTAGACATGGAATCTGACAGGATCCCTTTATGTCCAATCGCAATTAGTGTACTGCCTATATTTTCTTCCAGGATTTTTATAGTTTCAGGTCTGTGATCCATTTTGAATTGATTTTTGTATATGGCGATAGGAGATGGTCTACTTTCATTCTTTTGCATGTTGCTGTCCAATTTTCCCAGCACCATTTATTGAAGAGACTTCCCTCTCTCCATTGTATGTTCTTTGCTCCTTTGTCGAAGATTAGCTGTCCATAGATGTGTGGTTTTATTTCTGGGCTTTCAATTCTGTTCCATTGATCTGTGTGTCTATTCTTGTACCAGTACCATGCTGTTTTGATTACTGTAGCTTTATAGTATATTTTGAAATCAGGGATTGTGATGCCTCCAGCTTTGTTCTTTTTTTTCAGGATTGCTTTAGCTATTCGGGCTCTTTTGTTGCCCCATACGAATTTCAGTAGTTTTTGTTCTATTAGCGTGAAGAATGACATTGGGATTCTGATTGGGATTGCATTGAATCTGTAGATTGCTTTAGGTAGAATGGACATTTTAACTATATTTATTCTTCCAATCCATGTGCATGGAATATTTTTCCATTTCTTTATGTCCTCCTCGATTTCTTTCAATAGTGTCTTATAGTTTTCATTGTATAGGTCTTTGACCTCCTTGGTTAAATTTATTCCCAGATATTTTATTCTCTTTGTTGCAATTGTAAATGGGATTGTCTTTTTGAGTTCTCTTTCTGTTTTTTCATCGTTAGTGTATAGAAATGCAATTGATTTTTGTAAGTTGATTTTATACCCTGCCACTTTACTGTAGTTGTTGATTGTTTCTAGTAGCTTTCCAATGGAATTTTTGGGGTTTTCTATGTATAGGATCATGTCGTCTGCAAATAGTGAGAGTTTCACTTCTTCATTGCCTATTTGGAGTCCTTTTATTCCTTTTTCTTGCCTAATTGCTCTGGCCAGAACTTCCAGTACTATGTTGAATAAGAGCGGTGAGAGTGGGCACCCTTGTCTTGTTCCTGTCCTCAAAGGAATGGCTTTCAGTTTTTCCCCGTTGAGTAGGATGTTTGCTGTAGGTTTGTCATATATGGCCCTTATTATGTTGAGGTACTTTCCTTCTATACCAATTTTGTTGAGAGTTTTTATCATAAATGGATGCTGGATCTTGTCGAATGCCTTCTCTGCATCGATTGAGATGATCATGTGGTTTTTATTCTTCATTTTGTTAATGTGGTGTATCACGTTGATTGATTTGCGGATGTTAAACCATCCCTGTGTCCCTGGTATAAATCCCACTTGATCGTGGTGTATGATCTTTTTGATGTATTGCTGTATTCGGTTTGCCAATATTTTGTTGAGGATTTTTGCGTCTATGTTCATCAGCGATATTGGCCTGTAGTTTTCCTTCTTTGTATTGTCCTTGTCTGGCTTTGGTATCAGCATGATGTCGGCCTCATAGAATGTGTTGGGAAGTATTCCATCTTCCTCTATTTTTTGGAATAGTTTGAGAAGGATAGGTGCTAAATCTTCTTTGAACGTTTGATAAAATTCTCCAGGGAAGCCATCTGGTCCTGGGCTTTTATTTTTTGGGAGGTTTTTGATTACTGTTTCAATCTCTTTACTTGTGATTGGTCTGTTCAGATTCTCTATTTCTTCTTGATTCAGTTTTGGGAGGTTGTACGCGTCCAAGAATTTGTCCATTTCCTCTAGGTTGTCCAATTTGTTGGCGTAAAGTTTTTCATAGTATTCCCTAATAATCCCTTGTATTTCTGTGGTGTCTGTTGTAATTTCTCCTCTTTCATTTCTAATTTTATTTATTTGAGTCTTCTCCCTTTTTTTCTTAGTGAGTCTGGCTAAGGGTTTGTCAATTTTATTTATCTTCTCAAAGAACCAGCTCTTTGTTTCATTGATCCTTTCTACTGTTTTTTTGGTTTCAATTTCATTTATTTCTGCTCTGATTTTTATTATTTCCCTCCTTCTGCTGATTCGGGGCTTTGTCTGTTCTTCTTTTTCCAACTCTGTTAGGTGCAATTTAAGGTTATTTATTTGGGATTTTTCTTGTTTGTTAAGGTGAGCTTGTATTGCTATGAATTTCCCTCTCAGGACTGCTTTTGCTGCATCCCATATGAGTTGGTATGGTGTATTTTCCTTTTCATTTGTCTCCAGATAGCTTTTGATTTCTCCTTTAATTTCATCAACGACCCATTGGTTGTTCAGTAGCATATTGTTTAGTCTCCACATCTTTGTCCCTTTCCTAGTTTTTTCCTTGCAGTTGATTTCTAGTTTCACAGCATTATGATCAGAAAAGATGCTTGTAATGATTTCAATCTTCTTAAATTTATAGAGGTTTGCCTTGTTTCCTAATATATGGTCTATCCTTGAGAATGTTCCATGTGCACTTGAGAAGAATGTGTACTCTGCTTTTTTTGGGTGGAGTGCTCTGTATATATCTATTAAATCCATTGCGTCTAGTTTTTCATTTAAGTCCATTATTTCCTTATTGACTTTTTGTCTGGATGATCTATCTATTGATGTAAGGGGGGTATTAAGATCCCCTACTATTATTGTGTTATTGTTAATATCTCCTTTAAGGTTTTTTAGCAGTTGTTTTATGTACTTTGGTGCTCCTGTGTTGGGTGCATAGATATTTATAAGTGTTATGTCTTCTTGGTGAAGTGTCCCTTTTATCATTATATATTGCCCTTCTTTGTCTCTCATTACCTTTTTTATCTTGAAGTCTACTTTGTCTGATATAAGTATGGCTACTCCTGCTTTCTTTTGTTTGCCATTAGCTTGGAGTATTGTTTTCCATCCTTTTATTTTGAGTCTGTGTTTGTCTTTAGAGCTGAGATGTGTTTCTTGGAGGCAGCAGATTGTTGGATCTTGGTTTTTAATCCATCCTGCCACTCTGTGTCTTTTGATTGGAGAATTCAATCCATTTACGTTTAGAGTGATTATTGATATATGAGGGTTTAATGTTGCTATTTTATTGTTCATCTTCTGGTTCTTTTGCATTTCCTTCGTTTCTTGTCCCTTGTGTTTCGGACTCCAAATTCAATTTGGTATTTCTGCATGTTCATTCTCTTGGTTTTCTCTTTATTTGTCATGTGTGGTTCTCTTCTGGTTGTTTGTTTAGTGGTTACCGTGCGGTTTATATAAGCGATCTCCTGGATAAGAAAGTACATTTTCAGATGCCTCCTTTTTCCTGAGGCTGGGTCAGTTCAATCCCTTACCTCTTCCCCTCCTTATTTGTTATCTCTTTATTCCAGATTGTGTCATGAATGTGTGTTTCCAGTGATGAGCTTGAATTAATTTTTGATGTTTTCCAACTGTATTTTGTTCTGGTTTAGTCTCCTTGCTTTTCTCCTTGCTGAAATCTTTGTATCCCCTTTCTCATTTGTTTTTTTTCAGGCCTAAGGGCCTTCTTGAGCATTTCTTGTAGTGGGGGTCTTGTGGTGACGAACTCTCTTAGCTTTTGTTTATCAGGGAGAGTTATTATTTCTCCATCGTATTTGAAGGATATCTTTGCTGGATAAAGTATTCTCGGCTGAAGGTTTTTGTCTTTCATAATTTTGAATATATCATTCCAGTCTCTCCTAGCCTGTAGAGTTTCTGTCGAGAAATCAGCTGAGAGCCTGATGGGGTTTCCTTTGTATGTTATTTTGTTTTTTTGTTTAGCTGCCTTCAATATTATTTCCTTGTCACGGGTATTCTTCAAGTTTGCTACTATGTGGCGAGATGATTTTTTATTCCTGTTTATATATTTAGGTGATCTATTGATTTCATTCACTGTTATTTCCCTTTCGTTCCCTAGGTTGGGGAAGTTCTCAGCTATTATTTCTTTGAACAAACTCTCTGCTCCTTTTTCTCTTTCTTCTCCTTCTGGAATACCTATTATCCTTATGTTGCTTTTCCTCATTGAGTCTGATATTTCTCGAAGAATTTCTTCATTTCTTTTTAGTCTTAGCTCTCTCTCCTCCTCTACCAGGAGCATTTCTGCGTGGCTATCCTCAATAGTGCTAATTCGTTCCTCCATATTGTCAGTTCTGCTCTTTAAAGACTCCATTTTTTCCACTATCTCATTCATTTTGTTTTTCATCTCCAATAATTCTGATTGGTTTTTCTTTAGGGTTTCAATCTCTTTTGTGACATAATCCCTGAATTCGTTGATTTGTTTCTGTGTGTTCTCTTGTATTTCGTTGAGCTTGTTTATGATAGCTATTTTGAATTCTCTCTCATTCAGGTTATCAAATTCTGTGCCTTCAGGGTTGGTTTCTGGGTGTTTGTCATTTTCCTTTTGGTCTGTAGCCCTGACATATTTTCGCAAGGATCCGGCGGGGACGGCTTTATTTTTACCCGTCATGATTAAAGTTAGTCCTGCAGTTTCCCCCTGCTGCCACTAGATGGAGGTCGCGAGCGGTTTGCTCTGAGGCGGCTGCGCGGCTGCAGCCCCCGGAGGGATTATGCTGAAACGCCGGGTGTGTGGGGGGAGGGGTCCTCTCTTTCTCCTGCTTGACCCGGAGGTTTCCTTTCTGGCTCTGTTAGGGTGTTTGCTACACCCCCTAAACAGTCCGTCGTCGCTTCCCCGTGGGGATCTCGCGACAGTCTGTGAGAGCACCTGGATGGCGCTAGTTTTCCCCGCTGTGGGCCGCCCCTCCCCCCTCTGTCCGCGAACCGCGCTGTTTTTGCCGATCGATTGGGGACGGGGAGTACAACCTCCTACCTCTCCTCCCGTTCTCCTGGGCTTCCCGCGCCTCCACCGTCCGATGTATGGCAGCAGGGGTTTCTCAGAAGTCCTTCGTAGTGTTTGATTGAGCTCTGTTGGAATGTGAATGATGTTTTCGTTGTGTCGTAGAGGGCAGAGATTCAAAGAGGGAATCTCACTCCGCCATGATACTGACGTCACTCCTCTTTCGCAACTAATTTTTTTTCAATAAAACGTGACAGGGTTATTCAAGGCGACACAGGAGTTTGAAGACCCCCTGGACTTGATTCTAAGAAGAATTCTAAAGGGGCCATAATTTAAAGATGAAGAACTCAAAAGAATTATTTGATGGTGGTGTATTAGTTTTCTACGGCTGCTGTAAGAAATCACCACAAACAACATTAATTTATTCTCCCGTAGTCCTGGAGGCCAGACATCCAAAATCCAGGTGCTGGCAGGGCCTAGCTCCCTCCAGAGGCTCGAGGGGACGATCCTCCCCGCCTCTTCCAGCTTCTGGCGGTAGGTTGCTGACACTGCTTGGCTGTGGTTGTGTCCCTCCAGTCTTCAAGGTCAGTGTCTGTACATATCTCCCTGCTCCATCTTCACGGTGCCTTCTCCTCCGTGTGCAGCAAATCTCCCTCTGCCTCCTTCTTATAAGGACACCTGTGACAGCATTTAGGGCCCACTCGGATAATCCAGGATCATCTCTCCATCTCAAATTTAATCACATCCGCAAAGACCCTTTTCCCAGATGAGGTCACATCCACAGGTTCCAGGATTGGGACCTGATATCCTCTAGGGGCCACTTCTCAGCCTGCCAAAGGCGACAATGGCAAATTGTGTCTGAATAAAATGAATCACTATCCACCTAATGTTCTCCATTTGTATGCCCCTCCTTTTAAAGGTTAAGAACAACCTCAAGAAACACTGGGCAGAGTTGTCTTTGAGGGACTTCTTTTTTGGTGAGTGGACAGATGACACGGGTAGAGTCGGGCAAAGGTCTAATCCAGAATGTCAAATTGTCCAGCTGTCCAGGACAGCGGTTGCGTGGAACTGGGGGCAGGGAGGGGACTGAACAGAAAGGGCTCGGGAATCTTTAGGGGTGAAGGGACGTTCCATGCTGACTCTAGCCATGGCTGTACAACGACACATTCACCAAACTTTGAATTGTACACAAAAACGGGGGGAATTTATGGTACGTAAATTACACCTCACTAAAGCTATAAAAAATGCACAGCTACCCCACTAATTTGTGACTCACTAAATACTTGTGAGCACAGAGATACGTGTGAATTTAGAACAAAACCTTGTTCAGGAGAAGAAAATACTTTAAACGTCAACGAAAGAGTCCATGCCACCGGATGGGACAGAGGAAAGGAGAAGTACAAGGACCACCCTCAATTTCTTCCTTCTACAAGGACTGCGAACGGACTTCACCGCTCAGTCACCACACGCAGGACACAGCTCAACCCCATCTGCAAGACGGAGAGAACATTACCTCTGCCAATTTCAGATGAAGAACGGCATTTTCAGTTTCCAGTTCAACTATTCTCTCTTCTTTGGCCTACAACCAAGGATCAGAAAGGAAAATGGTCAATTACGATACTCGTCCGTGGTCATTTCCATCCTCAGAACAACGGCGATGTGAAAGGAGGTGAACACGTGCCCTCAGTGAAGCACTGTAGGGAGAGGCCAGCTAGAGTGGGGGCACCTCTGACCCTGAAGGCCTTGCTCCCCAACCTGTGTCTGTGACCCCTCACTCCAGGTGCGGTCTCCAGACAGCATCTGGGGACTTGCCAGAAACAGAGAATCTTGGACCCTCCCGCCCTAAATCAATGAGGGTCTGTCTGCAGTTTAATCAGATCTGCATACGGGTGCATATAGGTGATCTGTACGCACAGGGAAGTTTGAAAGACACCTCTCTGAGGACCCTGCTCACCAAAACCGCCATTTCTTTCCTTTTATTCATTTATTCAAAAGACACCTGTTAGAAACCTAGTATGTCTGGGCACTTGTCCGGGTGCTATGGACGCAGCAATGAGCACGTCAGGCATGGAGCTCGCGTCCTAGTGGGGAGAAAGAGATGAGTGACTGGACGGAGTAAACAAGCTGGGGAAGCAGCAGCCAGGCCAGAACTAAAGTGGGGTGATGTGAGTACAGACAGGGCGGCTCCCTGGGAGGGAGGAGAGCCCTCGGGGCCAGCCACGGAAACCTCCGGGCAAAGGGACGGCCGTGCAAAGGCCGAGGCTGGCATGAGCTTGGTGAGTCAGGGAGCAGAGAGAAGGTCAGCTAGGCTGGGGCGCAGCTGACCAGGAGAGCAGGGTGCAGGAGAGGGATCATAAGCCAGGGGAGTTGTTTCATCCCCAGTCGTCGAGAAGGTACTGCAGGGTTTTAAGCAGAGGAGTTTCAATATTAGCTATTTAGGGTAAATGCTGGGAAAGCCAGCGACTGGAGGCCTAAGTGGAGAGGAAGGCACCAGTTTCCGGGAGGAGGATCAGGTGCCGGAGCTCCCCTCCTGGCTGCAGACACATAGCTCACAGAGAACTGGGATCACTCTAGGACAATCTCTGTGATTGGTTGTCAAACCAGAACCTGGGAGTCATCTCAACTCTCTGTTATCACATTTAGTCAATTTTACCTCTTAAAAGAAAGATCTCTCAAATATTTCCACTTGAATCCACATAATTCTAAGATGCCGCCATCTCTCACCTGGACAACTGCACCCATCCATGCCCCCCCTGACCACAGCTTGATGGAGATATAATTCACTTACCTACAACTCACCCGTCTAAAGTGTACAATTCCGAGGCTTTTAGTATATTCAGAGTTGTGCAACCATCACCAAAATTAATTTTAGAATATTTTCATCATCCCCAAAAGAACCCCATACCCCTTGACCATCACCCGTAACTCCCCCCCCCCCCCCCCCCCCCGCCCGAGGAAACCACTAACCTATTTTCCATCTCTACAGATCTGCCAATTCTGGACATTTTATATAAACGGAATCATACAATATGTGGTCCTTTGTGACTGGCTTCTTTCACTCAGCACCTGGCGGTGGGGGTGAGGGTCCCAGGGGGGAGTGGGGTGAGGCGCTGCTGGGAGGACAGAGCCTACAGGTGCCCCGCCCTACGGAGCAGGAGGTGGAAGCGGGCAGAAGACGCGGGGCGGAGCGATGTGGTCTTCGGGTGTTGTTTACTATTCAGTGAGACCCCCAAACCCTCCCGTGCCGGCTCCCTGCCCTCAAGGGCTCAGAGGCGGGGAGACCTCCCGGGGGGCGGTGGCCGCGGGTGGCCCCGCAGGTCCCCTTGCCCCCCTCACCTGCACCTGACGCTGCAGCTGCCTCGCCCGCTGCTCCCAGAAGTCCCCCCACCGCCCGCCCCGCGCCGGCATCACCCACGGCCTGGCCTGCGGCCCGGGGGGCTCAGGCGGCTCACGTGGGTCGGGGGTCAGGCGGTCGAGGGTCGGGGGGCGCCAACGGCGACGGGGGTGGGGGTGGAGTTCGCGGGCGGGGGGAAGGAGGAAGAGGGGTGGGGGAAGGGAGAAGGGGGGCGGGAGACCGGGGAGGGGAAGAGCTAAATTTGAAAACCATTTTCTAAATATTGTGGGTGTTCCAAATGCCATTAAACTTTTTTCCCTCTAATGTTTAAATCTGCCAGGTGACTGCCTTCCTTTCCCGCAAGAGTGTCTACCTGCGAGTACAGGACACCTTTGGGAGGTCCATCGGGAACATAAAGAGCAGCTGACACAGCCTGTGGAGGGAGAGACCCCGGGAGGGGAAAGCCTGGACTAGGGCAGGATAGGAGCCCCCAGCACAGCCAGGGAGTGCAGGAGGTGGGGGGGCCGGGCCCCCAGTGGACACAACTGTCTGTAGACCTCGTGGAGGGGACTTGGGGACATTATGGTCTGTGGCAGGGAGGACGTGGGTGCAGAACCTCTCCCAGCACCCCGCTCCCAGCCTGCAGGGACTGGGAAATGACTAAGGGGCAGGACACCCTGCCAGACCCTAAAAGCCAAGGCAGAGAGAAGGTTGTGTAGGACGCTCATCTTCCGTTGCAGAGTCCCAGTCCTGTGCAGGGTGGGCGAGGCATGAACAGAGCTTGAAGCCGACAATGTAAAGTCGAGCACATAAGCACAGGGAGAAGCCACCGTCTGTCTCCTCTCTGTCATGCTAAGGGAGTGGTTGCCATCAGCACATGGGGGCAACAGTACCCCCACTCCCACCCTGCGCTCCCTTTCCCACCACCTGGTCCAGCCTGCCCCTCCGCACAGCACAACTCCCCAGGAGCCATCAGTACTGCTCCCAGGTCCCCTGCTCCTCACTGAACAGGTAAGGTGGCAGATTACAGGCACACGGCCAAGTCCAGTGTCACTTCCTACAGCTGGTCTCTCCCTCCTTCCTGAAATACTTTGTAACTTGGCTTTTAGAGCACCGGCCTCTCTTGGTTTTCCTCCATCTCACTGGGGTTCCTTCTCGGTCTTCTTTGCCAGTCTCGTCTCATGGCTTTAAATGCCATCTGAACCCTGACGACATCCACGTTTGTGTCCCACTTGTCCTCTTCCTTGAGTTCCAGACCTGTGGGTCAAAGTGCCTGTGTAGCACCTCCCAGCGGATGTCCACATCAACTCCCCGTTTTCTGCCGGGCCCCGCCCAGGGCCCCTCTGCAGCTCCTCTGCTCTGCTCTGCTCACTCAGACCCAAACCTGGGAATCCAGCTGTCTCTCTCTCCCCCACATCCTGTCTATCGACAAATCCTACTGGACTCACACGGCAACAGCACCAGCCCCTTCTCGCTACCCCATCACCGCGAAGCCACCTTCATCCATTGCCTGGTCATTACAGTAGCCGTCTACAGCCTCAACAGAGTGGTTTTAAAAATATGTCTGATCACTTCCTTCTAGCTGCTTCCCATTTCCTTCAGCATAAAAGCCAAAGAGCTCCCGATGCCCACATGCCCTTGCCTGCCTCGGCGTCCTGCTCCTTCTCTGCCCCCTGCCTCCCACTCCCCTGCCCACTCCACTCCAGTATCAGTGACCTCCTTGCTGTTCCTCTGAGAGCCAGGCACACTTCCATGTCAGACTCTGCTCTGAGGTTCTCTCTGCCCACCCTTCTCTCCAGACACTGCCGTGGCTCCCTCCCACCCTCCTTCAGGATTCTGATGAAAACTCTCCCCTGTGAGGTAACACCTATGCCCTCTTATCCTGCTGCGTTGTTCTCGGGATGGATCACATCTGGCAAACTAGACCCAGTTATAGAGTCATTGCAGCTCGTTGTCCACTGTGGTATGCGGCTCGGAAGGGCAGGGGGCTGATGAATCGCCAGCACCTATGACAGTTTGGCATATAGAGGAGCTCAGTTCACTATCTGCAGAATGAATGAATGAATCAAAAATAGAGGCGGCAGGGCAGTGGAAATGAGGACATCGTGAATAAGCTAAACCCTCATCTTTCAGAGTAGATTAGTCAGTAGAGACTGCCTAAAGTTGATAAATAAGAGTATTGAGTTAGAGGTATAATGTGAGCAAATGTGTCATGGAATGAAAGGCAAGAGGATTCCTTCTGCACTCCTGGGGGCTGGTAAAGACTGTGGACCACCTTCTGGCACTGCCTGGTAAAACTGAGTATGGGCACACATATGATGCACACATACAATGTGCACACGTACGATATACATGCGTGTGCTGTGCACACATGTGACCCAGCAATTCTGCTCCTAGAAATCTCCCCTGGGTGTCTCAGGGGACTCCCTAGAGGATGTGCATGCTGCACTGGTTTTAGTGGCAGGACATTGCAGGCAGCCTAAAGCCCATACCAGGGGTGCGAGGCAATGTGTTGTCGTGGGCGCTGTGTGCTGTGAACTGCAGCAGAGAGAAACAAGAGACTAGGAGTTCATGCAGAGAGAGACGGGGCAGCGTGGGGGAAGCTGCAGCCCGATGCCGTCTACGTACCTCACACATGCACACCCAGCACTGCAGAAGGTACTTGTGTCGAACACTCCAGGGGGGCCTTATTTGGAGTGGGGAATTGTGTGAGAATCGACCAAGGGGAAAAATAAAACAGGAGGAGGCCTTGCAGGAGACAGCGCAGAAACAGATGATAATTATGTGCCTCACACATGCACACCCAGCACTGCAGAAGGTACTTGTGTCGAACACTCCAGGGGGGCCTTATTTGGAGTGGGGAATTGTGTGAGAATCGACCAAGGGGAAAAATAAAACAGGAGGAGGCCTTGCAGGAGACAGCGCAGAAACAGATGATAATTATGTGCCGTGGGTGGAGGCCCCAAACAAAAAAGAAACAAATATTTGCTGTTTCCTTTAGGTGGAAGGACTGGGGGTGGGGAAGAGTGTTCCCTTGCTTAGAAGCCTGTCTGCACCATCGATTTTTATAAACCACACGCGTGCATTTCTTAGGTTAAACAACATAAAACAAAAAAGCAGAAAACTGTCATTCAGAACATGGGAAACATTTTTCAATAGTATGCAATTGCAAGCTTATCTCATTTTTCTAGAGAGAAAACACTGACGTCCAAGAGGGTATTTGTGTATCTCTGAAAGTTGACAATTGACTAGAATTGGTTTTTCAAGACTGCACGCAACGAGCGCACAGCTGACCGACGACAGCGGGAGTCTCTCGGGCCCGAATGCCTGTCCACGCACTAGGACAGTCTGCAGACGTCACCTCTGCCTCTAGACTGCTTATTCTTGAGTTGGTGGCATGTCACCCTAGGCAGGCCGATGGCCTCCTCTCTGGTACATACCCGCAGAGGACACGGCTCCACCTGCAGGCTTCCCCGGAACACGAGGGGCCACATCACCCACCACAAGGCCAGCAGCTGCCATTTCGGCCACCTCACTGTGGCCTGCGTCCCCTGCCCAGGTCCACGCGGGTCCTCTCTCCCTCGCCTCCCCTGCATCCTGCCCGAGGCAGTGCTCGCCTGAAGACAAACTCTGGTGCCAGGAGTAAAACGTCTGTCTCTCTTGTTTTGGGTCTTAAGTTTGGGGCAGAAGAGATCATTTCCAGGTGAAGGGTAAAGAAATGGTTCTGGAAAATCCCTAGTCTCTGAACTGAGTTTCAAATGATAGGTGGGATTTTGATATAGCAAAATGCCAAGAATAATTTTATTCCTCCCTAGAGAAAATAATATAAAACTATGTATAAATTGTAAGTTGTTACCTTCCTAAGCAGTAATAATTAAGCCATAAAAGTTTAAGTTCTGGCAGATAAATTGTAATTGTTTTCATGTTTAATGTTCAAAAGTCTAAGCCGGCAGTTGCCATAAAGCAATGGTGCTATAACCACGTGCTGATGTTCTCTTAGAGTTTACATCTACAGCTCAAGAAGCCAGGCAGTGAAGGATTCCAGCGATCAGTGACATTGGCAACAGGACCAGCACAGGCCTGGGAAGATGGAGAAAAATGTGGAATATCTCATAAATACATTTTTGTATTGATTACATACTGATATACTTAGGACATATTGGGCAAAATAAAAAATATTAATGTTTATTTCACCTGTTTCCTTTTACTTTTCCAACGTGGCTTCTAGAAAATTAAAACTGTCTCAAGTGGGTAGCATGCTATTTCTGTCGGACAGCACTGCTCCAGACATCTCCCTGGTCACAAGGATGTGGAGACAGGTCCAGAGAGATGAAGGGGCAACTTGTTTGTGTAGACCTGGGTTTCCTGGCTCCCATTCCAGAGCTTTCTAACACGCCACGCCCTGATCACTGCCTTAGTGTTCACACTTGTTTTTCATGCAGCGAATATTGACTAAGCAAGTATTGTATGCCAGGCACCGTGCTGGGAGTCAAGAGCACCGTGAAGAGGAAAAAGACTTGGTCTCTGCAGCCACAGGAGTCACAATTTAGGAGAGAAGGTGATGAATAAGCAATGACAGACAGACGTGGCATGACGAGCAATGTAGAGCGCAGACATTTGTTTCTCCCGGCCCCGCAACACTCTCCTCGGACCCCTTTCCCGACTAGGCCTTGTCCGGGAGTTCCCTGAGGCCACACCCTTGATGTGTCCTCAGGATCCTCCATCCACTGAGCCCCCTCTTCTTGCTGTATTTGGAATTGAGCCCCGTCTACACTGAGGTCTTTTTCCTGTCATAGCAGTTCCTGAGTAAAATGCTTTTATAGTTTTAACTGCTGTCCAGCTCGGTTCTCTTCAACACCAGCCAGAGGGGTCTGCTCAGATGACCTCCTGTCCAAGTCCCGTGAGCAGCCCAGACGAGAGGTGTTGTGTGCTCTGTCTGGAGGCAACCAGAAGCCTGTGCATGTGTGCGAGCCTAGCACACAAATGGTGCTGCTGCCGGGTAGAGAACATTCTCAGTGCCAGGTTTGTCCCACAGCTTTGTGCTGGGAAGACTTTCTCCCTTAGGGCTCTTCTATCTTGCCCCTGTTGTGATGACATGACTGGTCACTCAAGGGGCGGGACCAGAAGCTGAGAGCAGTCAGCCTGTGCAGTTCTTACACCTGAGTCCCTCTTCCTTCATCTTGATTTTCTATTGTCTGTGTCCCACTCATTTCTTTTATTGCCACAGGAGACAGAATTCTTTCTGAGCGAGAGGAGATTTGAATGAACTATTCAGAGGGAAATAAACAGACGGCAGCATCCGGTCTTCATTGAGCCATCACTAATTTTGTTGAAGATTAGTTAAACACCTTGAAAGAATGAGCAGGGAACATCACAAACTACCGGGAGAGACAGGTCCATTGGAATACGTCCAACTCTATATGCACAAGAGATGTGGAGAATTTGGGACAGTTTCCACAACTGTTAGTAATTTTCAAGTATTCCGGTAATGACACTTAAAGAATAGAAATCAAGACTACCAACAACCCCCCCGCCCCAAAGTCCCCAGCTATGCTTCCCTTTCCCTTTTTTCTGAATACACTGTTCAGATCACGTTACGCATTTTGCTCAACTCACATAGTCTGTTCTTATATTTTTGGGCCTGTTCCCATGGGAAAAAAATTGGGGAGGCAGGACATTCTTAAAGCTGTACAATTAACCTAGTGTTTTCTGGGTCCCCCTTTTTCTGTTGTTACCTAATGTTTTCTATTATTAGAAAAAATTCAAGTTGAAGTTGGAACCAATGTCACCAGTTTAGGTTCAGGCCATGTGCACCTGTGGTCTCCATAAGAGTAACACACAAACTTTAGAAAAGAGGGGAAAAAAAGGTTTAATCCACCAAAGACGTGTGCAAGTAACGTCATCACTCTGGAAGACAGTGTTACGGATTTCTGTTGGAAAGGAGGGGCGAGTGTGCACTGACACCCTGCCTAGCTCAGCTGTGGCATCTCCACAATAAACTCTGCCAGCTCACTCTGGACCCTCCACCTCCATCTCCATCACCAGCCCCACCTATGTAGTTATTTCCACTACAGGAAACACCAAGGTGTGCCAGCAGACCCCCAACTCCTGCAGGAGCCTGCCACTGCTATCCTTTTTCTGTGCGGTGACCACAGCTACCCTCAGAAGCAAACTCGTTCACCTCACGCGCCTTTACAAAACCTGGCAGGAAGTTGCACGAAGAACATAAATCTTATCCTGATTTTAAGACCCTCCTGTTTTCCCTGGTCCCTCCGACCCCACTACCCTCGGCTCTGGACTCCCTGGCCCGTTTCTCTTGAGCGTGGCAGCCTCTCTGCCTCTGGGATTTCCTTCCACCCGCAAGTCTTTTCTCTCAAAAGGGAGTATCATTTTCTCAAAAAGTCTGCCATCTCCATGATTTCAACTGACTCTATTAAACCCTCCAGGTGCCCCGTACGTCTTCCTTAAATAAATTAAGTTACTAACTGTATGTTTATATAAACAAACTTCTGTCTTCCTAGATCTGCTTTGGGCCACTTGGAACCACTGTGTCCCCAGTGACTGAGGCAGAGTAGGCACTCATAAATTATATTTGTTGAACAAACTGTGCAGGAAATTGTCTTTTATATCCCAATTTGAAGTCGAATATGTCTTTTAGGGTGACATGACTTCTTTGAATAAACTGGAGGAATACTAGATGAAAAACCTGTCACTTTTTGCACATATTTTCCCTCTGCAAGTCATTCCACTTAAATTTTGCTGTGGCTAAGTGTATAAGCAAATTTCTGAAATGTTTTCCATGCGGTAAAGCAGAGAGGAAACCATTGTCAGATGGCA
Organism: Tapirus indicus; assembly: GCA_031878705.1. Taxonomy (NCBI): domain Eukaryota; kingdom Metazoa; phylum Chordata; class Mammalia; order Perissodactyla; family Tapiridae; genus Tapirus; species Tapirus indicus. The sequence continues at coordinate 29,870,385 of CM062941.1, read as the reverse complement.
TATATTAGAAAACTGTCGAGTGCTTGCTGCTATTTCTATGTGATCTAAGAGACAGAAGACCACTGGAGGTGAGTATGTTATTCCCACTAAAAGCAACAGAACTATGGGCCTCGAGATGAGACTGAATCAATATTAATACAGTTTTTGTCTTCCCAAACTTTAAAGTACCCTTTTGGGCATTAAAATATACTGAAAGTGAATACTATGTTCCAGTATGAAACATCTGGTTCCACCAGAAAGATCTCCACAAGTTTCTACAACCCTGAGCCACTCCTGCTCAGAGGCCACGCAGAAAAGGTAAACTAGACACAGGCAGGCACGGCCGGCTGCGTGGACAAGAGGAAGCATGTCCGAGGGGCAGGGCTGAGCCACCTTCCCATTCCCAGTCTGCGTGCGTCGTGAGCCTCGTACCTGTGTAATCACACACACCCTCACAGGAGCTACCCTGGGTGGGTCCTTGCCCTCAAACACATCTCACTGGGGTATCTTGTTTATACAATTTGCTAATTCCTGGGTGTGCTTAAGAATTCAGAGAGGCAATGCTGGGACAGTGTAACAGAAACAATTTGGATGACCCCTGGGTCTGCTCATGTGCAAAGGAGAAGTCATTAAAGCCCAGGGGCTGAGCGCTGGGACCCCTGTCAGAGTGACCTGCAAGCTTCTGTGACATCAGTCTGTGTGGTGGGGACAGAGGACACTTTCCCACAAACCGAGCACACTGCCTGACATGGAAATGATACTCAGTGAATGTTTAATATTTAATGATCAATGGACAGGGAGGAGACAGGAAAGGGGAAGGCTGATATCACAAGTATAATCTTTGTCAGCACTATTAAAAGATAGCAAATACACTTAAATACATACAAAGTTTATTAAAAATAGGTTGCAAATGAAATACAGTAGAAATGGAAAATGACAGCAGTTGGGATGTTTTTCCATAGTAATGCACAGTCATGAAAAGCACTTTCACACAAATTCACATTTGACCTAATCGTCCAAGGGCGGCCAAATCTGCCTGTTTACGGGTTTACAGCCACACACACAAATATCCCTGTATGTAGATATTTACATGTATTTGCATGTACTTATGTGTTTTTGTTGTTTTTCTATATATTAATAGAATAGTAGTTCATCTGTATCTTTTCCTTAAAGAAAGTGTGGATTTCATCCCCGTAAGGCTGCCAGTGTTCTTGAGACATTCGGGAGGAGCCTGCTTTTCCTCGCACCTCTGGAGCAAGCACGCCAATCCTGCCTCAACACTTAGAACCATTTTACTCTCTCACTTAAACAAAGGAAACAGTAAAAGCACACTTCCAAATAAGAACCCTGATTGACACAAAAATATTTACACTCGCATTTTAATGATTTATCATACAACTCTTATTAAAGTGATCTCTAGGCTAGACAGCCTCTCCCTCTTCTATTTGAAAGTGTGCGTATTTTCTGAACATATATATTTGTAAGAGAACAATATGGTACAGAAAAATCATCTAGACCCCACAGCAGGGCTTTGTCAAATAGAAAATTTGCTCATAATGACAAAGTAATTTACCATTTTAACATCACACAATATAAACACAGTGAGGTCCGTCTCCCCAGCATCAGCTACATATTCATAGCTGAAGAAATGACAGTGTAACTATTAATTCAACAAATGAAAATTAAATAACTCTATTAGAATGTAAAAAATTAGCTAGAACTGCCATACGAGTTATTCTTACAATATTTAAATTACAGATGCCATAAGCAATTGAACCCCTTCCTTTCCCTGACAGCATATCGATGTAAATCTATTTCTTTTTCAGATTTAAAATTTCTAAGCAACAGCTGTGCTCGAGTATCACCTGTCAATCTCCCATTCTTCTCAGGTATTTTTGTTCCTATCCACAGCAACACTGTCAGCTAAGGATATCCTCTTTTACAGATTCCCTTGAAATATTTGAAATACTTAGTTAACTTTCTAACTTAACCACATCTTCAAAATCACCAATGATTTATTAGTCTAACAATCTGATATTTATAAAAATAAAATTTCCTAAGCTTAAATCCTCAAAATTTTCTTCTTGGAGAAATTTTCTTAAATCAAGTATTTAGAACTGATCAGGTGGGCTTGTACCTGTAAGGAACGAGATGGAACAGTCTCCGATGTGCATCGTCTTCCTACATCGTGAATGCACAGAGTGGACCAGAAAGGCTACACGTTAGCTCTGGACTCAACATACAAACAGCAGGTTCACATGTTCTCTCTCCCAGGAGATGACCTGACTCGTCTGTAGAACAGTCTGTGGCTGCTACTAAGTAGTGCAAACAATAGTCTGAGCAGTTCAAGCTATTCTCTGTGTGATAGCTAAAATCAAGTTTTTGAAAAAGAACAGAAATAAAACTTCTTTGTGCTCCTTGGGCAAGAAAGGGGAGAAGAAACATCTCATTATCTTCTACTGCCCTTCATTCTGTCCCCTTTCAAACTCAGACTCTAAAAAAGACACTAACAAAAAAGTTATCTTTATGTGAGCCAGAGAATTAAGAAATTAGTATTTAAATTGTATAAATGACAATCTCTTGGTAAAATAAAATAGAATTTCTTGGAATTGGAACATCTCTAAATCCCAACCATTTTAGAAACAGAAATTGTAAGTGACTTGGGTATCTAACCTCCTCTTTCCTCTTCAAGAGCACACCTACAAAGCACAAGTCGGAGGACTTTAGGGTAAATACAAGGCGTCCTTTTCCTTTTTCTCATTTTGTGTTCAGCTCGTTTTCCAGTTCTGTTAATTTACGAGAGGCTTTTACTTTACTGGACACATCTTGACCTTGTGAAAACAGACGCTGGCGCTCTCTGAACGTCAAGTTCTCAGGGGCTCCAGAACTTCCAGGTGAATCCGCATCTGGGCTGCATTCGAGGGAAATGCAGATTATTGGTCAAAATGGAAACAACTTGTCAACAATGAGGTAGGTAACTCAGTAAAACTTTCAGTGAGAGAGACTTATTCTTTAATTCTGCCATGACCCTTCCTATAATTAAAATTATTGGACCTATATTTAAACCCATGTAGAAAAAAGGGCAAAGTGTTCTCCTTACTAACATGTTAACTTTCTCCAGTCACATCCAACTCTCAAAAAGCTAGTAACTTCAACTTTAGCACACAGGTAGTTCCGAATAGTTAAGTTTAGCGAGAGAGGTATAGTTTTAAAGCAGAGCATAGTAATGAATCCTACATGTAACCGAGGGCATCTATCAATATACCTAACTTAAGTTGTAGTAAGAGATGGAAGATTTTCTTGATTAGTTCAATTTCACTGTTTTAAGAACTGTTTGGGCAACAGCGTTTCTGATTAAAACCTAGGTGAGAACATTTAGTGAAGACATTAGGCCTATTTACTTTTTGTGACCATCAGGGCTGGCCTTACGTAGTCCAACAGGACACGTGGATGTGGCCTGAGAATTTTCCACCTTCTCTGGTGGAAGCAAACAGCAGCATGCCCAACTGCTTCTTAAGTTCTGATTAGAAAGCCTGGTACCTACACAACTGTCTGAAACAGAACCATATTAGCAACACAAAATACAAAAAGCCTGTGTGCTTACACAACTCTGTACAATGAGAAACATCTGAGCTGACAATGAAGTCTCTGAAATTTCAATCCAGCCTCATACAAAAATGGCACGACAGGGCCGGCGCAGTGGCGCAGTGGTTTAGTTCACACTTGGCAGCCTGGGGTTTGCGGGTTCGGATCCCGGGCGCCTGCCGACGCACTGCTTGTCACCCATGCTGTGGCTGTGTCCCAGGTAAAGTAGAGGAAGATGGGCACGGATGTTAGCCCAGGGCCAGTCTTCCTCAGCAACAAGAAGAGGAGTGGCAACGGATGTTAGCTCAGGGCTGGTCTTTGTCACAAAAAAACAAAAAAAAGGCACGACGAAGGAAAAAAGTAACCAATTACGAGGAAGTTACTTGTCTAGGACAACTGTAAATACCTTTTAGATAGCTTCTCTCTTGAATCCCGATAAACATCATGGGCACCGAAAACTGTCCCAGTAGATCCCGTAAAAGAGTTTGGTCCTTTTCCATAAAAGAAAAAGTCAAAGTTAAAGTACTTGCATTATTTCCAAAATTTGACTCATGATAAAGATGAGTGCCCGTAGGAGAATAAGACATCTTTAATTACTGAATAAAGAAGAAAGCAAAAGCCTCTTCAAATCAGACAAAGGACCCATCAATTTGAAGCCCTCATCTCTCAGTGGCCTGAGTAATCCAATCACTACTGTTCTCACGAGCTGCTGGATCCCTGGCCTCCCGTCCTCTAGTGTCAGAGAGGGAACAGCACAGGTCTTAGGCAGTGATAGCCAAAAGTTCAAATCAGATAAAATGCACAATAATCAGGAATTCAGAAGAAAAATCCATAAAGACTGACTTAAATGGGGAGATAGCAAAACTTTTCAGACACTCCAGACACTAAGGATTTTCTTACAAAATCACTGAGAGCAAATGTGACCCACAGATCAAGAAGTAATCACATGACTGAAGTTCTTCTTCTCAGGACAGGTACTGAATTTTTCCTCAAAGTAAGTGGCTATAATTATTAAAACAAAACATTTTAAACAAACAAGCTACCCAAACCCCCTAGGGTTTGATACTAGTGCTGCAGATACAAAGTCACTGACAAAATAAAAACAAGACCCCAGCAGCACAGTATGAGGGGAGAGAGAGGCTGTCGGCCCCCTGGCCTGTGGCCCTGGCTCTGCCTGTGACTGGCAGAGTGACAACGGGGAGTGACACTGACCCATCTGGTACCACCACCACCTGCCCTGTCTACTCCAAAGGGTTGTTGAAGATCAAAAGAGATGATGCAGATCAAGAGTTTTAAATGCATCCAAATATAAGATTATAGTGCCATGGATGATGTATTAAAATATATAGATATGAAAATAATAATGCATTAAATCAGCACTAACATATTTCTATTAATTGTAATATTAGCAAGAAAGAAAATTTCACACTTGAAAAATCTTTTGCTTATAATAGTACAGGCTATAGGAATAAATGCTCAAAATATTCAATGAACATTGACAGTATTGTGTATTGGATTAAACAGGCCACAAAATTATTACAAAGTTTCAACATTAAAATTATTCTTTTTAGACAAGTTGCACAGAAATGAATTTTCACTTTTCTTTTCTACGTAATAGGATATACTGTGCAGAGCCTCTGCTGCCCTGAGACAGGGCTGGGCTCCTTCTGAGTGATTCCTCTGCGCACGGCATCTGCCCTCATTAGTCAGTGCAAGTCCCCCATGATCACACACAGGACGTCATTCTCAGCAAGACTCAAGAGACCAACCAGAAACACAGCTCTAACTGAACACAATCCATAGCAGGCCTTGAGAGAAATTATTTTTGCATAGTGGAATTTTTTCAATTTTAATTCTAAATTTTTTCATTTTGTTTGTTTTTAAAAATGCTGTGTTGTATCTTTTGAGCTTTAAGAATGATACCTGCTTCTTCCACTGGTAAAAATCAATTCTTAAAAAATTTTTAGAGTTACTCAGACTATCAAATACTTTCAGCTGACAATATATGAATCAATACTACACATTTCAAATAATTTTCAAAGAGCTTTAGTAAAGGATATTTTTTACTACATTGCTATGCTGAAATCTGACAGTATTCATTCCAATTCATATCCTAATTCTATTCCTCACAGCACCCAGTGAAAGAAACCAAGTCCAGTCTGCAGAAGCATGCTTTTCCAGAGTGCTCACAACAGAGAAAGGGGAAGACAGAGTGCGACAATGTTGGTGAGATGATGGATGGTAAGGTCAGATGCGTTCTGCATTTGGTGCAGACAGCTTTGTACTTTACGAAGGAAGTCTTCCAAGAAGCCCGAGCAATCAGATGCAAGACATACCCTGCTCCTATGTGGTATTTTAGGTGTGAAATAAAATAAGGGTTAGTGGTATGACTGAAAGCCAAGATGGTTAGAAGTGATACCTAGCTACAATATTCCATTACCAAACCTCATATTTACTGTGTCGTGACACTCACAAAATATCTGCAGTTCAGTTTGTTATTTGATGCAAAGAGACTGATGGCATCTCATTTCAAAAATTACTATTAGTCCATAAATGTCTTTGAAGGTACTACTACTAGATATTTACAAGAGAAATTTTACAAAAAGATTTAATTTTAGTTTCTGAGTGACTTAAACTGAGTATTATTATATTCTGAACCTTTAAAGAGGACCAAAGCTCTGACTCAGGTGGGAAGAAAGATCCTGGCAAAACCCATTTGTTACATAAGAGTCACAATTATGTGAGTTTTTGATTATTCAGCTTCTTTTAGAATTGTTGTGAGTCCATGCATTGCACTATGCAGAAGTGGTAAGACTTGTACTCATTAAAGTAACACTACTACATTTGAGAATGTTTATTGCCAGCATTCCAATTTCGTTTAGAGTAGTAACATCAGTCTGAAATGTGAATCCTTCTAATCTACAGCTATATTTTGAAATACAACTTTCAGTGCTGTCTCAAAAACTAACCACTGACTACACAGGAGCCCCAGCCGTGGCAAAGGCAGGAACGCTGTGGCACTCTGCAGCTGGCGTGGAGGATCGTCACTAGAGGGTTATAACTGCATGCCTACACTGCGGTCTGGCCACTCATGCTGTGATGCTCTGAGAACATAAGGTCCCAGGAAGGAATGAAACAGCAAGGAGGAGAAAGAGTAGTTCCGCAACGACTAGGTTCTCTGGCCCCTGGCAGGAGGCGGCTCGCACTGAGCAGTACCAGGAACCCAGCTTAGTGGGGTGCTTCCACTACTCCAACCACACCACCATGAGAAGCAGCAGTCATTTCGTAAGTCGCTGCCACATGGCATTTAATCCAGAGCACAAGTTCTACTGATGGTAAATAACAGAAACTGAACATGTTAACTATGACGCTACTAATAACAGACACTTATCTTTAGACACCAAAATGCGTGAAAAGGGTATCTGCTCCTCCAAATAGAAGAATTATTTAAAGAGGTAGAGAATGAAGACCAAGACCAACAGTACTTCAAGGGACTGAACAGTAACGAAGAAGGGTTGATTGCCGTCAGCGGATCAAAGAAATGGGATTTGTTCAAGGATACAAGCAATGGGAGTGCTAAGATATTCACCTAAAGGAGTGTGAGCACAGACATTACAATTGGAGGAGAGGGAGACCACCATGCCGAGACTAGCGATCCAGTGAAATCAAATCCCAAAGCGAGTGCCGATCGACATGGGCCACACTACAGTGGGAAGTGTGAGAGCCTCCAAGATTCCAATCAGATCAAAGAAGGTTTGATTTGCAATTTCACTTTTTACCTCTACCTCTGGAGTGGCTGGGATGGTAGAAGCCTGGTTTTTTTGGAGGGGGTGGGGGTGGGGCTGCTTTCTGAGCAGTACTGTTGGCACTGGCCGGGGGTGGCTGGAATGAGTTGGAGAGAAAGATGCCATCGGAGGCCGGGCGTGGCTGGCAGGGGGGCTGCTGTGGCTTAAGGGCGGCAGGAGGAAGGTCCCCGTGAGACTTTCTCGTGCTGGAGTACTTATCCTGACCTGCTAGACTGCAGTCCTCCTCCTCCTCCTCCTCGTTGTATGCAACAAACTTGGCGGTGTAGAGCGAGTCGGGGGAGAGGACCTGCGTCTGGAGGTAAGAGGCGGTTCGCTGAGGTGGGGGAGGAGGAGCGTTAGCCGGAGGGGACGGGGACAGGAGCTCGTAGCCCCGTGGAAGCGGAGGTCTGCACAGACCCGGCTCCTCAGGCTCCAGCAACCTGCGCTCGGCCTCGTCGTGCTGTCTGCGCCTTTCGGCTTCCAGGCGGCTGTAATACCCTTCTTCCTGTCGCCTCTGCAGGCGGGAATAGACAAAAGTGCAAAGGTCAGAGGTCAGGAGGGGACCATGGCCAACCCCACTGGGCCTTCACACAGTACGAAAGGATGTATTTACCCCTCAGTTCCCCGTCAATGATAACGAATCCACAGGAACGTGAAAGTGTGAACGATTACTATGACAGAAACGGGCAGAGAGACCTGGAAATAGTCTTCTCTTGAATCTCACAAGTACATTCATACTATTCTGGGATTATCTGACATAAAGCTGCTCAAAAGGATGGAATGAACGAACTCTCAGGTACTCTGAGGCTCCTACTTCCAATTATTACATCACTGTCCCTATTCACTTATTCCACTATACTTTTAATTCTCCTCCACTTCTCTTTCTGTCTGTCTCTCTTTTTCCTTCTGTTTTTGGTAGGATATTAACTTACCTGTTACTGCTGAGCTTAAAGACAAGACAAAACCCCAAACAGGCTATAACTGGCTTTCTACAGGTGGCCCCTTCAGAAGCGCAAACTCATCTGCTTTTTCACTGACCCTAGTGAATTCAGAAGAGCGCTCTTTCTCAGATGATTGAGTCATCTGGTTTATTTTCAGTTATTCAGAGGGAAATTAATAGGCAACCATAAACTGTAAAAAAACATTACTCACTTTCCCAAAGCAACAATCTAACAAATATGCTTTCCACAGTTCTTAACTTCTATTTCAAATCTTAATAAACTCCCTGACAGACAGAAAATTAGAGAGCCAGGCATTAATAGCAACAGCAACAAGATATTCATATATATTTTGACACATACTGTACATTTTTTCTGACATACATCTGCACAAACTACAGTTGACAGTGTTAAATTATTTTAACATTAAAAAAGGTAACAGCACAGTTTTGTTAAAGATTGACAAAAGTTTCAGAACACAAGAAAAAAGTAAATAGGAAAGGGGATGAAATATCAGAGTAATCTGCCTTAATGTGAGTAATGGTTAATGCTACAGAATAGAGTACAATGAAATTTAAATTCATTCAACCGAAGACAACCAATTTTAGGGACCTTGCCGGCATTACGATAAAAGTTTTTAGTCCCATTTCAATTTGAATGCTTGTTTTCTCCCTACTCCCTCTTGAGCCACACACACACAGTGAACACACAACAGTCAATGCTCCACCTTCTGAGGGAGCAAACTCAAAGAATAAATGCCAGCCCCAGTCATGGTCCTGGACCTAATTTCTCACTTTCTCTTCTTACTCTACGTTGAGGCATCCTAAACAAAAGATATTTAATCTTATTTTCTACACAAAATAAGCGTTCTCTTGGGGTGGGGAATTGAATCCGGAATGACCTTTGTGGTTCTGAAGTGGAGTTGTCAGGACTCTTGGTATTACACGAAGAACAGCTGCTTGGTAACATTTTAGGGGAAACCAAACATCCTCTTCGAGTTAAGCTAAGAGCAAATACAATTACATGACCCCAGAAGACTTCGTTCTACCCAAACAAATGAATGGCACATTTTCCTACAACAAAGCTAACCCATCAATTTTGGACATTCTGTATAAAAAATAGATTATTCAGCTTCTTTTTACATTGACCACTCACTTATAGGAGCGGTTACTAAGACATGAGTGTATCTGACATAATCATGAGTTGTGAGAACACGTGTCGGAAAAATCAAATAACCAAAGAGTCTCAACACAGGGAAGAGGACCTGGCCCTTCTCCACACGTGCACTGCTCTCGGGGCAACCTGACTGCCCTCGCTAAGGTGCGCAGGGCATGGGACTGCACCTAACCAAAGCTCGCAGACAGCAGGCCTGCGGGCCTCCAGAGCGGGCGGAGCCCTCTGTGCAGAGTGTGGGACAGCGAGTGTACGTGGGATTGGGAGAGCACATCCTTCCACACAGCCAGGGAACAGCAAAAACACACGCCATGAAGTCTGAGAACTCCAGTGGCTCCCATTCTGGACATCTGATTTCCTTAGAAAGGTCACCATCTGACTCACCGTTACAAGTGAGAGACTCAGGGGGCCTGACCTTAAAAGCTCTGAGTCTCTGAGAGACTTCACGCGCCGTCCAGACAACAGGCAATGTGACGACAAGCTTTAGGGAACGCTAGAAGTCTATAACGTGTAGAAGTCACTAACTTCAATACAGGTACGTGTCCTTACAATATTTGTTCTATTTTCATTTCAATGAGTCACATCATTTCTGTCAATCTTACTCTTTGACTGTCACGGATCCTGATAGACCATGTCACTATAAAAAGCTTCCCCAAAAGTTCTTTTTGGCGGGTGGGGTGGGGCTGGGGAGGGTGCTCTATTAATATAGTTCACTGGACTATCAAAGATGGAATTATTAATAAAAACTCAAGTTTTCCCCATCAGAAGTTGTGGCACTCAAAGCTTTCGCCTTCACAGAAGGGAAGTAACAGAAAAGAATGGCTTCTGCCACACCACGTCCAGTGACAGGTGATCCCTCGGGCGAGACTCAACACTGAGCCCAAAGCTCCGAGCCTCAGCTGTGCGCACACGAAGAGGAATCCAGAGGACAGCATCACCAAGTTCCCACTTCTCAGAATAGGTCAAGTGAGTTGTCACTTTGAAATTCAACTGAAAGGATTACTTGAATTAAAAAACCCACATATGGAAACAAAGCAAGAACTCAGAATATTTATCAGATTACATACTAAGTTAAATTTTCCTTGTATCATGCTTTTTATAAGCCATTTGCTCTCTTTACCATCAACCAGAATTGAGTAATTTCAGCAATCTATTTGAAATACTTGATGATAACAGACTGTCTTACTCTGTTCCTGTTGCTTCCCACGGCTCAAACTCAATCTGAACAGTAACTGAGCAAATACCACCTTCACAATAACCAGCAAGTGGACCTGTTGCAAAGAGGCTCACGGCTAAACAGGCCTAAGAGTTCAGAAGTTTGAGAGACAAAACTCAGAGGAAAAGGGAATCTGGAGACAGTTCAGAAGAGAGGTAGGTGGGCCAGATCGGGCTAAAGTTTTTGGTCCAATAACAAAGCTGGGGGATCTTGTGCATCTTAAGGGACATATAATCTCTAGCCCGCTTTGCCCCAGCCAATCAATTATGTTCAGGCTAATGTGGTAAAATTCTAGCTGCCCTCAGAGAACCATAACCTTTTCTTCAGCATCCCGTTTTATTCGCTCCTCCTCCTGGCGGCGGCGCTCTTCCTCCTGCCTGGCTCGGTCTTCTGCTTCCCGCTTACGCATCTCTTCTAGCTGCTGCTGCCGTCTCCGCTCCTCATCCTGTAACTAACAACAAATTCATTTTAATTTCCATACAAAAAACTCCACCAACACAAGACAGAAAAAGCGCATAGTGAGACAAGCAGACACACACACACACACACACACACACACACAATACCAGGTTAAAATCACTGTTGAAAGATGCTACAACTTACACGCTTTCTAGCCCTACAATTTCAAAATAAATTACCTAAAAACTTTGTCCCCACAGTTCCAAAATTACTCTTCCATTGATTGTGGCTCAAAGCAAGAAGGACTTTATCTCAGACATTCACACATCAAACAAGCATGATTCTTTTATTACACTAAATTTAGGTTAACCAGCTCATGTAAATTAACAGACTCAAACAAGAGACAGACTCCCAAATTTATGACAGCACAGAACACACTCAACCATCTTCCTTCCCTTGCCCCTTGGTCATCTGTTTTAGTTTCCACTATGAATGTCAAGAAACAAGTCTCCACTCTTGTGGAACATGGCAGATAAACAACCAGCCTCTCAGTGGGTGGGGCTCACGTGACAGCATAAGACTCCAGTGGAACATGGTGACTGCTGAAACTTGCATTTACAGCAGCCCACCTTTTCTTGGGGACCAAGTTTCTAGCACTCTTCCCACCCTGGCCCTTTGCCATCAGTTAGCTCCCTCTGGATCCCATCTTGGTCTTCAAGAATTCCTTCCCCAGCTCAGGTATAATCCCCAAACTCTGAGTCACAGAATCTAAACCTGAAATCTGGAAGGAATCTCATTCTTACTCTCTTCTGCTACATCTCTGCCCAATTATCCACTCTGAACACTTCCAGCGTCTGGGGACCTGCTGCCTACCTCCCAAGACAGTATATTCTATTTTCAGGGAACTATTAGTCAAAAAGTTCTTTTGCAGGTCTAAAATGCATCATCTGGTTGTTTTCTATTTCTCATCATTCAGGCTCTTCCTTTTTGAAACAACACAAAACAAATTTGTTATCTTCCTTTCACACCATTCAAATACTTCAAGATATCTTGAAAAATCTAAGACACATCTCCTATTTGGATTTCAGCTCCTTTAACCTCCTGGTCACATTTCTTTAAGCACTACAGGTTGAAAATACCTTTTCTAAAAAGGAACCCTGAATTAAAAGCACATTTGACCAGTAGAGAACAGAATAAGACTCTCTTTTTGTCATCTTGACATAATACAGCTACTCTACTTCTGTTGTTACAGCCTAAGATAATGGTGACTGAAAAATTCGTACTCTCCAGTTATTTCTTCTCTGTTTAGAGCCCTGGGCTGTAGCAGTTCCCACAGCACTTGCACTGTGCTATGTCACGGGGAGCTGATAAAAATTTTAAAAATTAAAATGGAACTTGAAGCCATCCAGTTGAATCTCTACAGGAAGCCCTTACAGAAAATCCCTCAAGGTGTGTCTCAGTATCTAGAGAATTACTGGTTATTCTATAAATTGTTCACAGCAAAAATTGAAAATGTTAACTTCTGGATTTGAATTGTATTTGGGTGTATTTTTTAAAACAGAAACAAAATGTAACAACGTCCCTCTTGCTTGATTTCTGTATCTGGTGGGAAAGTAAATTAACTTGCGTCATTAGGCTTTTTCATGTCAGTAAACAATAAAACATCTTAGAAAAAGATTAAAATTCCCTTCTCAAGAAGACAAATTAATTTAACTTCCTCTTTAGTATAACCGAGGCATGAGCCCAGAAGGGATGTGACGATAATTGGCTTGTAGGGGCTCTGTGGCAGGAGTAGTGCTACTAGTGAAGAGCCAAGGAAGCAAGGAAGAACAGCGAGAGGTGCCCTCCCCTTGGAAGTGCAGAGCGAGCTAACGTGTACCTGAGCACTCCCTGCTGGAGGGCCTTACAGCCAAGAACGAAACATTTACCAAGAATCTTAGAGTCAGCAGCACAAATTATGAGAAATAGCACCCAAATAAAAGTAACAAAATAAAACAGCAATTGATAATATTAAATATTCTACAGAAAAGCAATTTATGGAAAAATAGAGAATTACATTAATGCAATAGAGGTTTTTCTGTTACCCAATAAAGCACAAATTTAATTATACTTAATTAAAAATAAGTTGTAAGCAAGAAAAAGTGTACATTGAAATAGCTAATTTGTTCTTTTAAATTAAATAGTATAATTTTAAGAAATCAGAACTACAATTTTCATAATTATAGATACAGAATGCTATCTCATAAATATATAAGGAGGCATTTTCTCTTAAAAACTTCATTCTTCTAAATCTGCATGGTGGTAAGCAAGAAGCCTTCTCCTTGTGTTCGGTTCACTGATTGCTATTTTAAAGTCAGGCAAATGAACAAGCGCCATTATATTTAAGGCAGTTTCCTTCCACTGTTTGGTAAGCCGTTTCATGGATTTTCATTTTCAAAACATAGGTTGTTTTGTTTTTCAAGGATATGCTGCTTTATTCCAAATAAAAAGCATTGATGAGAGAAAAGAGAATCTCTTAATTTACTCCAAATAACAGCTCAAGATGGTACACTGAGCTGTATCATTTACTCACATTCAATAACAGTTAAAGGCGTTTGAACCTAAGTTCCAAACGTAACAACTCTGATATCCAAGGACAAACTGTCTGTTTCATTAACATCCTGAAGTTAATTGAAAAGGAGACAAGCTCCTTGTTTTACATTAAAAGAATGACAAGTTACATGCAATCAAAGCAGTCTTGTAGAAAGTTATATTTGGGGAACAGATCTGAATAGACATAATGATTCTCACAGAATGAATCAAGATAGTCCAGACAAAGTTATTCTAAACCAAGAACTATGCTGAGACTTCAAAAGCCAGCATGTAAGCTTAAACCAAGGTTTTGCTATACTGGTAGTCCACATTTCTCAAAAGGGTATTTTCAGTTAAAAAAAAAAAGTATGTTGAGATCCATGTGGCTATAATTTTATACCACAAAAATATATTAACTTATATCTTTAATTTACAATAGAAATCCCGTTGAGGTAGACAATCATATTGAAATATCTGAACACACAACAGGGCCAAGATATCCTTTACTTTTGGACATTTTCACTGAAAATACAATTAAAAGTCTGTTAAGCACATTACCCCTAAGAAACCCTTCTCTGCAGACCTTTTCTGCTTATGCTCCTACCCATTAAAAACACCCTAAAAAATTTTAAGGCCCCAAAATGAAGCGATCCTCTGATGAGGCCATTTATTACTGCAGGCCTTTGGAACCTGAGACCTGGGGTCAGAGCCCACCTCTGCAGCTTCTTAGCCATGTTTCCAAGACGGAGTGCACTCTCTGTTGACCTGATGAGGGATGCGTTTTCTCCTTAGAGAAACAAAGTCCTCTCTCATAAAGGAGCGTGTACACATGATGCAGGAAAACCCTCCCCAACAGTACTCAGCACTCAACAAATGAGAGCGCCCTTCTCTCTGCATAGCCCATAACTTTTCTTCATACTTTTTTTTTTAATTTAAGGAAAACGACAATTTTATCAGAAGTTAGAGATCTATAACTAGCTGCTGAAATACTGAGTAGACAGAGGAGACAGAGACGAGTAAAAGTAACCCTGACTAGGGCCCACTGCACACACCTGAGCTTCTTTTAGGGCAACCGTTTCATCTTACAACATCATATGAATTTTGTGTTCTACTCCAAGACATATACATGTTGGTTTTACGAAGAACAAATTTTTCCTCCTAATTCCTTGAGTGACACTGACCCCTCCTGAAGACGGTCTGTGTCTACCCTCTAGCTTTGATATCCTGGGCAGGGCCATTTCCCATTCCTGAGGTACCTCAATTTGAATAGGCAAAAAATAGTCTGCTACCTCCTAAAGATAGGTCCCTCTGAAGGGGCAACTCTTAATTAGGTTTCTCACTAATTTTTGCTTAAAGTTTTTGTAAAACTTTTAAATCAACCCCTTTTATGCCCGGGATGCTCAAGAGGAGTATGACCAATTTCCACAGTACCACAAAAAGATCAGAAAGGAAAATGGCCTGTGAGGGAAAATCAAGCTTGGGTCTTCACAGGAGGAAAACAGAAGAGCCACTGAAATCGGAAACATCACTTCACTGGTATTACCCCAAGGAATTTTTCCCATGAGCTATCAAGTCATCTAAATCAGCAGAGGAACCACTAAAATGGTAACAAGACAAAGCTGAGACTAGCCAACTGAGACACTGACAGGTCACACAAATTTCTACTTGAAAGGTAACTCCTAGTAATAGAGTTTTATGAGTAGGAAACATTTTTGTGTAGCAGAAGAGCACTAAATATGAACTCAGAAAATTCCGGTTAGAACCTTGACTCTCACTCTATGATGGTGGGTGAATCCCTTCAATACTGGGCTTGCCCCTCTGTAATACCTGCATCACAGGGCTGTTACAAAGAAGGGAGGGAGTAATACATGTAATTATTTAGCAGCCTGGAGCAGTAAAGGCAGGAGCCACACCCCCTGTCATGAGGTGGAGCGACTAGTTGCCCTTTAGACTTCAGCCAGGGGAAGCCACAGCAGTGGTTGACATCCACCCTGCCCACACAGGAGCGAAAGAGGGGCTGGGGCCAGGGCACGGGGAGGCAAGGACAGAACAAAGAGCAGCGAGGAGGCGAGGAGGCAGTGGGGAGATGCGAGATGCGGAGATGCGAGATGCGGAATGTTTCTCCAGTTGACAAGGGAGCCACAGCAGGGTTCTGATGACCTGTGAGATCTGACATGTTCCTAATAGGACCACTGTTGTTACTATGTTAGAATGGGCTGTAAAGGAACAAGCAAGGGATTCAGCAAGAAGTCTTCTTCTGCAATTCAGGCAGGAAATGATGGTGGCTCAGCCAGGTCAGACTCAGACTCCAAGAAAGTAGACAGTAGAACTGCTCAATGGAGAGAAAAAAGGGGTTCTGGTAACTGTCAGGTTTCTAGACTGAGCAATTCGAAGGCTCAGCTGCAATGGGGAAGGCTGAAGGTAGAGGGGGTGGGTGGCAAAGTGCAGTGAGGGGTGGGCAGTGCAGGAGAGAAGGAGTTCAGTTTTGAACATGCCGAAATCTGAAAAGTCTCGTCTGACTCTGAGTGGAAGTGTTACGTCAGCAAACGCACAGAGTCATCTCATTTGAGAGGGGTCTGGACTAGAATTGTGAAAGAGGGTGTTGTGGCATCAGTCAAGTCATGGATCTGGAGGCAGCAGGCACAAAGGGAGTGAGCCCAGAGAAAGGAAGTGGTGGGCCCTGGACCCATCCCGGGTGACGGGCCCCTACAAGACCAGGTGAAGAGCAGAAACCAGCCATGCACCCTCCAACATCTCTAAAATTCGCTGCTCTCGAACAGGAGAAGACCTGCCTCACTTATCCCATCGTCACCATGAGGATCCTGCGACAACGCCTAAGAAAACACCTTCAAACCTGCACAGGGCGGTGCTCCTACACACAGGGTCACATATTCACCACTCTCCCTATCATCTTAAGGAGAGGATTAATGCCTAACAGGAGGTTCTCTCAAGACAACCTGCCAATCCGACATCAGAAGAACTCTATAGATAATGACATTGTCCATAATAATATTAATAGTTACTGGGGAATTAGACTAAGAAATGCTCAAAAACATGGTGGCTGAAGTCAGTATTAACACTCAATTATCTTTTTAAGAAAGAAAATCTCTAAACTATTTCTTTGAAATAAAAACCTTAGTGTAACCCTTAACCTTAAATATCATTAGTCATCTGTCATATAATCTTCACAGCATAAAAGATTCTCTTTGGGCCTCATCTCTTTTTTTGTGTGTGTGTGAGGAAGACCAGCCCCAAGCTAACATCCGTTGCTAATCTTCCTTTTTTTGCTGAGGAAGACTGGCCCTGGGCTAATATCATGCCCAGCTTCCTCTACTTTAGATGGGAGGCCCGCCACAGCATGGCTGACAAACAGTGTGTCAGACAGCGCCCAGGATCCGAACTCGCGAACCCCAGGCTGCTGAAGCGCGAACTTAACTGCTATGCCATCGGGCTGGCCCCTGGGCCGCATCTCTTAAAGCCAACGTCGCAGGCCTGTACTTGGCATATAATGGATGCTGAGCAAGGATTTGTTAAATGAAGATTTTACACAAACGACTCTAACTGATTGGTATTTTCCAACCATCTACTATATGTACACCTTGATACACAAAGAAGTAGGGAGAAAAACATATGTTTTTTATCTTTGTCTCACGTGAAAAAAAAAATGTAATGCCCAGAAAATATGCCTTTCATTCACCAAGGAGGGATGGAGTTTTCCAGAGAGGTTCTCTTTGGAGTGATAGTGCCACCATGCTATTTAAATTAAAAAAAAGAAAGGGCTATTATTTGGTGAAAAGGCCATTAAAATCAAACCTGGTCTCAGGGATTTTTTTTAAAGTATTGTCTGATTCTGGCCTTATATCATTTAAAATTTGACTAACAATAAATGCTGACAAAATTAATATGATATCAGTCAAAATATAACTGTCTGGCAGATGACATATAGTACTTAAGCATAATGGGCACTCAATGACTGACCAAATTTCCCCAATACTGACATTAAACACATTGAATCTACAGTAGAACGTGACCTCAAGTATTTTTCGGCAGACAATAAAACTGGTATGACTGATAAACTAAATCAAAATCCATGTGATATTGTTAAAGAAAACACAGAATATATGTTTACTGGAAATCTCTCTCACTCTACCAATAGACAGTTATATTCTAGACAGTTCTGTCTTCATTGGCAAACCATGTCAATACCAATTCAACTGAGTTTCTAATAGCTGAATATTTAAAATCTATGCCTAACGTAACAAGAATGAAATTGATTACTCATTGCAAAATTTCTTTCATGTGCTCACATATTTATAACTACATAAGAATACACAGAATCAATTTTATGACTAAAACTGAGAAAAGGTCAAAACCATAAACAAACAATAACACTTAAAGTTCAGGGAGAAAAGCAAAGAGTAACTAAATCTACAAACATTCAGAGGCATGCTTTTAGAGTCAGGGAACTACACATCCTGATCTAGGACAGCCCTAAGAACCAGATCTACGGAGAACATAAAACCACCACCACTGAAAGAAAAGGGAAATCAAGACAGGAAAACAGTACCAAAAGGAAAGAAACGAGAACATACCAAATCTAGAACAGAGATTGCTGGCAGAGCAGTCTGCTGCAGGTAACAGAGAAGAAAAAAAAAAAAGAAAGATGAAGTGTGAAAAAAAAAGTTCAGTTTAGACCTGTATTCCGCCATCAGCACATTTGTTGCTCTCATGCTTCATCTGTTCCTGAAGGACAACCCAGAGAGAAAAGTAACGAACCACATACAGGCTACCCTCTAGTATTCGGAAACAGAAAAGGAAACAGCAAAGTGTCCACGTGGTGTTAAATACTTGAGTTTCATTAAGATACATAGAAACTAAAAAAGTAAAATTTCCCTTAGCCCTCTTATTTGGAGACTAAGATATTAATCTTAATATACTTAATGATAAATACCGATACTTTTAACTAAATTTTCTGAAGAAACTTTCCAAATATCATAATTCATACTAAGAGGATTTGAAATATTGTTTTAACCATTTGGAAGAACTGACAGACTTTCAGTAAAAATTTAGTCTTCACAGAAAAGAATAATTATAGAAATATTACAACGCAGTTGCTAACTTATCTTCACCATTGCTGGGATACAGTTACAATGACAAACATTAATAACGCCTACTTCTTTACCATAAACATCAGCTTCAGATTCACAGTCTGAGCTGCAGCAAAGGGAGACCATTCTTTCTTGTGTTTGGGGATGAGCGATACAAGGCCAGGAACATGTTTAGCTTTTTTCCAGAATCCACCTGCAGGGTAGACACGAGTGACCCTAGCCAGAGCAGAGGGACACACGCTGCAATGACAAGCTCACAGCTAACGATTTATGGAATGGAGGCCAGGCTTCTGACCACACAGTGGAAATTGTTCAAAGAATTATTATGCTAAAAGTAATTAGTTATTAATCAGACAGTTGCTCTTTCAAATAAAATAGTCCTGACGGTAAACACAGTCATTCTTAAGGAAGTTTACTACTGATGACTTGGCCAATACTAATAAAATAATGTAATAGTTAACATTTAGGCCTTCATTTAAGAACCTTAAGTGTCTTAAGAGGGATTCCAGCTGAATTTGGGGCAAAGTTATATATACATTTGCCTGAGAATACGTATATCATAAGAAGTGTGCGTGACGTTTCAGGAAAATACTTACAGAGCAAACAGAAGAGGGATCACACTGTGGCTCTATGTTTTTACTAATAATTACCTAAGATTAAATTTCATCATGAAGTAGAAAGACTAAAATGTCTGACCTAACGGTTATTGGTTTAGATCTCTAGTACAAACAGCATCAAGTAAAAGTTGGAATTAGAAACAAAATCCAAAAGACAAAAAGGACATGTTCTTGGCTGTGTTTTCTCAGAATATTGCATTGTATAAAAAAAAAAAAATCACTAAAACTCATTAACACGAAATGGGCAATAGCACTCTCTGCAAATTAACACTAATAAAAGCCTCCCTGTCAACAATTCTCTTAATAGGGTAACAAAGAATCTTAAATTGGGCATTTTAACAGTCTATTGCATTCAGCTAATATAAAGTTTCACTTCTTTGACACAAAAAAAATGGAAGTTCTTTTTGTAATATGGAGAAATATGAATAAAATCATAAGTTCTCAATATCTTTATACTACCACTGAAATATAATTGTTTATTAATTTAATAAATACCTGCTTCATCAACCTTATAACTATTATGAAGAGTCTATTTCTGGGGGCCGCCCGGTGGCATAGCAGTTTCGTCCGCGCTTGGCAGCCCGGGGTTCGCCGGTGCAGATCCCAGGTGCCCGCCGACGCACTGCTTGTCAGCCATGCCGTGGAGGCGTCCCATATAAAGTAGAGGAAGATGGGCACAGATGTTAGCCCAGGGCCAGTCTTCCTCAGCAAAAAGAGGAGGATTGGCAACGGATGTTAGCTCAGGGCTGGTCTTCCTCACAAAAAAAAAAAAAAAGTCTATTTCTGGTAATTTCACTAAAATCTTAACTCTGAAGTCCTGAATAGTCTTCTTTGTTACCCACCATGAAGTGCTGATAATCAAGACCAGGGGTCAGCAAATGACCTGCCACCTGTCTGTAAACAAAGTTTACTGCACACAGCACACCCACTGTTCACGTACTGTCTACAGCGGCCTTCACGCTTCAACAGCAGAGCCAGCACTTAAAACAGGGTCTGGATGGCCCACAAAGCCTAAGATATTTACTATCTGGCTGTTTAAAAAAATTTTGCCAACCCCTGATCAAGATTATTACTGATTATTAACAAAGTATGGGTTATTAACTTGTTTTCTCAAAGTGTTAATGAGAAGGATAAATACGAGTTTGCTAATTAAAACAATAAAGTTGTATTTGAATTGTATTTAATACTTTTAAAAGTACATGTTTCAAGAATGTTCAGCCTTCTCACCCTGGTTCATGTTGTCTGTAGGACATCAGCTAACAGTATTACGTATCATAAAACATTATAAGCCTAGGGGCCTTTCCAACCTTTCGAAACCCTGGGCTTAGCTCCCCTCCCCCCGGCAGGTGCAGGTGGAGGCAGGGACCACAGGTACCACACCCAGGCACACTCCCCCTTTACCCTTGCTCTTCGCTCAGCCTCGAGGCGCTGCATGATCAGCATGGTATCCACATCATCATCTTCCTCTTCCTCATCATCCTCATCCTTCTGCTTAGACTCCTGGAGTCTCTTCTGGAACTGCCACTCCAGCATGAGTTTCCTCAGGCGGTCGTTCTCCTCTGCGGTGCGGTCGGGCTTGTTCTGGAGTTCTTGGATCTCGTTGCTCAGCATATCCACAATGTGCATCTGTTGTTGCTTCTCAAGCTTCTCCTTGGCATCCCGCTTCCATGGGTCTGGAGACAGACTGTCCCCAGAGGAGAGCTCCTCTTTGCTGATTGTGATGTACTGTAAGTCTCTGCGCTCAATCGTGCGGGGCTGCTGCTGGGGCTGCAGTTCCCGAATGACTGTTTCCTGGGGCCTCTGGAGTGTGGAAGGCTTCTCTGGCTTCATCTGTTGGGCAGTCAGAGGCGGAAACTGCACGGAATTTAGTGCCTGGGTGCGCATCTGACCCAGCTTTCTCTCCTGCTCCCTCCGCTTTCTCTCCCGCTCCTCCTCTAGACGGGCCTTTTCCTTCTCATACCACCGCTGATGTTCTTCTCTTTTCTTCCGTTCTGCAGCAGCCACCTGAGCAGACTGAGGTCCTATCTGGCTGACAGGAGGGGGTGGGAGAGGCAAATCCATGGGGATTCCGTCAAAATCACTGGCATAGTGGACGGGAGGCGGAGGGGGTGGTGGGGGCAGGTCAGTTCGAATAGGCTGGGAGACAGCCACTGGCGTGGGCTGCACAGCCGCTGGCGTCTTCCAGCGCCCAGGGCCACTTTTGGTCAGAGTGGAAGCAGGGGTGCCCGTCTTGGAGGACTGGTCCAGGTGCTCTTGGCTAGAGGTACTAGAGCCCACTGAGGAACTCTGATTTATCCACATATCACTGTCAGACTTGTGATCCATAACTGCCTCTATTCGATGCCGCTCGAGTTGATAAGCTTTATCTTCCCGAAGTTCCTCTTGGGAACGGGTAACACGCTGGAAGAAGAAAAAGGAAAGCTATTATATTTCAGTCACTTACCAGAAGATATTACTAAAAATTCATAATTATTTATCTTCAGGGAGAAAGAAAAAATATTAGGAAAATTGTGAAAAGCAACAAAAATTACTTCTCTGTAGTAAAATTCTAATTATTACTAAGAGTAATCATCAAATCTCAACCACGTGATCCATCCATGACCTTCCGCATTCCACCAGCTGACGACTGGCTTTATGAACGCTTTGACAGAGCTGTGTATAATAACACAAGGACAAGCGACATGCATCCACGCTCTCTCTGCTCCAGTTGTAGAGAGGTACAAAACACAGTGGTACAATGTGGTGGACATAAACTTGTGTGTGTGTGAGAGAGAGAGAAACGAATACACTTTTTTAAAAGGGCATGTCTGAAAGTAGTTTAATCAGATAGAAATGCTTCATTATGACGTCCAAGTCAAACATTTTTTTCCTGCCCTGTTAATGAGTAGAAATTGAAGATGCAAATCATGAAAATAAACCATATCCCTTTCCTTAAAAAACAAATCAACAACAAAAAAATGAAATAACATTTGAAAAAACATTGACCTGATAGAAAAATGGAACATTTACTTCGAACATTTCTCTACAACTTTACTACATACACAAAAACAGTTTCCCAATTACTGGGCATACAATCTTCAGACCACATAAAAGTATTATTAAATTTCCTGCTATGTGTAGAACAGATACTTTTAAAGTATAAAATTTCAGAGCCACGCCCTCAGATTTTACTCCTGTCACTCCTTTCTACTGCAGCATCTGTGACTAGAGTCATTCCTTGGCTTTCCTTTAAGACTTCATTTTAGCTCCTGGCGCTCACTCGCTGCATTGCTTCATCCCACCCCTGGTAAGTCCAATCATAATTCTTAGTCATTTCAGCATCCACAAAAGTGATCCTTCAAAACACCCTGGCCTCTCAGCTTCCTGACTTCCTCTTCTAGGTATTATTTACACAGGCTGTGAGGTAGAAGCAATCAGCAGTTGTCTACTATAAATGTGGAGGGGCTTAATAATGCTACTCCCATAAAATAAAACGTGTGACTTGCCCTGACATATGGGAAGCAGATCTTCCTAAGGGGTAACTAAATATGCTAGAGGAAGCAGGGCATAAAATTACTTCATTGTTAAAGAGAAACTTGGAGAAAGGCCTCTTCTAACAGCCAACTCCAGCTTGCTACCAGAGCTGGCAGGGTGGGTGGAGGAGGGCATCTAACACTCCCGTAAAGACTGGGGAGCTGGAGGTCATCAGGCCTATCTAGGAAACAGCAGGATGGACCCATGGACAAGACAAGATGAAATCTGGGGCCGCCCGGTGACGCAGCAGTTTAGGTCGCGCTTGGCAGCCCAGGGTTCACGGTTCGGATCCCGGGCGCCCGCCAACGCACTGCTTGTCAGCCAGGCCGTGGCGGCGTCCCATATAAAGTAGAGGAAGATGGGCACGGCTCTTAGCCCAGGGCCAGTCTTCCTCAGCAAAAAGAGAAGGATTAGCAACGGATGTTACCTCAGGGCTGGTCTTCCTTACAAAAAAAAAAAGAAAAGATGAAATCTTGTGAACAACCGAGATCTGTGACCTGAGGATCTCTTTCTGCCCTTAGAAAACGGGGCTCTTTCTCATCTTTACTCACACCGTCTCCTGGGAATACAATCCTCTCTCCCCTTCTGTTTTCTCAGCCTCCTAGGCTCAGCTCAAGTCCAATCTCAAATCTAAAGTATCTTCTGACCACTCTAATCCAAGAATGATTATCTTCTGGAATTCACTATCCAGGACATGTATTTGTTACCTCTCCTAGACGGTACCTATTTTTCAGCATACATTTAATTTCCTCTCCCAATCTTTCACAATGCGAAGTTACCTTTCTAAAAAGAAAAACAAACTGATCATGTTCCCCCGCTTAACCACCCACATTGACAACCCCTTCTCTACTAACTTGGATGAAATCCAAATTTCTTAGCTTGTCACATAAAGCCCTTCCATGTAGTTCCAACCTGACTTTACAGCCTGGAATCCCACCATTCCCTCCCCTGACCTGGGTTCCTGACACACTGAACACTTGAGGTTCTTGCTCGACTACACAACTGCATGTCTTCTCCCTTGGTCTGAAAAGCTCTTCTGTTTAGGCAGCTGTAAGGTAAGGCGGAAGCCCCGGTTCTAGTCACACCTAGACTCAAAGACAGCTCCGTCACTCAGCAGAGACTCAACTCTCTAGCAGCACTTACTGTACTGTATTAATTTATCTGTCTCATTTCCCAACCATACCTTTAGCTTCATGGGCAGGGACCAGGATTAGCTCTGCATTCCCAGTGCTTGGGATACCTTCTGATATGAGCAAAGTACAACATGTATCATTTGGGTTCTCATTTCTCACTCCTAGAATTAGTGCCTTACAAATTTTAATTAAGGCTTAATATTACTAATATTTCATTAATCAAACATTAAGAGACAGAAATCTCTTTTCCTATTCTGTATTCTATCCTATCCCCTTTTCCTCAGTTAACCACAAAACCATGAAAGAAAAAAAAAAAAAGATGATAATAGCAGTGCTGTTCTACAGAAAACATCAACGGTGTCTCAGAAATCATTCAGTTTTTACCCTGACAAACTGGTCTATCTTGGAGGGCTGAGACATATTTATGGAATCCGTTCTCTCTAACCTGAATTGCAATACCGGAAGGATTACTGTCTGTGTGCATGTGCAGCTTTTCCTCATAATTTGGCCACTGGTTTTGAGGAGGCGCCATCCGGTCCTGGGATTTGGAAGCTGGGAAGGTGAAATACTCTCTGGTGTACGTCTGCGTGGGGATGGGGTAAGCTTCAGGTCTAGGTGGAGGGGTCTGCTCCTATAAAGTGTGAAGAAGAAAGAAAGATGAGCTTTTTGCAATTTGTACAACAGACTAATTTAATTTCCAATGATGTTTTACAATATAGTATACATATGTTAAAAATTAAGTGTTTGATCTTACACTAAGAATAATGAAAAACATTTTGCCCACTTATTAAAGCTAATTTACTATTATATTAAAAATAAAAAAATTAACTACTTAGGAATTATCAACAATGCTAATTTGTAGAGTGAAATTTTATTAGGTGATTTAGGTACTCTAAGGGAAACCTAACAGTGTAGTAAAGATGGCTTTGCTCATCTCTCAGACCTCAGTGCAGAGGTTTCCAGTGGAGACAGATGTGATTTTAGCTGTCGTTCCTGGCGCATATGCACTTTTCCCTCCAGGACTGGGAGGCTGATCTGGAAAGAGTCAGGGAAAAGAAAGTTTAATATCAAATAAACAAACTAGAATCACGTAAGAGTCCTCTGAGGGTAGTAACTGTGTCGCGCATCTTCATACTGCAGGGAGGCGTCTAGCAGAGATAAAAGGTAAGGCCGTGACAGACTAGGCTCATCAGACCCACTCCCACCTCCTGAACACTCAGAGCCCAGAGCTACAAAGTTGTACCTACAGACCAGATACTGGCAAACATTTTTGGGAAGGGCCAGATAGTAAATATTTTAGGCTTTGCAAACCTTATATCTGCTGCATATCCTTTTACTGCTGCTGCTTCTTGTTAACAACCTTCAGAAGTATAAAAACCATCTGAGCCCCTGCTAAGTAGTGTGCCAACCCGGCCAGACACACTATCAATGTACCAGCCTACGGCATCCACTGACTCAAAGGTTTTCTAACTTAGTTTTTACTTCCTCTTAGAAGAACGTTAGTTTCGATATCTCTCATGAAAAACATAACCCCGTTAGCCAATATATGCAGGCATTCATCTTAATAATTAACAAACCAGAGTACCTCTCCTCACTTGTAACTGTGACCATGCATGTACTTGGATGGGAACTCAGGACAAAAGAAGGAAGGGCAGAGACTCCTCTTACTTGCTACGTTGGGGCTGGAGCGGTGATCGGCTCTGTTCTTCAGCAGTCTGTCATCACCAGGCAATTTCTTTGGTTCACTATATTCTGCCCACGGCAGCTGCGGGCTCTCGGGTGACCCATTCTGAGCTGAATTATTATAGAGCTCAAAACCTTCACTCTTCGGTCGGGGCTTACCGGAGCCACGACGCTCTGAAACTGAAATCAAAGTACATTCAAGATCTTCATTCGTTCAAGATTTTATTTCAAACATCCTGTTTAGTATTAAAAGAAAGATGAATCTACAAACATTTAAAATTCCATAAGTAAGAACTTGTTTTTAGCAGAAAAAATAAGGTGATTTTTATATAAGGGTAAAATCTAGAAAATCTTTAAAAAGTTTTCAAATAAAGCAACATTTAATGGGCACTGATGGGAAGAGGTACTCTTTCAAAGCTTATTTTCTCATAAACTTACCTCTTTTAAGCAACAAAACTACTTTTAAAGTAACGTTTAAAAACTGAAAGATAAATAGACTTCCCTCACTTTTTAAAACATATTAATTGTTTGAATCACTCAGAGTTGTCATCATCATGAACAGCCATCATCTGATGTGATTATTCATTCTTTTTCAGTTTTCTTATCTTCTTGCTTGATGACCCTGATTTATCACCTACTTTTAACACTTTCCTTCTTTGATTTCTAACTCATCAACTGGTTTGCTTCTTTTAAATAACTGTAAACTAAGAAATTAGAAAACTTAGTATGTTAAATATTATGTATGATAAAAGTAAAAACATGCCAAGTCAAGGCCTATAATACAACACATGGTTTTGTTAAGATACTCATTTTATTTGTTTGTTTCAATAAACAGTAGGTTCCAGTTCTCAGATGCCTTTGTGGTGGTTTTGTTCCTATTATGTCTAGACTTCAGGTTCTGAGCTTTGAAGTCCCCAGAACACCGAGCTGCGGAGAAGCGAGCTCTGTCAAGGCCAGACTCAAAGGCTATGCGCGCAGTCAGCAAAGTAAATGTAAAGTATAACATGACTTTAAAGATAATGTGAGTCAGAACGCTTTATTCCTATGGTTTCTGAACTAACTTTTTTACAAGCCCTAAATTTATATCGATTTTATTCTGAGATTTTTGATGCAGCCACATGGTTCTCACCAACAAATTACTTTATTCAAATAATTGAGCTTTATATTTAAAGTGAACTACATATAACAAGATAATCATGTCCAATCTCAGCACATGCAAGACTGAAATAACTATTCATACACATATGTATAAATATTCCTTCAGTAGAGAATTCTACTTGTTCTTTAAAGACTTTATATCCTGCATTTGCCCATCAAAACTGAAAACTCATTTGTCCACTTACTACTGACTGAGGACCTCCACATGCTGGGCATATCGAAGCTCGCCAGCAGTCAGCCAGTGCTGTGGAGGTGAGGTCAAATGGCTCTCAGGGGAGGGGAACGTAAGGAATTACCATTGTGGCTGGAAGGTCAGTTGGCGCACACTGGGATTCTGATTACAGCAATTCAACTGATTAGCTAGTTATCTCAGGCATTTCACGTAAGTACTGTCATCCTCAGTGTCCTTATGTTTAAAATTGGGATAATAAAATAACAACACCTACTCCATAGGGTTTTTGTGAATGTTAAAAGAGGTCATGATTGTAAAATGCCTGGCACGTGGTAAGTGATCAACACAAGTCAGCTGTTATTGGTAGCAGTCAATGAAAAGAGACACATTCACTTCTTCACAATGAGTCCTTACTTCTCTGCATCATTGGGGAGGGCTGATTGAGCAGGGTAGCAAGACCGTGATAAATCGCTCCTTGCTTTGCTACTTCTAGTGTTACCACAGAACTTGTTCTTGTCATGAGTTCCGCTGCCCTAGAAAGAGAGCAGTACAAATGTAAGAAAGATGAAATACAGTGTATGCTCTGTCACCACAACAGCCTGTGATCAGAGCAGTCGACAACATTCCACAGCCTCATCTGCTACTTTGAGTAATAGTTCCCACCTTCAGACAGATTACCTACTGCCCATTCCCTTCTGTTAAAAATTAACTACGCACTCATCTCCTGTTAGCATATTAAGAATAGTAAGATGATATTCAGAAATTTCAGGAAGTGCTAAGAGTATGCTTTTTTAAGCTTCAAAAAAACTGCTTCGGATTAAAATCCATATTTACAATTTTCTAACAAACGAAATGTCATATTTATAAATTTGCTAACAAATGAAACTAAGAGTTTTACACTTAAAAAGGTGAAGAAGGTAAGGGCACAGGTTTTCAGCATTATTTTTTGTCTTCCAATTCCAAAATTTAATGTGAAATATCCCTAAAAATGCTAATATTAAGCTTTAAACAAATAAATAAATGATACCTTTCCTGAGAGAGTCCTACCAGACTTCGTCCATCCACACTGAGCAGCTGGTCACCTGCAGCCAGCCGTCCATCCTGTGCACACCCAAAAGGCACATGCGTGTGTTAGGAGGTGGGACAGCAAAGGGAGGTGGGAGGGAGAGAGAAGTCAACGGTAAGTACACTTCGTAATTATTTCTTCAACAAACTACATAGAGTGTTTTATAGCTAAAAAAAAAATCACAGAATATCCCATGCCATTTGTTAAATATATAATATAGTAAAAATTTACATCTTTAAAAATTATACTAACCACATCTGCAGCACCTCCTTTCACAACAGACTTGACATAGATCCCAAGTTTATCCTGACCAGCACCCTAAGCAAAATCAAGAAACACTATATTGGAAATACAACACTCAGAAACACAACACTCAGTCAAGTAAAACAAAAACAAAAACAAAAAAACATGTACATAGAGATAACTGTAACAAAAGTCCTGGTTCTTGTTTTTATACGACAATTAGAAATATAAAAACTGTACTAATAGAATTAACACTCTATTCAGTAAATATAGAGAAACAAAATATGTTATTTATGTTTTCAAATTATGAAAAATTACTCCTAAAAAATCATCAATTATTAATAAATCAACAGATGAGAAGACTAAAACAGACTTGGAATCCTAAAGGCAGTTTAAGATTAGTCCGAACAACCACAGAAGCAAGTAAACTAAAAACTACTCTCATGACATACAGTACTAATCACTCTAATACAAAAGTAACTGACTGTGGTAGTTTTGCATCCCAATATTTACCTACGTCCTCTTACACCCGTATTCTTTTCATACATATTTTTTAAAATTCAAAACAAGAAAAAACTTGTGGCAAACAAGAAGAGGGACTTAGTAAGAGATTATGCAGAAAATACTCTGTACTGTTTCAGTTTAAGGATCACCTATTGTAACTCTAAATAAATAGTGAAGCCACAAGCTCCACACAGAATGCACCTCAGCTTTACTGCAATATTATATCATGCAAGGATAAGGAACTTCTGTGAGACAGATGTAAGTAATATATACAACTACTTTACAGAATCACCAGTTTTCTACTTGGACATCACAACTACAACACAAAAGTCAAAATTCTGGATAATTGACTGGAACCACCAGAGGAAGCAGTCAGACGTGTGAAATCCCACTTGGACATTACTGCCAGTATTCTGCAACTGAGCATGTGTTTCTTAGGTCACAACAACCCCAACCGTTATGAAATGCAGTCGTGCGTTGCATAGCAACATTTGCTAATGATGGACCACATACACCACGGTGGTTCCATAAGGTTAGTACCATAGAGCCTAGGTGTGTGTACTATCTAGTTTTGTTTAAGTTGCACTCTATCTACGATGTTCCCACAATGACAAAATCGCCTAACGACACATTTCTCAGAACATGTCCCTGTCATTAGGTGACACATGACTGTATTGTGTCATAAAAGCAAAAATATAAGAAGGTATCATAGAAAGTTATAAAGACAATGAGTTCAACAAATGACTTAATTAAAACAAATTTTCTACAACACTTTGGAACTACATAATTTCCCCTTGAAACTCTTCATTCTTCCCTCTAGTTAACAGCACAGGTTTAAAGAGGACAGTCTGACCAACTAACACTGGCTGAGGCCTCACTCCACTCTTCCTCAGGGAAAATCTAGCATACAGCATGACACTGTTCTGTGAGCCTAAAACCATCTATCAGGTACCTCATTCTAAAAACAGTATAAAATGTCTCAATTTAACAAAACAATTCAATTTTGGGAAGCAGTATGTTTCAAATTTCATGTGGTTGTGTTATCTGGAAGCTGAGTTTATAAAAGTTCCATATGATGTGGGGCCGCTGAGTGGAGAGTAGAAAAAGAATTTTCAGACATGAGCCGCCCGTTCATGTGCCTTTATTTAGCATGGGGATAGAGCCCATGGGCAGTAAAGAGCTGCAGTGAAAGTGTCTGTATGGGGCCATTGTATACAATTTTAACTATTTTTACTAGTCTAAAGAAATGTCAAAGGAAAAAATATTAGGGGATCTGGTCAAGCGAATTGATGGGTTCTGGTTAGTCTCAAAGATTAGGGCATGGGGACTGATGAATGAAATGTAATCTTGCGTTCCAAAGTATGGTGTGCCTCAAAGAGCAGGGCATTAAAGTCATTGATCACCTCCTGAGGTAAATTCCTTCACTCCTAGCCAGAGGTGACTGAAATGTTTAATCCTAGAGAGTAAGTAGGGAAACTGAGTCAGGCCTAGTGGAAAGAACTGGAAACTGTAAAATGAGTCATAAACAAGGTTTTGACCACATCACATACAAGGTAGAATCAAGTATTCTCTTGTGCAGTTCCTGACCCTCTGGCCTAGGTTTTCCGATCTGTTCACCTCTATCTCCTTCTCTGTGTCCGTTGAAGGGGAGAAAGAGCATTCTCTATCCACTCAGGGTCCTTTCTGGCTGGGCTACAAATTAAATTGACATGAGGCCGAATAGCAGGAGAAAATCAAACAAAGCTTTATAACATGTATACATGGGAGAGACTCAGGAAAACTGAGTATCTATCCACAGAATGGAGGAGGTTCTCCTCTTAAATAGACAAAGGAGGATGTTGACAGTGGGTCATTTATGGGTGGGTCATTTACCAGGAAAGCATAGTAAGATTATTATGCAGATTTAAGGCCTCGCCTTCCACATTGACAAGTTTCTAGAGACAAGGTCACAGGTCCCTCTTTCCAGTACAGAGAAGGAGATACCTTTACAAATGGAGATTTCCCTTACAAATGTAAAAGTCTGGTAAACAGAACTTTGATAAGCATGGGCCCAGCAAAGACCCTCCCAGTCTATCAATACCCAGAGTTATCCATGGTGATGGCCTGTCCCGGGGACAGGCCTTCCATCCCAAATCCTTTCACACAGTTAGTGGGGGCAGGGAAGGTCAAAGCCTCCTTCAGTGAAAACGATCAAGGTAGAGAGACACATCTTGAGGTGGCCAATTCTGGTCCCCACACCATCAATATGTCAACAACTACCCTATCACCTCTTTGCAGATCTGCCCAGTCCTAGATGCCCAACTAACTCAGAAACCACTCAGCACTTCCAACACGACAACCAAATGCAACCTGCGGTCCTTGCCTGGGTGCTTTTGCCATTAAAAAAACGTTGAGAAAGCTGCAAAATGTACTTTTTTGTAAATTTGAAATTTCACAAAAAATATATACAGCAGGCACTCGATAAGTGGCAACTTCCTGATTTTAGCATGTCACTCAGCAAAAGAGCAATAAATATACCTTTTACCTGACTTCACTTATGCCCACACTGGCTTTCCTTGAACCTAGGGACCTACAACACACAACGAGAAATTACACCTAAGCCCTCCACTGCCCCCACTGGTTAAACTGGGTATTCCCTCAGATAATCTAATGATTTTTCACATATCCCACAGTTCTGTGTAACCTATGATTAACTGTTTAATTCAACAACTCATCTGTTTAAATGACAATTTCACTCACTCCACAAACATTCACTGAAGCCTCTACTGTCCTGGGCTCTGCGGACACATCCATAAACAACACAGACACACCTCTGCCTGGGGAGCTTATGGTCGGAGCAGTTTCCTTCGTAGCTGACGGGCACTGAAAATCTCCCTTTTTCTTTTTGTGCAAATGCTGCATGTTATTTCCTTACAGCTAGTACTCTAGGCCAGATTTTTTTTTTAAGTTCTAAATGTCTAGTTACTTTTCTCTTCTGCTCCCTCTTTGACTGACAAAAATGCAGTGCTTACTGAATTTCAGAATACCAGTTTTTGGTGTGAATGGGCACTTACCTACATTTTCACACAGCATTATTTTTTGGTAATATAATACTGTCCTTGTAATTTAGGTAATAAAAATCATTCTTTTAACTACAATAATCAATTACTACCATCTCTGACAAGAAAAACGTCTAGCAGTAATACTAGTAATAATTTTTAGTAACACTGATAAAAACAATAAAAGAGCAAATATATATTTTAAAACTATATATCAAGCCCTCCTCTCCCATTTCCGGTATGCAAAGATTACTATTAATAAAGGAAAAAAAATCTCATTTATTTAAACAAATTGTAATAAGAGAATTCTTTTTAAAAATAACAAAATAGAACTATAGAATATAAAAAAATACTGTTTTGCTTCTCCTTATTAAACCAAGAGGCTGCATACATACCTTTTGTAGCTCTTTTCTTACAATTTTCACTCTAAGAAGACGTCTTCGTTTCACATTCACAATAAACTGCAGCTTCACTGCATTATTACTGATGTTTTCAACCCCTTCATTTAGAGCAGGAATCACCTACCTGAGGGTAACTACTAGGCTCTACTATTTCATAATCACTCCACATTTTACACAACTAATACATAAGCTTAAATTTAGGAGACTCCATAGGACTTGCAAATAATAAATAACTTGAAATCCTATAACATTTTTAAATAGGTAATTTATTATACTATACACAATGTGAATTTAATAAGTCTAAGTTTAAATATCCAAGTAAAACATTATGTAGTACAGATAGCTGACAGCATCATTACCATCACATCTTTAAATAGGCAGAAGTTTACATTATAAATTTCAGAAAAACTCTGGCAAAATGAGAAAGCTCTCCTTCTGACTGATCTGCTGGGCTCTCCACGTCCAACCCGCCTGAGGAAATCCGCTTCCTGAAGCACACCTCCACCACCGCTCTCCTGACTGGAGACTTTACCAGCTGCCCGTCGCCTGCAAGTAAGCAGCAGCCTCCCGCACACGGCACCATGCTCCCTGAACCCAAGTTCAAGTTTAAGCCTCTCCCACAACACACTGCTCATCCAGAGCGTCTCTCCATGTCTCCCCAATCCATCCTGTTTCCAGTTCTTGCCTTTGTTTACGTAGTTGTCTCCAGACAAACCGTCTTTCTCATGCAACGTGCCTGCCAAAATCCTTTTATCTTTCGATTCCTAGGCTCACCTGCTACTACCTGCCAAGCCACTCACCTTACCAACGTCCGATAAAATATAATCTCTTCCTCACTTATATTCCCATGGGATTTTCCTTGTTCCCTCTGAATGGTTACTCTGTCCTGTATTCCAGCTACCTGCACAGATATCTCCTCCCCCAACTCCCTTTCAGAGCAGCTTCCCAAGTCACTGCCGTATAAGGCTACCACAGTGTGGTCAATTCTTTACTTTAAAAACCTACTATGAGGAAGTCCAGAATCTTAACGAATACATTACTAGGTTAGGAAGCAGCTGATATATCCATTATACATGAGTTGGTAACATAACATTGATAACACTGTAAAATTACTAGTTTAAAAAGTTAGAAACCCTAAGCGTTTCTGACAATGGCACCAAGCATGCTGTTTTAGGAAGGGATACTCAAGTCCATTCCTGGCAGGTAACGGATGATGAGAAAGGCACAGTATTTAAGAAACGATAGATATTATTTTCTTACATGATGGGAATTTATCTAAATTCTCAGTTACAATCACTTCTTTTAATTCCAAGTAATTCCAATTAAGTATATCTGCTTGTCACAAAAGGAAGTCTATCAGAGGAAATAAGAGTTTGTGATTATTAAGAGATCTCAACTCAAAAGACCTATTAGCCTCTAAAAGGTCTATTTTAAGGTTGGTCCTAAAAACTGATGTTAATTAAACATCGTCGACATGCATGATGAAATATATTTAAAAAAAATACTCGGGGGTGTGTTGGTGCACAAGTAAAGAATCTGGATCTAGAATCTTCTAAGAGGTATCCAAACTTTGGTTGGCATTTGAATCTTCCAAATGTGGTTTCAACCTTGCACTACTTGTGTACTAGAGATCTAGTAAACAGTCTCTATTTAATAGACTGCTCTGCTTATATTTCTGTATACACATCACCATTCCCCAAACATTTTACCTTCCCCCACACACATTCCCTTTCTGCAGACTAAACTCACTGTTGAAAAGCCCTTCCCTCTCCTTCCACTCTGGTTCCCTCCCACCTCTGCTTATTTGAATCCTATCTATACTTCATGTGCAGCTGATGGTTATAAACTGGCCATAAAAATTGTAAATACAACAGCTGTCTGGAGAAATTACTGTTCCACCAGTAATTATTTTAGAAAAACAAAATTATAGATGAATACTTGCAGATGAAAGAACTCTAAGGAATTTCTAACTATGTATATATCAAATCAATATGGGTAGTTACTTTCAACCCCAAACATCACAATCTTGGACCAACTCTAAGATGATCCAATGTCTCAGTCTGGCCATAGCAGCCATGGCCTGGAATGCCCACCCTCACTGGGTAGACAGAAGAGAAGCTCTGCTTCATTTCTGCTGCCTGCCATTTTTATTGGGAATAGGTCAGCTCTTGCAAGGTACGTAGGCAAACTATCGTCTATTAATGCATAATAATTCCTTAACATTATGAAGCTCTCTTCCTCCCTATCTCACTTTGTCTGAATAAAAATAAGAATATTATAGACTACGATGAAAAAATTGTACAGAAAGTTTATTAATTTCAGAAATAGTAAACCACTTATGTTTTATTTCTAAATAATATTGCACAAACATCTTGCTTTAGTAAGACTGAACTTAAAGAAAATTTATTAAAATAATTTTATTAGTTCCTATTTTATTTATATACACACACACAAAATTAAAATTCATTTTATGGTAATTCTACTCCTTTGCTAATTAAGAAAGGAAAACGGGGTCCAGAAGTTATAACTTCTTGCTGCTATGTGTCAATGTATCACATCTGTCACTAAAAGAATGCAAGTATGAGCTATATAAGCACTGAACAAAAGCCAATTATAGGAATATAAAGAAATAGCTTTTCAGATGTTGGCAAAATGATATCAGACACTCTAAAACTGCTGCCTGACATGGCAGCCACCAGGCCACATGTGGTTACTGAGCCCTTGAAATGTGGCTAGTCCAAAATATGTAGTAAGTAAAAAATACACCCAGATTTCAAAGACTTAGTATGGAAAAAAGAATCTAAAATATCTCATTAATGAATTATGTTGACTACATGTTGAAATCATAATATTTTGGATATATTCTGTAAAATAAAACACATTGCAATTCATTTCACTGTTTCTTTTTATTTGTTTAATGTAGCTAATAGAAAATTTAAATTATCTATGTGGCTCACACATTCTGTTGGATAGCACTGCTATAAAACTACAGGCTTTTCATGGTATATATGTTATTAGTAGCCACAGGTACTAGCAATAAATACATATTTATGCAGATAACTGGGTAAAAACATGATCTCACCATACTATAATATATACATCAACATTACACACCCTGAGTTCCAAACACAAGAAGAGTAACCTCAGCCATTAAAACTGAGAACACAACATAATAAATATACAAACGCTAAATAATTTAAGGATTACTTGCCTAAAGGTACCTAAGCTAGTCTTTGAAAAGATATTATTGTATTTTTAGGCTATTTATTATTTGTAAAGTTAAAAGAATAAGCATAACAATTCAGAATTACCCATTCCTCATTTAACAAATCAAATTCCTCTTAAAAAAGGGTCTTCTAGGAAGCAGTTATATATTCCAAAGGCATCAGAAATTATAAATTTCACTAAATACAATTT
This sequence comes from Tapirus indicus, assembly GCA_031878705.1. Taxonomy (NCBI): domain Eukaryota; kingdom Metazoa; phylum Chordata; class Mammalia; order Perissodactyla; family Tapiridae; genus Tapirus; species Tapirus indicus. The sequence continues at coordinate 29,834,686 of CM062941.1, read as the reverse complement.
TGGAATTGAATTAAACTTAAATTCTAGAAGTGAAGGCACCTCATGAGAGTGACACGGCAGTATAGTATCCAAACTGCTTTTTTTGGCATTTGTGCCCTTCAACACAATTTCAGACTATTAGAGAATGATGACCAAACATATATTAGCCAGGTAGTACAAAAGAAAGGCAAAAATCTAGATCCTGAGTCCTTGGGAAAAAATAGCAATTAAAATGAAATAAAGATCACTACATGTGTGGTCTTGGTATTTAATCTTAAAATGTAATCTCAAAACTGCTTTTCCTTCCTTTAAATGGGAAAGAAGGGGTTTGAGAAGGGAGTTAGAGAGGGAGGCGGGCCTAATGAGGAATGGCGAGAAACAAAGGGCAGAGGGGAGAAGAGCGTGAAGCAAAACTGTATCTGAAATTCGTAGAAAAAGGTACGAAAGAAAATGGCAGTCAGTTAACAAAAAATGTTCCCAAATAGAATGATAAAAGACAGAAGTAACAGCTCAGCAGCCATACATTACCCTTTCCCCAGAAATGAGAAAGAAACTTGCACCTATCAGTTAGTTGCTTTATGTATCCGATGAGAAACAGCTACAGGGAAAAGACTGCTCCAAAATGTCCTGTTTTCTCGAATTCTTCTAAGGCACCTTTGGAGAAGACTCTAAAGTACAGGTACGCTCACCTCAAGCACAGAGACTCAATCAGAAGGAACCTCTGCTTCAAATATTCCAGTGCGTGTGGGAGTATGATATGATTAACAGCATAAAAACATCATTAAAACACAATGCAAAAAAAAAAAAAAAAAGCAGCAGCAGGAGGAAGAAAGACATGCCAGCCAGAGCAGCATGAATTCAAGCCTATTGTTTTCAGGCCTGGAAATACAGTCTGGACTCTTCAGCTAGAGGTTTAAACAACAAGTGGGCTGGGATGACCTAAGAGCCCAGGGATATTTAAAAGTCGTCAGGCACATTCAGTACAATGCTCGCCCATTTGCTCTTTCTCAGTGTGTGAAACTGCTTTACTACTAATCAGACAAGTAGTTCTGATTCATAAACTAGTAAAATTCGGACTAGAGTTTAAAAAACATTGTACAGCTCTTTTTGGTAGGAACTACCTTAATCCTGAAATAACTGACTTTAAAACTCATTCTTAATACACATTCCACCCACAGCAGACTTGAAGGTACATGGTCACTGCTCCCCAGCAGGCATGGTGCCACAAACAAGTCTAAGCTTGATTTCTATGAGCGAGGCTCCACTCTGTTCATTTGTTTACCCTCCACATAAAATACAAAACAAAAAACACCACAACACCCATCTTTTCCCTCTCTCTAAAACGAAGGAAAGGAACAAGACAGGAGATTCTTAAGTTGGGTCTCACAGACAGATCCCTGAAAATTGTATGCAAAATGTGGTGTGTGTATAGATGTCACCAGGGCAAAGGTACAGAGCCTCCCGAGCCTCTCAAAGTGGCCTGTGAATGAAAGGAGTGCGAGCACACTGGAGGCGACCTCTATGCTTCTGGACACAGTTCATGCAGGTGTGCCCTGTGCAGGGGGTGACCTTGACCCCCAAGCCCCAGCTGAGGGTGACCGGGTAAGGCTGGGGCAGTCTGAACCTTCATCAGGCTGGGCTGCTGCACAGCCAATTCCCTTCACCCAGTGGACCCTACAAACATCATTATTTTCTATGTGCCTCACTATGGGAAATGATGATTCTGCTTTAGAGTATTAACATTTAATGTTCCTATTATATTAATATTATAATTCAATATTTCAGTCAATCCAAGAAATTAGCATTTAGCCATTATTATAAAATAGGTAAAAAATTATTCGTTTATATAACTTACTATTTTGCTTTTACAGCAAAAATATAAAATATTGTTTCCAAAATCATAAGCAAAAGCCACGCAGGCACTAGGTCATTTCATACAATTTAATGGAAAGTTATTTCTGGCATTTCCATGGAAGAAACTCTGCAGTCACACTGAGTACTTTCAAATTGATTTTAAAAAGAAACCAAGAACTTCCTGACTTCATTTCTTTGACTAGGTCTTTCCCACGTGGCTGCAATAAGAACCATCAAGAACCCAGGAGTGAAGCCCTCAAATTCTTCAAAGGACTAAATTCTAGCTCACGTAAGCCACAGGCTCTTCAAACAGTGAGAAGGGGGTGCAGCAATAAACATTGTTTCTACCCTCTTCTTTTCAAGGCACAGGAATCTTATTTTGTGTTCTAAGCTAACTAAATAAGATTTAAAAACTTAAAATCAGTATACAGTCTAAAAGCACAAACTAAAACGTCTTTAAGACACTACTGAATTAACCATTCATTTTTAAATACAACAGTAAAGTATCCCAAGTACTTTTAAAATTGTCATTCTTATGTTCACTTTTAGAAAAAACGAGCTTTAGAGAAAGTCTACAGTAAAAACCACCTAAGGTGGCCCAAAGAAATGTGACATCAAGGATATTCTCTCCATATATCCTCGGCAAGTTACACAGCAGTGGTTACCATTATTTCAGGCAATTTTCACCATACTATAACAAGTAGGATTACACTATGGGTATTTTTCTTATATAAAAAGCAAACAGGAGCCTTATATTTTTATGAATCTTAAGAATTTGTAGCATTAAAATACAGAGCAACAAACATCTGGGTGTGTAATTACAGGCTACATTAAATGGTTCCTTCAAGAACAAGTTAATCACTGACAGGTCTAAACAAGTTATAATGGAAGAAAAAGCTTTCTTTGAAGACACAGAGTCTGCACAAGAATTTCCACCCACAACAGCACCCTGAAGAAGCTCACCGCCGCTTCCGCTCTTCCAACGACGGAGAACCACATTTTCATCTCCACAAAAACTTCTCCAACCAAAAAACACAACTGTCTACTTCTCTGTTTCAACAGCAACCAACACAGCTGGTCCTTCAAGATTCGGATCACCGCAGCTCTGAGCTGGACGCTGTGACACTGCACGGCATTTATCAACACCAACTAGAACCAACGCAACACTCAGATTCTTACGTAACCAGTCAGCTCTGATTTTCGTTCACTGGACTTTATTAAACTTAAAAAAAAAGCTAGAAAAATTAAAAGGAGGGAACTGTTTGTATTTTAAAATCTAAATTAAACAGGAAGCATTGTGTTGTCCCACAGATGGGTAAGAAGTAGCATACTAAACTTCCCCAAAAGCAACATTTTAAAAAGTAAACCGCACACACACTGTTCCAAATCATCTGGATTTCATAAAACTGAACCGCAGTGTGGAAGGGGCGTTAGGGAGCTTAACATCAAAACATCGTCCAGGCTCACAGCAGCTAAGCCACACACTAATTAGGAAAAAATAAGAAAAGACTGGGCCAAACACAAAGACCACAACAGCATGTAGAAAAAAACCAACCACACAGACACAAGTCAGGATTAGTGGGGGTACAACTTTGCAGAGGCCTTCAGGCTCTTCTGCAGGGAAAACACAACACGGCAAGGAGACTACCAAGAACACAAACGGCAGGGGTGGGTGCTGTGATGACCCAGGCCCAGGCTCAGAACACTCACACAGTCCCGCCCCCTTGGTCCTCGAGGTCATCCAACTATGATCACCATACTGCAGGCTTGGAGACAGGAAGGAGTTTGCTCAGGGTTCCAAGGCTACCAAGTGGCAGAGACAGGATCTGCCTGTAGCTCAGGCATGTGACAACCGTAGGAACCATGCTGTGCCGCAGCAAGAGAAAAGTGACAGCTCTCAACTGTGCTGAGGGTAAAATCCCCCTGTATACTAACTTGGCTCGCACTTAAAATACAGCCTTGAAATCTCTAAAACAAATCTGCTCTATTATTATAATTTATGTCGACCTATGCTATGTGTCAACTGCATAGTATTATTTTAGCAACGTATATAAATTAAATGGCTTTTGTTTTCTGTTGCTGAACGTTCCTTTCCAAGTACCAAAGATATTACAAATAAGTTGGAGAAAAATGGATTGCATTAAGCAATCAAGTACCCAAGTGAACTGACAGATGCATGTCTCACTTCAAGAACAGACAACAATATACTATTTATTTATTTTTCATTTTCTGAGAATGGCACACTGTCCTGTTAATAGACCATTTCCTTTGAGTTCTTTCCTCCAAAGCCGACACCCCAGTTTTATCTTTGGCTCTAACCTTCCGAGTTCCACACTCACATGTCCAACTACCTACTAGATAATATATTCACTTATCTAGCTGAACAGGCATCCTAAATCTCAAAGAGAACAGTGTTCAGAACTGAACTCTCGATTCTCTCTGCCAAAGTCTAGCCTCTTCACTAGCTCTCCCTTCGGTAAACAACACTTCCAGATGCCCAGTTGCTGAAGACAGAATCAGGATGCATTTTGATTATTTCCCTCTTTCACCTACTATATCCAAATTCATCAAACAATCTGAAAGCTGTCATTCAACAAATATGCATTAGCACCTACGATGTACCAAAACTGCTAACCCTTCAAGCAGTAAACAAGACAAAGTGCCTGGCCTCAAAGGTGTCTGTCCTAGTGACTATCATATTACTCTACAACAAAACCAGCCTCTAGCCGGCTGAGTTCCCTCTGTCTCCACTGCCACTTCCCTATGCTAATAAGTCTCTATTACCTTCTGTTTGGAAAATGACTAATAGCTTGCTTCCTACTCCCTTTGGTTGTACTTCTGAGCCCCTCTAATCCATGCTCCATAAAGCAGTAAGAATAAACTTTCAAAACTGTACTCTGTCATATTATACCTTTATTTGAACTCCTTTAATGGCTACTTATTTCACCTATAAGAAAACCCACAACTCCATCAACATCTCAGGAGTTTCTGTAAGTAAGTTTTATTGCGACCCAGCACACTCCCTCACTGACTACTGCCCTATGGCTGCTTTCATGCTGTGACCGCACAACTACGCAGCTGCAGCAGAGACCATTTGGCCTGCAAAGCAGAAAATATTTGCAATCCGGTCTCTTGCAGAAGAAGCTTGCCAACCTTGCCCTACACGATCTGGTCTCTCCTCCTTCCCAAATACACCTCGAAGGGCTTCCCCTCACGTACTGTGCTCCATCCACATGGCTACAGCCTTTGTACACATTCCCTCTTCTGAAATTCTCTGCCCACCCAGTAACATTTGCTCACCCTTCAAAAGTTCAGCTTAAAAGGCATTCCCTCAGGGAGGCCTTCACTGATCTCCACTCTACACTGGAGTTTAGACATTCAATAAACATCCTTGAACAAACAATGACCTCTAACGTCATTCGCTCATTCATATTTTTGGCCTTGTCCCTCAAAGGATCAAGGGTATATACTGGTAAAGTGGCTGCCCGGGATTACAGATATTCTTGGTGGGAGAAGAAAATTTCATGAGACCAAGAGCATACTTAAATCTCATCAAATCTATTTTATAAGTTTATGAATTAACTATCTTAACCAGGACTGAATCTGGAATCTCCTTCCAAAAACCTCTTTTACTATTACTTTTCTTCCAGTTCTAAATTTATACATACTATTCACTTTGGAAAATATTTGAAAACACCAGAAATAAGAACAGAGTGAAAATCCCTGGCATGTGGGAAAGGATGCCACCCCCCGAGATTTGAAAAGGGAGGTGCATGTCTTGTGCCCCCAGGAAAGGAGGGAGCAGCTCTTAGGAGCCAATCTCCTCCTTGCTGGGGCTGCTGCATGTGAGTGGCGAGACAGGGGAAGAAACTAAGCAGGCGGCTCACCTCTCGTGGGCTCTCTGCTTTCTGGAGTGCCCTGGTCTGAGGGGGACCTGTGGCAGGCCACTGCTGTCTGAGTGACATGGGAACGGGGAGGGAAGGAGAGCATGTTTAATTCAGAAATCACGTATTAGCAGGTCTGGTGTAGGTGTAGACATCAGCAACGCTCCCCAGTCTAGCTTATGTTGGTAAAAAAGTTCATCTTCTTAAACTAACACATAGACAGAACACTTTGGTGATTACCAGGGGCAAGGGGGTTGGGAGGTGGGCACAAGGGGTGAAGGGACACATTTATATGATGACTGACAAAAAATAATGTACAACTAAAATTTCACGTTACATCAATGAAAAAAAAAGGTTAATCTTTTGATTTATATCTGTCTAACTTCTGTGCTGTTACTATTCCCCAGTAAGCCCCAATTCTATAATCCTATATCCCAATTACAAATACTATTAACACTGTTATTTTCCAGTTTTTTCTACAAATCTTTTAAAATGTCCTAGTACAGGAAATAAGAAATAAAGGCCTAGAAATTTAAAGAATAAAAAGTGAAAATTACACTCTACTTTCACACAACAGGCACTCAGTCTCTTCTGGAATAAATATTATTTTAACAATTAGCTACTATTTTCATAACAAGTTTACTCTAATATTAGTAAAAGTAAGAAAAGACCTAGTCTTAATACTACTATATACCCTGAAGCTAACCTGTGTGCTCCTAAATTACATGAGGCTAATGGAAATCAGCACTTGTGCTAGCCTGACTTCTTATCACAAATTCTTTTATAATAGCAAGGATTCCAGAGTCATTTATATTTTTATGACAAAACTACTTTCTACTGACTACACAGAGAGCACGCTGCTTTCTTCTGATGCTTCCTTGCCTGAATGCAAATGCAAAGAGACCAGCAGTAGCTCAGAGGGAGCTCCAAGTCCCACAGAAGAGAAGCATTTGGTAGAGGCTGGGGGTGGCAGAGGTGGCCAAGTGCAGAGAGCTACCAACAAGAAGCAAGGACAGGTATGTGGCCAGCAGCCATGGAGAAGGGTAAAGGCCAGTGGGAGCAGCTCAGTCAGCACTGGTTTGGTAAGGACTGAGGAGTCCAGCTCCCCTGGGCCTGACCACAGAACACAGGCAATTCCAAAGCTTTGCCTGGCAGGCTCAGGGGGAAGCTGCCCTCCCCATACCCAACCTGGGGCCTGCTGGCACACTGTGGTCTCTGAAGGGGGCTGCAGTGAAGGACTCAGACTGCCCACTGGCTCAGCCACGCTTTTCATAGGTCTGCATTCCTGGCCCAGGTGCCTCCACTTAGAGGCCTCCTCACAGGGCCTTGCTGAGAGACACTGGCCCACACTCGGACTCAGTCCTTGTTCACTCTGCCCCCGCCTGTCTGCGGAAAGGCGGAGGAGCCTTCTGTGCAGGGTCCTCCCCGCAGTGAGAGGGTTCTCCCCGCTGCTCTGCTCATTATCTGACCCGCACCAGGTGTGTGCCCTGGGGAAAATGGAGCCCTGGGGTGGTGCCCTTTTCCTCTGTCTCTTGCCTGCAGCCGCAGGTAAGTGAATAAGGGCTTGACGGGGACCTTCAGTCGGGCTTCTCTTCCTAACTGCCCGCTGACATCGGCAGCCTGACAAGGTCAGAGCCCAGGCAGAGGGGAGGGCGAGAAAGCGCCCGAGTGGGGCCTCACTGTCCTTTACACATCAGGACACAGTGCCAAGACAGAGGATCAGACACTTGCCTAAATCAGACTTGAACCTACAGAAAATTGATAGTTTTATATTGAAACAGATGACTGTTTTTAAGCTGGAAAAGACGGAGATGCTGATAAATGGTAGCCCCCACCCCACAGATAAGCATTTCAAATCTCAAGTAAGACAGGTATTTGAAATAAGATTTTATATATATACATAGCAGAAAATATAGAGGTTAATTTTTTCCTGTATATCTGAGTATGGTGGGATAATTTTTTATCCTAATAATTTTTCCCCCCAAAATGGGCATCTGATTTAGTAGATAAGCAAAGAGGAAAATAGTCTATGGCTGATACCTTCCCTTTCACATCTCCAAATGTTTTGAGTTGTGGGTCCATTATATTATAACAGTCTGAAAATATGGCCCATGAGCATGACCCTTATCAGAAGGAGTAAGCAGGAATTCTGGACTGTGAGCTGGCCTTAGAGGCTCTGGACCTAGCCTCTGGCCTATCCTGGGGGACCCCATGTGACTTGGTGCATCAGAACCAGACTATCGTGCCCTCGACAACCCCTTCCAACCATATCCTAAAAAGGCTTGGCTCTTCCAGCTGATTCCTAACTGGAATCCCGCCTTTAGTCCCAGGTTCTTCTAATTTAGCCTATACAACACACCATTCCCAGATGCGGCTTTCTCAGATGTCAGCTTCATCATGTCCCTCTTTGTTGCAGCCCTGTCATTTCCCTGTGGTGCCTACAAGAGAAAGTGCCAACTCCTCCACCTGCCGATCAAGAGTGTTTAAAGTCATTAAGCCCGCTTTCCTTACTCAACTCTCCCCAGCAGCACAGGTCTCAAGCTGTCCGCATAGGCGCCCAGAAGCACGTTTGTTCTACCCTTGCTCATTGTCACTCCCACCCACAGCACACCTCTCTTATTCTTTTTGTTAAATTACTCATTTTCAAGGTGAGCTGAAACCGTAACTTCCTTCAGGATGCCCTCCAGCAGTCAGTACCTACAGGAACCATACACAGCGAGGGTGAAGAGCGCAGTTTCTTAGCTCCCCTGCACACCCATGGGGAGCGAGCGCCTGGAGACTGGAAGAAGTCTGCCTGGGTAACAGGACACCCAGTGATTCTCACGTGCGCTAACGCTTGAGAAGGAGCTCTGAGGCCAGCTGTGGCGAGGCGTAGATCCATCTCCCATTTCAAACTAAGCTAAGCTGTTTTCTCCTGTGCCAAGGCTTTCCTGCCCGTGTGGCTAATCCAGTTTGCACTACGCCTTCACATTGTTTCCTGATGAGCACCATCTGCTCCACCTTCAGGGATCACTCACTCTCACTCCGTTTTCAGAGCAGGAGATCACCCCTCAGCCAACCGAGCCTGAGCACCGAGGTTTCATTCATGTGACACCATTTCTCTCCCCCACGCAGAAACAAACCCGAACATGCACTTCATCCACAGGCAGTGAAGGACTCCCACACGCCTCCCCTCTCCCCGACTGCTGACCCAAGGGTGAAGGAGGAGGTATGGCAACTCTCGCATTACTAATGCTGTCCTACCTTTGCTGCGACAATGCTAAGGCCCATTCCATTCTGCTTTTTTAGGGTCACAGTGATTATTTCAGGTTCTTTCCTCAGAGGCTGAGCCTAAAGGAGGAAAACAAAAGTTTATTTTATGACTGATATGGAAGTGCTTCTGTATGGTTAGACAACTCATGATCTATCTAGTCGATCATATCCACTATGGTAAATGCGGAGAGAAAACAGGAGAGTGGGAAAGGAAATAGTAAAAAAAAAAAAAAGTCAATTACTATAGATACTCTTCACGTATTCATCTGGTAATTATTAATACTCTTGACTCAAGAGTCTTAAGATGAATCTAGTCATAAATGCTATTTAAATGTTATTTAAAGAACTTCATTTATAAAATAAAACTAAAGTTTCATTACATCAGGTTTAGAAAAACCTGATAAGACAAAATTAAACTTTTACTTTATTACCTTTCAGAATAAATTACTAGGTGTTTTTTAAAGAAAAAGTTAACCTTACTTTACACTATCTATGGGGAGGATAGCAAAAAACAGTTACAACAAAGATGATCTAACATCTTTGTCTCTTGGGAAAATGCAAGTCATTTTATCTTAAATAGCAAAACTAAAGCCAGCACAGGATTCGGGCAGCTGTAGTCAAAGTACTCCGTTGTTATGTAAAGCCCACTTGGCTGGTAACAAACCTGCAGTCACTGAGTTATGGCCCCAAAAGACAGGTCAGCTCTTGAACAGATCCATAAAGGAATGAGAACGTGAGCTTATCCACTGAAGTTACATGTTATGTACACATCATACCTCACATGAAAGAGTCAACAAAATTAAAGAAGAAAATGCCCAGTGCATACACACTAAAGGAGAATTTAATTACATACATACAAGGGCACATTGCCAAGAAGTGACCACTAGACACAGGTCTTATTAATTGAGAACCAAAGTCTGTGAGAGAATATTTTAAGGGAAATAAGATTAGGTGACAATAGAATTTTTTTTTTTTAAATCAAGACCAGAAATCTCCTGAGGGATCTGTGAATAAACTAGAAAGATAAAGACTCAGTGATTCTATCTAAGAAGGCACTTGTTTTTATATAACATCTGGGAATTAGAAATTGCTGCTATTACTTGGGATTTGACAAACAGCAGCTAGTAAGGTCAATAAAAAGCATTAGAGGCACATTCACTGTATTAGGAGTTACATGTGATCATCTATTTGTAACAGCACAATCATCAACTGACTCAATTTTTGGAGAGGGATCTGACACATACTCAAATCTAAAGTGTGCTACTAAGCCAAAATAAATTAATTACTTTGAATTTAATATTCAAAACATGCACCCCATTCTTACATTAAGTACCGCCACCTTACAGAACCTATGTTTTCTCAGAAATCAAGTATGTCATAGGCACACTGTTTTGACTGACTACCAATTAATAATTTAGGGTAGCACAAGAAAATCTCTGCAGCTTCAAAAGATTTATGGTTATTTTTCATAGACCAGAATCTCTAAATCTTGGTCCAGGCGCACTGGTCTATTTCCATGCCTTCTGGGGACTGGTGGACAGGTGACTAAAGTGCCACATCCAATCACACATAATACAATAACCCTTCTCCATGGTAACCATGACAAATGTGTGGTCACATCTGCTCGCTCCTTTGAACCCTTAAGTGGCTTAAGAGGTGAAAATGGTCATTACAGAAAAATATTTAAGGTAAATGAAACTGAACAAAAAAGTTCAAAAAGGAAAAACTTCATTTGTTTATATATTTTCTGGACTGATCTGTTAAAGATATGCTAGCATATGTAGTACAAGACAACTTTGATCTGGTGTCACTTTCTAAGGCATGCAAAAGCATCCCTTCTTGTTTATAACTCTGTATAAAGCAAAGCAGAATTTCCCTTAAAAATGTATGAAGCTAGTAAATATTGGGATTGACTACTCTTTCAAAAGATATAAAATATTAGTAAATTGATTTGATACATATTTAAGACAAGGTAGAACCAACTACAAAAAGAAAATATTTTTACCAAAGAAAAACATTTTCTAATAAAATCTGTCACGGCTACCATATTAACATATTTTTAAAGTATGTGTTACCATTAAGGCTGGTATGACTGTGAGTATAAATATTCTTTATTTTAAAAAGTATCATTTGCGGCCGGCCCGGTAGCGTGGTGTTAAGTTCACATGCTCCGCTTCGGCACACAGGTTCAGATCCTGGGTGTGGACCTACACACCGCTTATCAAGCCATGCTGTGGCAGGCGTCCCATATATAAAGTAGAGGAAGACGGGCACAGATGTTAGCCCAGGGCCACTCTTCCTCAGCAGAAAGAGGAGGATTGGCAACAGATGTTAGCTCAGGGCTAATCTTCCTCACCAGAAAAAAAAAAGTATCATTTGTTCATAAACAGAACTGTACACACATGGCATGAAAATAAAAAAAATATATATATAAATCGTGGGTTTAAGATTTTTTTAATAAAATTGGTATTTAAAGGTGATTTCAAAAAACTTTTAACACAACAATATTCACAGTAAGCAAGGAACAAATTTGCATCAAATTTTCAAATCATAAACAATACATTTATTTTTCTAGTCCATCATCCTCACAATACTTGCCAGTTCTGTGTTCTCACGCATAAGGTGACTTTCATAATCTGCACCTTCAAAATATATTGTCCAAGTACCTGGTGAACGTGCATGAGGAATTAACCTGCAAAATCCTGAGGAAAAAGCAAGCAAATTATAAGACTGAAAAGCACACTATGTCAGACACATAATCTTCAACAAGGGAAGCAACATACAGTATCAATTGCTTAATATCTAATGACAATACTTATTTTTCTGACTCTACACCTTTATTCCCTCTGAAAATTGAATTTTCAGACACTTAAAATCATGTATTTATTTTGGTCCAATGGCATTTCAACACCAAGCAGAAAAGTAAAATTGGTCTCCCCAATTTTACTTTGGTCTCCCCTCTCTTGGAACAAAGAACTTATTTTCATACTTCTGTGAGAAATTACTGAATTGCATTGTAATGACTTCCTTGCAGATCTGTCTACTCTACTCAACTAAGAGTTCCTCAATAATATTCAGAATATCTCTTCAACAAAGGGACAGGAAAGAGGGACCAGAGAATGACACTAACGTGGATGTCTGCCTCACTATCAGACACCGAGTTCTATGATATGATTTGACTTGTCTAGCAATTCTGGGGTAGGATGGACCCCTTCTCATTACTCTAAGCCAAATTTTCTGACAAATCATACTCAAAGTTCTTACAAATAAATTTTAGAATCATTTTATAATGTTTTAGAAAGTATCTTTGATATTTTCATTAAGGACAAATGACATCTTCACAAAAATAAGCCTTTCAAATCAAAATATGTCATCCTTCATTTAGTCAGATCTTGTTTTGTGCTTCTCAGAAACTTTTTGACGAAGTCATAACACATGGGCCTTGCAAAGTTCTTGTCAAGTTTTCTCCCAGGTGATCTTACTATTATCAGTAGCTAACAAATATGAAGAGCACACTACAGTGTGTCATACACTGTACCAACAGCTTTTCACTAGCATTCAGTCTCAATGAATCCTGGTGACTTGGGCACCAGTTAGGGCTCCTAGCTGGCATCAGCTGGTATTCTCATCCACTCTACTATGCCACCAGTGAGGATAATTTTAGCTATCACTTTTAGACACTTACAAGGTTCTTTGTGGTAGAGGGAAAAGGAGATGTCACTAATATATTTAAGTTAAAATAAGGATATAAATTAATTTTACTTAGTTTTCTTTCCAAAATAAACACTGTTTCAATCAGTTTCATTAAAATATAACCTACAACTTACTTCTCTTTCCCCTGTTTTAGGGAATCATAATTATCATGGTTTTGAAATTTCAACAACTGTAATTGATTTTCTTATTTTTTCAAATGTCAGGTTTCTATAACAAGTCTGGACCATACTGCAAGCAGACATTCTGCTTTCTTCACTTAAGGAATGCATCTCAGATCAGGTATGAGTCCATGCTGGTTTTATAGCCTTCTCTCACAGAAATGTATTATGTGAGAAAAACAAAAGGAATATAAATTGAGAGCACATAGTAGTTCTTTATTTGGCTTACAAAGAATTGAACATGAAGAATTAAAAACATTGATGTCATAAAAGAAAACACCCAATTCTTTGTAAGTCTTTTAAAGGCACCTCTGTACTAGGCTACATTATCATCTAACACATACGAAATAATGTGGTGATGCCAAGACCATGATGAAATACCACCTATGCCCTAAAGTAATCATTCAAGGGAGCCTAAGGGGGGACCACAAAAAAACTTCACCATCAAGTCAAGACCTCACTATTTCCAACGGGGCAAGTATCTACAGCACAGATTACAAGACTGGCAGCTGTGTACACAACACAAATTATACATATTTGGAAAATGCTAGTAAAGGCATCTCCCCACATGCTTGTTCACAAGGTGTGAATGATGAGAAGCAGTGGGCGAGCACTCGGCACACAGCGGGCCCGATGCTAGTGCTGAGGAGTCAGAGAAGCACGCTGAGCCTGTCCTCCAGGACTCACTCGGAGCGGGAGGGCAGGCGTGGAAACACGCTTCAAATGCTATCACAGAGCATCCCAGAAGAACCTAAAACGCACTTGCGGGGAAGACGGCTAAGTGCTGGGAAGAGGCTGAGGTTTTCTGACAAAGAGTGCCCGACTGGAATTTAAGAAAAGAACCGAGAGTGCGTAAGTTCCACGGGAGCAACAGGTCTGAAGGTAACAGCAGGGATACACAACCCATGGCTCCACATTAGTAACACACGCAGCGTGTGGACTCGGGGCAGGGAGCTAAGACTGGAGAGAGACGACGGCATGCTCAACAGTTCGGTGTATTTTAATCTTGCAGGTGACGGAGGAGTTAAGAGCTCCGAGCAGGAGAGCCAGAAACAAAGCCTGGTTTTACAAGACCCGAAGGCAGTGTGGAGGGCTGAAAGGGAGAATGGGAGAAGTGGGGTAAGAAGCCCGTCAGAGGGCTGTTCCTACAGTTCACACCTCACGAGGCAAAGTGTCTGGGAAGCACAAGCTGACGGTGTGCTTTGGATGTGAGATGTGGTGTGCGTGTGGAGGGACACCGTTAAGCAGCCCCGTGGCAGCTGCTGCCCCTGGGTCCGCCACCGTGCTGGGGCTGGCGTGAGGCCCTTCTGGAACCAGGGTCCAGTTCAGGCCCCTCATGGGGTGTGGGGCTCCTCTGGCAGGCACTCCTGGCTCAGGGACTCCCACCTCCTGACTGAAACTTTCTTAGCAGTGCACTGCAGCCCTGTCCTCCTTCCCTTCCCCTCATCACAGACTCTAGAACTGAATGCCAGACCTGAACCAGGGCTAAGGGCTCTCCCTGCCCACTCCTGCCCCACCCCGTTATCCCTCACCCACGGTTCCTTAAAAACCACATCCCACCCTGCCTCTGCTTCTCTGAGGATAGCACTGAGAGCTGAGAACAGTCAGCACTCCCGGGAGGACAGCCACGTGCACTAGTTGTTGCACAAACACATTTCATTACAAGAAGCAGTCTTTGTAAAACGAACTTTTTTAAACCAGCAAAACCTTTGAAGATATAAAAACCTATTTATTGTGGTGTGTGAAATATTCATTGAAATTAAAAATCACACTCACTAAATTTATATACCTAAGGACATAAAACTTATTATTATTTTTTTTGTTTAAACTAACTCCTAAATTTGGGGTCTTATTTTTCTACTCATCTGAGCTCCACGTTACAAAAAAGTAGCAAGCTGGGACTGAAATTTGGTCTATTTAAAAGCTCATGCTTCAGGTATAATTGTTGTATTTTCATCAACATACATTAACATGAAAATGTAAGAAAGGTGTATAATAAAATTGGACAATGAGTTACACTTGTGTAAAATACACTGGAGTGGAATTTTTAGCACACACGCAGGTGGCTAGTTTAGCACTGGAGGCAGCACTCAAGAGAGACTCGCTCTGTGCCGCAGTTCTAAGTGCTCCATGGGCAACCTTTTCAATCCCCACAACACACCCACGAGGTGGGCCCTATCAACACACCCATTTTACAGATGAGAAATCACAGGAGACAGAATTGGCATCAGAACTCAGGCCTCCGGTTCCAAAGCTTGTGCTGTTCTTAACTATCTCCCTGCTGGTACAACACAAAGTTACAACGCAGTTCTGGAGGATGAATTGAGTGACCACGCTCCCACAAAACCAAGCAGGGAGGAGCCATAAGATCCTTCCTACCAGTCCAAGTGGAAAGGTAGTCACGACACCAAGTGAGCAGAGCACAGGCTCACAGGAGGGCTGCGGCACACCCACAAGAACTTCGTGTCTGAATGTTTCTGATCCCATGTCACCATGAAATGCTTACTTCCAATTCACCGGAACACAGACTTCTGCAGAAGCACATGGGGTGCACTTAACTCGAACGGATTGCCATATAAGAACACATAATTAGTCAAATGCTCGCTTCAACCCAGGTCATGGTTCAGACTTCAGGAAGGATAAATATTTACCTCTCTGGCACAAAGGGTCTAAAAATTCTTGTAAACCATTTGGAATATTTCTGACAACATCACAAGAATAGCCATCTTCCGGCAACAGAAAAGGCAGCTGCAGATCAGGGTCCTCCTCCAGCTGTACTTCCCTCCCGTCACTGCGCGCTAGTTCATCAGCTGTATTTTCAGCCACAGCCACTACGTTTTCTATCAGATCCTGGTTAGAAAACAACACAAAATTAAAAAGAGATGCTAAATGACTGGTGCAGGTGACCAGTAATTATTCCAAAAAGGGCTTAATCATTTGTAGTGTGGTTAAATACATACACGCAGGGCTACAGAGGGAGAGCAGATTTATCAATATATTCAAAATCAGTTTGTAAACCAACAAAATACTAGCAAACTACACACTTTTACTATATGAACCAAGACACTGTTAATTTCAAATAATTTGTAACTTTAAATAGAAACTGTTCAATCACAAGAAAATGGGATTTTTCCCTTTTCGAAAGCAATTATTTTTTCCTTGCACACTTCTTTAATACCCAGAGGTTAATAATCCTATTCTTGTACAATGTTTAATGACATAGGAAAAAGCTCATGCAATGTTAAATGTAAAAATCAGGATAAAAATATCTATTCCCAGCTTATACAGAGATTATTCCTGAATTATGGGTTGACGGGTGATTTCTGTTAATTAACTTTTAATATACATACATGAAAGTTCACAAACCCTAACTGTATAGCTCAATAAAGTGAATACACCAGCTCAACTACCACCCAGTTCAAGGAACGGAACGTCGCACCTGAGAAGCCGCCCCCTCCCAACCCTCTCCTTCTTCTCTAAAGTCACTGCTACCCAGGCTTCGAACACCACCAAGTCCTCCTGTCAGTTCTTGAAAGTCACACAGACAGAAAAATAGTGTGTATATCTTGTATCTGACTTCTTTTGTGCAAATGCTGTCATAATATCCATCCAAGTTGTTGTTGTAGCTATAATCCATGTTTGAACTGCAGTGCAGTGCTCCTTTACGTGACTACAACATGATTTATTTAGACATTGTACTGTGGCTGGACATTTGGTGACTTCCAGTTGTTGGCGTTTTTGTACATTTCTTTTGCAGGCATAAACTCAATTTTGGAGGTCAATCCATCCATCTAATTAACTTCCTATCTACCTAATTCTCAGGACACCTGTAACAAGCTTATTTTATTTAACTGTGATGGTAGGTGTCTGCAGCAGTTCTCACTTTATAAATAGCCCGCTGTAGTAGACACTGTGGACTGGGTTTCTCACCCTCCATTCCTTCTAGGGTGAGAAGTAGGAACATCCACATTCCAGACTCTGTTCTGGATGAGAATCTCGACTTTACCAGTCAGAGGCCTCTGCACAGTCTGGGAGGCAGCTGTGCGGGGAGGCCCTCTTGCCGCTGCTGCTGTTGACAGGCAACATGAAGATGTAACACACACTCAGCAGCTGCGATACAAGGATTCCTGTGACTAAGGCAACAACTTTCAGGCCTCTGGGTCTCAAGTCACAGTGGTGTGCCCAGGAACTTGAGAGTCCAGGGCAACTTCTGAACATCCTCTCTCCCATCCTTCCATTGATTTTCCAATAACCTAATTCCCTTAATTAAGTGCCTTTCTACTTAAAATGCTCGTGGAGTTTCTACTACCTGTACTGAACCCTAACCCATACATCAACAGCAAAAATGATCTTGTAAGATGATTAAGTAAATTAGCTTATTTATTAAAGAAATAAGGTAACATTAAATAATTAGTTTCCCTCTTTCTTTCATCCCAATTTTCCTATGCAAACATGCCCCACACTGTGTGGTAGTGTGGTGCCACTCACTCACCGCGGGGATAAAAGGCTCATCGGGTGCACAGTGATAATTCTGTAGTAAGGCTTGAAGCTGCAGTGAATTTAACTTAAAGCAGGTGCTGTTTATATTTGGAATGTCATCAGGTGCATACTTATCCATTGTAAGCAAAGTGGTCGCCTATTTAAAACAATAACATGAAACATAACTTAAAAGTATTTCATAAATATTCCCCTTTATGTAACATTTGTAAAACTGCAATAACTTGCTAATTTGTTTTTGAAATGCAGGGTGTTTTTAACGAAACACACTTCCATTAACATTAACTATACACATTAAATTGAACTGAAAGCATTGTCTAGTAAAGGTTTTTAGATGGCCTCTCAATTTTACTAAAATATATACATATAATGAAATTCAATTATTTGTGTTCATAAAGCATTTAAAAAATTCTCTTAGAAACTTTAGACATTTACATAACCATTCAGATGACTGACCAATTACTGGGGTCTGAATAAAGCTTCATTGTAATGACCTTTTTTAACTAGCTGACTCGATCAAAGCAGAGTAGTGGCCTCTTTCTATACTAAATCTCTTTAAAAATGATTAAGAAATTGAGGAAAAAATAAGAAATTATACACTGTAATAATAATAAAAATATTGCCCTAGGTTTTGAATATCTCAGATATTTCCTCAGAACTGGTTAAGCCATTAGGATATGGCTGTGTTGTAATTCCTTTGTTCCTTTCTTCTCCTCCTGCTCTCTTCCTCTTTGATTTGATGATTTTCTGGAGTGGTATACTTAGATTCCTTTCTCTTCATCTCTCATATATCTACTATAGGTTTTTGCTTTGTGGTTACCTGGCTTTATATTCTTAAGAGTTAATTATTATCCATTTTTAAATTGGAATTTATCTTTCACTATGAAAGCTTTATGAAATGTACCTTACTGATCTCAATAAAAAGGACCCTTTAAGGACATTTACTCTACTGGTTACCACCTGTTATGGGCTGAACTGTGTCCCCCAAAATTCAAATGGTGAAGTCCTAACCCCATGTACCTCAGAATGTGTCCTTATTTGGAGACAGGGTCTTAACAGATATAATCAAGTTAAAATGAGGTCAGTAGGTCTAATAGGACTGGTGTTCTTATCGAAAGCAGACATTTGGACACAGACCCGCACACAGGGAGAATGCCCTGTGAGGATGAGGGCAGAGATCGGGGTGACGCATCTACAAGTCCAGGAACACCAAAGAAGCCAGCAACCACCAGAAGCTAACAGAGAAGGCTGGTACAGATTCTCCCTCACAGCCCCCAGAGGGAGCCAATCTGGCCCACACCTTACCTTGGACTTTTGGTCTCCAGAACTGAGAGACAATAAATTTCTATTGTTTAAAACAAGCCACCAAGTTTGTTGTACTTTGTTATAGTGACCCAGGCAAACTAATATACCACTGTTTCATTAACTCCAAAAAGTGGGGTGTGGAGTCTTTGCTGAGTCCAAGTTCTTACCCATGACAGAATCAGAGACATTTACAATGAAGTACACAAACTGTGGGGAAGTGAGATTCGGTGCCACCCACCTGCACTATCCTGCTGAGATGACAATCGGCTGCCAGCTCCAATCCCTGCTTCTCTGCCCACGCTTCAACGTGTCCTAGCTGCTGGCGGATGATCGCCCCCCAGTAGTGAGAGCACAGTCCTGACTCAGGGTCAGTTACTAATCTGTTGAAGAGCCACATATTGATAAAGTGGAAGAGCTGAGAGAAGAGCTGGATGGTCAGGGCAGCATTGACTCTGCAGCGCCGTAGCAAAGACATTGCTCCTGTGAGTGTGTGCAAAACATCATCTGCGCAGAAATATGGGATGAAGAGACAGGGTACCAAATGTCATTCAAGAAGAGTCTTTTGAATTAGCAGTAAATTTAGATAACGGTAGTAATAATACCTACTGGTATTGGTAATAATACCTATATGATAATAATACCTATTTAGTCACTTTTAAAATAACAATCTCATTCAAATAGGAAACAGTGATGTGGCCTTAAACTACACAGAGATATTAACTAACTATACTTAGTAAACATTTACGTTCACTCTAAGAGACTTTTTGAAAGTATGACCAGCATGACATACCAAAATGAGAACTATTCTTAAACAAAA
Organism: Tapirus indicus; assembly: GCA_031878705.1. Classification (NCBI taxonomy): domain Eukaryota; kingdom Metazoa; phylum Chordata; class Mammalia; order Perissodactyla; family Tapiridae; genus Tapirus; species Tapirus indicus. The sequence continues at coordinate 29,815,226 of CM062941.1, read as the reverse complement.
CATAACGGTAGTTAAAATTTATTATTTTAAAGGATGCCAAATTCAACAGAACATCTCATTTATTTTGAAAATCTCTCCCTCTTACACATATTAAATATTAAAATGGAGTTATATAGGAAGGAAGAGAAGGAGGGAATGAAGGAAGGAAGGGAGGAAGGAAAAAAAGAACATCCTAACCTATTTTTGGTCTTTGCAGACTGTTCTCTTCGGGGTCATCCAGAAAGGCCGGCATGTAATTATTCAGTTCTGATTGAAGACAGTGAACCAGATATCTGAAAATATGTAAACAAATTTATTAATCTCAGCATGACACACTGCTATTGTCAGACATGATACCACATCTGAAACAATTTGTACTGTTTAGAAAATATTTTCCATTTAAAAAATATAACAGTTTTACTCTCAGGATTCTTGAAACATAGCTCATTGAATTCAATTTATTAAATCAACAAATTTTTCATATAGTTATTTATGCTCCTTGATATTCATCTTCAATTAGGGTAAATAAAACACTTTATAGAATAGTGTCATCTCCAAAAATGTGTTTCTTACTTAAATGCCATTTGAACCAAGTGTGCTAAAACGTCTTGGGCGTCCAATGTGATTCGACTGAGATCTCGGTCCTGCTTGATGAAGTTGAGAAGTTCAGATGCATTTGCCATCCAGAAAGCAAGAGCCCCTGCAATGTTCTTCTGTTTCTGTAGACAGAACATATTTCCATAAGCTACCACAGGACAAACCAAAGTAATAAAAATAAAAAGGAATGCTCTTGAAAAGCTGCTGAAGATAGACCAGTACCTTCCCATTCTCACCAAGGTATTTACCACAGATACCAGATATGTGCAAAGGAATTTGGATATATACATAGCAATGGAAAACAAATAACCACTGCAGCTTCTTCTTAGGATTCATGTACAGACACACAGATCTAATTAGCTACAATTTGTGGAATCAGTGGAGAAATGGAGATATCAAATAATACAATGCCAAATTGAAGACTGTGCATTATCTGGTAATCTGTGAAGTATACACACAGGTATCCATGGTTACCCACAGCCACCCTGATACTCGCAGTCACCGGCTTGGACACCAAGCGACTCAGTATCAAGTACTGATCTATCGCATCATCTCCCGACCACGTGTGCAGGCCAGGCAACCTCAGATGAGATCCAAAGAATAGGAACCAAGGATAAACAATAAAGAGAAGAAACAGAACTTTGGTCATTTCATATCCACACTGAAGTGCATTAAGCAGAAATTATGAAATGCTGATAAAGGTTGCACAGTCAAGAAGGGATTTTAGTACTGCATGTTTCAGTTGCTGAATGAGTGTTATGAACTGCTCAGTCCAGTTGTAGTATTGTATTTTGACATGGAAGCAGCATGAGAAACTCAGCTAAGCCAACATAGCTAGGATCAGTTCCCAGCAGTATGTCCTACCTGATCAACCTGGTCTACTTCCTGGAGAAAAACAGACGAGGGGAAATCAAGCAGAACGAGAGAAAGAAACTTGTAAACAATCATGATAGTTAAAAAAAATCAAAACACTAATATGAAGGTACGACATGAAGGTACGACATTTAGGTATGTTATTCCCAAATTACATATTCATTTATGGCTCTGAAGTAGCTTTGGAAGTAACATAAAGGATTAGTTTTATGTTCTTAAGATTGGCACAATAACTAAGTGAATTCCTAGAGAGTTTATAAAGAAGATGTTACAACAAACACATGAACGTACTGACCTCTTTAAAAGACTTACAAAGGAAGGATTTCTTAATGTCTTTCAATGACATTGTGTGTTTGACTACTTAAAGGTACATAAAGATGAGCTAGTCCCCTGGATTAATTAACAAGAATGAAAGAGACAAGAAAGACCAATAGAAACAATAAAAATAAAAGTTGAGAATTTAAAAATGTATAAAAAATGTATACCTATACTAAAAAGGAGTAAATGGTTTTTTGAAAGTAGGTTTTTATGAATTAAAAAGTTTAAATTATTCACTACTGTAGTTTTTCCAAAAACTTGAAGATTCCTCCAATCACATACTAAGCCTAAATCTGAAGTTTAAAGCAATCGCTTTGACAACGGTGATTTCATTAAGTAGCTCAAATTCAATAAGGAAAAGTCTATCAAAAGCAGTTTGATGACAGGAGTTTCATAATTTGAAATAAGCTTTAGAAATCCAAACATGATAGAAGACAGACAATGGCTCTGAACGACAACTGAAAAGGAAATCCATGTTTCTATATAAAATAATAAGAGTAACAAAATGGTATCCAAATAAAACGGCTTTCCTTTTTATCTATTTCCTCACTTGGGTAAAAGAATAAAAACCCCATCAAATTCATATGCCAACCACTCAAACATAAAAGAAACATTTCTTGAGAAAGTCTGGCCTTTTAAAACAATTCTGAGAGAATTAAAAGATTAGTTTGCCTCAACCTATCCTGACGGGAGAAAAACCACCAAACCATCTAATCATGTTACTTAACATCACATAACTAAAAGTTTTACAGCTGAATAACAGCACTGATCAGTGATTTAGGGAAAAGTTTTAAAAATCTGTAAATTTAATTTTAAGGAGTTTAAAGATTAAATCTTCAAATTATCTGTAAGTTTGGAAAATGGTTAGGCCAATTTTATCAACTACAGATAGGAAGTACTTAAAGGAAATAAATCATTCTACCAAGAGAATACCTTTACTTCCTGAAATTTTCAAAATAGGTTTATGGAAGAATTTGAACCTGAGTTTCACAGTAAGTGAGAAATGTCACGATGTCCATTATACCTACATAAATGCTATAAAAAAACCCCGCAATTACTACCAACATCATAGTAGGCTCATTATAAAAAAGCAAATGCCTTTTTATAACCATTAGAAAATTCTAAGAACATAGTTGCCAGGGACTGGTGGAAGGGGTACTGGGGAGAAGGTGCTTAATGGGTAAGGAGTGTTACTTTGGGGTGATGGAAAAGTTCTGGAACCAGACAGAGGTGGTGGCTGCAGAACGCTGTGAATGTATCAAATGCTACTAAACCATTCACTTTAAAATGGTTAATTTTATGTTATGTGTATTTTATCTCAATAAATTATTTTTTGAAAAGTTCTAAGAAAACCCACAATAATTCTTAATACTTTCTCACAACAGCTATTGCAATTTTAAGGGTCTTTTTCATGATCCTTATGCTACCACATATAGTTTACCTTCCCTTATTCTAAAGTTTGTAGGAAAGAAACAGAAAAAAGTTTATAATTCTTTTCAACTTTTAAAGCTATACAATTTTCAATACTATTTATACACCTTTATTTTAGAAAAAATTCTTAAGATGAAGTCAAACATGTAACCAAATCTGACATGTTAAAGAAACTGATTTAACTGATCTAAAAATTAAAACCACAACTATTGAAGTGGCACAACTATTGAAGCTTACCTGGATCACGCCTTCCATCATGCTCACCATCTTGTTGACTATTGCAATCACCTTGTGAGTACGTTCTGTAGGACTGACATCGGGTCTGTACTGGCTTGACAATACATACCGACATGCCATATATAATACATATGTAGGGGACAACTTAAAATGGACTGTAGAGCTATTAGTATAATTGATAATGGCAGATAAAAATGAATCTTCAGCTGTGAAAAGATTTCAAAAAAGAAGAAAAAGAAAAAAAGAACAAAAAACCCATGAAAATCAGATGGAGAAAAATGGAACAAGAAATAACTCACTAACAATGGAATCTGAAATCACTCACAACTCTCCCTGAATTCAATGCTTGCAGGCAACATCAGCTCAGGCCCAGGAACATCCTGAGTTCTGAAAGAAAAAAGTTGGTGTCTCTCAAAATCTAGTCACATAGCTAATAACATCACTGCAATCTGCGCAGATTTCTGCAGCCATGTTTTAAATCTCTATGTAGTTTTTTCAAATAACAAAAGCCCAATGCAATGCCTCGTTTTCCTATGTAACCTATTTGAATATTCTGATGAGTGTATTTGGGAGTGATCATATCCCAGCTCCTCAAAGAGGTCAGTTCCTTGAAGTATCTGCTTTGTCCTGAGAACAGATCTGACCACAAGTCTCCATTATTAACGAAGATTCTGCAGAGCATAGAGGCCGGGCTGTCGTGCACCTGCTGCAGTGAGGGCTCAAGTAACTGCTAGGAGACACAAAGAAAATCTAAACCACGCTGAGCTTGAAACTGAGCTCTTATACCTGAAAGAGGAAAATTTCCTAAGAGCTAGACATTATCTTTCTCTCCAGGTTAGACAAGACGATCCCCGGAGGTCCCCTTCAGCCATTCAGTATTAGCATTTTTCAACCCTCACGGTGATACATGCCTTAAAAAAAGACACCCTACTCACTCACATTTTTTCTTAAAAGTCACATAAATTCCAGGCGCTTTTCATCATTTAGCCTGACAGTACAAAAATAAGGAACTGTCAAAAAATATAAACAAAGAGAAACTATAATTTGGAACATTTCTAAGAACTAGCACTGTACTAATGTTTATATATTTCCAGGCATTCAAGATCAAATTAATCTAAAGGTTAGGAACATTTCTATTTCTATAAAAGAGTTCTTCAAACAGCGGGTCACCCTGCCCCCACTGGGGGATATAAGGTAGGGCAGTGTTATGTGAAGTCTACTTCCAATTATAAATATACACATATGCAGGTATGTGTCCACCAGGGCACAGTGTGAAACATGATTTTGTGTTATGCACTATGGTCAAAAAACATTTAAAAGCCATTAGCAAGCATAGACTTTCTAAAATGTGTAAGATAAATAATTACAAATCCAGTTTAGATCTCCTTATCTAAATAGATTTATACTTTTTTCGATGGATAATGTTCAGTTTAACTCTCTTTCACTTAGACATGAGATCAGAATTTCAAGCAATTTAACTATTAGTTTGCTACTAGCTATATTTTATGGATAACATTTATATGTTACCCCCCGCCCCCCAAAATTACAAATAGGCAAATGATTAGTTTCCTTAACAGTTCAATATCCTTATCATTTTAGTTCAACTTGACAGAGATAATCAAGAAAAATTCTCCAAAAATTTGTCCTTGAAAAGATAAGGAAATTAAAATTGGCAGCAAAGCAAAGGAACCTGTGTTTTGATAGTGGGGATTATAATGACTTTACACTGGAATAAAACAGCCATTGAGTTAAATATTGGCTCAATCCAAACTGAGGTCAATATTTATTCAAATAAATCTTCACATATGATGAAATGGAAAGTCAACATAGTTATCAGGATATTTGAATTTATCTCTGATTTAAAATGACAGTCATTTTCGGCAGCAACATTTAAGTCCATTAATTGTAGACAAATGGCAATGAACCTACCAGAATTAAATGTTTGGAATCACTGGTATGTCTACTCATTAAATAAGTTAATTCAAATAACAAAAACTTTTTCAAAAAAACCTATGATGATTACAGATTGATACATTATAGACAAGCTAACTAGAATAATTCCTTTCCAACAAACAAATGTTCTCTTCCCTCCATTCTCATCTTCTCCATGCACCAAAAGATGAATAAGGAGAAAATATAATGTGAGTTAACTCAAACTATTATAATCATTAACAGTAAAAAACAAAAATCTTCTTTTCATCAAATTATATGCTTCAAAGTTTATTACCCAGTCTATGATTAAATAATTTGGATTTAACTCAACAATTTAGGTATAAAAATGCTTTTATAAAAATATGTGAAGGCTCAATTATTTTAATATGTCTCTCTTACACCATTATATTTATAGACATCTAAAATTAGATAAGCAGTTATTTTCTTTTTTTTTTTTTTTTTTTTTGTGGGGAAGACCAGCCCTGAGCTAACATCTGTTGCCAATCCTCCCCTTTTTGCTGAGGAAGACTGGCCCTGAGCTAACATCCGTGCCCATCTTCCTCCACTTTATATGGGACGCCGCCACGGAATGGCTGACAGGCAGTGCGTCAGCGGGCGCCCGGGATCCGAACTCGCGAACCCCGGGCTGCCAAGCGCGAACTTAACTGCTGCGCCACCGGGCGGCCCCCAGTTATTTTCAATTTAATATCCATAAAATGAACCTGGATAAACTACCAATTGTTTACATTTCATCAATTTAACAAATCTAAATAAAAAAGGAATTTAAATTCTCATTGAAAAAAATTTAAAAATGTCAGTGATAATTTAAAAGTCAACTCATCATTCAAAAGGATTTTTCCTTGACTAAAATTAGTGTTTTAAACATGCTTATTAAAGCAACTCAGATTTTTATGAATATTGTCATGTGCTGCTTAACAACAGGGATACTTTCTGAGAAACGCTTCATTAGGCTATTTCACCACTGTGTGAACATCATAAAGTATACTTACATAAACCTAGATGGTATGGCCTACTACACACCTAGGCTATATGGCACTCATGGGACCACCGTCATATGTGTGGTCCATCGGTGACTGAAACGTTATTATGCAGCGCATGACTGTATACCAGTTAAATTAAGTATTGCTTAAATCAATACTGTATAGGTGAAAAACACAAAGACTAAAAATGGGAAGAATCATGTTTCCATCACTGTCTTACCATCAACAAAATAACACATATTTATAGTTCAAATAAAACCTTTAAGTCTTTGCAAAGCAAAATAATTTGACCCTGCAAAAAAATTAATTAAAATATATGCTCACAGAATAAAATAATTTCTGACATATAATTAACCATCATATGGCTACTGTGACACTATATTAACATACTATACTTATTAATTTTGCATATCCTAAAGCATGATCCTAATATCATTCCCCTCCCCCATTTCTTGATTCCTTTACTCATTCAAATATTTATGGACTAAGAACCATGATACATACCTCTCGATCACCTTATAGAGATACTCCTTACGATACTGATTTACCATTCTGAACATCTTACTCTCGAGTACACCACCAAAAACAAGTATAGACACAGAAAGTAGACTGTTTATTATTACATCTAAAAAAACTCACACAGCCAACAAAAATCTTGAATAATAACCAAAAGCCCACAATAAAAACAAGGTAAAAACCTGAGATTCCCATATGAAATCTATAAATCTAATTGCTGAGAAGAATATTAAAATCTTATGATATACAGTGCCCTCTGCTGGAAGATGGAAAATTAAGGAATGTATCAGTAGTCTGTCACCTAATTGATGTAATCTTGGGCAAGTCACTGGCCTCAGTTAATGCCTCGGTTACCGGATCTGGGAAAGGGAACAGTCAGAATGGCCTCATCCAAAATCTGGATAGCGCCAAAGATGAAGGCTCCCAGTTTCACTGCTGATAATGAGAACATGATAAAATACTCACACTGTATTTCCCTATTTCTGTCTGGGACATTTAGAGCTCTACAGTAGAAGTGCTCAGCACCAAATAATGCTGCAGTTGAAACTAATCTGAATCTGGAACTCACCATCTGTTATTTAACTACTGTGTTTGAGGCACTGACATTACTTTTCAACATTTAAACAATTTTGGAGGTCACAAAGAAGTAGAACTCTGATTTATTAAGGTATCATATACTTAAAAATCATAAGAAAAGGAAATAACAAAAGGTAGAATTTCTCTATTCAAAAAAGCTAGGCAAGAACAACTATGGAAGAAAAAAGTAATTCATCCCCCATGTCCAGAAACCTTTTAATTCAATGTGCCTCCTATTTCAACTGGCTAACACTGTGGCAAGCCTATCAGTAAGGGATACAATTGTTGATGAAGCATTTTTTTTCAATTCAGTAACATGAAAAGGAAATAGTCTTAAAATATTGCTAACATTCTAAAAATGTCAGTTAAACCCCTATAGATTCAATCTTCTTTATCTAAAACTGTCCCTAAGACTACATTCCTTCCTTCGTAATGAAAAATGAAAGTATTCCCTACCTGCTTTCTTGCCTGCGATACTCCTGCTGCTGTTCTCTGATCATCGGCTTCACCATCCCTCGCTCTGCTGTGCTGGAGGCAGACGGTACTCTGTCACTGTCCAGTCTCGTGGCACTCTAGACCGAGGGGAAACACAGGGCGTTTAAACACACCACGCAGATCAACCAAGCTTGACACTCAGTGTTGCAGGTGAAGAATCTGATACAATATACAGGCTGCCACGCAGGGGAAGATGAGACAGGGACGCAGAGGAAGAGCACAGACTAGAAAAAGGCACAGCAATGCTGAGGACGTCATGTCCACAGTGGCATGCCCAAGAACCCACTGTCGTTAAAAGAATAATAAAACACACAGTCACTTTCCTTTGCAGAGAGCTAGAAGTTGGCTTAAAACATAGACATGCAAAAGTGATGCATACACACAAGGCTTCTTCCAAAAGTACAGTAGTAATAGTGATTTTATCCCAAAAAGCTCTCTTAAATCAGGATAGAGCTGAGAGAATACGTACAATATGAAGAGTTAGAATCTTGGTTAGTTTTAAGAAAAGATTTCAAAATCCGCTCATTATAGCTTAATTCCTAATGAAGAATTCAGTACAGAAACTGGTTTATTTCTTGCCCTTAACCAACACAGGGAAAAACCACATATATAGCAACTCAATACAGTAATATTTAAGTCCTTCCAAACAGTAGACATTCCTAACCAACCTGTGGCAGACAAAAACGATGAGTTACTTATATTAAGAAAACAATTAGAACAGAATCAAAAAATTCATATAAAGAAATCCATTATAGCAAAAATTTTATGTAAGTTTTATTACATCTGTTTATGTAGAAATTAAACACAGATAAATAAAAATCATCCTTGTCTTACCAACTAGAGATTAACACTGTGCTGTATGTATCTTTCCAGTTTTTTGTATTTTCCATAAACAATATTATACAAACTACTTTGTAAAAATACTCTTTTTCATATGGTATAAACATCTTACAATATTATTTTTACATTACAGAGTTGTAATCGCCTTGTAACATTTTGTTGTCTATTTACCAAAGTTCATTAAACCAATCCTTTGTTATATTGTTTAATATACGTCCATCAGTATAGAGTCTCAGACAATTGTGTCTGTAAGTACACATATTCATCTACAATAATTACTGCCAGAGATACTGTTATAGAGATAAAACTGCTTGGTCGGTGGGTGACAATACTTAAGACTACAAAAAATTCTTATAAATGAATAATAATAAAGCAATGGATAAATAAATTATAGTATGTTTATATGCTAACATTATAGAACAATTTTAGCTTGTTTTAAAATAATTTACAAAGGAAATGCTCACAAAATAACAGCCAAAGAAGCAGGTCAGAAAGAAGTGTATGTGTGTGTGTACATGTGTGCACACACAGAGATTTAATTCTGTTAAAATATATAAATAAACACACATACATGCATAAAGAGTTCAGAAAAATACCCATCAAAACGTTAGCCAACTAAAAATTGTGGATAAATGATTTTCATTTTTTTCTCAATTTACCAAGTTTTCTGTTTTGACTATACATCTTTACAGGAAACTGAAGTGTTGTTTTTGTGAGTGTGTGTGAGGAAGACCAGCCCTGAGCTAACATCCCTTGCCAATCCTCCTCATTTTGCTGAGGAAGACTGGCCCTGGGCTAACATCTATGCCCAATTTCCTCTACTTTATATGGGACGCCGCCACAGCATGGCTGACAAGAGGTGCATCTGTCCATGCCTTGGATCCAAACCTGTGAACCCCGGGCCGCTTACGCAGAGTGCGCGAACTTAACCACTATGCCATCGGGCCGGCCCCAAAACTGAAGTTTTTATAAAGACAGTTATGTTTGGTTCCAAGAGTATTTGTTCATTCAGTTACTCAGTATATCTTTACTGAGACTTTTATGTACCAGGCACTTTTCTAAGCATCAGAAGTACGCAGTGGACCTATCGAGCACTATCCTTACTTACACAGAGCTCACAGTCTACAGTCGATCAAACAAGAGAAGTACCAGATGGTAATAAAGGCTGCACAAAGAACTTAAAGCATTATAATAGTGGCTGGATGCTCAAGGAAGATCTCTTCAAGAAGGTGATGAGCTGAGGTCTGAGTTAAGAAGGGACTAGCTGTGTGAAAACCAGTGAAAAGAGCATTCGAGAAAGAGCAAACACTCGGGCTTTGGATGGGAAAGAGGGGCGTTCAGGGAACAGAAGCCAGTGCGGCCTATGTGCAGGAACAGAGCCACAGCCAGCGCGTGCTCAGCTGAGAGAGAAGGTGGGTCAGGTCATAAGGAGCTGTGCAAGCCAGTGAAGACTGTGTGATACCTGTGGTAAGAAGCCACCAGGGGCTTTGAAAGTAGAGCAGTAAGAGAACCTAATTGACATGTTTAAAACATCAGTCTGGCTGCTAGGAGGAGAATGATGGGCCAGAAGAGAACAGAGGAGGGGCTGCTCTCTAAGATGCTTGCAGAACTCCCACCATGTGACAACTGTAGCCTAACCCAGATCTCTTACAGTGACAGTGAGAAAGGCAGACACTTGCGGACTATTTCCGAGATAGAGCAAACAGAACTTGCCAATGGGTGGATGTAGAGGTTGAGAGAAGGAAAGGAACCAATGATAACTTGTGACATATTTCTGTTGGAGCAACACCACGGATGGGGTATCATTTACTTAAATAGGGAAGGATCAGGCAAGAAGGATGTTTGAGAAAGAAAATTTTTTTCAGTTATGTTAAATTTGAAATATTTGTTAGACATCCTCATGGATATGTCAAGCAAGACTTTGGAGTTGGGAGAGGCCACGATCAAAGAGAGCAGGAGTAATTAACAGATAGATGGTATTTTAACTGAGGCAACTGCATAAGACCACCTAGGAACATGTATCACAGAAGAGAAGGGGTCCCGGTCTGAAACCTCGGCCCCCCAAATTTTATAATTCAAGCGGAGGAGAAAGAGGAAGGGGAACCAACAAATCAGATGGAGGAGGAAGGAGCAGGCAGTGGGAAGATTCAGGAGAGACACCCTGGAAGCCAAAAGAAGAAAGTGCCCGAGGAAGTGGTGACTCAGTGAAGACAGACGGAAAACAAGCACTGGACTCAGCACCCTGGAGGTCCTCCGTGCCTGGGACAGACACGGTCCCCATGAAGGGGCAGGTGCCAAATGGGAGCCGAGGAAAGAGGACGGACTTATAGGAAGTGGACATAGCAACCACAGATTATTTCATGAAATCGTGCTGTGAAGAGGCATAGAAAACTGGGGGCAGCAGCTGCAGGACACAGTAAGGGTTTTAGAAATAGGAGATACTATTGCATGTTCTAACGCTGCCAAGAAGGTCCTGGGCTGTAGAAGTTTGTTGCATTATGTCTCAGCTCTGATGAACCACACCTCGAGGAGCCCCTTCACTTGAATCTGGGCTGAGACTGTGCTTTGCTTTAACCAACAGAAGGTGGAGAAACCACTGCTGGGCCAGCTCCAGGCCCAAGCCTCAGGAAGGCTACACGTTCTGTGATTCCTGTGGGGCACCAGGATGTCTGGCTGCCCCGTGGAGAGATGAAAGGGGGAGAGGTCCATGGAGAGGACCCAAGATGACAAAAGACAGGGAGGCCCAGCCATCCCTGCATCCCAGCACAGCCTGGCCACCAACTAACCTGCTAGCTAAAGGCAGCCACACAAGTAACCACCAGCAAGACCAGCAAATGAACTGCCCAGGTGAGTCCAAACCACACTGCACAACTGTAAATAAACAAACTGGCTGCTGTTTCAGTCCACTAAGTTTTGGGGTGGTTTTGTTACCCAGCAATAGATAACCAAAATGAGGACAGAAATAAACCAATTATGCAAGAGATAAGGAATAAATGTGGAAGCAAAGTGTCTGAGAAGGAAGGCTGACAGGTGGGAGCTATTACCTAAGTTGAGGGTTAAGAAGAGCAGGAGTCCACTATCTTCAGGGGTCACCTGACCGAGAAGGCTGGTTACATGTGGGATAAGCCTGGGACACACTGCTTGGAAGAGAAAGCACCACTTCCCTAGCCTTACAGAGAAAGACAGGCCGCTAATGTCTTCTGTGTATCACTAAGAGAGAACACAACAGATTAGGACAACCCACATTTAGAGACCACTGTGAAGTCTGTTTTTACAACAGTTTCACGAGTATATTACCAATAATTCATCCATGGTGTCTTATAATGTTAAATAAACACTGTCCTATCAGGTGATTGTATGTTACCCACCTTGCTTGTTGGTAATGCTGTTCCACTATGAACATCTCCTCCTAAATCAAAAGTTGTCTCCTGAACAACTCTGTTGGGATAAAAAAAGAAATACATAAAATTAATAATTCTCAAACAATAAGGCATAGCCTCTTCTTAATAATACAAAAGGAACAGTTAGCTAAATATCCCAATGTTCAGAGGTCTTCAAGAAATCACTTTATTTTCAGCATATAAAGTTATAAAATAAAAAAAAACTGCTGTAACTTTATGAACTTTTCTAATTGATGTATGCTGAATACTCTCAAGATCAAATTTTTTAAAACTATACTTTCGTAACAATAAACTGAAAGGAACCATAAAGAAAAAAAAGCAAGCTGTTTCATCACATAAGTCTCTCTAGGCTGCAAACAGCACATAAATGAAGCTGAGACATCTAAGGCGCCAAGGGCCCATCTGTGGACACAGGAAAGACGACTGCTCACAGGGAGGACAAGGCACAGAGGCTGAGCTGCCCTCCTGTCTGAAAACCAATCTGATGATTTTTTAAAAACTTATCCACTACTTAGGCTACAAATAAAGAATTGGGGAAATTTTTGATAATGTTAGTAATCAGATCAAGAGTTATTCTGGTTTAAACAATTTTTTAGAATATCTCAAAATACCAAAACTTTTAAACTCATCATTATGAAAAATTAATTCAGAATATAAACAAAATTTCATTTTAATGAGTCAATGACCTGAGGCTAGGCTACAGTTCTTTGGCATAAATGAATGAATGCAATCCATTGGTCCCAGTCCACAAGAGAGGCCCAACCAAAGGGGAAAAAGCCCTAAAAACACCTGGAAACCAACAGGATGGGTTAGTGATTAAATTTCCTGGGCTTCTGCATGAGATAATTGGAAAGAGTGAAAATCTCTTTTGTTACATTATTTGATAAACACATGGTCTAATTTCAGAGCACTATAGTAACTTGAAACTTTTATTTAAGCCCAATCTACAGAATAAAACTAGAAAGGGATGCAGAGCTCCCAGACTAAGACAGAATAGGAAGAAGGACCTGGCCACCCACTTCCAAAAACTGCCCATGAAAATCCTTTGAATAGCAGTGGAGCACTGTCTAATATAGTGCCGGAAGGTGAGAGGATGGTGCAAAAAGACCAGGCAGGGTTCTGCTCTGCTGTCCACAGGGATGCTTGGAGATGGAAACCACTCAACGGCACTAACAACAAAAACAGTAAGGTACTGGCATAAAAACAGACACATAGATCAATGGAACAGAATAGACAACCCAGAAATAAATCCACATATATATAATCAATTTTTGACAAAGGAGTCAAGAACACACAATGGGGAAAGGACAGTCCCTTCAATAAATGGTGTTGGGAAAACTGACAGCCACATGCAAAAGAATGAAACACAAAAAATCAACTCAAAATGGATTAAAGACTTGAACATAAGACCTAAACCCATAAAATTAGAAGAAAACATTGGAAGCAAGCTCCTTGACGTTGATCTTGGTGATGATTTTTTGAATCTGACTCCAAAAACAAAGGCAACAAAAAGCAAAATAAACAAGTGGGTCTACATCAAACTAAAAGGCTTCTGTACAGCAAAGGAAACCATCAACAAAATGAAAAGGCAATGTATGTAGTAAGAGAAAATATTTGCAAATCATGTATCTGATTGGGGGTTAAAACCCAAAATATATAAAGAACTCATAAAACTCAACAGGAAAAAACCAAACAATCCCAATAAAAAATGAGCAGAGGATCTGAATAGAAATTTTCCAAAGGTATACAGATGGCCAACAGGTACACGAAAAGGTGCTCACATCACCATTCATCAGGGAAATGCAAATCAAAACTACAAGGAGATATCACCTCACACCTGTCAGAATGCCTATTATTAAAAAGACAAGAAATAAAAAGTATTGGCAAAGATGTGGAGAAAAGGGAAACCCTGCGCACTGTTGGTAGGAATATAAATTGGTGCAGCCACTATGGAAAACAGTATGGAGGCTCCTTGAAAAATTAAAAATAGAACTACCATATGATTCAGCAATTCCAGTCCTGGGTAGGTATTCATCTGAAGAAAACAAAAACACTAACTCAAAAAGATATATGTACCCCCATGTTCACTGCAGTGTTATTTACAACAGCCAAGATACAGAAGCAACCTAAGTGTTCTTTGATGATGTGTGATGGATGAATGGATAAGGAAAATGTAGTATACATACAATGGAATATTATTCAGCCATAAAAAAGAAGGAAATTGTGCCATTTGTGACAACATGGATGCACCTTGTGGGCATTATGCTAAGTGAAATAAATCAGACAGAGAAAGACATAAACCATATGATCTCCCTTATATGTGGAATCTTAAAAAAAAAAACAAAAAAAACCCCTAAGCTCACAGACACATAGAACAGACTGGCAGTTGCCAGAGGCAGGGGGTGGAAGATGAACAAAATGGGTCAAAAGATGTAAACTTTCAGTTATAAAATAAGTCATGGGGATGTAATGTACAGCATGGTGACTATAGTTAGTAACACTACATTGCATATCTGAAAGTTGCTAAGAAAGTAAATCTTAAAAGTTCTCACACAAGAAAAAAACTTTGTAACTATGGTAATGAATGTTAACTAGACCTATTATGGCGATCATTTCACAATATATACAAACATTGAATCACATGTTGTACACCTGAAAATAATAGAATGTTATACATCATTTATACCTTAATAAAAGAATATATATATACACATGCGTGAAAAAAACTACACAGGCTATCTAGAAATTTGTGTAACAGTTTGACATTAGAACAAAACTAATGCTTATAAAAAAATGAAAGTCCTTTCTAATTTACCGATGTACCTGTAAGTGCTGGTATACTCAACCACTAAGCAGTTTTCACTAGTTTTGCAGGAAAATGATATAATAATAATAAAAATAAAATTTCACAGCACATTCTTCTCAATGAAATCTAAGCCATATTCTTATATGATCCTACTCTTGGTCAGAGATAGGACGAGGAGAGACAACCGCAGGCCTCCAAAGCGAGAACCATGATGCAAACAACAGTAGGAGACTGACCTTCTCACATACTGAAAAACGTCACCAAGCTAAACTGAAGGACTGACTGCAACAGCGGGACAGAGACAGTTTGTGGAATCGTGTTTACACACATCAACAGACACAGACAGTAACACTACTAACACCATCAAAATAAATATAAAACTCAGAAATACAGCGTAATTGCAAAGGAGGCAACCACTGCAGGTACTGTTGAAAGACAATACGCAACACACCAGAACAAACTGTTTCATGTGGTAATTTCTTAGGCGAAAACATCCTAGGAATAAATAGAAAGTAAGAATATCAAGCAGGCGTCCTTCACCCTGTCCTTCCCAGGAATACGTGGAAAGGAAGGATGCCAAGCAGGCAAGGGGGAGCAGGTAATGGGGAAATGGCTCATCAATAAATGTGGCCTTAAGAAAGGAATATAAAAAAACTGGTCCTCCCAGACACAGAATGGAAGGATAAGTTCAGAAACACATTCGGTTTAAAGCTGGAAGAGAGTCAGACAGGAATGCATTTTCTTGAGAAGTAGACAGTAAAGGCACATGCTGGTCTTCTTTGGGAACTAAGAGGTATGGTCATCTGCTGAAACTTGGAGCTCAAGGTGGGGAGGCTGGGAACAGAAGATCTCAAACAGTTCATGAAATTTCCAGTATCCAATTTGCCTACACGAATATATTTGATGATCCACAAAGTGTTCATCTGGGAGAAAGACATTAGGTCTGAATTGTACTAGCTGCCTTTGACCCTTTTCCTTTGCCAGGATTCAGTATGGACGAAGGATGGAAAAAGAAGGAAAGTTCAGTGATAACCCACCAGGAACAATCAAAGTACAATATATATGGCGATAAACTGACCAAAGACCAATAGAAGAAACTCTACAAATCCACACCTGGCCCCAAGTACAAGCTCTGGGTGGTCAACCAAAGGAGGTCATGGAACAAAACAACAGGACAGGCGACAGAGAGAAGACCACCACCAAGCTGTTTCTGTTTGTGCTCTTCGGGCAGAGAGCTTCTACTGCAGTGACTTTTTGCTTACTTGAACCAGCAGGAGGGAAGAGCTTCTGCAGCTATTTTTCCTAGACCATGCCCTATCAACCTGCAAAATGGATAATCAAGTAGCTAAACAGTACGTTCTTTTCTTAAAATTGTCCCTTCCAAAAATGAGTCTTATTCCCTCCCCCACAAAAAAGTTTTACTAGATAGTCAGTAAGGATTTTTGTTTTCCAGTAATAGGAAACACTTCAAGTCCTCAGACAGGCTCTAGGTGGAGCTAAAATATTCTGAATTCCTTAAGAGATCTTAACATGCTTCATTATGAGCAGTAGAAAAAAAACACCTCAGAAAAAAACCAGAGTTACACAGAACATCATAATTCTTCACAAAAGAACAAATAAAGTACTGTTTTAAAGACACGGGTAAAAAACAAAATTAAAGCAATTTAAAAACTAGTCCCGGGGGCCGCCTGGTGGCGCAGCAGTTTAGTTCGCGCTTGGCAACCCGGGGTTCGCGAGTTCGGATCCCGGGCGCCCGTGGATGCACTGTTTGTCAGCCATGCTGTGACGGCATCCCATATAAAGTAGAGGAAGATGGGCACGGATGTTAGCCCAGGGCCGGTCTTCCTCAGCAAAAAGGGGAGGATTGGGAACGGATGTTAGCTCAGAGCTGATCCTCCCCACAAAAAAAAAAAAAAAAAAAATAGTCCCAACTTCCACTTTTAAGAGGAAGTCAAGACCTTTCTTTCTTCTTCCCTCTGAAACCAACCCAAATCAATAAGAACCAGAACCACAAACCCCACTTTGAATTTTGAAAAATTAAAACAAAACAAAAAATGAAAAAACACATAATCTATCCCTAATTCAGATTACTTTAGGCATAATCATAACACTCTACAATTCTCAAAGTTGATGTAGAATAATTACCCAGGCTTATGTCTGGGACCCTTAACCGTCAGGCCTCCATCCACAGGTCTTTTTGTGAGAGCGTGGTCCTGGGTGGGGTCCACAAATTTAAACACATGGGACACCCCAAACTGCACTTTCATCCCGCTCTGCAGCATGGTTGTCTCTGAGATGCGCTGTCCTTCCACGTAAGTCTCAGCATCCATACTTCTTGGCGTGACAGTGACAACTCCGTCCATGTTTGTGAGGTCACAGTGATGAGGCTGAATTCCTGAACCAAACAACTAAAAATAAAAGAAAATCACAGAAACTTCCATCATAAAGTATATAGTATTAAAAACAGAATTTTAAAACTGTGAGTTCCCCTTTTACGATAATATAATCTTTCTTTAGTGGATATTCCTCCAGTAATAAAGTAATTAAACACTGTCAAAATAATTAACATTTAATTTTTAGCATGCAGTAACTTGATTTAAGGCATACTGTAACTCTGCATGTGGTCATCTTATCCATTAATGTCTAAGAAATGTGTAAGTCTACATAGATCATTATCACAAATTCCTATTTACCTGCTTTACTGATGTGCTAAGAAGGAAGGGTTGTTAGAATAAGACAACATTAATAATCTGACCCATCATTTCACACCGAGAAATGAGAATACAGAGGAAGAGTGATTTGCCCAAGCTCGACTTCAACGAAGTGATGAACTCTAACTTTCCTTATTCAAAGAACATGTGAAACTCTGTTTTAACTAAGTACTTGAGAATCATATTCAGCTAACATTTTACCTGTCATTTATTGAATGCCTACTACTATGTGTCAGACCCAGGGGCAGGCACTTCACATGTTATCTCCCTTATCCTGAAACAGACCTATAAAATTATCATCATCTTTTGGAGAAAAGTAAATGTCATGACCACTGTAAGTTTCTAGGGGTGGAGTGTGCACATAAACTCACACTCCACTCTTTTCATGCTGAAACAAAGAAAAGTGACCCAGGATAAACAAGTTATTTATATTAAAACATAAAGTCTTTAACTTTTACCCACTCATTCATTTGCTACCACGTCGCAGCCCCTGTACTAAGTGCTATTACCTACTGACACGTAAGAACTACAGAAGGAAGCTTAGAGCTGCAGCATGACTGCGCACCTGGATAGAGTTGTCATCGAACTTTTCTGTCCCGACCTCAGTAACACTTAACTGAAGGCGGTAAAGCTTTGGCTTATCTCTGGAGTCAGAACCATCTGCAAGAAGAGAAGAAACAGAGCTTCATTTGCAAAGTCTAATGTTCTTGTCATGTTGTATGAAACAAGCAAACAAAAGGTTATCTTAGTAACGACACTGCAGTTCTCAATTCTCAGGATTTCTTTTCAAAGAACTCTCCAAATTTATATCATACAATTTAACTAACTGGATACAGAAAATTCAAATTAAGACAAACACATAAGCTTCTATTTAATATAATTTAAGGTGCTAACAGTGTCATTCATACCAACACTTTCTTATCACATAAAAAGAAATTTTCTCCACCACACAGCTCTTGATTTTTGTTAATGACTCTGAAGAGCAATTCTATTAGCAAATGAAGATCATCAAAGACACATGAACCTTCCCTACAGACCAGATCCTTCTTATAGTAAACCTGCCGTCCATACAGCACACAGCACCATATGGGCTGACAACTGAATCACTAATGCAGCCTTTTAAATGTACATCCTCATAGCTTACTCCAGACCTCCTGGACCAAAACCCTCAGGGAAGAGGCCCAAGCACATGTCTTCTGAATAATCTCCACAGGTGATCTTGCCATCCATTACTAACATTAAGTTCCATTAAGAATTACGGTTAAAAGTGATTAGCTCCACGGAATGGAACTGGGGTAAAGGACACAAAGGGAGACTGGGTTTTTTGTTTTGTGTCATTTTATACCTTCATGACCCACAGAAATTTTTAATCTCCCTGTGCATGAATTTCTATGATGGGGATAGCTTGGGGAGGAGAAGGAAGAGGAAGAACCACTGCCAAGACATCTGTCCCATTTATACCCAAATATATTTATTCACTTCTCACCTACTATACTCCATCTGATACAGGATGATGTCAATCGAAGACTTATTCTGCTTTCAGAGTTGCTAACATCCGAGGAGATGTACCTCATAAAATCAGTGACTCACGACCATCTCACAGCCATTCACAGTCAGCCTAGCTTGCATAGACGCTATGCAAAGTCTCCTTAAAAGGCCAAGTAGAGCCTCCCCGACTTACTTCACTAATGCCTTAATAACCTTCAGAATCACTGATTAAGCTACCAGTTAAAATCTCTGGTCACTGGGATCAGGAATGTAAGCTATGAGAGCTTTACAAGTTAAACATTTGGGGTGTACGCACTGTTTTTTTAGACTGCTAAACTCTCTTAGCGGTGGTGTGGTCTGAACTCTCACAGACAAAAGATACCATGAATATGCAAGTTCTGTTAGAACTGTTGCTGCTTTTAGAGCACACAAAATAACATTCTAATAAGAAAATTTTCTACTTCTAAAATATTTGTGAAATCTGGCTAAAGGTAAGATGAGACTGAAGTGGTACCTGAGAAACACTGATGTGTAATATGCATTATAAAATTGGCTCATCATCCATGTTGCTTCACAGCATGCTGGAATATTCTCACTGCATATGGTGGCAATTGAAGCATTTTTTAAACAATTTTACTTTCAATTCCAACTCCAAGTCCTGATCCAAACTATGCATCAGCATTATCTAGGGCGTTCCCCGGCCATGGGCAGTTCCCTTCTAGATCTGCTGAGTTCAAATCCCCTAGGAATGTTTACTTTGCTTGCTTTAAACCCCACAGGCAGTCCTAATGAACACTCCCAGCCAAGAAATATCACATGTCCCTCTCATCCTCCATAGCACCACGGACTACTTCATCTCAATACACTAACCATATTTCATGATGATTTCTGTTTACTTGTCTCCCCCATCTCTGAGCTCCCTGGTGGCTAGGTTTTTAAAAAAATCACTCTATCCTGGCCCTGGGCAGTGTCTGTTCCACAGTATGCATTCAGTAAAGATTTAATATATTAACAGTGAATAATTATTAACTAAAAATGAAGAAAACAGACTAACATAATATGGTCACACAGAAATTACACAGAAGAATTATAAAGAAAAGAAAACAAGTAAACAAGTGATCAAGAACAATTATTTCAATACAAAGTTAAAAAAATACAAGAACATGAAAAATATGCCTATTTAGGGGTGAAAGAAAAATTCACATTAATATTCTTCTGAGTTTTGAATGCTTCTGAAAGGTATCTTGTGAGCCAATAAATGGATATTATATACTTTACTATGTCAACATATTGAGAAATATAACGAGAAAGGGAGAAACAAACTTCTTCCTCAGTCTCTCCTTTCTTACCATTTCACTATAATGGTAATCTATCAACAGATGGATTAGAAATACACTTCTTTCTCAGTCCCTTTTTTTTGTTTTTACAAAATCTTTACAGATTCTTAACAACCTCAACAGTGGCCATAGGATTTAGTAGAAAAAATGGTGTTTGGCTTGAGCTCGGGGAAGGAGGAGAGAAAAGGGGCACGGAGGCAAGTGACATTCAAATAAGTGACATCTTCTTGTAATAGTCCATTTCCCTCTCCTTATTAAAAATATGATGATAATCTCATGGGCAGTAACAAACATATAAAATTGTTGCTTAAAACAAAATCTTAAATTTTCTCCCCTTCCTCAACAGCTATTCTGCAAATAGTCAATTTCTGCCCAGAATGCCTGAGCACCTTTCTTCCCATGAGATAACTAGAACAAATCTGGAGCATTTAAAAGTAGAGATAAATCTCTCCAAGTAACCCTACCACATATAATAGTACTTCTACCAGAAGGTTTAAAAAAAATTTTTTTTAATTTTATAATTTTGTCTTAAAAATATGTAATATATTCATGTGGTTCATAACTCAAAAGGTACAGAAAGAATCCAGTGAAAAGTTCCCTTGTCTTCCTTGCCTCTTGTCTAGTTCTCCCCCTCAGAAGCAAATCTTCAAAACCTATTTTATGCATATGTAATTAAACAATTGGATACACATAGTCTTCTTTCTCCTTTTTCCAGCACAAACATTAGAAAATCCAGTCAAATGTGCAATATTTGGGACATACTTACACTAAAAAATTGGTGTTTTATCCGAAATTCAAATTTATCTGAGTGTCCTGAATTTTGTCTGCCAACCCTGGCATCCCTAAATTACTATCCACACTGTTCCGCATCTTATTTGTCTGCTTTATTTTGTTTTAAATTGAGATGTAACAGAAAGTTTTCTTTAATAGTCTAAATATTAAGGGAAAACAGACCATTATAACCACAGCCTAAGAACATTTTTTAAAGGGCACTTTTGTTTTAACTCTAATTGTTGTTTTTTACTCTATTGATTTTACAATAATTCCATACATTCAATTCTGATTTTGCCTTCAGTTGCTTCCCAGGGTGAACCCTTGGGAAGTTAGTTTGACTGTGGGGCTAAATATTCCCTTTCTGCCATACCATTTATGAATGGAGGGAGGGGGGAGGGAGGGAGGGGCTCACTCATGTAAAGGATGCTGAGTGCTCCCCACGTCCCGGGCACTCTGCTGGGAGCTAGAGGGAACAGTGAGAACAGAATTCATCCTCCAAGAGCTCACATTTTAGTGAACCAACACAATAGTTGGAAACTATCAAAAAATCTTTGTAGCTTTTTGAAACATAAATCTTAGAGCATATTCACTAACTTTATTAGAAAAAATACCTAACTCTCCTCAAATAGAATTGACATAAAAACTAAGAACACTTTGGTCAAAGCTGATAACCAAATATAATACATTTTTCTATACACATCAGGTAAAAAAGAAATGCATTTTTCTCTCTACTGTTCCATTATTTTACAGTATGAAATTAACAAACACAAGAAAACGTTAAGGGGTCCTTTTTAGGAATAAAATAACAACAAAAACATGTCTTAGACTCTATGTACATACGAATATCAAAATAGGTACAAATATCACTTTGTTTATATTTTTTAAAAAAGAATAAAAAACCCAAACTCCAAGTTTGGTTGATATCCAATGAAAATCTGTATGATCAGTTTGGAGAAAATTCAACAAACCAATATAAGATGTTAAAAAGTGATTAAACTTTATACAGCACTGAAAAGTATTTGATTGTTACATTCAACATGTAAAAAAAAATAACACAATTATAAAAACAGACAAAAAAGAAGTATTTTCCATAAAACCAACAACTAGCTGTACTATTTAAGATGACAAAGACTGAGATGCACAAAACTTGAGAAACATATTTCAAGTAAGAAAGCACAGCTTTGCTAACAAGAAGAAATCAATTTCAACCAAGAGAACAAGGAGAATCCTAAGGAACACCCTGAAATCTGGTCATAACATAAGCTAGTTCCCTAGAAAAGGGTCACAAATATGAGTGAATACCAAATGTCTGGCTGATTTTTTTCCTCTTTAGCCTCCTAAGGATTATCAGACACATGGCCATGGATTTGGGACACCTCTTCCCCATCACATCACAGCTCGACCATGTGACAGTGGTGAACAAAACAGCTCCTTTTGCATGCCTGCCTCTCAATCTCTTTCTTTCTTACCCCCACCATATTCTTGTTCTCTTTTCCCCTGTCCCTGCCTCCTCCCTTTCTCCCCCTCTTCCTAACTTTTTCTTGCAGGGAGGAGGGGAAGGATAGGAAAACGGTTCTCCCCTTCTTTAGTCCAATTTCTCACTTAAGATTCAGCCTGAATAAAGAAATTGGACATTTTTGCAAAATAAGCCTCTATTACATGAAATGAATTTTGGATATAGAACCCTTAGCAGATATGAATAAAATGATAGTACATTAAATTTTTTAAAATCCAAGTTATTTATATCAATTCAAAAACTAACCAAAAAAAACAGTTGGTCAGTAACATTACTGTACCCACGAAGTTCTGTGAGTGCTCAGTTCAAAAAGTAGTATGAAGACAGCATTACCTTCGTAAGTGTGATAGCTGTAGTAGGCAAAGTGATTCCTTCTCCCTGGGGTTACAAACACATGCACAGGACCCAGGTGAAGGCAGCATCGGCAGGACAGAGGCCATGCAGAACACGTGGGAGAGGAAGGAGGAGAGAGACAGGAGAGGGTGAGCTGCAGTGAGACAACTTCAAAGGATGAAAAAAAAGTCTACTTCACCCCATCAGCTTTCAGAGCTGTGAGGACAAGACAACAGTGCTCTGGGTAGTGTGTGTTTTAGAAACCAATGCAGACTGTTAGGGAAAACATCAAGACAGCAGGTGAGTCACCAAGCAGCAGGAGAGCAATAGTTAATTAATCATATAGAAGATAACCACCCCTCTCTGCTGAGTCCTTCTGTTGAAAGAACGCATCAAATCCAAAGCAAAGAATAAAATGACTTTTTACACTTTACTCCTCCAAGAGAGAGTGTTAAGCACACACCCACATCTCAAAAACCTCCAATCTACAACCTCAGGACCTCAGCCCAACCCTGAGGATACATGCTTGGCTGACAATGTGTCCAGTGGAAATACAGTACTTATCCATTCATAACAAGTCAACACTTATGAGTATTCTTTTCCTGTAAATGGAAAATAAATAAATTTCATTCTGCATGCTAACTGTGTTCAATTAATAACAATGAAAACTTAAAAAGACAGCATGACCTACTGAAAAGAACATAGCTTTGGTGTAAGAAAGATCTTGGCCTAGCATTCAGGCCTGCCACCAATTATTTGCTCATCCTTAAGAAGTGGTAGCAGATCTGAATTTCAGGCATTTGTGGAACCAGTAAAGCTATCCAGCAGGCAGCCCAAAGTCCTCAGGAGGGAAGTCGGACTAAAGAGAGTCCCTGGGACCCATCTCATTGTATCATCAGTATCTCTCACTGTGTACATCACTCGAATGCAGGAACAATCTTACTCACCTTTTGTACCCACTGCTTAGCCTAAGGAGAAGCTCAGTCAATGCTGACTAAAGGCAGAAGAGTGGGATGAAGGAAGGAAACGCATTAAGAAGCATGTAACATATGCTGTTGCCAATATTTGGTGAAAAGTAGTACAGAGTTGATATTTATCTATGGCCTATTATCTTCCCACACCTAGGAAAAATTTCTATTTTATTACCTGGGAGACTAGAGCATGAAATAAGCAGTCAAAATAGTAATTCTCACTAGAATATGTGGTCTCAAGGTTGGGGGTTCAATCTGTTTGTTGGTGCTCCACCTCCAAGGCCCAGAACAGTGTCTGACATGTCATAAGTATTTAGTAAACATTTGTCAAATAAATGAATGAATGAATTCTTATCCTATCTCTGGTACCCACTCAAATCAACTTTCCCTTATTCATTTGAAAATTATTCTGTCAGCCGCTATTTATCAATTCTCCTTCAGCTAAGACTCTTAAATCCTCAAAAATTTTGGTTTGGAGAAATCAATCATTAGTTTCTGACATGTAATGCAAAATTTTAAAGAACAGATCCAATGCCCAAAGATATTAAAAGATTTTCAGTCGAAAAACAAATGGCTGTCTCACGGATGCCATTGATAGCCTCCGATAACCAAGTGCCAACCCTCCCACACACTCTGTAGGGACACAATGACACTGAGACATGTTTCCAAACCACAGTGAGAAACCTGAAGTTTAAATGAACTTTTCAGTCAGAGAACTGAGGGACAAAGCTAACATACTCCTCAAACAGCTATCAATTAAAAACAAATCCTCAAACATAATTCACTATAAAAACTACTACCTAGAGCATACTGCCACTGACTAAGAGTATCAGTCAAAACAATACCATTTTTCCTGTACGGACAAAACCTACTTGTGCCCTAAGACTGTTGGACCACAAGCACCATATCTCATCATTAGTTCTAATCTTGTAAATAAAAGTAAACACTCAAGAGTCAAAGAAGAGAAAAACATAATTCCTGCCGAAGGAACCACAGATTATCTATATAACAGGTTTGGGTTTCAGCTAACTTTTCCCATAATTACACACTGAGCTTTATTTAAAAGCAGTTCTGGGTGGGAGGGTACAATATTCTGTTTGTCATAGCTTTTTATAATACAGATTACATACTACTGTTTTAACTCCACGAATAAGAAATGCAATTTAGCTGAATGATAAACAAATATGCCATATGTATATCGCATATATGCAAATACACGTTACATAAGGATGTGTGTGTGTATGAAACATTTAAGAAGGTCAGTGTATTTCTCTACCTAATGGCTAACTCATAACAACAGCTTTAGTTTAAAAGAACTCTACCAACAAAATATTTAGAGGACCAGCATGATAATAAACTTAGTCTCTTATAATTTTAAAACCAAACGAATATCCTTCCTCTTAGAGCTGGAATTCTTAGATGAACTGTTAAATTTAAAGACATTCTTTTCAGGCATTGTTCAGACATTAAACAACAGTATGGTAAATATACACGTTGCCTCGATTAAATCTGCCCTAAGAGGAGTACATTTCAGTTTGTCATTTTTAGTATTTTCCAAGGTTATTTTGGGAAAAAATTTTTAAAAGGGAGTGGATCATTTAAAACTCCCCCTAAACTCTCTATATTCACTGTTTTAAATTTTGTTTTTCAATGTTCATTTTTCTCCACATGAACTTCATTTTTCTAAATGAATGTACATATCCTATGACCTTAATGGGTTTTTTTTGAAAATAAAAGTCATCTTATGAGAGTTCCTTTTTTTAAAAAAAACGGCCTAAAAAAGGTTGTCAGCCAACAAAAAAGCTACTTAAATAAGATTTGTTAAAAAGTATAAACATTTAAAGCTAAAAAAATGTACATTTATACTATTTCTCACCTGGGCTTAACTCTACCAGATAGGGCAGTTTTTCGGGTGGAAGTGCAGAGCCATAGCCAGACCCATCCACTCTATCCTTCCCCTTCACTGGCTTCCCATCGCCATGTTTCTTAGTTTTCTTTGGGATATAGTCTGGTGGCCTCCTCTTCAACTGAAAGACTAAAATCCCTAGAATAGAAACATTTGTCAATTATCAACCAGACTCAAGTTAGTGTATATGGCCAGCTGATTGGCAGTCAACTCTTCTAAGATTTATTTTAAAAATGTAATTTAATAACTTCTCCAAGGAATAATTGAGTGAAAGCTTACCCAATCTATACCAATACTCAGTAAAGGAAATATTAGTCTCTTGATGTGTTCTGAAAAACTCTAGCAAGCAATTCCCAAAGATTATTTTAAATTAACAACTACCCAAACAAATTACATGCTTAAAAAACAACACATCAGTTTAAGAATAAATGTTTACATTGGTTAACAACCTTATGATCAATAAATATATTCACATGCACATATATAACATAGGCACACAAAATACATACACACAAATATATTTTTAATTGAACTGACTTTTATTTAATTCAACTAACTCAGAATCCAAAGCAATCTGACCTTAACTTAATAAACTTTAACTTTTACTGTCTAGACAAAGTACTAAGCAATTGTGCCTTTAAAACTATCGATCTACATTCAAGTACTGATAGGATTAACTGGCAGTAAATTTTTATGTCTTTATTAATGGAAAGGCCCTCTACTGAGCAACAGTTAGCTTATAATGTGAATCTAAAAAAAACCCAAAAAACTATATTTCATCAAAAACACAGCTTTAAACCTTTGTTGCTTTGAAATATTAGGAGAAATAGTGTAAACAGTGAAAAGTCTGGACTCATTACTTGAAATAACTAAATTACTGGACAATCTTTAGGGTTGTGGGTTATTTTCCCTATTATAACAAATTTGTCCAAATACCACCCAGTTCATCTGGTCAGCATGGAAAGGATTCCACTGCCGACAGATAACCTTCTTCCAATTCTTGACACACTGCTCAAGTCTGGCTTCTTCCAGACACGGTACTCCTACTACAGTGTGAGAGTCTGTTCCAGGTCTACACATGAGACTCACACAAGGTTGAGAGCAGCCCTGGGGACAAGGGGACAGCCTAGGGACAGTCCAGCAAGTCTAGGAAGGAAGCAGAAAACTGTACAGCAAACAGCCGTCAAAAAACACTGCCACGCACATTCTCCCACATCCTTTGGTAAGTTAAACGACTGGTGCGTCAGGCAGAAATTCAACACATCATAGAAGTAATTCTTTCACAAATAAAATTACTCTTTACCTTTGTCACTTGGCCATTCCCTGAAGATTTGTAAAGGACACTCATCATCATCAAGGATAATTTCTTTAGCACTTTTTTCATCAGAATGCTGGGCTCCAGGAGGAAGCATGACCTAAAAGGAAAAAATAACTGACTGTGACTATACCTAAAAAGTAAATTATTAGCAGGTATTTAAAAGAAAGTATTGTTTTCAGGTAAATAAAAAAGTCAGTGTAGAATTAAATTGATCAAACACTATAAACAATTCTCACTCAAACCATCAACAAAAGTGAAGGAAAAAAATTTCCAATAAAAGGTTTAGCTAGTTGATTTAGCCATTTCTATTCACCTGCCTCCCTGGCCCCCAAAAAGAACTAGTATGAGTATTTTTTTTAATAAACTTTTATATGGAAGGACAGTATGTAATAGTTAATTTGTGAGTGATTTCTTAAAATAACGTTTTTTTTCCCTCCCCAAAGCCCCAGTACATACTTTTATTCTAGTTGTAAGTCCTAGTTCTTCTTAGTGAGCCACCACCACAGCATGGCTACTGACGGACGAGCGGTGTGGTTCCTCGCCCAGGAACAGAACCCAGGCCACTGAAGTGGAACACACCAACCTTTATCCACTAGGCCATCAGGGCTGGCTCTTAAGATAACTTTATTATTGCAAATCTCAATCTCTCTAGTCCCCAACCCACCTTCATATAATCAAACAATTGTTTTTATAAGGTAGTTTCATCTAACGTGAGCTCTCTTAGGATAACCATCACGTAACAACAAAACAGAATAGCTTTCTTTTTACTGCAGATAATCTGTCTTTATGATTAATTTTTAATCAGATCTTTTAGATAATATTACAGGGCTACTCATTCAATAAATGTTTCTAAGCATCTGTTTTAAGATACTGCATTCACAATACTCTTAAAAAGCCAAAACACTGTATTACCTTTTATTCTACATTTTTATGATAGCCAAACAATTTTCTTAATCAACCGAAAAAGTCCCCAGTAATACAGAGGAAAGAGACAGGTGATAGTCGTGCAATAATTTCATATATCCTGCTGGACTTCTGCTCCACCTTCCTTCTAATTTAGTATTAACACTAACCAAAACACAATTACAGAAAAGGTGAGAAGCAGCGAAGGCACCACCACCTGAACATTATTTTCAACCTACATTTAATGTAATAATGTTAACTTAATGGACCTTACCACCCAAATTTATCATCATGCTCATATACCAAATGGATTAGACTCTGCTACAGAACTCTATTAATTTCTCTCTACACTGCTTCAAATTACCTTAAAAAGACAAATTTGTCGTGACACACCCTTATGCTCAAGTTATCAATCTTTCTTCATAGTTTTTTGTATTATATTACTATTTGGCTTAGAACACACATGATTTCAGGATCTGACCTTCACTCATCTCTTTGGTTTCAATCTTTGTCATGTACCCTTGTAGATCCAGCCACATGGAACTATTCAGAGTTCTCAAATCAGGCCATGAATTTCATGCTTCCACGACCCCTTGTGCCAAGAAGCCCACTCCCCAACCTTCATGCCTAGCTAACATCCACTCATCTTTCAGCTCAAGTACAAACCCTCCAGGAAGCCTTCCCTGACCTCTGTTCCAATTTAAAAGCTCCCTGTTTGTATTCTCATTTTTGGCCCGTCTCCCTTTATTATAAGCTCCTTTAAAGGTAGCTCTTATTTTTCTACCCCAGAACAGTGTCTAACAAATAAGAGAAACTTAAATATTTATTGAATAGTTAATTAAATAGATGAAATAACAGATGAATGAATGAATATGAAAGAGCTACATGTTACATAATTTATGAGATGGCAAGCCAAGAAAACAAATAATTCCTAATTCAAGGTTAAAACAATAATCAACTCTTGATTTGTACCGCCCAAGCTTGCAAAAGAAAATGTGCAAGAGCAAAATAGAAAACCAAAACTAGGAGACCCTCAAAAGAAATCATCAAATGACCTCAAAAGAGACTGTCAATAAAAGCCCAAAGTAGGCTTTTATCTGATTAAGATGTTCTTTCACTTTCTGATTTTCATCAGTAAAAATAAGGCAGAAATCACTGAAAAGAGAAAAATGTTATGTTATAAAGTTCATCATCACATACCATATCAAGGGGAACTTTATGGAACTCATTATTTAACAGATTTACATACACTCAAACAAAAACAATCCCTTGGCAAACAGGTGAGCAATCCCAAGTATCAGGCGCAAGGCTAGGACTGGTAATACAGTTCCTCCCGCGGTGCTCACAGCCTAATACTATTTACACTGCTGTTTCACTGATTTTATTCAAAGGACACTCTTCACAGCAGTTACTAATCAAAAGTATAAGGGACATGTATCAAAATCCATCATTATCCATGGACCACAGGTATAAATGTATTTCCCATATATACAATGATGCTTGCTATATATTTCTCCTGAACAAAACAGCAATTATCTCACAAAGCCCAGCATTACAATAGGGTTCTCCTCTACTTCCTACTTAACCACCAAGAGGAAAATGCACCAGAATGTCCCGCATCTCAAGTACTTTTCCTTCAGAGAGAATGCATGATTATTTTGATTACCTATCCTCCTCATCTGAGCCTACCAGCCTCCTCCCCAAAGTATGGTAGAATTTCAGCTCATGACACTGTTTCCTTTTCTATGAACCCTACCATCCAGAAATCAAGTATAAATTTTTTTTTTTCATTTCTGGAAGGATCTTTTTTTCTTCTAATTTATCAACACTATTTCTTACTCTCTCCTAGTAAGACCAAAGGAATGAAAAGGCACATCAAAAAACAAATACTTAAGATCATCTATCTTCCCCATCCCACAGTGAAATGAGCTCTGTTGTATTTTTTCTGATTCTGAATAATACAGGCTCACTATATATACAGAAAAGCATAAGGAAGTAAAAAAAAGCCTACTGTAGAAAAAAAAATACTGATAACTATATCTTTATAGCCTATAACTATATCTTTCAGTAATTATCTTTATGTACTGATTTTACATAAGAGGGTTCATATCTTTACTTATATATGATATTTTAAAAGTCTTCTCTTCCTCCCTTCTCCCTTCAGGTAGTTAGTTAATAAGCTGGTATGTGTCCTTCCTATGCATCTACCTTTCCTATGCTCATGCATACACACACACACAGAATTCCGTTGTGTGGTTTTATTTTATGGTGATTGGTTTTCCAAAAACAGGGCATGTCATAAAAGGTAGACATCTCCCGGTCAACTAGTATAGACCTAATTCATTAAGGTTTCCCAGTGACAAGGTATTCAACCTTGTCACTCAACCACAACCTCACTGGGAGAAGCATTCCTTTAGTGATGGGTGTTTAGTTTGCTTATTTATTGCTGTAACACAAAATACTGAAAAAAAAAGTCCTTATAGAAAACACATTCAGGTATTTACTGGCATTTGTTTGTTTTAGATGTTATAATCAATACTTAGCACCTTATTTCTAAATGTTATTTTCAATCTCATCACTATCCCCACTCTGAAGTGGGTGCTGTCTAGGACGACTGCACAGTGATCTTCCAGACTCTACCCTTCCCCACCACCCCTGGAATTACCTTCTTCTGTGCTAGATTCTATTCTGGGATCCTCTATCTTTCTCTTTCCTGGCCTATCCCATCATTTTGCTGGAGAACGTCCTCCAGTACCTTTTTGTGAAAGGATGCACGGGTGGTTTTTGCCTTTTAGTCTTTGAAATGTCTTTATTCTATCCACCTAACACTTGACCGAGAGTCTGGATTGGAAATCATTTCACTCTGCATTACTTCATTGTCGAACTCACTGGTTCCTATCTTGCCCCTCAATCCTTTATATATGACTTGAATCTTTTTCTTTGTAATCATTATCCTCTGTTTTTCTTAGTTTTCTGAAATTTCAAAATAATATGCCTTGGTTCGGGTCTTTTTCAAAGTAATTGTACCATTATTCAGTGGGCCTTTTCAACCTAAAAACTCAAATCCTTCAGTTCTGGGAGATATTCTGGTATTAGTTCTTTGAGAACTTTTATCTCTCCATTTCCTCTTGCTTTCTCTGGTCCTCCATTAGTTAAATGTTAGATTATCCAGGTGATAATGTTAATTTCTGATCTTTTCTCTTATCTCCTTTGCTTTTTGTTCTACACTCTGACAGATTTCCTTAACTTTACCTTTCATCCCTTCTATTGACATTTTTCCCGTCTCTTATTTTCTTATATTTTTTAAATTTCTGAGAGCTCTTTCTCTGAATGTTCCTCTTCATAGCATTCTGGTCTTATTTCAAGGATATTATCTTCCTTATCTCTGTGAGTCTCTCAGTTTTTAGAAGACTTGTGTCTGCTTTCTGCATTGTCTCTTTTATCTCCAGGTTCTTTTATTTGTTTGTATTAGTCTGTCTTTCATTTTAAAGATGTTTTCAAGTGTCTGTTAAATCTTGGCATTCACTAGTAAATCACAAGAAAGGTAAAGGTTAGTAAGGGCTGTATGTATACACAGGCAAAGATTACTGTTGGTAGACCTCTGGGTGAGGTTATCAGAAAAGTATTTCCAAAGGTCACTGTCTATACTGATCTTTCTTCTTTGGCCAGAGTCTTCTGAGAGGAATCCTTAAATCTTTTGACTGTCAGTATTCTGTGTACAGCCTTCCACTTCATCTGCCTGTTTTCAGTAGAGACCCTAGCCACACTCTCTATGCCTGTTACCCCCAAATCCAAGGCCTGCTCCCCCACTGGTTTTACCATAGCTTTCAGATGGAGAGAAGAAGTGGTAGTTGGGATGGTGGAGTCTACTACTACTTAAAAACTTTTAACCCAGTTTGTTTTCAGCCCAACTTTCAATACTGACTCAGAAAGTGCTAAAGTCTCTCATTCCTGAGTCTTCTTGGGGTTGTGATGCAGGCACTGCCATGCTGCTTCTTGGTGGGTCCTCTCTCTACAGGCTTTCTCTAGTCCAGTAAGTTAGATACCACTCATTTACTTCTTCAGAATTGCATTCACAACTCTCATCTTTGGCCATCTCTTCTCTCATTCTCTTTATTCTTGTACACTTACACAGGTTTTTAAATTCCTTTATTGTCATTTTAATGGGAGAAAAATGTCTGTTTTCTCATCTATTTTCAGCTGAAAATTGGGCTATACTTATAAAAGTAAAGATCTACCAACAGTTTTTCCAACTGAATATAACTTCTCAGCTTTTTCAGCAAAAAAGACAAAAGCCATAAAACTCAAGCAAGTCCTTTTATTTAAATCCAGGCGTAGCTAACAAATGAGGCTAAGACCTCCGCACTGAACACCACAAAACACCACTGAGAGCTTAGTAAAGACCACATAAACAAAGAGGCATACTCTGTTCACTGCCTGGAAGTCAGAATATTGATAGGATGGAAAGTCTCTGACTCATTTAGATTTGATGCAAACCCAGTCAAAATTCCAGCAGGTTTTATATAGAAATTGACAAGCTGATTCTAAAATTTATTTGGAAATGCAAATAACCTAGAATAACTGAAGCAATTTTTAAAAGCAAAAACAAAAAACAAAATTGGGACTTACTTTATGTGATTTTAAGACTCTATAAATCTACAGCAGTCAGTACAGTTTGGTGTTTACAAAAAGATGTAAGACATATAGATCGATGGAACAGAACAGATTCCAGAAATAGAACCACACATATATACGGTCAATTGGTTTTTGACAAGTGCCAAAGCACTCAGTGGGAGAAGAGAAAGTCTTTTTAACAAATGGTGCTGGATCAACTGGATATCTGTATGGTAAAAATGAACACGACCCTAATCTCACACTATACACAAACATTAATTTGAAATGGAACATCCAGACCTAAATGTAAAACCTAAAATTATAAACTTCTATAATAAAACACAAAAGAAAGTATTTGCAACCTTGGAGGGGGCAAATTCTTACATAAAATACAAAAAGCATTGAATGCGAAAATAAAAATTAATAAGTTGGGCTTTAACAAAATTTAAAAATTTTTACTCCTTGGAAGACATTATTTAAAAAAATGAAAAGGCAGTGACATGAGCAACATGGCAGAGTGAGCTGTTCCCTTTGTCTCTCCCCCTTCAAACTACAACTAAAAGG
Source organism: Tapirus indicus (assembly GCA_031878705.1). NCBI lineage: Eukaryota > Metazoa > Chordata > Mammalia > Perissodactyla > Tapiridae > Tapirus > Tapirus indicus. The sequence continues at coordinate 29,781,789 of CM062941.1, read as the reverse complement.
ACATTCATTGATCAGCAGAGGATACCCACACAGCACACCAGGACGCCTGAGAGACCCTTACAGTTATACGTCTGAAGGTGGATGGACTACTCCCCAAGAAGGTGGTGGAGATAGGTGAGCACCCTCTGGACCCCAGGTAGCCCAGCGCACGGGTGAGACTGCTTTCCTGGCTGGAGTGATCATAACACCATTGCAGCCCCGAGGGTGGGAGCGTGCCTCAGCGCAACTGTGGAAACAGGTGACAGCAGCCCTGAGCTCCCCTGTGATCACTTCCTGTCTAGTGATAGGGTCCTCAGGGCCACATGGCCCACAGAGAGAGGCCCAGGCTTGGACCCAGTAGGGAAGCCCCACCCACCAAGCACAAAGGCTGGTACAACCTAGGAGCAGACTGCAGCAGGAGAGCTGCCGCGTAGGGTGAACAAGCTCCCGGATGCCGTCAATGTCCACAGTACTGCTGTGGCCCCAAAGTGGGGTAGTTTGTCTCGGCGGGTCTGTGGGAGCAGGCGGCAGCAGCCCCAAGACCCCGTGTGATCACTCTCCCGTCTGGTGGGAAAGTCCACAATTCTACTGTGGTCCCAGGGAGTGACTTTGGCTCAGTTCCAGAGGGGAGGTCCACTCCACCAAGCACAATGGTTGGTGCAACCTAAAAGAAGACAGTGGGTGGCCCCAGGTCTGGGCGAACAAGGTCCTGGCTCCCGTGAACACCCACACACCACTGCGACCCCAAGGTGGGGAGCACAACTCGGCAGGACTGTGGGGTCAGGCAGCAGGAGCCCTGAGACCCCATGTGATCACTCTCTCATCTGATGGGAGAGTCCACAATCCCATGGCGGTCCCACCCACCAATCACAATGGCTGGTGTGACCTAGGAGCAGACAGTGGCAGAAACTGAACAAGCTCCTGGCATCTGTGAACACTCATACCACCGCTGCAGCCCCGAAGGGGGAGCACAACTCAGCAGGACTGTGGGAGCAGGCACCAGCAGCCGAGCCCCCCGCATGACTACTTTCCCATTCAGTGGGAGGACCCACGTGGCTGCTGTGATCCCAAGGAGTGGCCCAGGCACAGACAGGCATAGCTGACAGGGATCATGGCAGTGAGCTCAGATTACACAGCTCCTACCCAACCCCCCAAGTGGCAGCAGGTGGAACCTGTGTCCAGAAACTATCACTATGCACCAGCACAAATCCAGTCCATCAAATGGTATAAAGAAATATATTAATACTCTAGACCAGAAGAAAAAAGAAAAACACCCAGAAATCAAACCTGACGTCATGGAAATCTACAATATAAATGACAGAGAATTCAAGACAGCCATCATAAGAAAACTCGAGTTACAAGAGAATTCTGAAAGACAGTTCAATGAAATCAGGAACCAAATGACTGGACAGAGGGAATTCTTCACAAAAGAGATCGAAACTATAAAGAAAAACCCATCAGAATTGTGAGAGATGAAAAACACAATGGATGAGATAAAGAAAAATCTGAAGTCCTTAAACAACAAAGCTGACAACATGGATGATAGAACTGGCAATCTGGAAGATAGGAATACAGAAATACCTCAGATGGAGGAGGAAAGAGAACTTAAGACTAAAAAGAAATGAAGAAACTGAGAAATATCCGCCTCAATTAGGAAATGCAACATAAGGATTATAGGGATCCCAGAGGGAGAAGAGAGGGAAAAAGAACAGAGAGTTTGTTCAAAGAAATAATAACTGAGAACTTCCCAAACCTGGAGAAGGAGCTGGAATTACATGTAAAAGAAGCCAACAGAACTCCTAATTACATCAATGTAGAAAGACCTTCTCCAAGGCATATATTAGTAAAGCTGGCAAAAGTCAACAACAAAGAAAAAATATTATGGGCAGCAAGATGAAAGGAAATAACCCACAAAGGAAGCCCTATCAAGCTTTCAGCAGATTTTTCAACAGAAACTTTATGGGCTAGAAGAGAATGGAATGATATATTCAAAATTATGAAAGACAAAAACTTTCAGCCAAGAATACTATATCCAGTGAAAATATCCTTCAGATATGGTGGACAAATAAAACCCTTCCCAGATAAACAAAAGCTGACGGAGTTCACTGACACAAGACTGCCCCCCCCACCCCAAGATTTGATCAAGAAGGCCCTCATACTCGAAAAAAAAGAAAGGGTGTACAAAGCCTTGAGCAAGGGGATAAATGGGCAAGACAAAATCAGAAAACAGCAACTCTCTACCAGAACAGATTAGCAAACATGTAATTATAACCCTAAAGATAAAGCAAAGGAAAACATGGAAAATAAATATTATCACTTCATTTTAACCGCAAATTCACAACACATAACGGAATAAGTTGTGACAACAACTTAGAAGGGGAAGAAGAAAGGGACAAAACCTGCTTAGACTTGGGGAACAAGAGGCAATCAGGGAATGGACTATCTCATCTACAAGATCTTTTATACAAACCTCACGGTAACCACTAAAGAAAAATCAGAACAAAGACAAGTGATAAATAAAGAGAAAACAATCATAGAAAGCCACCAAACTGAATTAGTAGTCCAAAATACACAGGACGAGAAACAAGGGAAATACACAACAACTGAAATACAAGTGACAAAATGGCAGCATTAAACCCGCATATATCAATAATCACTCTAACTGTAAATGGATTGAATTACCCAATCAAAAGACACAGAGTGGCAAGATGGATTAGAAAACAAAATCCAACAATTTGCTGCCTCTAGGAAACACATCTCAGCTCTAAACACAAAGACAGGCTTAGAGTGAAGGGATGGAAGAAGATACTCCAAGCTAATGGGAAACAAAACAAAGCAGGTGTTGCCATACTTATATCAGACAAAGTAGACTTCAAGATAAAAAAGGTAATGAGAGACAAAGACAGGCAGTATATAATGATAAAAGCGACACTCCACCAAGAAGACATATCACTTTAAATATATATGCACCCAACACAGGAGCACCAAAGTACATAAAGCAACTATTAACAAACCTAAAAGGAGATATTAACAACACAATAATAGTAGGGGACTTTAACACCCCACTTACATCAATGGATAGATTACCCAGACAGACAGTCAATAAGGAAATAGTGGACTTAAACAAAAAACTACACCAGATGGACTTAATAGATTTATAGAGAGAGCACTCCATCCAAACGCAGAAGAATACACATTCTTCTCAAGCGCACATGGAACATTCTCAAGGACAGACCATATAATGGGAAACAAGGCCAGCCTCTATAAATTTAAGAAGATTGAAATCATAAGAAGCATCTTTTCCAACTATAACGCTATGAAATTAAAAATCAACTACAAGGAAAAAACTGGGAAAGTGACAAAGATGTGGAGACTAAATAACATGCTATCAAACAACCAATGGATCATTGAAGAAATTAAAGGAGAAATCAAAGAATATCTGGCGACAAATGAATAAGAAAATAAATGATACCAACTCATATAGGATGCAGCAAAAGTGGTCCTGAGAGGGAAATGCATAGCAATACGGGCCCACCTTAACAAACAAAAAAAATCCCAAATAAGCAATCTTAAACTACACCTAAAAAAGAACAAACAAAGCCCAAAGTCAGCAGAAGGAAGGAAATAATAAAAACTAGAGCAGAAATTAATGGAATTGAAACCAAAAAACAGTAGAAAGGATCAGTGAAACAAAGAACTGGTTCTCTGAGAAGGTAAACAAAATTGACAAACTATTACCCAGACTCAACAAGAAGAAAAGAGACAAGGCTCAAATAAATAAAATTAGAAGTGAAAGAGGAGAAATCACAATGGATACCACAGAAATACAAAGGATTATAAGATAATACTATGAAAAAACTGTATGTCAACAAATTAAACAACCTAGAGGAAATGGATAAATTCTTAAGACTCATATAACCTCCCAAAACTGAATCAAGAAGAAATAGAGAATCTGAACTGGTCAATCACAAGTAAAGAGATTGAAACAGTAATCAAAAACTTCCCAAAAAATAGAAGTCCAGGACCAGATGGCTTTCCTGGAGAACTTTAACGAAACATTCACAGATTTAATACCTATCCTTCTCAAACTATTCCAAAAAACAGTGGAATATGGAATATTTCCTAATTCATTCTACAAGGCCAACATCATCACCCTGAAACCAAAAGCCAGACAAGGACAATACAAAGAAAGAAAATTACAGGGCAATATCGCTGATGAACATAGATGCAACAATTCTGAACAAAATATTGGCAAACCTTAATGTATTGGCAATACATTAAGAAGATCATACATCATGAGCAAGTTGGGATTTATACCAGAGACACAGGGATGGTTCAACATCCACAAATCAATCAGTGTGATACACCACATTAACAAAACAAGGAATAAAAACCACATGATCATCTCAATAGATGCAGAGAAAGCATTTGACAAGATCCAACATCCACTTATGATAAAAATTCTCAACAAAACTGGTACAGAAGGAAGTATCTTAACATAATAAAGGCCATATACTACAAACCCACAGCCAACTCAATGGGGAAAACTGAAAGCCTTCCTTCTGAGAACAGGAACAAGACAAGGATGCCCACTCTGCCCATTCTTATTCAACATAGTACTGGAGGTTTTGGCCAGAGCAATTAGGCAAGAAAAAGGAATAAAAGGAATCCAAATGGGCAATGAAGAAGTGAAACTCTCACTGTTTGCAGATGACATGATCTTATATACAGAAAATCCTAAAGAATCCTTTGGAAAACTATTAGAAATAATCAACAACTACAGCAAAGTTGCAGAGTACAAAATCAACTTACAAAAATCAGTATATGTATAACGAACTAACAGAAAGAGAACGCAAGAAGACAAACCCATTTACAACCGCAAGAAAAAGAATAAAATAGCTAGGAATAAATTTAACCAAGGACGTGAACGACCTATATAATGAAAACCATAAGACATTATTGAAAGAAATCGATGATGACATAAAGAAATGGAAAGGGGGGGCCGCCCGGTGGCGCAGCAGTTTAGTCCGAGCTTGGCAGCCCGGGGTTCGCAGGTTCGGATCCCGGGCGCCTGCCGACGCACTGCTTGTCAGCCAAGCCATGGCAGTGTCCCATATAAAGTAGAGGAAGATGGGCACGATGTTAGCCCAGGGCCAGTCTTCCTCAGCAAAAAGAGGAGGATTGGCGACGGATGTTAGCTAAGGGCTGGTCTTCCTCACAAAAAAAAAAAAAGAAAGAAAGAAATGGAAAGATATCCGTGCCCGTGGATTGGAAGAATAAACATAGTTAAAATGTCCATACTACCTAAAGCAATCTACAGATTCAATGCAATCCCAATCAGAATCCCAATGACATTCTTCACAGAAATAGAACAAAGAATACTAAAATTCATATGGGGCAACAAAAGACCCCATATAGCTAAAGCAATCCTGAGAAAAGAGAACTAAGCTGGAGGCATTACAATCCCTGACTTCAAAATATACTGCAAAGCCACAGTAATTAAACAGCATGGTGCTGGTACAAAAACAGACACAGAGATCAATGGAACAGAACTGAAAGCCCAGGAGTAAATCCACACATCTACGGACAGCTAGTCTTCGACAAAGGAGCTAAGAATACAACGGAGAAAGGAAAGTCTCTTCAACAAATGGTGCTGGGAAAACTGGACAGCCACAAACAAAAGAATGAAAGTAGACCATTATCTTTTGCCATACACAAAAATTTATTCAAAATGGATCAAAGACTTGAAGCTAAGACCTGAAACTATAAAGCTCCTAGAAGAAAATATAAGCAGTACACTCTTTGACAACAGTCTTAGAGGGATCTTTTCAAATTCCATGTCTACTTGGACAGGAAAACAAAAGAAAAAATAAATAGGACTACATCAGACTAAAGAGCTTCTGCAAGGCAAAGGAAACCAGGATCAAAATGAAAAGACCACCCACCAGCTGGGACAAAATATTTGCAAATCATACATCCGATAGGGGTTAATCTCCGTAATATATAAAGGACTCACACAACTGAACAACAAAAGAACAAACAACCTAATCAAAAACTAGGCAGAGAATATGAACAGACATTTTTCCAAGGAAGATATACAGATGGCTAATAGGCACATGAAAAGATGTTCAACATCACTAATCATCAAGGAAACGCAAATCAAAACTACAAAGATATCACCTTACATCCATTAGAATAGCTATAGTCACCAAGACAAAAAAAAAACAAATGTTGGAGAGGTTGTGGAGAAACAGGAACCCTAATTCACTGCTGGTGGGAATGCAAACTGGTGCAGCCTCTATGGAAAACAGTATGGAGATTCCTCAAAAAATTAAAAATAGAAATACCTTATGATCCAGCTATCCCACTACTGGGTATTTATCTAAAGATTCTGAAATCAACAATCCAAAGAGGCCTGTGCACCCCTATATTCAGCATTATTCACTATGGCCGAGAAGTGGAAGCAACCCAAGTGTCCCTCAACTGATGAATGAACAAAGAAGATGTGGTATATACATACAATGGAATACCACTCAGCCATAAAAAAAAACCAAAATTGTCCCATTTGCAACAACACGGATGGACCTGGAGGGTATTATGTTAAGCAAAATAAGCCAGACAGAGAAAGACAAACACTACGTTATTTCACTCATATGTGGAAGATAAACTAACACACGGACAGAGAGAACAGTTTGGTGGTTACCATGGGGAAGGGGGTTGGTGGGCGGGCACAAGGGGTGAAGGGACACATTTATATGGCAACTGACAAAACAATAATGTACAACTAAAATTTCACAGTGTGATAAACTATTATGACATCAATGAAAAGTAAAAATGAAAAGGCAAACCAGCCACAGTCTGGGAAAAAATATTCACAACATATGTATCATACATAGGATTTGACATGTATTTATATCATCCGGGAAATTCATAATTTTTCCACAATGAGATGCCACTATAACCTATCAGAATGGCTAACATTTAAAATAAGTGACCATACACTATGAGTGAGGAAGAACAACTGGGACTCTCACAGACTTCTGGTGGAGATATAAAATGGTATAATCCCTTTGGAAAACAGTTTCATAAAAAGTTACACATATGCCTACCATGTGATTGCACCACTGTACTCGAATATTTACCCTCCCAAGAAAAACATACATCTATAAGAAGGCTGTACACGTATGCTCATAGAAGTTTTACTGTAAGAGCCAAAAACTGAAAACTGGAAACCCATATGTCTATCAGCAGGTAAATGGATGAACAAATTGTGATATATCCATAGAACGAAATACTACTCAGCAACAAAAAGGAAGCAACTACTGATACATACAACCACAGAAATGATTCTCCAAGTCATCATGCTGAATAAAAGAAACCAGGCAAAAAAAGTACATACTATATAAGGCTATTTACATGAAAATTCTAGAAAATGCAACTAATCTATAGTGGTTGCCTGCAGAAGAGGGATGGAGGAAGGGATAGGTTACAAAGAGGTATAAAGAAACTTTAGAGAGTGAAGGAAATGTTCATTGTGCTGATAAGTAAAAACACACACGGCGGGGCGGGGGGGGGGGGGGCCGCCCGGTGGCACAGCAGTTTAGTCCGCGCTTGGCAGCCCGGGGTTCGCAGGTTCGGATCCCGGGCGCCCGCCGATGCACTGCTCGTCAGCCACACCGTGGCAGCGTCCCATATAAAGTAGAGGAAGATGGGCACGGATGTTAGCCCAGGGCCAGTCTTCCTTGGCAAAAAGAGGGGGATTGGCGACGGATGTTAGCTCAGGGCTGGTCTTCCTCACAAAAAAAAAAACACACACGGAATTACAGACTTTAAGTGCAATTTATTGTACTTTAATTATTCCTCAATAATCTTGGTTGAGGGGGAGAATTAAAATAAGTAATCACATTATTTTATTACTTAATAATCAATTGCTAAGATGAGAGAAAGGAGGATATCTTTTTTAAAAATCTACTGCCAGTGAGATTTTCGACAGATAAATATTGGTTATAAAGAAGTTAGTATATACTTGTGACTGACTTAAAGGTTAAGAATTTTCCAAGTAGTCTGTCTCAGAAGAGAAAACGTGCTTGATTTTACTTAGTGTTACCAAATCAATTCTGAGGCATAAAATTTCACTGTATATCTTGAGTACTAGGGTCAAAGATATGTTCCTTATCTCTAAGAAATTAAGATGAGTATTAAATGTATTGACCAAATGTTGGCTAATTATGAATAGCAAACTGAAATTTATTTAGAAGTTGAATCTTCATGACATATCTCAGTAAAAACCATAAAAAAAAATCATTAAAGCAGATTTTACTAAAATAAAATTAAGTTACCTACATATATGCAAAATAATAATTGGAAGGATATATATGAAATGTTAACAGTGGTTATTTGGTCTTAGAACTATTTGCCTTTTTACACTTTTCTTACTTCATAACAGGAACGTGTATTACTTTTGTAACGGAAGAATTTTGTTTTTTATATATATTTAACACATGGTTTCAGTTTATCAGATTCTAAATGATACAGCAGAGAGAAAATCAGTCTAGGTTTAACTTCATTTAAAGAACATCATTCCATTTAAATACGAAGTTCCAGCATATGCAATATTAGCAAGTACTGATGGAATAGTTACTCACTCGGGCAATGCAGTAATCCTGAGGGTTTTCTTTTTCCAGCCCATACTTCTCCAAAGCTTCAGCCACAGCGAAGTCTGCAGCGTCTGTAGTAGACAGCAGGATTGTCTTGTAGGGAATATTTGGTTTTAAACTATCTGCATAAATTCTCAGTGTTCCACCTGAAAAAATATTTTGACATCTCTGAGTACAACTTTATTTTACTCCAATAATAGAGCTAATGTTTACAATCACTTAAGAAAAGGGCACCTAAGTTCCAGCTGCAATGAGTGCAAAGATGGAATCTGTATAATAATTCTGTTTTCATTTCCTGTTAGATGACATATATTAGCAGTAACTTGCTGATCTAGTGAATTCTGCTACAGTGAATAATAATAACTCACTTCAAGCCCAAGCAGTTTTCATAGTGATGGACTGATTTCCACTATGGGTGAGGATGGGCAGGAGGAGCCTCTGGAGCTTCCTGACAGTGCTGCTCTTTCTTCAATTGCTTTCCCGTTTCCTTCCCTAGGCATTGTTATATACCTATTTTCCCCATTTTCTCTATTTTCTGATCGTCAATCTGAAACTTAAAAACTCAGATAAGGTTAAATATTAATCCCACTAAATAAATCAATTTTAAAAAAAACTGGAAAAAAGGAGACTTCAGGTGCTGGAGTCCGAAGATGTTTCATAAAGTGTTTGCCACCAAAGCAGTGGGCTCTATTTTTACTTCCAGGTACTACAAACCAGAATGTTATTTCTACCTGTGAACTCATTTGGGAGGGGAAAAAAACAACTAGAGCAGAGCAATTTGGATATCCCAAGGTTTTCTTTTTTTTTTTGTATATTTCTTTTTAATGGAATTCTACATATATGTAATATTATTGTCACTCGGTGACAATAATTTGCTTTCTATTTATGATCTAAGGTTTATAAGCCCTGAAGTTTTCAGCCTAGATGACGGAATCCTGGGGTTAAGCGAGGCTCCTTCTCCCCTCTACTATGCGTGACCTGGGTAAGCTTTCTAATTTCTTTTTCTCAGCTGTAAATTAAAGAGCTGGATTAAAAGAGCTGTGGCTCTCTCAAAGCAAGTTCTACATTTCCATGACTCCCTGCCTCTTTCTAATTCTAACGCAGTTATTCTGGCTACTGAATATTTCTTATGTTCTCTTTTTCAACAAGTCTGGCACAAATTGCATTTTGACAACTGGACTGACAGTAACACAATGCTGATCTTTTAGGAAGTCAGCTAGTCCACGCTAGTATCAGAATGTGGACCCACTGACGCAGGCCAGGAGTCAGGTTGTCAACACATTTCACCATGTGCAAATGCACACGGATCGAGGGCCCACTGTTCCAATGCTGAGGACACAGCAATGAACACATCAGTGTCCTTGCCTTCAAACAGGTTACATTCTAGTTGTGGGGCACGGGGGGAGAAGACTAACAAGAAAACAAATAGATTAAAAAAATGATTAAAGGGAGTGCAACATGCTGTGAAAAACAGAAGCATGGTTGTGAGAAAGAAAGCGACTGAGAGCTTCCTAAGCCTGGTGACTGGTAAAGACTTTGAAGCATCAAGATCTGCCATGAGCCCTGAATGATAAAGAGCAGCAGCCACGTGATCAGGTAAAGAGCTTTCGGGGCAGATGGATCGGCAAGTGTTAAGGCCTATTACTGGGATAAGTCTGGCCAGGGTCACTGGCCAAAGAGGAGAGACTGAAGTGAAAAGAGGGAGATGCAGTCAGAGACTGGCTGAGACCAGATCACACAGGACTTCATAGACCCATGATCATGAGTTTGGATTTTATTCTAGTTGAAGTGGGAGCCACTGGGAGGCTTTAAGTTCTGTGTGTATGAGTGTGTGTGTGAGTAGGGAGGTAGGTGAAATGCTACTTGTGCTTTACAAAGAGGACCCTGGCTTTGGGTAAAGATCAGCTGCAGAGAGGGACAACAGCACCAATAGGAAGGCCATTTTTAAAAAGCACATATTCCACTACACCAAAATGCATTCCCTCCTTATTGAGCTATATTCTACTTCCAAATACAGATTTGAAGTAATTTATAAGAAAAACATATGCACAAGAGGATGAGTAAAAGCAATTTTGTAGACTGAGGTAACACCTATATGCTTTACACAGTAGACAACTAAAGAGCAAACTAGACTACCTGTTTTGAAAGCTGAAGAGATGGACTTGTATCTTCACCTAGATGGCTTCAAAAAAATGCAAATGGTCAGAAATTTAGTTTTTCTAAAATATTTTACATCTGCCAAAAGCCTAGACGAGTACTTTGTAATCCCAAAGTTACAGACTTTGAGGATGGAAGACTATTTCGTCTGAAAAAATTTAAGGACAAGGTTTATCAGAAAGTAATTTAAAAAAATCAGCATGGTTCCTACAGAAGACATAATTTTGAGTGGCACTTCTTCTAAAGGACATGCCATGATGAGGTAGCTGTAAAATTCATATTCACGTGGCCAAGTGAATCGAGCTATTGGATGGAATTACAAAACTTAATATGGTTTTAATATAATGAAAGTTAAAGCATTCTGACAAGAAAAAAAGCAAAAAATGAATACTGTCTAATTTAAAAGGTTTCTAGTTTATAAGCATATACCATGGTATTGTCATAATAGAGACACACACCTCCCAATTTGCCAAGGAAGGAGAGAGAGAAGCTAACATTTTAAAGTTCCTATTATGGACTAAAATCTATTTGTATAAATATCTGTTTCAGATCTAAAATTAAGGTAGGGTTATTACCCTATTCTGAAGATGAACAAACCAAGGCTCACGGTACACAAGGATCCCAACTGCAACCCAACTCCAGAGTCCAGGTCATGACGCCCTGCCACTCCGAAGACAGTTAGTTCCCAGAAAAACTGAGGTAGAAGAACTGACTCCCTAAAAAGTCTCTTACAATCTTGTTAATGAATGTTCCAGTAAGAAAAACCATGACTATTACTGGTGGTAGAATATTTGTTCCACAAATCAATTAACTGAAATATACAGGGCATTTCTGAGTCGATTACATTTTGAAGACATCACAAAGTGAATATACCTGAACTACAACACATGTATGTCATCGGAACTGGGGAACCAAGCCTCAGGCTAATGAGACAGGAGAAGAATAGACTCAGCTGTCACTCTCGGAGAAACCTTACCCACATGTCACCACATCCCCAGCCCACATTCTTTATCAACCTAATAGCTAAGCTAACAGCTACAGCAGGTTATAAGGATATATTTTTCTAAGTTATTTATTAAAAACAAACAAAACATTTGAACTTAATATATCTGACTTCCTTAATATTAACCATAAACAGCTATTTTGCTAACAATATCTAGTTTTTTAGAGTTTCCTAGGTGTCTATATTGTCCCTTCCACCCCCAACCATCCCTTTAATAGACAAGTTCTACTTCTTGGATATTCTGCTGTTTTGCTTCCTAATTCTTTGGAGTTTTGTTTTCTTTTTTCTGTCTTCTTTACCTACTCCTCTTAACAATGACCTTCCCTTAAATTTTGTATTACCTGTATATTTTCTACCCAAAAAAACCTCAGCCATGCCCATGATGTTGCCTCCCAATCACAGATTACCCCCAAATCTTCGTCTCCTTGTGACACTGCTGACCCGTACTCTAGTCTAGAGTCACTGAACTACCAGCCTAAAAGATATTTCATCATGTCAGCATCTCCTATGACACACACAAATAAAACCCATCTTCCACTTGCAAATGTTCCTTCATTCCACAGTCCATCAACATCTACCAAACTGAAAACAGGGGGTCATCCTGTAAGCCTCCCCTCCTCAGTAAAATCCAGTCTGTTACCTCTGAACTATTTCTTCCATCCTCTCTCTCTTTATAGCTCACCATCAATGACTGAGTTCAGAGGTTCATTCCTTACATGGGCAACACAATACTTTTAATGGGCATGCCTACTTCCAATCGCCAATTCCCTCAAATCCATCCTTGACTCTGCTTCTATAGTAAACTCTTCAGATCTGAAGGTTAGGCTAAATTAAAAGTTTTCTAAATCCCCAGCTTAAAACTCTTCAGCAGCTTATTAACAGATTATATTAAAATTTTCCATGTAAGTACCCCCAATGGCAGAGGAAAATAAATATGGGTCCCTGGGGCCTCACCTGAAGTGACATGCAGAGTTTCCTGTTTTATCTTAACAACACATATAAATGTTGCACCCTAATCCACATTAAAAACATTTCTTACAAAAATGTTTTATTAAGTTCCTTATAAAAACTGATACTCCAAGCTAGCTATCTTTATCATGACTCACACACCCCTGAGCCCATACTTAAATATTCTTTAAGGAATCACTGAGGAAATTATTACTTCAGTAATAATGTCAAATGCCTTCCTGTGGCATACAAAGTCCCCTCAGGGCTGGCAGGCAGTAGGTCAGCTCATGGTAGGTTAGCACATGGTAGCTATATCTGGGTATTTCTCTTATCCTTTTTAAAATTTTTACTACCTTTCTTCTTCTTTGTATTTTCTTTCCCTCCTCATTTTTCTTTTTTTCTTGAGTGTATATATTTCTAAGTCATTTCAAATCCTTGATTGAACAAGATAGGATATATATAAACAGATAATCATTTGGGTCTCAAAAGTAATCTATTAAATTATTCATGGAACTAATAAGTCCCTCACTCTCCTAGTTTTTTTGAATCACCAAATACTACAATTCTCATGAAATATATAATTAAGACTCAAGTACATTAAGGGTCAAAATAAACATGTGATGCTAGAGTGTCAAATAAGTTTCAGGGCCAGTTTCCATCAAGGCTAATAACAGTATATTGAAACACAAAGTTGTGTAAAAGCTCAGAAAAAGTGGAATCATCAGAAATTTCTGTCATGGGTGGCAGAATCAAGTGACCATACATTTTAGAACCATGGTCCACAGACTACCTCACAAATGAAGACAAGAGAGACTACTAATAAAATAGAGAATAACACTGTCCCCATGAATATGACGTAAGTGTAAACACAGCTTCCCCTGATGAATCCAACCTGCTACCACATAAGTATACTGGATTACAGTTATAAAACTGACGTGGATAGGGACTAAAACCCTTTGACTCAAGCTTGGATTCAAGAGAAGCAGTCCACAATTAAGCAATGCTTCCCAGCCCAAACTGTTATAAATGAGGCTTTAGCGAAACACTGCCAATACCAACATTCAAAACCCTACAACTAGTAAGTAAGCTAACAGGAGTATAGGATGCAACGTGATGATGCCCAATTCTTAAGCAACTGAATGTAACATTATAAAAGAACTATAGAGTTGATGACATATTAGGACAGACATTTTCAGGAAAGGCTGGATCAATGATATAGCCCTCTAATACAATGATTTTTTTGAAACTCAAAACATTATGTTATTTTTTAACAAGTAAAACTATTTTATAATTAATTTGTAAATTTATAACAAGTATTTTCTTTGCTGAATACAATTATTATAAGTTAATTACAAATAAAAGTTTTATGCCAAATAGCTAAAAATATACAAAACCAATTTATTGCTCAAATAGTAAAGTCATGTGTTTTAATTCCCTTTGTAATCTCTCTTTCCCTCAGAAATACAGAGTAATCTCCAGGATATGCTGGTAAGCAGAAAAATCAAGGTGGGGAAAAACTGTGCAGTATGCTGCTAGTTAATTAAAGGGGCTGAGAGAGACAAAGGGTGGACTTCTCTAAATATACCTTGTTTTGTAGATCTGACTTAGAAACTATTAAACAATGTTAAATTTTAAAGAGGCAAACCTCTAAAATCAAAAGCAAAATAAAACAAATAAACATAAGTATAAATCAATATGGGTATATAACCATATAGACACAAAATCAATTATGTGACTTCAAAACACAGTAATTTCAGGGGCCGCCCGGTGGCGCAGCGGTTTAGTCCCCGCTTGGCAGCCCAGGGTTCGCAGGTTCGGATCCCGGGTGCCCGCCGACGCACTGCTTGTCAGCCACGCCGTGGCAGCGTCCCATATAAAGTGGAGGAAGATGGGCACGATGTTAGCCCAGGGCCAGTCTCCCTCAGCAAAAAGAGGAGGATTGGTGACGGATGTTAGCTCAGGGCTGGTCTTCCTCACAAAAAAAAAAAAAACCCACAGTAATTTCACAGTATATCCTTATAGCATATTAGCAATTTTTATTTTTGGTGAGAAAGATTAGCCCTGGGCTAACATCTGTGCTCATCTTCCTCTACTTTATACATGGGACGCCTGCCACAGCATGGCTTGATAAGCAATGCATAGGTCCGCGCCCAAGATCCAAACCTGCGAACCCCAGGCTGCCGAAGTGGAGCGCATAAACTTAACCACTATGCTGGCCCCAATAATAGCATCATATTTATTTTGATACTATTACTATATATTATAGGAAAAAGCAAATAAATTATGGTTGTTAGGAAGGAAGAATTTTATTGTAAGAGAATAGACATCAGATTTTCTAAAATCAAAATAGTAAAAAAAAAATGTACTTCCTAACTCTGTCTACTGAACAGGCTTAAAAGCAAAGACGAATGAGTAACAGGGAGCACTCCTAGCACCCAGATGCCCGTCCCACCAAAAGATTAAGGACTCTTCCATGGAAAGAGAAAGAGCCGATTCCTAGTCTGGGCAGGAAACGCACAACGTGAGCCTAGACATCTTGTCAGACAGGAAAGCTCTCCAAGATCACTGGGGCCATGTCAAAGACTCAGGCTCCAGCTGGAAGAGACTCCTGCTGGCTCAAAGTGACAATTCAAGGATCAGTAAGGATAATAACTACAATAGATGGGAAAACATTGAGAAGTTTTAAATCCATGAGTTCATTAAAATATTTCACAAACCATTACTCACCTGTGGATGATACTAAGTATGTCTTAGGGGTTAAGTATGTCTTACCCCCTCCCTACAAAAAAATCCTAAACCCATATCTGTATATAATTGAGGAAACAGAGAAAACAGGAGGAAAAAATGGTAAACAGCACCACAGGATGTAGTCAGAAAAATCTAAAAGACAAGCAACCTAGGTTTTTAAAACAAACCAACGAATAAGCAAACTGGGAGGTAAGACAGAAGAAAGGGGATTTTAGAATGAAAGACATAAATGACATATTAACCAACTGCCATATGTTGGTTTTATTTGGACCCTGACTCAACTAAAGTAATTATCTGAGGCAATCAGGAGAATCTGAACAATGACTAGATATTTGGTGATATTAAAGAACTACTGTCAATTCTTTTGTATGGGATAATGGTATTGCGGTTTGTTTTGTTTTTGTTTTTTAAGAATCCTTACCTTTCAGGAAAATGTATCAAAATATTTATAGATGAAATAATGAGAATTTGGGATTTCCTTCAAAATAATACAGTTTGGGAATGGGAGCAATATATGTGGGAGTAGAGATGAAACATGAGTTGTTGATTATGGAAGCTTGGTAATAAGTACATGGGGAGGTCATTATATCTTTCTCTCTTGTTTTGTATACATTTAAAATTTTCCAAAATTAAAAAAAAAAAGCCACATTGGAGAAAAATACGTAACTAAACATATTTCTATGTGAACAGAATGCTCATACTTAAGGCAAAACTGATTCTGTATCAGACACATAGGGTACACGTTTGTTATAAATAGGCTGCATCACCCATTAACTTTACTTAAGCAAGGCCTTATGCATATATAAAAAGTGTAATTAAATAACACCCTTTACAACAAATAAAAGAGAAAAACAATTCAAATTCTGTACCTGAATCAGGTCGCCCATCTGAGCTCCGAAACTCCTGCATTCTCTTTTCCAGCTTCTGTTGCCTCCGTCGCTTCATAACCACCTCAGGATTAGAAATTGTTCTGGTAAAGCTGGTTTCAGGCATGTCTTTGTAAACCTCGGCAGCCAGTCGAGAATTCTCACTGTAACAAGAAAAGGCACCAACAAGATTTTAACAATTTTATATCAGAAACAGTTACGTTGTAATCATCCAAAAATCAAAGCGGCAGACATCTGTCCTCCACACGCATCTGTCCTGTACTCTTTGCCACACGCTATGGATAAAGAACAGTTTCTCTCAGGACAAACTAATATACTGAACTAAGCAGAAATGTATAATTAAAATTTTATAGTGAGTTTATATAACTTAGTGTATTCATTAATAAAACAAGAAGAAAAATGTATAAATAATACATTTCAGTAATTTTCACCAGTGTTATCCTAAAATAGACCAAATGAGTGACACAACACTCCAACCACAAGAAATAAAGGATTAAACATACTTCAATTTAGTAAAAAGCTGTCAAAATTAAGTAAATCTTGAAGAACTCAAATAGCATGATTTAACAACTACAGATTTACCAATGTTCACTTTCTTGAAGCTAAATTTTCAAAAGGAAATTGCTCCAATAGTTCCTATGATAAGTCAATTGTATAGAATGATGAGCTAAAACTGAATATTGAAGTAAGATTGATACACCTGACTAGATTTTGACAAATATACTTTAAATGCCATTTTTAATCATAAAAATAATTTAATTAAAACCGGTCAAGCTTTGAATCAAAGTTGAACAACTTAACTCATTTTAAGTAGCTCATTTCTTAACACAAATAATATATCACCCCATAAATTAAAGTGATAAATATAAGAAACTGTAACACAAGTTTTAAACTCGCCTGTTCTTTGGTATTTTTCATATATGGGCGATAAATTTACACAAGTTCTTCCTCTTATATAACCACACAAAATAGACCTTACTATGGAATATTATACTGAAGAGTTTACGTTCACTACGTTGGCATCACCGCCTAACATTAACATCTAAATCCACTTTGATGCAATCCAAAATGGGCTCAAATTCCACTCTAAAGTAAACATTCATTCACTGACACATGGTTAATATTCTCAACACATACACAACACTTAGAATCAATCAAAAAATGGAAAAAACCTTGAAGAGGTCATTGCAACATGGTTAATGAACATGTAGAAAGACATCTACCTTGCTAATGGCAAATAAATTCAATTTATTGAAGATATTCTATACCTTAGAGATAGTATACTGTTGCGTAACACCCAACAATTTTAAGGGTACGAGGAAATGAGAGGGCTTGTGGGCTGTGGAAGCCTTTTCTAGGAGCAGCCTGGTAAGTATCCCAAGCTGCGCTGAGCCATTCTTCTAGAATATTTTCTAAGAAAATAATCAGATGAATCCTGAAAGTTGTAGAACAAGGATATTCACCAGAGTATTATTTATAATACCAAAAAAACCTGTAAACTACCTGCAAGTACATAAAATGGGGTCAGTTACATAAATTACAGAAAAACTATATGATAGAATACTGCACAATCATTTAAATTACTTAATATATCTATTTCTGTAAAATATATATATAATATAATTAGTGGAAAAATGTCATGTGAAAAGTACTAGTTTCAAAAGACATTGATTATATTTCTGTTTAAAAACTCTATATAAACAAATGAAGTGTGTATATTTATGCAGTGAAAATTATGGTTCTCTTTGGGCTCATGTGATGACAGGTGACTCCTTTTCCCTTTCTGACAAATCTATATATTCTGACTTTCTAAAATGAATGCTTATTACTTCAGCAATAAAGTATTAGTATATAGAATACTATGCAGTCAATACCAAGGCAAGTAAGAGGCCTAAGAGTAAGCATATGATAACTGAATGAAAAACTAAGCTGAAAATGGATGAGGCTAACCCTAAGACCTGGAGACTCCCAAAATAAGATGGAAAAGCCAGTTCCTTCTAATGTTTCTTTTCTGTTATAATGATTTCCCTTATTCCCTTGGCTCTGGGGTTGGAAGCTCAAATACCTTTAGACAGGTTAAGTACACACCTATGATGGGGCTGGTGTGACAGAACACGGAATGGGAGGTGGTGGGACTTGAATAAGCTAGATGGAACATTTGAACCTTAAAAGGGAAGGGCTGCTTTTCTCGCTGGTCTTGCAAGCCTCTGATCAGGTGTTAAGCATATCTGAGGTACATAAGAAACCACTGCTGCCTTAAGGACCAAAAAAAACAGAGAGGAAAGGCCAGGCAAAGATGAAGAGAACACTGACATCAGTGGTCTACGCAGTAAAAACAATAGTGTTAGTCAGTTTGCCTACTTAAGATTACAAGCACAGTGAGACAGGTATTGTCAGCACATATCTTGCTTAGGTAAGACTCACTAGCCTCCTTCAACACAGAAGAGCCAGAGTAAACCCAAATTAACCTCCTAACTGATATTCATCCTTTTCATAATTTACCTAGTAATTTAATGAGGTCTGCTGCACTAAAAACATTTGGCTTAGAGCAGAAAAAAATAGGAATATTTCCAAAATTAACTTACATGTCATCCCCTTGGAAAGGTCTATCATCTTTATCAGATGCCTGTCTCATTGCTTCTTTTTCTCTCTTCTTTTTTTCCTTCTTTTCTTTCTTTGAGAGAGTTCTCTTGAAGTTCTGGATAACACCTTCTTTTTCCTGCTTTTCAGGTCCATTACTTTGAGCCTTCTGATAAAAGTAACACTATCACTAAGCTGGTAACTACACAGAATCACATAAAGCTATCTGTGGCTTAGCCAACTCCATCTCACAGGCCACAGCCAAAAACAGAGCTACGGCGACAGGGAAAGAGGTGGGGTGCCGGAAGCGCTCTTTATCATGACTGGGCTGACAGTTACATGACTGTATTTATCAAAACTTAATGAATTATACATTCAAGATCTGAGCATTTCACTGTGTGTAAATTTTACCTCAATTCAAAACTAATAAGCAAGCAAACAAAAAACCAAACCCGGAAAGAAAACTGGGGTGGGAATCATGAAGTCTAATCGTCAATAAATAAAAATCCAAATAACTTACACAAAGTAATTTGAATAAAACGAACCTAATAAAAATATGGAAATAGCTAAGCATTTAAATCATTATCTACTTTACAGATGTTTTCTTAACTTTAAAAGAAATGTTAAGAGTAGCCATAATAAATTGGCTTTTATGAAGCAAAGTTATAAGTATTTATACTTATAACTTATATACGAAGTATGTGTGCAAAAACTTCTAAATTCTTTTCCACATCTTGTTTATTTGCTTGCTTATTCTTAATTTCTAGCATAGCCTGCTAGCAGATGACACAGAGACAAATTATTTTTTATATAACTTAATAGGTTGACTGGTAAAGAATCAAGAAAAATGATAAAGAATGATTATTTTACTGGGAAAGAAAATAGACTTCTGCTTTACAAGTTAGCATTTCCATTTCCACAGCTAGCTACTCCAGCATCGTCCTAACCCTAAAAAGAGTTCTAGTAGACATCCATGAGGACCTGTGGCCCAGGAAAAGGCACATCAACTGAAATTGTGGTACAGAAATAAAACATGAACAGCGAAAAAAATTTTTAAATTGATATCCATTATTACTTCGTATTTGTTGCAAATGCAACAAGTCACTAGAACACAGTAAGAAAGCCAAGAATACATTTTGTATATCCAAGACTCATCAACATGCAACACTGACATCATACAAACAAAATGAACACTTTTCTGCTGCCAAAAGAGAACAATAGCACTGTTTTCCCAATCTGCTGGGAAAAAAATTAAATAGAAGATTTTTCTCAAAATATTCTTAACCTTTGCATTTGCTATCACTTGTCAATACTGAATTCAAGTGTCAGACGTCACTTGATTTAACACAGAATTACAGTTATTTTCAAATTATGCCAATATTACATCGTATTCCACATAACAACAGTAGCAGAGAATTCCAGACACCCTAACCACCTGAGAAAGTCTTAGAATCGCTCTATTTCATCATCCAAGGAAACCCAGGGAAGTTTCCTCATCTCTAACGTTACACATATAATATGAAAAGGTTTCAAATGTGAAATCTTTTCAGTGTGAAACCTTCAACTTATTAAGTTGTATCTGAAAGTTCACACGAGTAGGTTATTAAAGTTTTATTTTCCCTCCTGATTCTTATTAAAACATATTTTGACTTTATAATTTGGAAAACAAACTGAAGCTGATTACTTGATCTCTTAACAAAAGCTTACATAACTCTTTGAAAAAGTAAGGAGTAATATCTGGGATTATTCAGCGAAATAGAGGATGAAGCAGTAGGAAGCTGGGCTACTTTTAAATTATTTTCTGGGACGAGAAGGGTGAAAGAGTCATTTTGGAAGAGAAGCAAAAAAGAGAACTAACTCCTGTAACCCATAAATCAGTCCCCTGTTTATTTCTGTCAGACCCGGCCCTGGAATAATATCAGCATAAGACGTTGAGGGCTCCTACCTTAGGAGGAACGGCATCATTCTCATTCTTAAGAACAAATCTGCCCTCGCGATCATCTTTATTCCAATTCAATTGTACAACTAGGGGTTTTTCATCTATATCCAATCTTCTTTCTTCTTCAAAACATAAAATGAAAAAACAACTAAGCCATGGTTATTTAACGGCACTAAGCTAATACAACATTCTGATATACATTTAATTTTATAGACGTAAAATACCTTACTACCTCAAGAACTGAGAAACTGAAATGTAATTCAAAATGTTAAGTGGCAGTTTTAACAATTAATTCAATATTTTGTTGCTACTATATGTATACTACCATGTATTCAGTGCCAGACACTGACCAGGGACAATTTCCTCATATTTAGAATCTATTTGAGAAAATAAGAGAAATACACATAGGAAAAAAATATATACAGGGCTTTGCTATAAGCCTATTTCTATAAATCAAATTATCTCATAGGCAATTGGAAAATAAGGTAATAATGTTAATATAACACAGAAGTTCTACTGATGCATATGAGACTTTTCTTCTCTTACTAACGTTATATGCTATCAAGAGACGGCAAGGACCCACCATCATCAGTCTTGGAAGTGATTACTGTACTCTTCCTCCTCTCTCTGTACATCTGATCCTTGTCTCTAAAACTCACCCTCCTCAACCCTCACATCGCCTTCCACTAGGAAGCTTCCATCCCCTTTTCTTTGTTACCATAAAGTGCTAAGTTCAGTGTATTACTTCCTTCCTTATTAGAAATCGAACGAGTCCCTGAGCACACATGGCAGCCCATTGAGTGACTCCCTGAGAGCCCCAGACAGCCCAACCACCTACTAGAAGCCTATGGTTGGCAAAGATTATCAGGTAATTGTACACAGGATGTGCTAAAATGAGGGTAGCTAAGACAGGAGGCAGCTGAAGGATTACTGTGGCAAAGGACGCAAGAGTTAACAGGATAAATTTAAAAGATAAATAGACTTATAATAAAAACATATATAAACAGTAATATCAGAATACAGGAATAATAAATTCTAAATTATTATTTTATCAACTGAAAACATGAGAAATGAAAATCAGAGTAATAAATCAGAGACCGGATCAAGAAGTCTGAAATTTCTGCTACAAACCAAAATTACCAAGTTGCTCTTGTTGCAAAATGTGTACTACAGCAAAATCCCTCACAGAATATTTTTTAGAGAACAAAACAATTAACTCTAGGGCCTGCCTGGTGGCGCGGCGGTTTAGTTCACGCTTGGCAGCCCGGTGTTCGCGAGTTCGGATCCCGGGCGCCCGCCAACGCACTGCCTGTCAGCCATGCCGTGGCGGCGTCCCATATAAAGTGGAGGAAGATGGGCACAGATGTTAGCCCAGGGCCAGTCTTCCTCAGCAAAAAGGGGAGGACTGGCGATGGATGTTAGCTCAGGGCTGGTCTTCCCCACAAAAAAAAAAAAAAAAAAAACAATTAACTCTAAATTATAAAAGTAAAACAAAACCAAAGGTGGGCTACCCTAATGCAGGTGTGCCCACCTACTGATGTAAACATAGGCAGGGTCCTTCTACAGCTTCATACTTTAAGATCTCTTCTACCTCAGTTGTTCTCATACTTGTTTTTTAAATAGCAGAATCCTTTTCATTTTTCCAATTGATTTCACACAAGGAATCCTAACACATGAAAGGTCTAAGAGTGGAGTTTCCCTGGTGGTAGAAGCATGGGTTGGGGTCCGGAATGCAGCCCACTGGAGCTGTATGGTTCACAAACATCTGCTGAAGTGCCCAGTGCGCTCACTGTGGAGCATTTTACATTTTCAAAGGAAACAAGTTGCATCTCGCAGACCGCATGAACTGCTAGCTCCAGGCAGCTCCCAGTCCGCACAAGACTGTTAGTCATCCCCTCTGCTGGTGTCACATCAGTGTTAAACTGGGTTTTCCACAGTGCCGTAAAAAAACAACAGCCACTGCCTGAAAATCAGTGTGGACAGGAAATGACAGTGCTGCCTCCAACCTGGGAGCTGGGCAGAGCCCCGGAGGCACATACACCCCATCAGGGAGTAATTGTGATTAAGAATGTAATGAATATTTTAGTTTTCCTTTCACTTTATTGTACTATTTTTTCAAACATCCAACAAGTTGTTAGAACATAAATACTAACTGCTCAATAAAACGAGCTGTGAGGTATTGCCTTCGGCCTAGGGGTGCCATTAAGAAATCACTAAGACACTAGGGCACTGTGACCTGCGCAGGAGGCTTCCCTCACAGCTGAGGCGCGGGCGGGAAGCACTGCTCTGAGCATGAAGGTGTGGAAGGACAGAGCCAGACCGTCCTAGCTGCTCCCCTCAGCAGGGGCAGAGACCATCCCCTCCTTTATACACCCTTACTGTGCTTTCATCCCCTCACAAGTAATGTATGTTACTTTTTCATTAAAAACAAATCTAGTAAAGAAAATTTAAAGGACAAAGATTCTTCTAAAAAATCAAAATCACTCCATTTTTAGATTTCAAATTCCACTATTATAGATTATTCCAAAGATTTCACTTGATGGTATTCAAATGACCAAAAAGTGCAGACAGAAAAAGGGCTGGAAGTGAGAGATATTTTCTTCTTCTTTGTAACCTATTTACAAAGATTCTGAGGTAAAGAAAAAACTCAACCTCGGAGAAACCATTCAAAACTGAGGCTGTCCTCTCTTATCAAATTCAGTTTTTGTATTTTTATGTAGGCAATACCCTTAAAACCTTAAAAGGGTAATAAACAAATATGGCCTACTTTATATACTACTGGGGAAAAAAGTGTTTGGTCATACCTGAATTCCACACATTACAAAAACTTTAGCCCAATTTCAAATGTACAAAGAATGCTGTATTTTTGAAATCAAGAAAAATAAATTATGTTCAAAAAGGATTTGTGAATGGAATTAACAGGTATTCAATTGGGTCTGTGCTATACGTAATCCTTTATTTGCTGCAGTAATTGGAATTAGTATTTTTGTGACTTGACATTTCCAAAGCACTTATAAAAAATTTTATAAATTTCTACATTTCTAATCAGTCCAACATAAATTGCCATTTGATATAGATATATAGGGTATTTTCAGAAATTTCACAAGAAATTATTAACTACATATGAGTTCCCTCAAGATGCCCTAATTATTCCCAAAGAATAATGGAAATATACTGTTTCACATTACAAAAATATTACAGTAAGACTGATGATTCATATTCATATAATATTTAACTGGATTACAATTAATTGTAGTAATCTATACATAAGAGTTACCTGAAGTATTTCTGCAAAAGCAAGTAGTACATTATATCATCAACATACATGACACATAGATCCATTGGATAATTTTAATTATGAAATGTCATGCTTTGGAGAAATAATCATATGCAAAATTAATATATTCATTCTAACTTCCAACAAATACACGTGCTAGGAACTTACAAGAACATGTCCCAGATATACAAAAGTTTTGCCAACCTGTCAACTGCTCCCCCAGCCCCTCCACACAAAGAAAGAGGAAATCAGTAGAAAGCAGTGCTGTGATTAAAATGCCTGCCGGACAAGTGACCGTTAGGGAAGCAATCTACTTGCAAGAGGAGGAGACACCTCTAACAAACCCTGTCTGCAGACACTGACCTCCACTGACATGCACTTCATAGAGCGAATATTTGGGAGATGACAACATTCGCATATCAGGACGGAATTTCTCTGCTAGCGTTTCGATTACATCTTGAGTGGTGGCAGTACTAGAGACCCGAATACATTTTGTTGCGAAGTTTCCAGCAGCTTTATCTTGAAAATAAAATCTCATCACCCCATGGAACTCCAAATCCTAAAAGAAAACAAAATGATACATTTTTAGAAAAACAACATTGTAAAAAGATTCATTTTTTATAACAATAATAAATGAAAAAGTCTACTCATCACTTATGAAAAATGTTTCATTACCATAACCGTCTGAGAAAGAAACTAAGAGACGGGATTTTAGACTTCAAATTTAATTATGTGACTTAGGACAAGTTATTTACAATTTCTCTTTGCCTCACTTGTCTCAGGTATAAGATACTGGCTCAGAGCAGCAGATGTTAGTAACACCTAACATTTACTGAGTTCTGAGCAAGTGCCAGGCACACCCTGACATTCACTATTTTATCACGTCTTTATAACAACCCAGTGAAGTAGACACTATTATTATACCCTATTTTCAAGATTTGGTCATTAAAACTCACAAAGTTTGAATTTCTTGTTTAAGCAGTTATGTGGCAAATGCAGAATTAAAACCCAGATCCACTGAACTCCCCAGTCCACGCCTCTCTGTCCCTGAGGCCCTGTTCAGCCCTAAGATTACAAACCCTAAATGAAGAGACTGTGCTAAAAGCAAGAGGGAAATATTAGCCCCAACCCTACCATGAATGTGATAAACGGAAACACTTGACTTTTGCAGAATATAATTGTAACTAATTTTCAATATAAACTACTTGCTCCAAATCAACAGACAGACGCAATTTACATTTTTTTCAAAATGTTACTCCTAGAGAAAAGTACAATGGAATTCCAACCAAAGGAATAATACTGTAAGGTAGCCTGAAGCCCATGAAACTGTACGATGCTCTTTCCCATTATTTCCTTTTTTATCAAGTAAAACAGTTTAAAACTCACGTGAGTTTTCAGGCCTTTTGCTATAACCATAAGACCGGGTAGTTCATATCCCACAGGTTGCAAACCACTATATCTGAGAGAAGCTGTTTTTCTGTTTGCTGGGGATGTGAGGGGGTGAGGTAATTGAACACAGAAAAAAGCACAGCTCCCAACAAAATTCTAAGGAAACTTTCTCACTCCTAGGTCACTTTCACTGCCTCTAGCACTAGCAAAGATTCAGTTTCTCAACTGGAGTCATCCTTGATTCTTCTCTTTCTCTCATCCTCCACACCAAAAGGATGTGGAAGATTGAAGTCATTCCATCTTCAAAATATACCCAGAATCCATCCAAAATCTTGTTAAAACTAAGTCAGATCATGTCACTCCTTAACTTTAGTCTCTGTGACAGCTTTTTTGTGTGTGTGTGTGAGGAAGACCGCCCTGAGCTAACATCCGTTGCTAGTCCTCCTCTTTTTGCTGAGGAAGACTGGCCCTGGGCTAACATCGTGCCCATCTTCCTCCACTTTATATGGGACGCCGCCACGGCGTGGCTGACAGGCAGTGCGTCGGCGGGCGCAGGGGATCCGAACTCGCGAACCCCGGGCCGCCAAGCGCAAACTAAACCTCTGCGCCACCGGGCCGGCCCTCTGTGGCAGCTTTTCATTCTCTCAGATGTCATATCTTTACAGCGCTGCTCAAAGCCCATCACAAGTAAGCTTTTCTCTACTTTCCCCCAATCCACTAGGCTACTCTTCACTGATAATTATGACCTAACAAGTTTGTATTTGAAAAAAAATAGGGAAAATGGATAGTAGAATGGGGCTAACTGTATAAGCCATATGAAAATTAAACCAGAAAACAAGACAATAATGCACAGTTCTAGCCCTGAAGCTTTACTATGCTTACCCAGACTCTTTCTGACCACGAGGCAACAGGCGCTTCCCATTTCCCACTGCCCCAGAGAAAAATACAGGATAAGTGAGCATGTGTGTTAGAAAAATACCACTGAGCCACAGGTTCTGGGGTTGAAGTGGGGCCACAGTTACGGGATGAGATCTGAGAAAGCTTATGAGTTAGCAAAATGGGAGCTATGTTAGTAGGAATCCTGCTCTCGTCTCTCAAAATTATATCAACTGCCTCTTTGTCTGGCCTGGGTCAAGTAGCAAAAAAAGTTAAACTGATATCCTTTCTAAATGTCTCCATCTCTATGTTAGTCTGGCAATCCTAAAACAGTTATAAGTACAACAATGCATGCCAAAGATGTTCCTAAACTATAAATCTGTATAAGTATTAGTTAATGTTAGTAACAGCTGATGCTAGGTGCCGACTCTCTGCCAAGCACTGTGCTCAACACTTTCCATGCCCTACTTCCCCAGCTCTCTCTCCTCCACCCATGTTTCCCCCTTCTACTCATCCCATCTCTGCAATCATTCAAGTACCCTCCCTACCCACAATCTCCTCCACAGACTCCTAAGACAGCACTTTAGAAAACAAAAATTACTGGATAATTTAGTTAGATAAATTTAAGTTTTTATTATGGGAGTCATCCTTTTATTTCAGGATTCTGACACTTTCACCACTTACCACCCTGAAATCATCTTTATATTATACCTAACGTTCTCAAATATTAATTGGCAAAACCACCCTGGCTCTGCCAAAGGCTCAGCCTTATAGAATAAGTTAAACCAAAACAGCAAATTAACCTCTATAGTATTTACTCATTTTGCTAACAGAGTAGTTTTACATCATTTGTGACGAGAATAAAACAGCTAAATGTACCTACGGATCCCAAAAGATACGAAAGCATCAATTTCTCTGAGAACTGTCAACAAATAATTCCAAACTACCAGATATTAAAGAAATGGACACATCATCAGTGGTTGGGAAAGAAGGCCCAACTTGGCAAGAACATGAAGGAAAGAATCAAGACTCAACTGGTGAAGGCAAGCAGGGAAAGACGAGATAATATCCTTAATCATCCTCACGAAAATCCCTTACGCATAAGTTACTATCCTTTACAGGAAACTGCAAATATAAAATCTCCATTATTAATGTGGTTCAACTACTGATCCTACATAAAATATTGAGATAAACTGACAAATAAAAGGAAATCCAAGGCTAGAGACACAGCATCTCCAGCAAGCAACAGCACTCCCGCCTACAGATGTTTCAAAGAAACAATTCTCCAGGTTCTATCAAACCTAAATAAAGGAGCCTACAGAAACTACCTTTGATTTGATTTCATTTGCGCTAAACTAGTGTTAATAAATAAGTATTAATTCAGTTTGCCCGGTTACTTTAACATCACAGAGGAATATCTGAGTACCATTGTTACTAGAATATTCCCCTAATAAATTAACAGATTAGCATTCTGTTCAATTATCCAGCCCATCATAAGTTTAGCTGGTGTGAATAAGTCCACACAACTTTATCAAACCTGAGAAGACTGATAAAATCCAGTTCCTGAACTGAAAAATTGGACATGTAGTAACCAAACTAACAAACAATTGTAACAACTAACATATACTAAGGACTACCATGTACCAGATACTAAGAG
Organism: Tapirus indicus; assembly: GCA_031878705.1. Lineage (NCBI taxonomy): Eukaryota > Metazoa > Chordata > Mammalia > Perissodactyla > Tapiridae > Tapirus > Tapirus indicus. The sequence goes on along the minus strand of CM062941.1, from coordinate 29,753,692 downwards.
TTCAGTATTGAATTCCCCAAACTAAGAGTTGAGTACTATTATCCTCCCCACTGTAGGGGTGGGGACTATCCAAAGAGGGTAAGTACATTAGCTACAATCACACAGCTTGCCAGCAGCAGGGATCCAGAAACTGAACTTTTAAATCACCATGCTCTGCTGCCTCTTATTCAAAAGTCACGTCATGGTGTAAAGGGAGTTTGATACTAATTTTTTTCTTCTCTTTACAACAGGTACAAGAAGAGTTCCAGAAGAAACAAACAGATGGATAAACAAGAAAGAAATCAGGCTCAGAGGGGTCAGTGACTTGCTACGATCACCCCCCTAGAAAGAACGGTCATTCAGGTACAGGCATTCTTAAAGCTCAGGTGGAAATCAGAGGCAAGGTTCACACTCCACACAGCGCCTGATCAACCTCTTCAACTGCTAGTCTAGAAGCCTGTCAGTGCAACAAAAAATCTGGGGGTTTGCAGCAAGACAGAAATAAGGTGACATTTCCACTTAATAGCTGTATCTTTGAGTGAGTTAACATCTATGTGAGCTCGAATTTCCTCAATTATAAAATGAAACAGTAAGCTTGTTTTGAGGAGTAAACAAACTATATAAAGCAACTACCAATGACAATCAGAAGTTTTCTTCCTTTCAGTCTCTCCCACTAACTGCAGCTTTTCTGAGATGAGGAAATCATCTTATTCACCTTTCCAGGTCCTCCCTCTATCTCTAACATAATGCTTCACACATAAACATAAAAACTAATTTGAGCCAAAAGTTCCAATAACAATATCTAATTCTTCCAGTTGTAATTGTCTGTTCTCAACTGGTAAGAACTCTGGAAAACAAAACTACATTTGTAATAAACAGCCAGGAATTCTCGATGACAGGGGTAATATTCTCATAATGTTGCAGTCAATACAGTCATGATTTTACAAAGACAAGTGTTTCCTTAAAAAAATAGTCCTCCCTCCTTAGTGTTGGGTTACAAAAATTACCCAAGAGAAAACAATATTTAAAATAAAAAATACTGTTTGTAGGTCCTCCAATATCTAAATGAAGGGCCTACTTGCTAGCAGCTTATCTTCAGGAAGAAACTTGCTTGGAGCAGGTAGGACAGTAACTGCCTATAACCACTTTAATCAGTAGAGCCAGTGCACTATGTGCTAATTGCAATAATTTAATTCAAAGGGAAGGAAAAGACAATATAACAATCACTTGTTTCCTTTCCTTAATCGTTATTTTTCCTGACAGGAAAACAAGTTTCTTTTTTTCCTACCTTTTCCGAAAGGTATATATTTACCTTGACATAAACTCTTCCCTGAGAAATATTATCACTGATGATTATTACAACAGAAATGGAACACTCCTTGGGGTCAAGTTAATGACAACTCTGAAACAAAATTATTTTAATGTCTATCAGAAAGAATACAATACACCAAAAAGAAAAAAAAATGGCTATATTATGAAATTACTAGAAAGCCAATGCAAGGAACAACGAATTAAAGATGGAGATTTTCTTTTAAATATTTTATCAATATCTCATTAGTGAATGAAATGGATAATCAACTGGCCTTCTTACCCAAAGCAGTAGAAACTCATCAGGGCAACCCTAAACCTCCTTTTGCTCAAACTAATCTGAACCACTTGTTCTAAAGCGTAAATAGGTCAACCATGCTCCATTCACTTTTCTTCTCACACATTCAGCATTTATTTGAAATCCATCTCCTAGCCTGTAGCAAAACAATGCTAACTTCAACAGGTAATCACCACCATTCCAACTCCCCACTAGGAAACAGCAGAAGACAGAATGGGCCACTGTATCTCTCTCACACACACACACACACACACACACACACACACACACACACACACACTTTGTTCCTACTGCCGGTGCCTCCAAAATATGTACAAAATGTTAACAAAAAATACAGCTGTGCCTTCAAAACACACACACAAACATACACGCAAGTTACTAATACATAAAACAATCAACCAGACAATAGCCATGTATTTTTGTCAAAAACAGTAATAACATCTGAGTGTTAATAGTTTAGGTAGAGGATGGAAGAAATACCAGAGTACAGGTTTGTGGAATCTTACTTGTATAAACACCATTTTTTAAATGCTGCTACTTCAAGAATACTCTTTAAAATTACATGCATTTCATTAACTAAAACTTCTAAAAGACAATTAATACTCCTGAAAGCTTAAAAGAAATAACTAAAATATCTTTACCAGGCTCACGCTTACGCTTCCCAGGGGTTGGGAGCTCCTATAAACCCTACGCTTTCTAATTACAACGTGTTACAATCCTCTGTAAAAATGAGGTAAATGGATTTTCTTTATACTGAACTACCTTTTCAGATAACTACAGTGGACAGATGAAGAGTTTCATCCCTTAACTTAGGACTGCAGTCAAATTCCAGCTCTACCGTGATTTAGCTTAACTATTCTGAGCCTGTCTCCTCTTCTGTAGAAAGGGAACAGTACTAGTGCGGACCTCCTCAGGGCACTGTTCTCGGGTGGGAATGTAAACCGGCAATCAATCACCTGACAGCCACTGCTCTGACCCAGTAACCCTCATCTAGGAAAAGTTTACACTGCACCTGCACATGTGTATTTGGTCTTTATAATAAAATGATACCATTAAATATTTTTGTCTGAAAATAAAGGCATAATCTCTAACACATCACAATGTACAAACCTGTTCACCGTGAGCCAACTACTGTACTTCTAACATCATGATGCTAGTTCACCAAACCTGAGAAAGACCAAATTCACTGAAAATGGGGAAAAGTCATCTTTCAGGTGAAGAGCAAAAGTTTTCTGGACAAAAAAGCTATAAAACACACACATATCCCACACACAGAGAACAGAAGCAGATCTCCCCTTTTATGAACTCTAACAAAAACAGATCCTGCAACCAAACACCTAAACATTATAAGTAAAACAATACAATTCTCTTCCAGAAAATACAGCCTGCTATGAAAACCAATGAACCAACATATTTTTTTTAAATGCTTCAGTTACAACTGCCAACATTATCTACCGAACATTTGTGAGCCATTAACTCTGTCAACTTTCAAGGCAAGTTAAATCTGTGCTTTGCTGCTAGACTCCAGTGGAATTATAAATTTACCCAACCCTTTAGTATTACGGGGGGACTGAAAAGTGAAAGTTTTCCCCATAGTACTCTTAAAATTTTTTAGTCTCTATATTTGAATAACTACCACACATAAACATTTTGGGGTTTTGAAAGATGATCAATTAAACAATACACGAAACCCACATGAGAAAAGAGCAATTACCACATTCAAGATTACAGATCATGTCTATATTTCTATTGTAATCTTTAAATACTATACTTGTACAAATGTACAGATATACAGAAACAACCCTAAAAGCCACCTATCTAGATTTTGCCGCAGAGCCTCTGGAAGTGTGGTGAAGCCTATGAATCTGTTCTCAGAATAAAAACTTTAAATGTGTAAAATAAAATACAAAGGATTACAAAGGAAACAATTACATTAAAACACAATTATTAAAATATCTTTTTAAACCTGTGATACAGTGATATAAGTCCTTCTTTATTAACACACTAAATAAGACCAAGAGTTGGTTCACACAATTCTAATTTTGAAGTAGACATGAGTACAACCTCCTAAGTGAAGAAATGCTAAATTTCAGCTAGAGGTTAATAAAAATTTACTAACTAAAAAGAAAGATGTCATTATTTTCTCACCCATCTTCAAAGCTCCCATGACACGTATTCACAGACCTCAAGTTAAGAGCCCCTGGAACAACTCTGGTGATGTGAACTCACCATCTAGCCAAGCAACGCATCCTTTCTTTGTACAGCTCAACAGCCAGAAAGGACTGCCTTATACAGAAGCAAAATTCATCTCCTACAGCTCTACCAATCGGGCTTAAATTTTACCCACTGGTATCATTCAGACCCCCATCCAAACCATGGTTTATGAATGATTTTTTTTCCATTTATTAATGAAATGGAACACTAGAGTAGAACAGATTTCTACTAGGTACAATGCACTCTGGGTAAGGAACCAGGGCAGGTACTGGCTGGTGAAATTTTAATTCCAGTTATTCCTGCGTATCCCCTGGGCTACAAGGTAAAACGTAATTCTTTTCTTACTGTGGGTCACAGTTAAACTGGTTCAGATTGAGAAACGGTTTTTCGACTTCAGCACTATGGCATTTTGGACCGGATACTTCTGTTGTGTGGGAGGTGTGCATTGTGCGATGTCTCTATACACCACATTCCAGTAGCACCCACGCAGCTGTGACAACCAAAAATGTCTCCACACATCTGCATATGCCCCCAGGGGACAAAACTGTCCCAGGGGAGAACAACGAATTTAGAACAAATCTAGTATGTCTTCAGAATGACATTCTAATTCTAGTTCCTCCGACTGTTTCTCCTTCCTGTGACATAATTCTAAATCCACTTACTATTTGTTTGGTTACTTCTCTCTTGAACACATTTGTGTTTGTTCTATCCTCCTAGCCTGAAACAGTTTCCAGAACTGATCACAGAACTCCAATGTATCTGATCAGCTGCGAGTATACTGCTAATTCTAATACTATATCTGTAATTAATGCAATTTAAGACTGCATTAGCTTTTTGGTGACCACTTAATATTGTTGATTCACATGAGGTTCCAGTACAATTAAAATTCTTGAGTTATTTGCATGTCAGTCTACCAAATAATAACATTTCTCCAGTTAGCACTAATTTGTTAAACAACAGCCTTTGAGTACAACTAGTCAACTGGTTCCTAATTCATCTCACTGTATGCAGGTCCAGCCCTCCTTAAACATAAGAACATGATGCAAGACATTAAGACGCATTCCGGCTAATGCATTTCCTTGATCTACAAACCTGGTAACCCTACTCTCTCTCTCACACAGACAAAATGACATCACTGGATCTCCTGGGCCGTGCCGGTGCCTATGACAGGCATTACACAGCTTCCCAACCCCAAGGCAGAGCTTCCTTTTCAGTCTTAACATAAATCACAGAGAACACTTCTATGAATAGTCTTAAGTTCATCTTTTTACAGTGTCAGTATAGTCAGGTTACACACTGCTTTTAAAACTTTCACCGTGTAACAAACATCTTTATGAAAATCCACATTTTAAAAATTATATACAAAAATATAAATGTCATCACAGAGCAAATAAGGAAATATCAATAAATTTGACTACATAAAAATAAACTTTCATTTGGCCAAAAAAGCACACAATAAGCAAAGTCTAAAGACAAGTGACACACTGGGAAAAAAAATTTCCAACTTACATGACAGAAAATAATATAATCTAATATATAGAGTTCCTAAAATTTGAGGAAAGAAGACCAACAACCCATTAAAAAAGGGCAAAAAAAAAAGACCAATCTCAACAGGCAGTTCACAAAGAGGTAAATATGACTCAAATATAAAAAATGATGAACACTTCACTAATGATAAAATAACTTCAAAATAAGATAACAGATGCCAATTTCTCAACAATAAAATTGGTAAAAATCTGAGTTTGACAACATATTCTATTTGTGGGGCTGGCAAAAAAAGGTACATACCCATGGAACAGATTTTGGCAATATTTGGCAAAATTACATATACTATATATACATTTTGAGACAGGATCCTACTTTTGTGGATCTGTCCCAAAGATACACCAGCAAAAATGTGAAACTAATGCAAAAAGTTACTCATTGTAGACCTGTTTATAACAGCAAAAGTTTGGAAATGATCCAGCAAGAGGCACTGGCTGAATAAACTCTGGAACATTCACATAATGGAATAAAATGCTGCCGTTAAAGGAATGAGGAGGCTCCTCACACTGTGATCCGGCCTGGTGCCCAAGATCTAGGGTGAAGTGAAGAAGGCAAGGCACACGAGAGCAGACACAGTAAGGTATCTCACGTGAAAAGGCAGGAAACATACACCCCTACAGATCACATGCGCAAAAAGAAACCCACCTTGACTGGATAGACCAAAATGTAATAAAGACAGAAGCAAAGCCTTTCTGAATGCTCTTTATTATATAGTTTCAACTTTGGAAGCGTGTAATTATTTTAAACAAAATTAAATTTTTACAAAAAGTAGTCACTAAAAATTTAAAACAAACTGAAATTAATGTCTAACAATATAACACGTTGGTCATGTTACCATACAGAAAAAATGATTTTTTTCAAGTGATTTTAGAAAACAGTATTTTGACTTTACATTCCTAGTAGACTATTCTAAGGACAAATATCTTGCAAAGAAATATTAATCTTCATTTGGAACTCCTATTGTCAGTAGTAACACTGGTATTATTATGTATAATACAGTAACTATATGACAGAATGAAGCAAACAAGTAATTGTGTTAATATAGTTACAAAAGAAGATTTTCAATGTAAGGAAAAAAGAGATTAAAAAAATCAAAGAAATTAAGTAAAAACCCTGTAAGGCCAAATCTGACTTGGAAACATCAGTAGAAACTTGTAGATTTTTTTTTTCCCCCACAAAAGGCTCAGTTCTTTCCAGTGAAAAGGGCTTGAAGCAAAAGATAAGCCGTAAACACAGGCATCTCTAGCACCTGGACTGTGGTCTCTAAATACTCTTCTCCACTGAAAGCGGCAGGGCTCCCTGGAGAAAGAGCTTAATGCAGGTATAGGTCAGAAAATGGACAAGATGAGTTTGGGACATCTTATTATGCCAGAAAACAAGAAAGTTCTCAAAAACTAACTGGCTCATTCAAAAGAACCCTCTGGCCAAACAAAAGGTGCACCTGGCCAAATTTGGGACCAGTGGAACCACCAGCAAGAATAATGACTGCAACAGACTGAAACACAGAGTACAAAAAAATCCTCAAGTTCATAATGATAAGAAAAAGAGAAGATAAAAAGATAAGAAAGCCAAAAACACAATCAAAATCACTACCACAACTGCAGGTAACTACAGCACCAACTCCTTAGTCTGAAAATAAGCAATTGAAGTAAAAGAATTCAGAACTCATTCTGCTTTCCTGCAGCTTAGATGAGGGAAATTTGTTTCTATTTTTTTAAAGAATTCCAGCCCATAAATGCAAAAGAAATGGCAGAACTAGAAAATCACCATTTCATAACCCCTACTTGACTTAGGCAAAGATCTGCAGGGGTAAAACTCAAGGAAAAAGGTGACAGGGAACTTTACACTAGAGGGTGCAGCCACTGTGCTCGGAAGGTGACGCCACCCACAGACACAGCACTGCTTAGGAAGCATTCTTGTCAAACATCTGGACCTGAATCCAGTCAAGGCTTTAAAGCTACAGAAGCAAACACCACCACCACCACCCCTGGGGGAAAAAAAGGCAAGTCCAGAATGAGGACATCCTATAGAAAAATTAAGCGAGTTTTTTCAGCAAGTCTATGACATGAAATAAAAAGGAGGGTGGCAGAGGGGTTAGAATGCTCTAGATTAAAAGATATATATATGTGTGTGGACTCTGGATCCTGATTCGAATAAATTAACCGTAAAAACACATTTTTGTGACAGACAGGCAAATCTGAGTATGGGCTAGACACTAGATAATAATAAGGAAATACAGTTAACTTTGTTGATAGGATTACTTCATTATGGTTAGATTTTTTGATATGCACACTGAAGTAGAGGAGAAATACATGTTAGTTTTTAGGATTTGCTTTAAAATATCTCAGCTAAAAGCAACAAAAAATAATGAATTACGAATGACAAAATTTTGAAAATTCTGAAGTCTAGGGGATGGATATAAGCAAGTCTCATCTATGTTTGAAATGTTTAATATGAAAATAAGTTATAATTACAAACTAGCTATTATTAAACATAAAGTAAACCTATTTTCATAAAAATACAGATGCTCTAGAAAAAATTGAAAGAGTCTGATTCCATAAATAAATAACGAATTAACATCAGAGGCCAAACATTTCTTGCTCACACTGAGCACTCCACAAGTGTGTGGCGGAAAGTGAGGAAGTGAAGCAGGGCCTTGGAAACGGCCTTTAAGCCCCAGGACTTGCACGTAATACTCATGTGGCTCTGGGCAAGGCACTTGAGTTCTCTGGTTTCCTGTCTACAAAATGGAAAGGCTGCTATTTATCTCACAGGGTTTCGTGGTTACTACGTTATTTATGGTATAGACAAGCACCTGCCACAAATAAGGCACTTGATGATAAATGTCACTCCCTGTCTGCAAATTCTCAAAACTAGTTTGAAAAGCACATAATCCTATCTCTAGCGAAACAAAATACAAAGGCAAAAAACACTTAAGCATATAAGTCTGTGCGTACACATGTGAAAAAGGCAAAATATTAAGCTTTGCAGAAAAAACTGGCACTTTACAACATTTAAAATTCTATTTTTGAAATACAAGGTCCAAAAGTTCAAATCATTTCCAATGATCTAACTAATTGTAACCAAATCAACATACATAAAATTTTGAAATGCCTTCTTGTTCAAAGAAAATAAGCATGGTCCTGAACTCAGCCTCAATATTATAATATCCAAACAAAAATCCAAGATAAAGCGAGAAAACTCATTTTTATAATCTGCTTCTTAAATCTGCACTGAGATTCTTCAATCTCAGTAGAATACTAAAAAGAAGTTTCTAAATTTGAATGACAAAGGTAATGCAGCATACAATTTATATATGCAAATTGGCAGACTATCATTTATTGTATTTATAGTAACTTTCACACCAAAGTAAACACTCAAACGACAGAGACTGAGTCAAAGAAGCTTCCTACAATCAAAATGCTTCCATCTGTATCTTTTTAGTATATTAAAAATTGAATTCACAGAACTCAACCTATTTCAATTTAAAAAAAGAATCAAGCAACTTGTCTAGATTAAAAATATCTTCAAACCTCTATTGCAGTACTGCATCAGCGAACAAACAAGTACATTTTAAAACACAGGCAGTTTTCTGAGTCCTCTCGTATCTTAAGGCCTTTCATATCTTACACAGACACTTCAGAGAGGCTGGGATGGAGGTGGAAAGAACAAATGAGAAACAAAATAATTTTGGGGTAGAAAGTGCAATAGCAGTGATATAAATATTACTGCCTGTAATAGGGATTTGACAAACTAAACAAAATACTTTGTTTTGGTTCAAGTATTTGACAGTCTCTCCCTTAGTATCAGGAGCGATCTTCAACTGCATATCTGGTGCCATTCAGTACCTCCTGACTACACTTCCTGTTTCACTCTTCACACAATCAAATGACCACAGCAGATTGGAATGTCACTTGGTACCAGGCAAGAGGAAAACAAAAAGGTAAGCTGCATAAATCAGCATAGGGACTTCTGAAAGGAGTCATGTTGTTGAGGAGGATTTTTAAAAGGAATATAAAATCTCTATGTAGGGGCAAAGTGACACTGATAAGAATAGTTCAGTGTTCAACTGAGAAGTTTTCTTAATATAATTGCAAAAGAGAATTATCATGAAAAGAAGCAATAAGTGAAGTAGATTCTCATTTAATGTTACTGAAACACTCTGCTCACTAGAATAACACTTTCAACTCCTATTCAAGAATCTTCCACACTGTTAAATAAATATCCCAGGAGAACACAGACATATATAGGCTAAAAAAAGCACATTCTGGAATAAATTCTTTAGATAATGAGTGGAATACATCACAGGCATAAAGACAAAGATACAGAAATATGATAAGAAGTGTTAGGTTCTGTGAAATGAAATCCTCAAAAATCACTGCTTCTATTTTTATATATAGTTATACTACTCATGAAATCTAATTTAAGGATATTTTTGAAGAAGATATTACCATTCTAGATATAAATGCACACAAAATAAGAAAAAGCAACAAATAAGAATATTTTTCAGTTTAAGATACGGAACGCCGAGTCAACCTAAAACATACAATAATAAACCTAAACGTGTTGTTGGAAACCTCCCCTCCCCCCACCAAATAACATCAACTGATACAAGATTAAGCAGACAGATTTAAATTTCTATCCTGAGATGTACAAGGAAGATGTTCTGCTAGAACAAACAAAACAAAACAAGGGAAAGAAAGAAAAACAAAACACAAATAATACTGATAATACAATACAAACAGCATCTAACATATCTGGGTATTCATCCTAAAAATGTTCATTAGCACAGAAAGAAAGTGCCTACCTTGAGCCAAACCTTGTGCTAAGTGCTTTTCATGCCGTCTACTTCAATTCTAACAACCCTGTGAGGGAGATACTATTATTTCCTGTCTGACGCTGAGGAACTGGGCCTTAGGAAGATCAAGTCACTTGGCCATGATCACACAGCTAATACCAGTGGCCAGAATTCTTACTCAGGCAAGTTTGAAACAAGAGGCCATACTTTTAACCACTTACCCTGTTGTATAAAATAAGGCTGGAACATGCCCAGTTCCCACAACATGTAGACTAAACAATTAGCAACCATTCTACTATATGATAGATAATACAAAATAAAGGTTCTCTTAAATCCACTCCTGAGTTCATTAAAAAAGAGAACTCTGAGAGGGAAGGCCAGAAAAACAAGTGTATAGGACAGACTCCTCAATAACTGGCACTGAGACCCTGGGCTATTTTGGCAGGAGGGGGTTGCTACCAGATTGCAGAGATTCCAGTTGGACTAAATACCTAAATGTAAAAAGTCAAACTTAAAACTTTCAGAATAAAACATGGAAACTTATTCATCAAACAAACAAACAAACAGAATAAAACTTTAAGGAAAAGAATGATGAACCCAACCACATTTCAAAAGTTTTAAAATCTATGTGACAAAAGACACTGTAAAAAGTGGAAAACAGGGGCCGGCCCGGTGGTGTAGCGGTTAAGTTCACGCACTCTGCTTCGGCGGCCTGGCGTTCACAGGTTCGGATCCCAGGTGCAGACCTATGCACAGCTTATCAAGTCATGCTGTAGCAGGCGTCCCACATATAAAACAGAGGAAGATGGGCACAAATATTAGCCCAGGGCCAATCTTCCTCAACAAAAAGTAGAGGATTGGCAACAGATGTTAGCTCAGGGCTCATCTCCTCACAAAAATAAATACATAAATAAAAAATAATAGATTAATTTTTTAAGTGAAAAACCATAAACAAAAACATATTTGCAAAATATATAATGAACAAAAAGATTAGTATTCAGAATTTATACAGAATTCCTACAAATCAACTAGAGAAAGACTAGCTCATTGAAAAAAATATGGACAAAACACATAAACAGGCAATTCAGAAGAGAAACTCAGAATGACCATAAACATAAGACATAAACATTTGAGGGTAAATATAAATAATATTTATATTTATTATAAATAAATTAGGGTAACATAATAATTTCATATATTCCAATTTATTTTAAAAGATCTGAATATATTGAGGATGTGGAAAATTCTTAAGTTTAGAATGTAAACTGGTATAACCATCTCAAAGACCAATTTCACAGAACCTGGTAAATTAGAATCTGTGCATGGCCTATGACCATGAAATTACATTTACACAAGTCCATCCCCCAAGTTTTCATTAGTACAGAAGGAAACATGGACAAGGGTACTCATTAAATCCACATTTGTAACATCCCTGGAGAGGAGGAGACAGAAATAAACTGCGGTTCACTTGAAAAATGGAACACTACAGAACAGTTAAAATAAGTGAACTGTTATCTACCAACTTCCAGTTAGCAGTTACCTCTGGAGAGGTAAAGAGAAGGAAAGGCAGAGAAGCCCTTCAGCTGCATCTGTAACTATTAATTCCTTCAACTCTGGGCCTCAGTCAACTGAGAGAAACACGGACAGTAATAATACACTCCTTGCTGATCTGGGAACTAAATGAAACAGCAGATTAGTTGTAGCACCTACATCACTGCTAGCATGTAATGTCATCAAAGAGGTGTGACCATAAGATTATGAATAAACTCAAGGAGGTGTTCAAAACTTGCTGCTCAGGGAGGAGCTCCTGTTTCCAAGGAGCTACTCCCACAATAAAGGGACCATCCAGGGATGCAGGCTGTAGAACCATGCGTCTACCAGCAGAACCAGTAATCTACTGACTAGAGCAGTCAGAGTTCTTTAGGACAAAGGTTCTCCAGGTTTTCCCAGCACTAATTCTCAAGGAATGGAAAGGAAGGAAAGGGAAAGAATTGTCCACAAGGGAGGAAAAAACAGAAACCAACACCACAGGTCAGATTTCAAAGCTGGGCATAATCAGTTCAGAGATAAAGCTCACTTCACAGTAATGCTTTTGAATTGTATTAAAAATTTAAACAATCAGTAATATGGGAATAACAATCTATAATAAATATTTAAAAAGAAATGAAAACTATAATTTAGTGGCCAAAGAAGACATTAAACCTAGGGGATAGAACATTTTTATTTCCGTTGAAATCATCATCATCATCATCATCATCATCCCCCTTCTCCTCTCCCTAACTCTAACAGATAATCAGGAAAAAATAATGAAGAAAATAGTCTCTCTTCTCATGGAATTGATAACCTAGCAGGAGGAGACACACAGTAATGACAGATGGTGATACACAAGAAGAATTAAGTAGAAGAGAGGGACCAGGTCACTGGGGGACATGAGTGGGAGAGAATACTTGAAAACAAAGCGCTATCTAGGCAAAGAGCATTCCAAGCAGGGAAACAAGTGCAAAGACCCCAAGGCCTGGTTGGCATGTCTGAGAAACAGCAAAACCACTGTGGCTGAATGAGAAGGGGGAAAATGGCACTAGACTTTCCGGGAAAAGGGCATCATATGGCGCTCTGTAGGCCAAGGTACACTTTGAGTAATATAAAAGCCACTTGAGGGCTTAAGCAGAAAATTACATTAATTTAAAGTTTGAAGTGTTATCTCTGTGTGGGAAACAAACTGTAAGAGGGCAAAGGTAGATGATGGGAAAAAAACAAAAAGACTAGGTAAGAAGTTACTGGAACAGTCCAGGTTAGAGATGAGGAAAAGCCTGGACTAGGCCAGTAGCAAGAAGTGGCGATGTCGAGAAGTGGTTAGATTATGAATATATTTTGAAGGTAGAGCTGGCAGAATTTGCTGATAGATGAGATAGGAAGTCTGAGAGAAAGAAAGGAGTCAAGAATGACTGCAAGGCTGTGGGCATAAGCAACTGATACAACTGAATTGCCAGAGGTTTACTAAGCTTGGGAAGACTGCAGGAGACGCAGACGTGAATGGACGGGGGGAAATCAGAGTTCACTTCTGGACATGTTAAGTTCAGAGTAATGACCAAACACAGAGATATAAATGTCGGACACATTAGCAATTATGACCACGAGAAGGAAAGAGTTCACCTAGGTGAAGGAATAAGTGTGGAGAAGAGAAGAGGTACACGGGTCAAACCCCGGGGACTCCTCCACTCAGCAAAGGAGAGCAGGCCAGTCCTGGAGGCCCCATGGAGAAACAGCTTCATGGAGGATGCGATCAACTGCTGCTGTGTCAATATCACAAGGGTAAGAAATGATGACTGGATGTGGTAGCATGAAGGTCACTAGTGACTTGGACAAGAGGCAGCATGAAGGTCACTGACGACTTAGACAAGAAGTTAAGGGTTGGGCCCTTAGAGTAAAAAGTAATGAAGAAGTTCTAAAATTTAACTTTCATCTTTAAAATTAAACTGATATGGGGCTGCCCAGTGGCGCGGCGGTTTCGTCCGCGCTTGGCAGCCCGGGGTTCGCCGGTTCGGATCCCGGGCGCCCGCCGACGCACTGCTTGTCAGCCACGCTGTGGCGGCGTCCCATATAAAGTGGAGGAAGATGGGCACGGATGTTAGCCCAGGGCCAGTCTTCCTCAGCAAAAAGAGGAGGATTAGCAACGGATGTTAGCTCAGGGCTGGTCTTCCTCGCAAAAAAAAAAAAAAAAAATTAAACTGATAGCACAGTATAGCCATACTTCACTGTTTTCTTCTTTTATAGGTGACAGGTTCACATCAACTAAGTAACCAAACTGGCCAAATAATCATATAATTATTGATTGTCTTAACAATGCAAAATCAGTTGGCAGACTATGTCAAATAGTATTTGGTTTATACTAACTCGGAGTTGTAATTATGACTTTATGAGTAATTCCCCTGAAAATGCCACTTACTAGCCACCTAATACTCTACTCTCTCCCCCAAATCACACAGAAGATTCTACAAAATACACCAGAAAACAAAACTGCTTGGTTTTTTAAATTCTAATCCTCCTTTTTTAACCTATTAATTTATTTTCTTTACTGTGATGTTTGTAGAAATAACATAAATTGAAAAAAATACACATGATATAACTACAACAAATATCAAATGAATCAGAATGAAGTAGTCAGATAACCTTAACTCTTTACAAGTGTCATTAAGGCGAATTTCTACAAAGCTCATGGCTTCTTTTTGAACTTTTAAAAGTTCATGCTCTGGTTTTAGGAAAGAGTTTAGTTTAAGTTCATTTATTGCAAAAAAAAAAATATATATATATATACCCCTACAGTTCATTCTGAGAATCTTCTCAATGCAGAAATAAAATCATTAAAGTAAAATTAATTTAATATTTTTATAGTCGTATTGAAAATTGGGGACTTAAAGCAAAATATCCAAACCAGTCAACACTTAAAGACCTCAGAAACAAGCCTATCTATATGCAAGCCTCCTTCTGATACTATAAAGTCTAGTGGTAGAGTTTAACAGATCTGAGCCTGATTTAAGGACAAAAACTGCCCAAACTCTGATAAATACGGTAATTACTAAATGTAAAAGGAAAAAAGTACAAGTTATCAGCTGTAACTCAAGCTAAAATATTTAAGGGTTTTAAAAATAAGTGCTCCCTTGGTCTTTTGGTTACTTTTCCAGTACCCTAAAAATAAAAAAAACAAATGAACCAAAAAAATATATTCACTTATGGCAAAAAAATACCATAAAATTAGAAGACCAAAATGACTAGGAAAAAATACTTGTAAACACAAGATAAAACATCAATATATTTTATAAAAAGCATTTTCACAAATCAAAAAGATTAAAACAAATATCCCAACAGAAAAAACAGGTACTTCACATAAAAAGGAAGTATAATGGCCAGTAAATTCAAAAGATGCTCCACTTCAACAATGAACAAGGAAATGTGAATTTTGAAACCAATGATTTTTACCTATCAGGTTGAAAAAAGTTTAATTCACAATTTCCAGTATTAGGTAAAGGGTCATACCCACAGCTGTGGGGATATAAACTGGAACAGCCTTCTTAAACAATTTGGTACAGTCTACCAAAATTTTCAATGTGTATAGCCTTTTGATTCCAATTCCACTTCTAGAAATCTATTTTATAGAAATACTCACACAAGTACAGAAAGAAAGATATGCCTGCAAAATGTTCACAGCAACATTACTGAAACAGTGTATTCCAGAGATAGTGTACGTGAGTAATAGTTAAGGAAATGACTAGTGGTGCATGGAATATTATAGTTATTAAAAATAAGATAGAATTTTATATATACATACATACATGTTTTTGTTATCTGTATATACACATGGAAGAATTTCTTGAATAAAGCATGTTACAAGAAGTATATAACATATGATCCCATTCTTGTAAAATAAAATTCAAATATACACACATTCATTTCTGAGTATACAAACTAAAATTTGGAAAGATATTTTCTAAAAATTCTTAACAGAGGCTACCTCTGGATAGTTGGAATGGGGAAGAAGAGGAGACCTTCAAATTCACTCTATAGGCTCCAACTGAAAAACAAGAACTAATTTTTAATTCTCATAAATCTTAGTACTATCACAGGTTCTCCATATCACCTGTTATAAAACTTGTCTTTAGCTTCATTTTGAGTAAAAATAGGTCAGTTACTACTCAGTTGAAAAAGCTTACTTTATTCTTCAATAGCCACTATCCCAAATACCTACAAGTACCTACCCAAGTTTCTCCTTAAGTCAGTCAGATACTGAAATGTTAACACAAAAGGCTCTAACTACATGAGCAGATCACAGTACTAGGTGAAAAGCAGCATATTCCCAGAACAAATCTATATTTCTTACAATATGCTATCAAGTCATTAGTATCTGCAAATGAGCTACACAGATTTAATAAATTTTTGCTGAAAGGTAAGTTACTTAATTTCTAAAGAAATGTACATACACAGGCCCAGCAGGGCAGGGCCAGACTTTTGAAGGCTTAAACAAAAGGCTTCAAATTTACCCTGTTGAGTTTGTCTATAATAGTCACATCCTTACAGATCAACATTCATTGATCTCTTAATATATGCATTCATCAATTATTTACTGTCTAACACATCCTCCAGAAGGACTCAAAACACAAAAATGAGTAACACAGCCTGCTCCGTGTCCTCAAAGAGCTCACGTTTAGTGCAAGAACCCAAATGTTTGACAATGTGCTTGAGTATTAATGACTCATTCTTCAATCTTGGGAATAAAATGGCTCTCATACTTTAATTCCTAGAGTAAAATCATCATGCCCTTGACTTTACGCAGATTTCCCCATAGCAACTATATCTTCCCAAATTGTAGGGAGGAGAGGTCAGGAATTGCTAAAATAACATTTTGGCAGCCTGGAGCCCTGGAGATGAGGGAGTTTGGGGAAAATCAATCAGACATTAGGCTACAGAATAGAATGGAAGCAAAGACACCAATCGAGTCTACGAGGAAGAGGCTAATCTGAGAAATAACGTTGGAGCTCAAAGACGAATCACAACGCTCATTGAGCTATCCAAGTGCACTTAGATTCCTCTTGCATCCCCAGAATTCAATTTATTTTCCTCTCCTCTCCTATACTCCTCCTCATTATCTATTCCATCTCCTAAATTCCTCTCCTCCAAGACTGGCCACCAAAATCAAACATAGTTTTTGCTTTGTTTTGTTTTTTGGACTTTTATTTATAGATTATGGTAGATGACTAAACGTTCATGTGTGTGAAAACATTACTGGAGATGGCTGAAGATGATCAAGGCAGAGGACTGAAAACCAGCAAAAAGCCAGCACTTCCTGAGGAATATTCATCAATTGACTGCCAACCTAAAACTGAAAAGCAATATCGGACTTTGGCATAAGCAAACCATCACCTAGATGACCTGGTCTAGAAAATACATAGTCCAGATTCTGTGATGACAGCAAAAATATCAACATAGTGAGATGAAATCAAGTAACTGAAATCCAGGGAAGATGTAAAGGAGGGTAAAGGGTAAAGGAGAAGAAAGAAGAAGACACAGTAAGAAGCAGCTACCAGAAAATTAGGCCCTCCATTAACTCTCTCTTGCAGAGTACCCTGTGATCCAGGAATACCACCACATTTTTTAGTATCTAAATGAGCATGCATAGTTGAAGTCAATAAATGTTTCAAAAGTATGCTATGTCAGCTACAGTCAATATCAGTTTGCCTCGTTGATCTCAGAATAATGGTCCCATACTTAATCACAGGCCTTTTTAATTGAAAAAACAAGTAGAGGACAGACTCCACCGTTAAAATACTTTAACTGCCAAGAGAGATGAGAAAATGGAGTCAACCAAGGGAGATAAGGTAAGAACAGAAATACGCTAATACCATCATGAGAAAAAGAGGGAGGCAAACAAAGCCTCTTGTGGTCCTACAATGGACAGCTCATGTTGTCAATTAGGAAACCAAGGTCATCTCAAGAATAGCAGTGGCATAGGGAGCAGGACTGGAAGCAAGAAGGGCAGGGGTTAAACGAGTTAGAAGGGTTAGATCAGAGGACCAAGTTCAGCAGGTGACTCCTCTCTAAACCTTCTTCCCTGGTTTGACAGCAATAACACTTTTTTCCTACCTTAAGCTTCTATAGCCACTCTCTCTCAGTTGCTTGACCAGTTCCTCCTCCACCACCACTCCAGACAGCTTGGTGTTCTCAAGCCTTCTGTCCTAGGTTCTTGTCTCTCTTTACACAACTCTTTCTAAGTAGTCTCATCGATGCCTTGGCTACTTCCCACCTACCTACCACAATCACCCTTCATCCCCTGCTCCCATTCCTCTCAGCTGTCTGTGTAGGCAACTTCTACCTGGAAATCCACAAGCACCTCAAATTCAATATATCTCAAAGACAACTTTTTATTTCCCCACCCAAAACTAATCTACCAGGTGTTTTTTTAATTCTGGTTAAAGGTACCACCACCTACCCAGGTAGCCAAGTACAAACTTGGGATTACCCTGGACTACTTTGCTCTCTTTCAAACCATCTCCTCATCACTCTCCAAGTCCCAATTCTACCTCCTTAACTTTCATTCTCTCCTTCCACAGGAACTGTGCTACCTTAGTTAAGGCCTTTAACGTGTGAAATGCCATATAACCTATAAGTCTCCTGCTTCCAAGCTTGCTCTTCCTACACTCTATAGACTCTGCTGCTAGGGAAGTCTTGCTGAACTGCAAACCTCATTATGCTCTTTCAGCTGAAAGATTCTTAACTTGGCTTACAAGGCCCATAAGAAACAGGCCCTGGTTAACACCTCCAGTTTCATAGCCAGCAACTGGCTTCTCAGCCCCAGACAGAGTGGGATGCATACTTGTACGTAGAGACACACAAATTTCAGTGACTAGGTTATGCTGTGAAAACAAAGAAACCCAAGATCTCAGTGGCTTACAACCACAGTTTCATTTCTTTCTCGTGATAACACATCACTCTGTGGGTAGTTAGGACTTTGTTCGTCGTCTTCATTCTGGTTCCAAAGCTGAAAGAATGAGCCCCAGCTTGGAACATACTAATTCATGGAAGAAGGAAGAGCAGTGATAGAACCATGGAATGGGACTTAAAGCTGCTGCTCAGAGTGGCATGTCACTGGCGAAAGCAAGTCACATGGTCAAGCCTGATGCCAGGAAGGCAAAGACCTACAATCCTCCACAGGGAGGAGCAGTGAATAATGAGAAACAATATGACATGGTCACAAATGAGCCTGCACATACATGGGCGCACACACATATTTTAAAATAAGTTCTCTACCTTTCTCCAGCTACTTCCTGCAAATATTTCAGAATTCAGAATGAACATTTCCTAAAGTGAACTCAGTCCACTTCGCTGACCTGCCATCTGGGAAAGGTACGCTGCCCATGTGCTGCCCTGGTCTTCCCTCTTCACAGCACTTAACCACCTTATACTTGTTTATCTGTGCCTGTCTTCCACTAAACTGACATTCCTGACAAGGGTTCCTCTTGCTCGCCTCTGCACAATAGGTACTAGGTGAATACATATTTGCTGACTGAGTAATGCTCTCTGCCAGGAATGCCCTCCCCCTTATCCACACAGAAAATTCCTTGTCCTCTGAAGACATCTCAACAGTCTATAAAGATGTCCCTGATCCTCACCATCCAAACAGAGCCCTTACCATATTATTGCCATTTTTTTTCCAATCTCTCTTCTATACTGGAATGGAAGCTATTTGAGAAAAGGACCATGGGTCCATTAAGTTTTGCATGCTCAGCATCTATACACTGACTGGCACATAGTAGTCGACTACTAAATGAGTGACCTTGGAAATGGAGACAGAGAGGGACACATTTACTGGGGGCGGGGGGGGGGGGTAGGATTCAACTTCAGGCCCCAAATGTAATCAGTGCTGTTAGCTACCACTTCAGTTGTCTTCTTATGCCACAGTGGGTCCATTATGGAAGTCTGTTTCACTTCCTTCCTTGAGATAGCAGACTATTTCATCCTTTCACTTTTGTAGGCCAACTCCCTAACAAAGCCGAAAACATAGCAGGCACTCAATAAATATTTGTCTGAATGAATGAATAATGCATGCCTAAAATAAAGCCAAGAGAAATGCTGAAATGTCCAGTTTTAACAGAGCTGAGCCACTAACAAACAAACAAACAAAAACAAAGGCACAACAGACGCAATTTCTCATACCACTCGGCCCATGATACAGATGCATAACTATTCCCAAAATTTTTGCTCATAGGCAGAATTTCATAGGAGCAAACAATAATTATCATTGTACTTAACATAAAATCTGCAATGTTTCTCAAGAATCACGCTGGTAATACCAATCACACGCATTCGTAATTACACACTAAAGATAAAATGTCTAAAAACGTCATCACACTAATAAAATGTAAACATTCCTGAAGCAGCAGAAACTTGTTCAGGAGCTGAGCAAATTACAAACAAGTAGCATTTGGTGGTTTAGGTGCCATTTAGTAAAAAAATAATAACTTTTTAAAGTTAAAATATATTTTATACTAGAATATGAGCCAGGAGAATCTACAGGCAAATGCTACATAAACTGATACAAATAAGGAAAATATGATGGGTGAAAACTTGAAGTTACATGCACCTGATCATCCTATAACACTAGTTTAGTGAGTACAATTAGTCTGCTGTCATCACAAAATTGTATGCTAACATGCAGTTCTTATAATCAAATATTCACAGTCCTTACTTGATAATAGAAAAGCACACTTAACTTGCCATCTAGAAACTTCCTCCATGCTTTACATTTTCCTATATTTAATTCATGTTTCCTACAAGAAGAGAAAACAGGCTCATGACCAGAGAAGTGAGTCTGTATGATCTGAGAAGGTCAACTATGCTGTTCCCTAAACCTGCCATTTTGTCTGAAATTCCCCCTACTAGTTTGAGAATGGCAAATATTTGCTCAATAGATGTTAGTTAAAATTACTAGTAACAACTAAGGAATTATCTCTAGAAAATGTTGTTGAAATTCAAAAATTACCTGGGGGGAAACTGCTAGTTAATATGTAAACAAAACTGTATGAAATTAAATGAACTGAACCCTAACAGTGATGAGAACAAGTTTAATTTGTTTAAGCACAGACCAGGAAAGGGCTGGAGCACCACCCAGAGCAAAGTCAAGGATAATGGCACTGAGAGGAAGCAGATCTAGAGAGAAGGGGAGGAAATGAAATAGTGCAGGCAGACACAAGATTTGCACTACAAAACTCAAAATCACAGCCATGCAGTCAGAAAAGGGTCTGAACACAACAGTGCCAGAACCCTGGGTAGGTCTTGCCTACCTTTCTTCCCTCAGGCACCTTACAATCTCCTCCCACCCTGCACTCATACTCAAATGTCTGGTTGCTATACAAGATACAAAGTGTCACCACAACCTGCATATACTTAGAAAATAAGATATGGCATGCACCATGTTGACCACAAAACATGAATCATCTGTCTCAAAGATAAAAGATATAATAGGGCTTTAAAAACTCAAGATGAAAATCAGTACACTCATTATGATGTAAATAATACAGAAAAGGTTTCATTATATCATGCCTGGGGTTCTTCCTGAAAATTAAGCTCTGAATTATTCTACTTATAAATTACTTTCCTTTAAAACTTCCAAATACTGCTTTCATTGCAATGATCTTAAATTTTCGAATTTTACAAACATAGTGTTAAGAGAAGGTTCTAGAGTCAGACTACCTGGGTTCAAATCATTGCTCCTCAGATTACTAGTTGCATATTCTTGCAACTTATTTAATCTCCCTGTGCCTTGGTTTCTTCATCCAAAAATAGGAACAGCAAAAGTATCCACCTCATAGGATTGCTATAAGAACATGCAAAGCATCTACACTAATAATGTCAGGTATACAGACAGTATGCATTCACAAGATGTGAAGTATTACAATTATTAGCCAAATAACCTAGGAGCTTTTAAAAACTAGATTCCTGACAGACATATGGCTGGTTAAGAAACATGATTCAGTACCGGCTAAAAATGCAAAGAATTAATAAGCAAATACAACTAAACACACATGCACACCTCAAGAATTTTGGAAATGTTCTAAAATAAGCATATTATATTCATAATAAAAAAGTTTTAAATGTATAATCTTACTACAGTGAAGTAAATGAATTAACTCCATGTCTAAGTACATTTTCAAGAATATGCTTCAAAAATAAACCATAAAATAACATCATGTTTTTTAATGCTTTTCCAGATTTACTGGTCTTAATTTTACTGTCCCTGATATTCCAAAAGTAACAATTTCATGAAGGTAATAAAAAACAATTTCTAAAAAATGAAATCAGCAAGTTTGGCATAAAAACACATTAACTGTACCATGAACTCAACCACGCCACCTTTGCCAAACTTGAATTAAAAACACATTTTTAAATATTCAAGGTCCTAAACATTAAATGTGGAAAAAACACTGTCCATGGTACTCCTGGCAGGCTCCTCCTCTCAAAGCAGCAGCAGCTTAGCTGATCTACAGAGAACCATTTACAAATTCACTTATGCAGTAATTAAGATTTCTTATCTGTCCTTTATTACCCTGATAAATTAAAACAATATGTTTATTAATATACAAATTTCACAAACTGGTTAAACCACAAACTGGTTAAAAATAGTGTATCATGAAAATAATTTAGTAACGCTATCTATAACAAAGAAATGGTCATCAAAAATTCGAAATGAACTTACACCTAGCCATGAATTAAGAGCACAATATACTTGTTGCAAACAAGTTGCCACCGAATAGATAAATTAATCTTAAGTGTTGCTAATCTTAAACATAAATTCAATATTCTAATATTTTGTTTTTACCACATACATTCTAAAAAGTCATATATTCAAATATTATCTTGAAGTATTAAAATTCTGTATTGTGCCTGGAGGGTTTTAGAATATAAAAAGTCTGTCTGTGCTTGTAATGTCTTTCTCTTGGGAAATATATTAAAGCTAAGGGAAAATACAACCAAAAAAACAGGAAAATACAACCAAAAACAGAAAAGAGACGTCCTTACACAGTCAACAGTTGGCATAATTCAGAGTCTCCACTTGGCAAGGGGAGACTGAAAGGACAGACAGTGCCAGAAGACATAAGCCCACATCAAACAACACATCCACCTACCACATTACTTGGAATATATTAGACACCATTGTTCCCTGAACTAGACATTGACCAATGAGTAGGAGTGGCCTGGGTCATACCCTGAGTGAATTACAGTAATAAAATGTCTTAGGTCACCACTTCAGCTAGACTGTGGCCAGTATTCTTCAATAACAAAAATGTAAATGACTGCACCTTATTACTGATAACTGAAAATTAAAATAGAAATTTATAAATAAAATAAATATAATATGTAAAATAAATTAATATATGTTAAAATGTACCTTTCCATCATAATGAGCCCTAGTTCACATTTTATATATCTGTTAATTTTACAGCCCCAGCTGGAAAATAGACTTTAATATCTACCTTAGAATATATTTTAAAAATCAGCCCAAACCAAAATTCTTAAAACCCATCACTAAGTGCTCTAGGGCAGCAGCTCACACAGCAGCCTAAGAATCCCTGGGGTTCCCTCAGACCCTTTCAGGTCAACCGTGAGGTCAAACTAACACTGAGTATCAGCCCCTCTCAGTGTGGCATTCGCACTGATGGCGGGAAGTGCCGGTGGGTGAAACTGACAGCATAGGAGCACAAACCAAGGCAGCAGCATCAAACTGTACAGCCAAGTATTTCTCACTGCGATGCACTCACACTTAAAAACAAACAAAAAGGCCAGCCTCACTTAAGAATCTCTTTCTTAAATGAAACAGAAAAATGATCAATTTTATTGAACTCTGACCCTTGAGTACGTTTGTTCAATAGTCTATGTGCCAAAATGGGAAGTATACTTAAGAACTACGTGAGCTGCACACCAAAGTCCGATGGGTCTCTCAAGAAAAAGCACCTGTACAACTGTGTAAGTTGTGAATTCAATGAGCCACTTTTTTCATGGAATACCATTTTTACCTGAAAGAATGACTGACAAACTATGGTTATTCAGGCTTGGGTATCTGGCAGGCATTTTCCCAAAACTGAATGAAGCAAGCCTGTTCCTTCAAGTGCTGCCTATGGCAATGCTACCAATAATAAAATTAGAGCTTTGACAGGAAATTAGATGTTTCCTTGAAAACTTGTATCCACCACTGTGAGCTTGAGAGCTTCCCAATACTTAAGATTTTACTCATCAGTGGTGACCTTAACAAATGTGATATTTTGACATTAACAATTGTGATATTTTGTTTAAAGAAATCTGCCAACATTTGGAAAATCCACATAACTCAGTGAACCAATATCTTCCAAACGGTCAATGCATGATGGCACAAAACCAGGCATGGGTACAAGATCTATTAAAAGTACAAAAAAAGACCAAAAGATTTTAATGTAATAGAATATGAAAAATATTTAAAAGAATCTTCCAAAGGAGAATCAGTACCAGAAATGAAAATAAAGTACTTAGGCTCAAACTAGAAACCTTCATCTAACTGATTCTTACTTTTATTACCAATGTCTCTTAAAAATAATCATCCCAATAATCTCCCCAAGTTTTTGCCAACACTAAAATTCATTACTGTAAAAAATGCAGTGTAACCTAACAACTTATTAAAGAGCTCATGTAAAGTCAGGGTATATCTTCACAAGCATTGTTATACATACAAGTCTAGAGCACTCAGAAATTCATTCAGATAGTATCAACATCCACCTAAAAACAACATATTTGAAAGACATCTTCCCAATGTATAGACTTTATACTAAGCATGTACACAGAAGTTACACATTTTAAGAATAAAATAATTTTTAAATATTGTGTCCAACAGTTATCTTATTATCGCTCCCATTTCATTCTCTCTACTAAACATATGGAACTAGATTCAAAGCAAGAGGGGAAAAAACTGGCAATCTCAGGTCTCCTCGTAACAGTGGCACAAAAAGAAATTATAAGATAGAAATTTCATTGGTTCTCCTGTAAAAATCAGGAAATAGAAAGAATAATAAGTAGGTTACCGTGGAAAGTACCACTATTAGCAAACAAGAGTAAAGAGAAAGAACATTCTTGGAATGAACAAACGGTTTAAATTTAGAATGAGCAAAAGTCTGATTTTCCGTTAACAGGACACGTATGAAATCAAGCAACGGAGAACTATAAGCTATGATTCTGAATAAAACAAGCCAACTGGACTGCTCTTAACCAAGAAAATACCCAAACAACAGTAACACATGAGCAATTTTTCATGGGTCCTAATTTTGAGGGTCAAACTCTCTTCTCCTATGACAAACAATGAAACTCTCAGGTGGAGTTTTAGGAAGCAAGGCAAGACTTCCTCATTGGGAAACAACCTGTCACATTGTTTTTACTAGAGATGGTGCCAGAGCTGGACTCAACACTGATATGTCCTCTTTCAGTTTGCTTCCACCCTACCAAAATGGAAGACAGTTTTACAAACACACAGGAAATGTCTGATATTCTGTGAATGGTCTTCTCCAGTCTGCCTAGGTCAGTTGGGCACTAGGGGCACTAGTAAACTTAATGAAGTTCAAACCTTCAGAAACTGAAAACACAGTTTCAACAAGTTCATCTTGTTTACACCTCGAGTAAATGGAGACAATCCCAGTTTATGTCTGTTGTCCTGCTGTAATTATTACTCACAAAAGTGTTCCATGCCACCTTAACTACAATGTAGTGACAACATTCAGAAAGCAAAGCATGCCATATTTAACTTAAAAACACAACGCAAAAAAGTCCACGAAAGTTCACCTAATTTTCTATAAGCCACATAATTTTCTTTAACATTAAATTTATTTTGAATAAAAGTACAGAAATTTCGGCTATTTTCCAGTCATAGTAAACTATTCAATCTCAGTTCCACTGAATAATTTCATTCATGACACGCACTTGTAAACTTGCAAGTATGAAACTTCAAATTATCCTTATCTTTTGGAATCAACTTATACCGAGAAAATACTTTCCTGGTTTACATATGAACTACTTCTACATGTGCTTACTTTCACCTTATAAAGTTCTTTACCCTCACTTTGTAAACATTCACTTTCTAAATTAAATTATAATACAGTTTTGGTCAATCATATATGCCAAAATGATGAAGGAAGTTTTATATTTTTATTGTTGCTAGAACAAAAGCTCAACCAGATGACTTGAGACAGGCAAACATCCCCCTCACCAGCTCTCAGCCTGCGTGATTTAGCCCCCAATATATGACTAGAAACGTTAAGAAAAAGCTTCTGCCCGTGCATAGCTCATGCATAAAGATGGTCCAGCTTTAACAACATGCCCACACCTGCTGGTTACTCATGCATGTGGGAATACCAACTAGAAGGCCACCATGGATTTCCAGACACTGCCAGCCTGCCAGTGTTGGCCTACAAACTGGGACACGCCCAGAACTGGTTATGGGTCTGTGGAATTTGGCACACTGCTTAGTCTCTAACTTCCAAGTCTAACCGTAGGCCAAACAAATATTCATCCTTGTCCAAGGCATCTTCAAGGTGAACAAACATATCCTAAATACAATCAGCCAGGAAGCTAACAGAAATAGCAAACTTGAGAACAAAAATCAACAGACTCTACCTAACCTGAAAATAATTTCCAAAGAAGCCAGTTTAGTTTTATGTTCCACAAATACTACTCACATATCCATTTTATTTATAATAAAGGAAAACAAGTTTATATCTTAATAATTGCCCTATTTTTTATTAGCATTTTCTGACATTACACCGAAGTTTAAGTCTGGGAAAACTGTTCATAAATAAATTAAGCTATGTCACCAGAGTAATAACCAACACCTAGTAATAATGCTTCACCCACTACAATTGCTCAATTAAATCCTTAATGACAGAGCCCTAAACCTCTTCTTCTTAAGCTTCCCACCAATTTGGTACCATATCCTGATATTCTGTGACTCATATTTTTTCAAGAATATGAAAGAACCCCTTCTACTGCCATTCTATTAACCACAGTCAAAACTTGATAGTTCTAGAAAAGCCATCTACATTCCATACAACATCTACATTCCATTAAGTCTATAAATTGCATAAAGTCAAATTATTTTTCGTTGGCAGGTGGATAGCAAATTGAAGCTAGTCTAGATACAGCTGCCATTTATGATAACCAAACAATGTCAGACACAGGCTCTGCCTCAGACTCCCAAGATCACACCAACACAAACATAAACCTTAACAGTTATTACAGGAAATAAAATAAAAGTTATAATCACCACTGAGGTTCAAGTCATCAAAAACAAAAAGGAGCAGAGATACCTGCAAATACTGAAAACACATCATTGGCAACTGCCTATCTCATTACACATTAATCACCAGAACAGGAGATCTTCCAAAGCACCAATGTTTAATAATACAACTGCTGTTTTCAAAACAGTTTCAAATATACTTAAGTTGTGTGAAAAAGCATAGTTACAACCTAAGCATTAGTCTGGAATATATATTTAGCCATAAGTTATGCAATTATTACTGCTTCACCTGAAGACTTCCTACTCCACCTCTGCTGACAAACCGGAAGTTATTTTTTACATACACCTCTGGGTAATATGAATCACCACATGACTTCTCAAGATTAATCAGAGTATTAAAATATAACATATTCACCTTTAATAAAGCATATGTGGGTGTCCACACAAATTCTAGGTTATTTTTCCCATCAGTGCAAAAAGAAGGCAATGGACTCAATAATAAACAAAAGAAATGACTTGAAGAAATATCTCATGAAGCCAAGTGGTCAACTACCTAGCATAGTTTTTCCATCTACGTGTAACCTTTATGCAAAAGAGTAAGACAAGAAAATACAAATCTTTAATAGCCTAAAAGACAATTTCACTAAGTTTAAAAAAAGCATATATCCCGTGTTTCGTCAGGAATAAAGGTAAACACAAAGGAAGCCATATTCAATATTCTTTCCACAAAATATTTATTGAGCACCTGCCACGTGACAGACACAAGAATAATGTTTAAGAAAATAAAACCCTAAGTTCTTTCCTTCAGGTAATCAGGGAGGGAGACCAACAAACCCATGGCTATAATGACAAAAGAAGTTAAACAATAGAACACCAAAAAGCAACAGGGAGATCTTTGGGTAACCAGAGAAGCCCACTTCTGAGGAGGTAATGAGAAGTAAAAACCAGCAATAGGCACTCCGCCATAATAAATAATTAGAAATCCCTAAAAGAAACAAAGCCTTAACATTAAGAATAGAAAAGGACAGGACTAAAAAGCTTTAAGAAGCTTTTATTATGAGCTATAGTTTTCCACAGTAATCAAGATATTAATTCAGCTTAACATCAATCTCCTGGTGATAAAATATCAGCATTAATTTAAAATTCCAAAAGAATCTAGTATTCAAGTGAGGATGGGCTGACAAATAGGCAATGATAAAATACAACTTGCTTTTTCTTTGGAAGCCCTCATTTACACACAAACGTGAATATGAAGGGAATAGCAAACTTTACCAGGTTGATTTTAAAACATCTTCTAATTTCCTTAAAAGTGAATGTGATCCAAAGAGCCAAATTTATCATATTCCTAAATATAGAAACCACAGAATTATCAGTGGTTATCAAGGCTGCCTGAAACCACCAATCACAGACGATTATGGAGTTATAAAATCTGAAAATAGATACTGATCGCTGTCTCTATCCAAAACAGGAAACAAAAGAAAATAAACCACAACTATACTCTCATACACATACATATAAAGATTACCCAAATACATAAATATAAGGCTTAAATCGTATTCCTACAAATCAAATTCTGTAGTAAATGTGCTCAACATTCACCGAACATAATAAAAGCCAGTAAAACGCTTATATGCTTGTAGAAAACTAAAAAAGTATGATTTGTGATGGCCAAATAGAGTAAAACTTCATCATCAGATGGTAAAAATTTTCTGATACAATTTTAGGTAAAGCAAATTGAAACTGCTGGCCTTGAAATACTGGTTTAGAGAATGACTAAAATTAAAAATAAGTTTACCTACATCATAATGAAAGATACAACATGCTAAATGAGAAGCTTAAAGACCAGAATAAATTAGTAGTATACAAAAGTTCTCCGGAAAACAAACTAGTGTGTACTAGGTGCTAGATAAAGAAAAAGCTAAGAAAACATACGGGCACTTAAAAAAATCAATTTATTTCACTATGAAAAACTTTCTCACACAATCCTGGAGAACCATTTCTAAAAACAGAAATGCTCAGGTATACGTGGGGAGTAAAAACCACAAAATGAAATATATAATCATTTTCAAAAAAAGTCCTTCAACTTTTGCTTTGCTTCAACACACGTACCTTTCCTCACCTGCAGAATGACTCTGAAAAAAGTAGCTCTCCAAACGACAGTCTGGTTCCTCTCTAATAACTGCTCCTATCTCTACGAAAACAAAGCGAAAAAGTTTCAACTGAGTGCTTACTAACAGAATTTAATGAAATCAATTAACTATAATCTGCCTCAGATTTAGGATTTTTTAAAATGCCAACTCAATTTAAAATCCCAGAGAGTAAATTGAGTTATCTGTTACTAAACTGAAAAAATACTGCTTTTCTCAACCAGACTTGGGAAATCTCTCAAAAAACAACTATAAACAGATCCAGCAAATAGAAAAACAAAACAACTACGTACCAAAATAATATTTTACACCCGAATTTTTTAAATCAGAGATAAGGAAAATAAACTCAGTATTCTGAACAACATAATCCTGGAAGCTAAACTGTTGCAGTCACCTTCCAAAAGAGGAACTAATGTCTATGAAAGAACACTTAACTACATATTATTAATTTCCTTACTAGCATCTAACTCATAAAATGATCAGAGAAGATGAGCTGTGAATCAGTTGAACTTAACATATCAGTGTTCAAATGAACAACCCGAACCCAGTAACTTATGTTAGCAGTCAACTAAGGATTAAGACGAAAAGCTCTACCCAGGAAGACAGAAGAAATTAAATCCTTTTCCCCATAGGCAAAATCAAGACGTTGAAATAGAAAAAGTCGACTTGACTCAAAACTATAAACCGAGGTTTAAGGATAAGAAAAAGTGTTAAATTTCAAGAGAATGTTCAAATTTGCCAGACATGATTGGTGCCTAAAATCTGGTATTTTGGCAAATAACACTGAATTACCTATTAAAAGAAATCAAAAATAGATGCTATTAAACTAATTCCCCGAGAGGACACAAATCCTGTGTAAGGGGTATTCGTGCTGTCGAAGTCTGTGCGACAACTACAACCTAGGAATGAACCACAACTCAGGACACAACCCACAGGGTCCCGTCACCCTGACTTTCACCTCCACTCCCTTCTCCTAGTCCAACCGACTGGCACTCAAACCTATTTGTTAAAAACCTGCTGGGAACTGTTTCAGCGGCTTTGCTATAAACAACTACCATTGTCCGAGGCCGAGGGCGAGTGCGATTTCCTCCTTTTCTCTGGAGCACGCCCAGAACTGGCCACCCCCAGGCAAGGCCGCGCCGGCGGGCCGGGGGGCAGGAGACCCACCCGACCCTGCCCCTCCCCCGGCCCGCCCCGCCCCGCGGACGCTCGGCCCCGCCGGCCGGGGGAGGGGCGCCCTTCCTTCCACCTGGGCGGCCGCAGCGAATGGGAGAAAACCTCCCTCTCCACCAGAGTTCAATTCCGGCTGCGTTATCAGCAGATCCGCACCATGACCACAACTTTCCTGGTATTTACTCTACACTCGCGGTTGGCAACCCCCAAGTTTTCAAACCCACTGAAGCCAAACACCGCCGGTCACATGCTCGCTCGAGTGACAAAGATCCGCGTCCCCTCGGTCAGGAGCGCCGCGGACCCACCGCAGTCCGCGCGGAACACAGCAACACGCGCCACACCGCGCACACCCCCGCCGGCACAGACCCCGCCCCCGGCCCGCGACCCCCTCCCCAGGCCCGCGACCCCTTCCCCCGGCCCCGACCCGCGACCCCTGGCTCCGGTCCGAGACCCCCATCCCCGGCCGGCGACCCCAAGCGGCCCCGACCCGAGACCCTCACCCCCGGCCGGCGACCCCAGCCTCGGCCCCGGCCCGAGACTCCGCATCCCCGGCCGGCGACCCCCGGCCTCAGCCCCGGCCCGATACCCCTCCCCCAGTCAGCAACTCCGCCCCTCGGGCCCGAGACCCCCCACCCCGGCCGACGACCCCCGCTCCCGGCCCCAGACCCCCTCCCCTGGCCCAAGATCCCCCAGTCCCGGCCCGAGACCCCTCCTCGGGCCCGCGACCCCCTCCCCTGGCCCGAGAGCCTGACCCCCGGCCCGGGGCACAGGTGAGCGCGCTCCACCCGAACCCGGCCCGCGCGGCCACCCCGGGTCGTGGGGCGCGGAGCGGGGGACCCGGGGGGCGGGGACGGTAGGGGGAGGGGGGTCCTCGCGGCAGGCGAGGCAGGGGTCGGCGGGGGAGGGGAGGACAGGGGGAGTCGGGAGGACGCCGGCCGCCCGGCTGCTCACCTCGGTGGGCTGGCTGATCTCGAACAGGTCCAGCCGGTTGGCGTTCCAGTGGTGGATGATGTCGGCCAGCTTCCGCCGCTCCTCGTCGCGGCCGCCCGCCGACATCCTCCCGCCGCGTCCTCCGCCCGGGCCGCGCGGGGTCGGGGCCGGGGACGCGGACGGGGCCGGGGACGCGGACGGGGGACGGATCGGGGGACCGCGCGCCCTCAAGTCCGCGGGCCGGTCCCCGCGCGCTCGGCCGCCTCAGCCCGCCGGCCGGCGCCCCGCGCTCCCCGCGCTCCTCGGCTCCTCGGCCGACCGGCCGCCGCGGCTCCGCGGCCCTAGGCTCCTCCGCCGCCTCCGGCTCCTCCGCCGGCGCGGCTCCTCGGCCTTGGCGGCCCCGCGCCTCGCCGCCCCGCCGGCCGGTGTGCGCCCGGGCGCCCGCACTCGCCTCGCCGCCCCGCCCCGCCCGCCGTGCGCGCCCCCGCGCCGCGTGCCCGCGCCCGCGCCCGCGCCCGCGCCGCACCTCGGGCGGCCTCCGCTGGGTGCTGCTGCGCCCGCCCGCACCGGAGCCGGCTCGCCCCGCCCGACCGCCGGCCTCTCCTCCGCCCGCCCAGCTGCGGGGGCCGGGCAAGGCTGGGCAGGGGCGGGACTCGGACGGACCGGGCTGGGGTCCGACGGGCGGGGCGGGGCGGGGCGGGGCTCGGACGGGCGGGGCTGGGTTCGGAAGGTGCTGGGTCCGGACCGGCAGGGATGGGTTCGGAGCGGCTGTGCTGGGTTCGGAAGGTGCTGGTTTCGGCCGGTGCTGGGTTCGGAAGGTGCTGGGCTCGAACCGGCTGTGCCGTGCTGGAACCGGTGGTAGTGCATTCCGAAGGGCGGGGCCGGGTTCGGAAGGTGCTGGGCTCGAACTGGCGGGGCTGGGTTCCATGGGGCGGTGTGGGCAGTCGGGGGCGGAGGGACAGAGCGCGGTGCAGACATCCTTTCTGCTTGTGACTGTCCAGCGCTTGGCAGGTACTGACCACACCGAGAGCCTGTGTCCGCTCCTCTCACCCCGCCCCGTCCCCCGGGGTGTCACCCGGGTGTCCCCTGATTCTTTATGATCCGTTCCAGGGCGATTCCCTTTCTGTTGGGGTCACATCAAAGCAGACCTTTCCAAGCTGCCTTCTTCAGAGGAGGATAAACTATCATGCTCTCTGTGTGTGTATTTCCACGATAATGTTTTTGAAACCCTCCCAGTGTTTTCAGAGGCCGCCCTCCCTCTGCTTCCCAGTGTCCTTTGATCCCGCACGCTGTTGTCCCCTATTCTCATGCAGCGTGAAGTCGGAGTGTCGGACTCCCTTTGTGTGTCTCTGCTCAGAAAACACGCCTTCTCCCAGACGGATTGTCTCCACAGACACTCCACAGAGGTAGATGACGGACCACCGACTTAAAATAATAAATAAAAGCAGAGGGGAGAGTCATTTTATGTGCCTCCTTGGCACGGGGCAATGCCATGTGAGCACAATGTTAAACCCTCTAGGTGTCCCAGTGGATGTGAAGATCTAAAATTAGTGTCAATAGCAAGTTTTGTAAATTTTAGGGATGTTTGTTTCATTAGGTGTTTTCTCTTTAATTGCCCCCTCCCCCCCGAAAGAAAAAATTGTCTGCAGAACACATTCCAACAGACTTACTTCCACCATGCAAGGCTCATTCAGGTGGGGTTGGTTCCCTATAGTATCTGTGATGTGTTGTAACAGAAAGCCTTCATCTTTGAAATACTAAAGCTAAGTCGTGAAAATGGGGAGCTCTATTTGACAAAGCCTCTTTATTTTTGTCATTACTTTGTCTTTTCCAGTGTGGAGATAATTTTTCTCTCCACCAATTGGAGTTCTTCTTTTGTGGGGAAGAAGAGAATCCTATCACCCTGCTGTGTTTTGTCTGCAGCTCTCTTTTCTACTGCACTAGTACAGTGCAGCCACATAAGGAGGCTTTTCAGCAGAGAAGCCTGAGGTGTTGAACCAGTGCCACCGCGGAATGAATTCTTCAATAGATCTCTAGTCCTCTTTCTCAAAATTAAAGTGTGGTGGCTTGCAGAAAAGCGTATGTGTATAAATGGCATCTTCATGTTCTGGCATTCTGTTCCTTTATGCCTTGAAGTTCCCATGCTCCTTTATAGACTCAAGTTGTATTTTGGTTTTTTTTTGGGGGGGGGGTGAGCATTACGGTGTCAATACAGCTCAGGACTGTCTAGCTAGGTTCCACACATGCTGTGCAGGTCATCAGCCACAGTATCAACTGAATTCTAAAAGTAAGAGCTTTATTCCTGATGATGCTATTCCCAAGAATGACTTGGCTCTAAGAGAATTAGTTTGCAAAGCTGGCAATTAGATTGCTGGTGTCCAAAGTAAGTGCATGTAGAAAACTGCTAAAGAGAACATTCAGTATGGCTAGAAAATAAGTATGGGCTCCCTGCAGTGTTACTTTTATAATAAAAAATTTATGACATACATGAAATACCTACAGTATGATGCTGGACACATAGAAGGCTCTAAATCAATGTTAATTATTATTGTTTTTCTGACTATCATTAAAAATTCCCATTTATGTTGTATGTGAGTGGTGTATTAATAGTCAATCTACAATTCATAGTAGGTCCCAACCAACATTAGTTTATTGACAAAGGTTTAAAAGCAACCTGAAATCCGTAGAATACCTATGATTCTTAAATCATGAAGACTCTTAGAACTGGGATTATATTTAGGCCATGAAAATTTTCAGGCTGACAAATTCTTCCACTAATTGTTATTGTTCGAGACCCCAACATGATATGTTGAGCCATATGTTAATTTTCATACCAGCTTATAAGAATCATAAGTAGAGGGCTGGCCTGGTGATGCAGTGGTTTAGGTCGCACTTTGGCAGCCCGGGGTTCGCGGGTTCGGATCCTGGGCGCGGACTGACACACACTGCTTGTCAGCCATGCTGTGGCGGCGTCCCATATAAAATAGAGGAAGATGGGCACGGATGTTAGCCCCGGGCCAGTCTTCCTGGGCGAAAAGAGGATGGGCAACAGATGTTAGCTCAGGGCTGGTCTTCCTCACAAAAAAAGGAGAAGTAAACATGATATCCATCTTCTATTCTCAATATACTGCTGAGTTCTGATACACTTAAGAAATCATATCTAAGTGCTCTTCAAGAAATGCTGTATAAAAAATAAAATCATGTGGGATTTATTATTAACCCTACCTTATAGACAGAGAAACAGATGTGAGATGAAAGACTACACTGAAGCAAAACAAAGCAGCATTGGGTGAGGTTGAAAAAAGAAGAATTTTTTAATCTATGAATTTATATTTAACTTTTAGTTTTCTTTTTTCCTTTCTTTTTCATAGTTTTTTAAAAGTGTTATTTTATTTTTAGTTACACTATTAAAAAAAATTAATGCTCCTATTTAAATCAGCACTGATTTACAAATATTTCTAAATATCTCTGTCTAAAACTTAAATCTACTTAAAACCTTAAAGTATAATGTAATGGAAATGAATATATGAGAACAAATAAATAATGATATTTGAAATTTTCTGGTTAAGCTCTGAACATTTTAAAATATTTCTTTTTGAAATAATACGAAAACCAGGTTCTAAGACCACCCAAATGTAATTAAACCTATTCCTGCCCCAATTTTCACAGGCTCTGGAAAATAGAAAATGCCAGGAAAAAGATTAGGACCTTACTCCATCTCACAAGAACAAATGATACAAATTATCAACTTTATTTAATGACATATAGGTCATTTAATTTTCTAGCCATCAACAAATTTCATATTTCAATAAATCAATCAAATTTGGAAATATTTCAATCCTATAATTATACAAATCATCTTATAAGCCATTTTGCTAGATACATGAATTCAGAGGATGGTCTTTAAACAAAATTAAAGGGGTATACTAAAGACACAAGTAGCAGAATTTCCAGGGTTGATCACCTTCCACAGTAGCCTACGCATGTGAAAGTTCATCTAGTTAATCTAGAAAGTTAAATAACCAAATTCTTCTTTTGCCTAACCTGTGGCTGGAAAAGTCAGTGTTGTTAATTTAGTTTAAGAAAAGAGAGAGAAAAAAATCCCAGAGGATTAAGTCTCCAGAAGTAAGTAGAGTTTGTGCTACTTCACTTGATAAATGGAGAAATGTATCTTTAAACTCTGCTTTCTTCATCATATTCCCATGTTCTTGATATTTGTTAAATTTTAGATTACCTAATAGAATTTTCAGGAAACAGGTTTTCACAGAGAAAGTAGAGATATAAAAATCCATTAAGATAGAAATTTAATCTTACTTGTTTAAAAAAAGAATCAATCTTACCAACTCAGAAAGACATGAGGTTAAATGTGTTCTCTAACATTTTGTAACCTAGGATAATGCTGCAAAAAAAACACGAAAAGCCAAATCTTAGAAAGGTATGTGAGATATTTGCACTGAATGCAAAGAAAATAGACTGTGTGTGTGTGTGTGTGCGTGTGTGTGTGTGTGTGTGCGCGTACACAAGGTGTTAGAGGGAGAATTAAACCTTATAAACATTGGTCACTTACCGTTTAATGTGTTGGAGAATTGCTTTATGTTACTTTATTTTTATCTAAGGCCCCTTGGTATCCAGGATCCGCATTACTGATTTCTGATTCTATCTCCCACTCCCAGCACTGGGCACAGCACAGTGCTTTGCATATGATGGATGTTTGAGAAATAATCATCAACTAGATGAAGATGGCCTGCTGTGGGGCCACTAGCTCACGGCTTCCATGGCTGCCAGCCCACTCCCAGTAGGCCATCACTCAGGGGAGTGATCTTTACAACGGTAGAGATGGCATAGCGTGGAGGCCTTGGAAGTTCCCAGCCAGGTTTTCACGTTTTCTCTTGATAACGCAAGGTATAGTCTCAAACAATGGGGCTAGAAGAAGAAAGCAAGTCTGCCTCATTCCAAAAATAGAGTCTTGATCTCCTGGGCAGCTTTAATAGGACCTTATCAACTGGCTGTCATTGATACCACAAAAGCGAGAGGAATGTAGGAGACATTATGAAAACCAGGTCCTAAAATGAACTAAATGTAATAAACCTGACTCCTGCCCCAATTTTCACAGGCTCTGGAAAATAGAAAGTATCAGGAAAAACATTAGGAACTTAATAGACCTAAGAAGAAGAAATGGCACAAATATATCAACTTTTATTCTCTATGTCTCATACCCTTTTCTGCTATAATATAATATATATTATATGTAAGTAAATATTATATATAATATGTATATTATTTATGTAAATATATATAAATTATATATATATAATATGTAACTATATGCTGATGTGTAGAATATATATAATTTTGCTGGAAAACTGATTTTTTTTCTGTTTTTTTTTTTTTTGCTGGGGAAGATTTGCTCTGAGCAAAATCTGTTGCCAATCTTCCTCTGTCTCTTTTATTTTCCTCCCCAAAGCCCCAGTTGTAAATTCTAGTTGTAAGTCCTTCTAGTTCTTCTGTGTGAGCCACTGCCACAGCATGGTTACTGACAGACGAGTGATGTGGTTCCGTGCCCGAGAACTGAACCCGGGCCACTGAAGTGGAGTGTACTGAACTTTAACCACTAGGCCATCAGGGGCTGACTCAAAGCATGATATTTTTAGTGCAAACTCCCATTAAATTTTATTTGGACAAATAAAAACACATACCAAATTAAGGGAACATGTACTATTAAATGCTTTAACAGCAGTAAAAATAAGAGAAACCAAGAGAAGTAAGTGTTGAGAAGTGTGTTGTTCATGGGAAACTCAAAAGTGGAATATCCCAGGGCTTCCCTTAAGCTAAATCACTTCTTTACCCACTAGCATCTTTGGAAATCAAAAATACCAAATTACAGGTGTTTGCTTTTGGAAATGCAGTGCAACTTAAACATTTTAAAAAGTGCTGGCACTTGCAATAGTTCTATGAGAAGTGAAAAATTTGGCCTCAGGCTTCTGTTAGGATGCCTTTGTAAGTTTGTGCTCTGAAGCACCAGTGCCATACACACACCTGTTCCAAATATACACCAATGATAGATGGATGAGAAACAAAAAGAGAAAATGTAAAATGAGAGGGTACTTGAAACAACATGAACGTCACTTAGGATCCACGTTTGGACAGACATGCACAGTGTTGAGAAGGGACTGGTGGGGCCATCCTACTGGACTCGAGGCCTGAAGCAGGCAGGTCCTCCAAGGAGTTGGGCTCCTGTCGGGTGGTGGGGACAACAGTGCTCACGGGAGAGGAGAGAACACTGACACAGCCTTCAGGCCAGGAACTGAGCTAAGCCGAGCAGTGGCTACAACTGAGATGCCTCTAGCTTAGACAACGGGACTTGCTCCAGGACAAGACATGGACCAGGTCAAGGCCTTTGTTAGCCAGAGCGGGGAGTGAAGAAAGAGGCACCTAGAGAGAGACCAAGAGAAAGAGAATTCCCCACCTAGGATGAGCTGACCAACCAAAAATTCCAATACACGTTCACAACCAAATGCTAAAGGGCAATCTAAAGATGAATTCACTCCAGACAAAATAAAAGTAATAGAACATTCTGAAAAGAGCTTTAAATAAATGTTTTGGAAGCTTAAAGAAATATGTAACAAAATAACATGCATAAAAAGCGATAAGGAATTATGAAATTTAAAAACTGGCAGAAATAAAACAAGAACATGTTTAAAAAGAAACAATTAGAAATCCTAGAAATGACAAATTGAGTGACTGACATAAAAACAAGGGAGAGAAGAAAAATGCTAAGAAACACGTCTGGAAAGGAGAATGGAAAGACAGAGATTTTTAAAAATATGAGTCCTTAAGGGACAAGAACAATAGCTGAGAGTTCCTGCTAATCTAATCAGAATTCCAGAGGAATGGAGGGAATGGTAGAGAAGCATAATTAAAGCAATAGAAGCTGGAAATTTTCCAGAATGTAAGAAACTCATGAGTCTTCAAATTAAAAGTGCTTTCAAATACCAAGCAGGATGCATGGAAGTAAATCCATACCCAAATAATAGTAGCAAAGCTATAGGGTAAAGGCAAGAGAGGAAATGTTACACGTTACCTGAGAGTGAACCATCAATCAAAGAGAGGACCCAGAAAATATGTCCCTAGTTTCTGGGGGACAAACCATCAATGAGAAAACTCAGACTCAGACAAGTCCACTTCTAGCTACTCACTCCCCTTCACTTCTCTATAGATTCTAAACGTCCTATTTCAGTAAAACTATTTCCTGAGTTGGCACCACCGCGGAGAAGGACAAGGTGAGCGCCCTTCAGCAGTACTGCGCCGCTGCAATGTAGGTGAGGGCAAAAGGAGCCTCTGTAATTATAGCTACGTGGTTGGATTAGCTCTGTGATTCCAAAAGTTGGTGGTCATCAGAATCTCCTGGGGAGCTTTTTTCCTGTAACTTTCTTATTACAGAACATTTTCAGTGATATACAAAGGCAAAGGCATAGTAATATAATAAGCCGCTCTTCGTGCTCCCCACACACTGTGACCTGCTCCAACAGTTATCACAAGCCTGCTTCATGAATCCTCTACTCTCCTTCCTCATCCCTGGGTTACTTTAAAACAAAAATCAGACATTACATCCTTTCATTAATAAGTGTTTCAGATGTACCTTCAGAAGATAAGGACTCTTAAAAATATACTTTTTTCTAATATCATTATCATACCTTGAAAGTAAACAATAATTCCTTAAAGTCATCAACTATCAACTCAGTGTTCACATCTCAGAGGACTTTTTAATCCTACATGTTCCCTGAATCCAGTCCCAGACATGCAGAATCAGAATCCAGGGCGCGTCCAGGAATCAGCATAGTTGGTGTCTCCCGAAGTGATTCTGATAGTCAGGTCTGATAATCACTGGCTTGAATGACCTTTTAGATCCTTTTTTGACCTTGAGACGATGACTTTTCCAGTGTCACACCTCTCCTTACTCCCAGGTGAGACTGTTTCCATTGTATCACTGAACTAGCTTGGAGACCAATTTCATGCACGTGATCAGAGGTGTTGGAAAGAGGAAGCAGCATTGGAGAAAGTAAAATTCCCAAACTGAGCTCCATCTCTTCCACTAATTGTAGGACAATGAATGGGTCCTGGTCGCCCTCTGAGACTCAGTTTCCTCAAGTGAAAAATAAACCTCATGATGGCAATTACCTGAACTGCCCACCTTAGGGGGCTGTTACAAGGTCCAAACTTAAGTAAGGCACACGAATGTACCTCCAAGTGTCCACGGGTGTAGAAATGTCTTCATTCTAGATTTGAACATCGGCACTGCAGGGGTGAAATGTATGTGAAAGAAGGGAAGTCCAGAAAAGTTTTTTTTAATGGACTCGAGTGTGAGTGAAACAGTACAGAAGTGTTCATGCTTATGTATGTGGAAAAAAAATCATTAAATTTTAACTTTTTATACATATTTTTAATTATTAAAAGACACTGCGTTAGAACTTCCATCTGTTCAGAACATCACAGTAAGCCTCTAGAACCTCGGGAGGATTTTGAGCCAGAGAGTGCTGTAATAAATATCTTACTGTGTTGTTTTCGTTTTGGCTTCGTATTATGATAATTGCTTTCACTGCAACGCAATATCTATAATGAATTTGGTATATTATATATCGCACATTTTTAAACTCTATATTTTACATGTAGGAGAAAACAAGTGCTCATCTATCCCCTCCCCAATTCCTAAGCCCCCTTTCTCATTGTTTTCCCTCTCCAAGATTCATGAGTGTCTTGCTACCAATGCCATCCCTTCCCCTCTTTCTCCAGTCCACCACCTCCCCCCACCCATCACCTGCCTTCTCTGAATGCCGCACTTAGTGGCTCGTCACTCTGATCTCAGTGTGATCCCTGGCTTTCCCTTCTTCATTTTCCATGTCCTATTGGTCTCCTAATCCTAGCAATCCTTTCTATTACAATACCCTCTTGTTGTGTTCTTTGCTGCATTCTCTCCCCAATTCAAACCATTCCAATCTTTCTGACATACTCCTCGGATCCCATCATATCTATGTTCA
The DNA here is from genome assembly GCA_031878705.1 of Tapirus indicus. NCBI lineage: Eukaryota > Metazoa > Chordata > Mammalia > Perissodactyla > Tapiridae > Tapirus > Tapirus indicus. The sequence continues at coordinate 29,713,467 of CM062941.1, read as the reverse complement.
CCCTAATGAAACCCTAGCATTCAAAGGCACCTCAGGCCAGTTCATTTTTTTAGCTTAGTTCCCTACTATTTCACATGTGAATTCCAAGCTGGGAGGGTGAAGCAAGGTGATTCCACCTTTAAAAGGGTAGATTCTGAATACTTTTAGTCTTATACAATTTTCTACACCACAAATCTACATTCTCACAAGCAGCCCCTATTTCTGAGGTCACTTAGACTATGGATTAATGTGAACAAACGTTAATATTTAATTGTGAGCCAGGGGTTGGCAGACTACACCCTGTGGGACAAACCCAGCCTGCCTCCCGTTTTTATGGGGCCCACAAACTAAGAATGCTTTCTACATTTTTAAATGGCTGGAAAAATCAAGATGAGAAGTGACACATGACAAAATATTAATTTGAAAGCCTCGGTATATGGTATCAGCTAATAAATGGACATTGAATTACAGAAGTAAATTCTAACAATTCTCATCACTTAGGACTTGATTTAACTGCACTTTCCTTGTCGAAACCAAAGACAACAGATTTCACAGCTTTTCTGGGAGAGCAATAATAATTAGTCCAGAAGAAAGTGTTTTAGTCCAAAGTGAGATTCTCAAAGCTTTCTACTGGCAAACCAGAAATTCAATATTTGGGGATATTTATAATTATAACTCATTCTGAAAGATCCAGCAACAGTTGACAACATCCCCTGACATCACTGGGGGATTTCATGTACAGGGTACTGGGGTCAAAGGATTAATCCCTAACTAGGTTGCCAGCTCCAGGCACAAAAGCTGAATTATTATGTTTTAGTTTACAACTGCATCATCTTAGATTGAAATAGACAATAATTATAAATTAAGTTCTATATATTTTGGGGGGAAAGCACAATGATTAATGAGTATCCATCTTCATCTGATCTAGACAGAGGGCATGGAGCACAGAGCAGGCATTTCAGCACATGTAAGCGAAGGCCTGGACCACGCTCACCTGGGCATTCTGCCTTCAGGTGGGAAGATGGTACAATGGCACCAGGAATCCTGTTTTGTGTCTTCTGTTTCCTACATCACTTCCTCCCCGAGAAGTCAGGCTACTATTACAATTGATAATACTCTCTCCTCTGAACTCACATAATACTTGCTATATCATTCATTTTCTCTTAATAATATGCGACCATATTATTATTTTTAACTTTTATATTTAACACACATAAGTGTACATCTCAATTAACACAATACGAACACACCAGATTTTTTTAAAAACCAACAAACGGAATATTGCTGACTCCCCAGGAGCCCCACTTATGTCTCTTCTCACTCCCTCCCCTTCCTTCCTTGTTGAAGTTAAACATTATCCTGACTTCTAATATCACAGATTAATTTGTCTTGTTTTCGAAGTTTATAAAAACAATCGTAGAATATATTTTTGTGTGTGTATGTTTGGCTTCTTTTGCTCAAAATTGTGTGTGTGTGTGAAAATGATTCATCCACTCACTTGTGTGGAGCAGCAGTTCTTTTATTTCGATTGCTGTACACAGTACAGTTGTATGACTGCTATAATTTACTGTTAGTGAACATTTGAATTGTTGCCAATTTTTGGCAGTTAAGAATAGTGCTGCTATGAATAGCTTTGTGGGTGTCTTTACGTGCAGTGTGAGTAAATATGTCAGTTGGGTGTACACCCAGGAGTGGAATTGCTGGGTTGTAGGCTTTACATATACACATGTTATACCCAGGAATGGAACTACTGGGTCGTGGCGTTTACATATATACACATTGAGTAGATAATGCCAGTTTTCAAAAGTGCTTGAGTCAATTTCCATTACCATCAGCAGGGTGGCAGGGCTTCGGTTGGTGCTGCCAGTCTTTAGCCATTCTGATGTCCATGTAGTGGTATTTTATTGTTTCAATTCTCATTTCTTATGAGAATGACCATCTTCTCACGTGTTTATTGACCATTGGATACCCTCTTTTGTGAAGTGCCTCAGTAAGTCTCTTGCTTATTTTTCTATTGGGTTGTCTGTCTTTTCTTAATTGATTTGTAGGAACTATTGATGTATTCTGGATATGAACTTTTTATCTGTTATATAACCACTCTACCACTCTGTGGTTTGCCTTTTCACTCTCTTGGTGGTATCTTTTTTTTAAATTTTTGAATAGTTTTCAATTTTAGTGATCTAATTTGTCAATCTTCCCTTTGTGGTTAGTGCTCTTTTATGTCTTATTTCAGAAATTTTCTCTATCCCAAAATCATAAAGGCTTTCTCTTTGATCTTCTCCAGGTTTTATTGTTTTACCCTTCTCATTTAGATAAACAGTAGACTTGGAATTAATCTGTGTGGGTAGTTTCAGGGTAGCAGTTAAGCTTTATGTTTTTTCATGTTAATATCCAATTTTTCTGAACACTGTTTATTGAAAAAAAAAATCCTCCTACTGCTCTGCAGGGCTGCCACCTCTGCCCTGATCAAGTGTCCATATGTGTCTCTGAATTAATTATTCTGTTTCTTTGGTCTATTTGTCTATCATTACACAAAAATCTGCTTTAATTACTGAAACTTTATAATAAATTTTGAAATCTGGTAGACTAAGTCCTTCCACCATGTTCTTTTTGTTAAAGGTCATCTTGGCTCTTCTTGATCCTTTCTGTTTCCAAGCAAATTTTAGAATCAGGTTGTCAGTTACCACAAAAGTCCAGCTGGGATTTTTATTGGGATGGCATTGAATTTATAGATCAATTTGGGGAGAATTGATATTTTTATAATAAAAACATTTCTAACCCATGTACACAGTATAACCCTCCCCCCATTTAATTAGATCATTTTTAATTTTTCTCAATAATGTATAGTTTTCTTTATGTAGATTTTATGCATCTTTTTTAGATTTAGTCCTAAATATTTGATATTTTTATGCTATTGTAGATGATATCTGTTTTAATATTTCTTTTCCCAACTGTTTGCTGCTAGTGCATAGAAATATAATTGATTTTTAAAATAGTGACCTTGTGTTTAACAGCTTCGCTACACTCAGTCATTCTAATAATTTTTGTTTTCTACATACACGATCACAGCATCTGCAAATAATGGCAGCTTTGTTACCTCTTTTTCAACTCATATCTTTATTGCACTGGCTCGGATTGACAATTTAATGCTGAATGGATGTGATATCAGACATTCTGGTTTACTTCCTAATCTCAGATGGAAAGGTTTCAACATTTCACTATTAAATATGTTTTTTTAAATACCCTTTACCATAATAGTGATGTTTCACTCAATTCCTACCTTAAAAAAAATCCTTTATAATAATAGTGAAGTATCATTCTATTCTTAACTGCTAAGAGTTTTTCTTTTTAAATCATAAGTGGATTTACATTCTTTCAAATGCTATTTCCATATCAATTTTATGATTATATAATTTTCCTCTTTTCTTCTTTATAATGTTAATATGCTACTCCCAGAAATGAACTCAAAATTTTGTGATGTATTATCTGTTTTATACATTGCTATATTTGATTTGCTAGTATTTTATTTATAAATTTCACATCCATATGCATGAGGAAGAGTGGTCTATCATTTTTGTTTCTTATACTGTTCTTGTTAGAGTTTGATGTCAAAGTTGTGCTGGTCAAATAAAAATTTGTTGGGAAGTGTTCCCCCTTTTCTCTTCTCTGACCTTCTCCACCTTCCTTAAACATTTGGTAGAATTTACTTGGGCCTGGAGTTTTGGGTTTTTCTTCAGGGGGATGGTGGCGGTGGAGGGAGTTTTAAGTACAGAAACAATTCTTTTAATGGTTATAGAACTATTTTAATTTTCTATTCCTTCTTTTGTTAGCATTGGTAAGTTTCATTCTTCTGAATTTGTTCAATTCATCTAAATTTTCAAATTTATTTGCATGAAGCTATTTATAATATCTGCTTAAAATCATTCTAATGTATCTGTAGAGTCTGTAGTGATGTCTCTCTTTTCATTCTTGATATTGATTATTTGTGCCTTGAGATTTATCAGTTTCGTTAATCTTTTCAAAGAATCAAGTCTTGGTTTTATTTATTAGCATTAGTCATTTAAGGGGGCTGTGAAATAATGGGAAATGTGAGTATCTGTTTGAGAATATGAACACACTCAGATTATTAGCATGGAAGATGGGCTTCATTGATGTTTTTTCAGGAAGCTCAACAAATTTTTTAAAATAACAGTCTAATTGAGACATAATTCACATACCACAAAATTCAACTTTAAAGGTGTACCATTCAGTGGTTGTAAGTATATTCACAGAGTTGTGCAGCCATCACCACTAATTTCAGAACACCCTCTTCACCCCAAAAAGAAATCCTGTACCTGTTAGCAGCCAGTCTTCATTTTGTCCCAACCCCCACCACCCTAATTAACCACTAATCTTTCTGTTTCTACTTTTATGCTTGTTCTGGACATTTCATATAAAAGGAATCCTACAATATGTGATCTTTTGTGACTGGCGTCTTTCGCTTAGTATAATGTTTTCAAGGTCCATCCATGTTGCAGAACGACTTTGTTTTAAAAGGAAAACAATTACCATAAAAAATTCTATAATGTGATCAAAATATAACTATTGCTATTGCATAATACAGGACAATATTAGTCTTAGTTATCCCTACTCAATATGCTTAATAAGGTGTTAATATTTATAGTGAATTTTATGGATTAAAATATTCTCATCTTAGTTCATTTTGCTGAAAGAAAAAAAATCAAGTTGCAGGATAATGTTGTACAATTAATAGCTCTAAAATACATTCTTAGTCAATGGAAAAATTGTTCCTAAATTATTGAACATAATTTAACAAATCAGATAATTTTTTTGTGGGATATAATTATTAAATTTAACAACTTTAGTTAAAAATAGAGTATAATGTATGTTGCTTTTCTATACAAATTAAAAATGTAAAAATTCACAGCTAATCTAAGAAGCTTTAATTCGGAAATATTTATGTCTGAGTTTTTATGAGATATCAACATTCTACTCAAGTCTGGAAGAAAATATTTGCAAAACATATATCTATGGAGGGGAGAGAAGATGTAATTACAATGGACCATGAAGCAATATTTTGATTGTGGTGATATTTTCACAGGTGTAGATGTATGTTAAAACTCAAAAAATTGTACTCCTTAAATAAGTGCAGTTTATTGTATGTTAATTATACCTCAATAAAGCTGGAGGAAAAGATTCTACCCTATCTGCAACCCAAATCATGTTATATATACAGTAAATGTCATGTACTTGGTCAGGGCGGTTTCCTGTTGTGGTTTTCACTGCTTGAGGTGGTTAGACTTAGTCAAAAATTTGGCTACTTTTTTCCCTCTGATCGTTTTTCAGACATTCTGTTTTGCTTCTTTTTTTTCTATGGGCACATATAACAAACAACATTTTAGAAGCAAATTGGTAATAAACATTGGGAATAAAACCATACATTTCAATTGTGTAAAATCTTTCTCCATGTCTAGAAATAAACTATAATCTTTAAGTTTAAATACAATCCTTAAAAAAAGTGTTTCCTGGTAAGATATCCCTGCAGAAATACACACATAACAATGACTTAGAAAATTTGTTCAGAAACTGGATTAATTTTTTTAATTGGATTACTAAATTCTCAAAATTTATGACTATAATATTATTGGCTTGGCAAGAAAAAAATTGCCCGGTGTGCCCAAATTCAGGTGCCACATGCTGCAGCATTAAAAGTCACCTGGTCTGAAGAGGTGATGGATCAAGGGCACAGGAGTGGTCCCTGCTTTGCCTTGCATTCCAAAGCTGAGACCAGACACAGTAAGGTTGTACCCTATCCATGCTATGACTCTGATTCTCCTGCTGGTTCACTTTCGGTATTTCATGTTCTATATGTGAAAAATGCAGAATGATAATGCTAGACCATGAGGCATGGTTAAAAGGATTGATGATAATAGGTCTGTCATTGAAAATTCTAACCCTTCAAGGTGCTAGCATGGTAAATTCAGGAGGTTGTGGTGATAATGCCTTTTGTGTATTGATTATGCACTTATGTGGAAGAATGCCATCCAGCTGTATGATAGAGAGAGATGAGCTCTGGAATCAGACCTACCTAGATTGATTCCTGATCCTACAACTCAATAAGCTTTATGACCTGAGCAAGTTGGTTGTCTTCTCAAGTGTTTAATTTATGAATCTGTAATAACTGAAGTAATATTGCCCACTGTTGGGAGACCACTCTCCATGAGTCTCTTGCTTTCTGCATGTCTTGTGAGCAGAGGCACTGACAGCTTTTGTTAGGACTATCTTTCCCAGGATGGAGGTAGAGCAAACAGCCTTTTGCACATTGACTGGAAGATGGAGAGTATCTTCCTCTATCTAATCTGCGAGGGGCAGATTTGTCCACTGTCTCAAATGATAAAGACAGTGTCTCCCTCTGGGGCTGAGGGTAGGTTTGTTTGCAGACTATTATAAAAGATTGGGGCTTCTTAAGTTTGGGGTTCCTCAGCTGTGACACAAACCCACTGTATGTGCAGCATCCCCGGGACATTCCGCCTCACCCCCATGGACCTGGAGACCAAGGTGGATGTAAAACTCATGCTGCCTGCTGTGCTGGGAGCAATACAGCCCATCGTCTCTGAGCCAGGAAGCTCGTGTCTTCTGCCAGCATCCATGACACTGTGACAGGCTAACATGTTAGCTTGCAAGGAGAGTGAAACCTCACACTCTTCCTGTGGCTGACATCCACCTTCAGCGTTATTGTGAGCATTGGAGGAGGTGCTAGATCACCTTGGCAAATGCTAATCCCTCAAAAATATACTTCCTTCCTTTCTGACACCTAGAATTGTTTTTAAGTTGTAAATATTTGTCAACACATCATTACTTTTTTCAAGATTCAGTCGGTACTTGTAATTATAGTCAAATACCACATTCTGCTTATATCTGCAGGACAAAGAGCCAGATGAAAAGTAAATGTATTTGCTTGCATTTTCCTCTCAGCGCAAGTCAGCTATGCATGTAATTCCAAATGATAGATTAAAACCTTCCCTTTCGAGTAGGTGGCCCGAGTACCCGGCATCGGTGCATGTTTAAAATTTTATTCATCAAAAGCACCCCTTATGCGGTACAATGCATGTTTATAAGAAAAAAGATGCAACCAAAGAATGTCCATTGCTCAATAATTCTGTCTTACTGTGTTTTCCTCTTGCAGTTTACAGGAAATAGAAGATTAGGCTATGAATAGATAATGAAAAGAAAAATTAAAAACCGCTCTCACTACAGATAAAAGCTGGCTCCTCAGGCTTGCCAAGTTACAGCACGATGACACAGTGTTAATGATTATGCATTCTTTTTCAGTAATACAATCTGCTTAGAGACTCAGTAATACTGTAGCGTTCTCTCCTGTTTCTAGTTCCTATTTGAAGAGAGGGCAGAATCCTCCTAATAGTTACGTCCTCTTCCTTGCCCGCTGGACGTCTGCCAATACTGGATATTGATCATACACGGTAGCATTGCTACACCATTTCACAGGCAATAGCACTTCTTCCTCAAAACATTTTATTTGAACTTCTGTTTAAGGAAAGCATCCAAACCACCAAATTCTTCTTGATGTTTAGTTTCATTGAAAAATGGCGTTATAAAATGTTTCTGGAGATTTTTCTTTCAAGCCCCACTCCCAGAAGATAGGTCCTTGGATGTGATTTTCGATTTGTTGGAGAAGATTTGAGATTGCTTTTTAGTCTGTGACAAATTTCCCATCTAAGCCCCTTGGCCCTATGTCTGTTTAGATTTATGATGGTTCTGGTTTATTGTTGGAGAATAAACAATAGAAACAAAAAGGTGGAGAATCCTCTCTTTGGTATCTAAGAACAGTGGTTTCGTACGCCATCTGGACCATAACAGAGGAGAAGTGCCTGAGAGACAGCCCAAGATGAGTTCAACATCCGTCCTGAGTTGAGATCCGTATAAATGCCACTTATTTTCTGAACATCTGGTCCTGGGGGTAGTGAGTGCTGTAGGAAGGACAGTCTCACTGCCTCCTTCTTGTGACTGGACCTGGGCCAGTGACCTCGTGGTTTTCTTCACACCTCTGACGCTTTCTTCACCTGTAACGTGGTGCTGTTGACCTCTGAAGGACAGCATGGGAGTGCTCTGAAGTCTTGTCTTCTTCCTCCCTCTTCTGCCCCACAGGCTTTCCCAACCTCCCATGAAGCTTTGGGTATGGCAGGTGATGTGGGGAGGCAGGCGAAGGGCATATTAAGGAGCTCTGCTATTTTTGGCATTCTGTGACCAAGTTTCCTCTGGGCACTGAGCTGGAAGTTAGGCAAGACCTCTGCTGCTTTGGAAACCTGGGGGTCTCCCCCAAAGGAGGCAGGGTGTGAGGATTTCATGTTTTGGGGCTGACGTATTGAGATTGAGAGAGTGGCTCCGTGGGAACAGGTACCACGAGCAATGATGGGCTTCCATCTCTCTGCTCACCCCAGGTTTGCATGAAGAAGCAGCCACAGCACGTGTCTTGCGTTGTGGTGTCACAGAGGCCTTCCTCATTCTCCTTGAGATAAAAAGGCTGAGTATAACGGCCAGCCAGTGAAGCGACTGGATTAATACTGCAGGTGCAGCCAAGATCACAGGAGGAAAGAAGTCAGGGGTTAAGGACAACCAGGTTTGTATCTGTCACCCACGCACACATTGTCCTGGAAAGTTCATCAGGAGGTGACTAGTCCTGGGGCCCAGAATCAAAGGAGAAAAGCAACAGGCTGGGACGGAGCTCAGAGGATTCTTGCTCCCCACCTAGAGAGACACAAGCTCAGCAGCCCGTGTCAAACTGGGAGGGGGTGACTTCTCTGTGTGGGGTCCTCCTGGCTCCTGTGTTAGGGCTCCTTATCCTTCCGGTGGCATCTCCTTGATGCTGTCACACTCTCCCTGAGAGGACCCAGTTACAGTAAGAGTCCACCGTGAGTCCATACTCCACCCTCCTGTCCTCAAAGTCTGACTTTCTCAACCGAGTCTTTGCCTAGAGCAGAGGCTGCTGATTGGTGGCCTGTATACTGTAGAAACATTTTATCGGCCTGCCCTGGGTTGGCTGACCACCTTTTTTACTTTCATTTTTTAAAATTTAAACTGGTTACTTGCATTTACAAATCGAGATTTCGTCTCTTGAAAATGGGAAAGTCTGGCTATACTGAACCAGTGTCTCCCTTGCAAATGACCTGTTGAGGGCTGGGCAGCAGCTGGCCCTGCAGGTGGTGTGTGCTCCCCATTTCAGTGCTCAGCCCCAGGGGCACCAATGTGAGGAGTGGGCTAGCTTGTTGAGAGACTAGAGACAGGATTTTACTAAGCTCAGCACTGGCTATGCTCCATCTGCCCCCCCACCCCCACCCCGTACATCCTCGCTGTCCCTACCTGCTCCGTGCCCGGGAGGCTGACCTCTCCTCGGACTGGGTTTGAACAGAGAATACAGGCCGGGAACTGGCGGGTAAAAAGAGCTTGGTAGGTCTCTCTTCCTCTTGCTTCCTAACTTTCTGTGTCTGACAGTGGCTTCATTCTTTTTTTTTTTTTTTAATGATCAACTTTATTTGTTTATTTATTTGTTGTGAGGAAGACCAGCCCTGAGCTAACATCCGTTGCCTCCTCCTCTTTTTGCTGAGGAAGACTGGCCCTGTGCTAACATCCGTGCGCATCTTCCTCCACTTTATATGGGACGCCGCCACGGCGTGGCTGACGAGCAGTTCGCCACCGGCGCCTGGGATCCGGACCCGCGAACCCCGGGCTGCCAAGTGTGACCTAAACCGCTGCACCACCGGGCCGGCCCCAGTGGCTTCATTCTTCTCTGGCCGCGGCTTCAGTCAGAACAGCCACCTGCTTAGGTTCCAGCATTGCTGGTCCCTCTCCTGGTGTCTCCAGGTGGTGATGGCGTCCCTTGTTGCTCAGTTCCCAGAAGAAAGACATCACAGCTTTACTGAGATATAATTCATACACCACATGATTCACCCGTTTGAAGGGTACCGTTCGAAGGTTTTGGGGACATTCATAGAGTTGTGCAGCCATTGCCACAGTCAATTTTAGAACATTTTCCTCAGCCCCCAAAGAAACCCCGCACCCATTAGCAGTCAGCAGGCATTTCCCCAGTCCCTCCAGCCCTAGAAACCACTGATCCACTTCCTGTCTCTATAGATTGGCCTATTCTGGAAATTTCATACAATGGAATCCACCCTCCCTTTTGGGTCCCATAACCTTGCCCAGCCTGTGTAAATAGTCCCTCTGTGAAACTCTTAGCTAAACCCTTTTGAGTGAGCCACCTTTTCTGCCTGGGACCCCAATTTGCTTGCCAATTCAATGAGAAGAGAAAGGGAATAGGAGGATGCAGGTGTGAAATCGAGTTGGGGATGGCTCCTGCCGGTGACGGTGACATAGAGAAAAGCAGGAGCAGAGTGTCCTGGGCAAGGAGACCAGGCTGCCAGCTGGGATAGAGTTGGTTTGACTTGCTGCAAGGTGTCCGGGAGAGAGTCCGCCAGGCAGGTGGAGAAGGATGCTGCAGTTCAGGAATGTAGGTGTAGCCATCAGAGGCAAAGCCCAGGACCAGAGAGAAACCCCAGGAGCATCTGTTTCTTTCTCTGCGCTCCTTGAACGATGTGAGAACACACAGCATCCCCACAGAGCCCCTTTGAGTCTCGGACCTCCACTGCCCTCACTTCCCACACTGCCTTTCTTTGCATCTCCAGAAATTCTCCCAACGCCCTTGAACTTTCCCCATTTCCTGGCCCTTTCTGTTCCTGTCACGCCATTGGATTCTGCACAACCAAGGCCAGCTCTAGTCTCACAACCAGCAGAATCAAGTTTGCAGAAAGAGAGGTGAAGATACAAATCGGGTGGATAAAGCCACCTGCGTATTAACAGCTTTACCCATTGAGTGTGGAGTTAAAAGAAGGTTGAGGATGAATCCCCGGGGAAATCCAAGGATTAAGGGACAGATGGAAGAAGACAAGTCCACAAGGGACAGTGACAGAGAGAAATAAGAGCAATAGGAAGAAATTCAGGGAGGAGCATTTTCATGGAATCAAGGGAAGGATCTTTCGGGGTGGGTGCGGTTACTCATGTCAGCGTGGAGGAAAGAGTCGTGTTCACTGGATTTATCAGATGGGAAGTCGTGGGTAACCGCAAGACCAGTTTCCCTGCTGGAGCCAGGCTGGTAGGTTTTATTTCTATATGTGTGGGGGTGGGGAGTAGAATTTCGGTTTTTTGAAGTGTGAAGGGAAAGTGAGGAAGTAGAAACAGGAAGTGTAACTTATCTATCAAGAAATTTGGTGGTAAAGGCAGCAGAATGGGGAAAGCAGAGTCTAAAGATTTTGAATGTGACACAACGTGTTATTGATGGTGATGGGGCATAGTCAAAGGAGAGGAAAAGTTCAGGCCAGAGAGAGGGGTAAAAATGAGAAGAAAATGTGAAAAGAGAGTTTTGTTTCTGTGGTTGCTGTTGCAGAGACCCTCTGCTCGCTCTGAGCCTGGGGGGGCGGGGGGTGGGTTTCACTAACAACAACACATCGCAGTTTTCATATTTTCTCTAATCTCCTCTGTCCTGACGTTTTTTTTCACTCTCTAACTACAGAGCCATCATGTTTCTTAGCCACAAGATAAGATTTGAAGTTTATTAAGGTAAAATACAGCAAGAAGTGTGAGGAGGAAGAAGAAAAATTATAAAAAGCAAACACAAAAGATTAAAGTAACTCAAGTCTAGAACCATTTCATGTGGTACGAAGACCCTTCTAGAATTCAATGGCTCTAAGTGACATAATTGTCCAAAAATTCATCTCTTAACAAAGGCAGTGAATCACACACATATACAAAAAAGCTAAATTGTTATCTGTTTTGGAATGCAAAAAAAGTTTCATGTACAGTCCTGTGTCAATTAACAACTGGGATACGTTCTGAGAAATTCATGGTTAGGCGATGTTGTCATTGTGCAAACATCATAGAGTGTTCTTACACACGCCTCGATGGCAGAGTCTGCTGCACACCCAGGCTCTATGGTATAGCTTGTTGCTCCTAGGCTATAAACCTGTGTAGCATGTTACTGAACTGAATACTGTAGGCAATTATAACACAGTGGTAAGTATTTGTGCATCTACACATAGAACAGGTACAGTAAGAACATAGTATAAAAGATAAAGAATGGTGCACCTGTATAGGGCACTTACCATGAATGGAGCTTGCAGGACTGGAAGTTGGTCTGGGTGAGTGAGTGAGTGGTGAGTGAATGTGAAGTCCTAGGACATTACTGTACACTACTGTAGGCTTTATAAACACGGTACACTGAGGCTACACTAAATATATATGTAATAGAATATTTACATATATAGAGGGGGGGGGCGTTTGCCTTCCCTGGGCTCCTGTGTAACGACAATTTATTCATTAACAGACATTTGCTGAGTCAGACTCTGGGTCAGGCCCTGCACGTGACGGTAGAAAACATGGGGAGAAAACCTAATTCCTGTCCTCCTGGAGCCCCGTGTCAATGAGGAAGATGGAGATCAAACCCACAAATAAATGTAAAATGACATTTAATCTGTGCAATGGAGAAAATGAAAAGGATGTGGTGACAGAGAATAACAGGGAGTGTCTGGTTGGCAGTGTAACCAAGGATTTTGGAGGAATATGTGCCTTTGGGAGTTGTCAGAAATAGATGGCTTTTAAGGTACTGCAGTGAATGAGTTAATTTGGGGAGAGAGGTGAAGACAGCGGAGGGGTCTCGGGCCCTCACTCTGCTATGTGTCCTGGAGAAAGTCTACTGGAATTTTGATGGTGATGCCCAGAGTCTAATCAGATCTCTTGGAATTTGAACTGAAACCTCAACAATACTGCTCCTTTGAAACTCTAGGACGTTGAAATCGAGGCGGACTTTGGATATGTTCTTATCAAAAATGACTTCAGGGATCATTGTAAAAGGAAAGGAGGTTGTGGCCTTGGTGGAAGTGATAAAACAGGAATGTTACAGTGGTCACATGCGCTCATTCAACCCTGAGCCCTGCCTCATTCACATGTTACAGAACCTCTGCGGGGCCAGCTCACTGCCATTGGCGAGCGTGCTCACTAGGTGCAGATTCACAACACCCATGCCCAGAGGCCCCTGAAAACCTCGGCGGAGGGTGAGTGAAAGGAAACTGCACAAATAGGGCAACATGCCCTGACACATTTCCAGAAAGAGAAACAAAGGGAGTGCGTGGATAGGCTGGACCACAAACCATCCTTTAGGAGTCAACCAGCCCCAAACCACTGCAGAGATATAATCTGTAGACCACGCTTAAAAGAAAATATTCTTAAAAACTGTATCTGGCTTTAAAATTTTATAAGTTAGGGAGATTTTTTAAAAAATGGTTCATGTATCATCTTTCTTATAAGCTCGCTTTGAGCACTATGCTTTAAAATATTCCAGCCGATCGGAAAAATGTCAACATTATCCTCACATAAAACCTCACGGACACTCACAGTTTCACCTTCAACCTCAGTATTTGACGTCTGAGCAATACAGTTTTCCCTTTTTTCCATGTTCCAACCGGATGTTATGGCACCGTAGATGAGGGCTTCCCCACCTAGTCTGACCTGCTGATCAGCTCCTATTCCCCAGGCTGTTGCAAAATCTCTCCCGCCTGGTTGCTAAGGTACTTTCTTCATTGAGAGCACTGGCTGTGTTGATGGGTCTCAAAAGGTTAAGCGCTGGTTCACATGAGAACAACATCTGCCCCGATGCATCTGATTGGGCTGTGTCCATGGGTCGGGGGTAACTTCCATCCAGAAGCTCCCTGAGGGCAAAGACCACATCCTTCTTGTTCATCGTGTGTTCCAGGTGCCTGTGTGGTTCCTGGAGGGCGCTCAGTGACAGCTTAGGGACAAGGAGAACTTGGTCATGGAAGCGGAGGCTGGGTCCTGACTGCACCCTCCCCCTCCTCAGGCAATGCCGCTTCTCCTGGATGGGTGATGGACGGGCTGTGAACACCATGGGCTCCTCCCCTTGTGTGACTCCTCTCTCCCAGCTCCACTGCTCATTTCAGACTTCCCATGGGGATGGGGTGCCAGACCTAGCAAAGTGTAGTGCGCCCAGGCCAATCTGAATTTCAGATAAACCATGAGTAGTTTTTAGTAGCATCTAGTATATGATAGTGATTTAGTATATAGGATAATCTGTCTAGTGTAATAAGAAATTATTTGTCGTTTCTCTGAAATCCAAAGTCACCTGGCTGCCTGTGTTTTGTCTGGTGACCCGGCGTAGAGCCTGCTCCATGCACGGCCCATGCCAGGTGGGATCCCTGTTGACATGAGGGAAGGGCTGCTCTTTCTTGTTGGATTCCTTGACATTTTGTTAAGGCGGCGGTCAAAGAAAACCTTCATTCCCTCAAGTGAAACGTGTCCCCCACTGCAGTGGTGACGGGCTAGGGCGGGTAGGAGAGATGGCACCTCCTGCAGAAACGTTGGGAGCTGAGGTGGGGGTCCTTGCCCTCTCGGGCAGGTTGGCCTTGGGCAGGTGCCTGAGGCCAGGCAGAAGCCCGCATCTCTGACTGCGAGTTGGGACAGATGGCAGGGGGTGATGCTGTGTCATTCCCAAGCCTGGAGCAGAGACAGGAGCTCACGGCCTCCCAAGCTGCTTCGCCCGCAAGGACGAGACATGACAAATCCATGCAGTACTTGAAATGACCATGGCGTTAGCCTGCTCAGCCCGCCATAACGAAGTACCACAGACTGGGGGCTGAAACAATAGAAATTTATTTCTCACAGTGCTGGAGGCCAGAAGTCCAAGATCAAGATGTCAGTGGGGCAGGTTCTATTCTGAGGCCTCTTCTCTTGGCTGCAGGTGGCCTCCATCTCACTGTGTGCTCAGCAAGAAGAGAAAGAGTGGGTGAGAATGTTCTGGAGCCTCTTCTTACAAGGACACTAATCCTATCATATGGGGCCCCACCTTTATGACTTCATTTAACCTTACCCCCTTACAGGCCCTACTCCCAAATACAGTCATACTGGGATTTAGGGCTTCAACAAATGAATTTTGGGGGCACACAACTCAGTGCATAGCAACTATTGAGTAAGAACTTCTGGATTACTTCTGGAAAATGTCAATTTCACCCTTCTCACAAGTCCTATAATATACACTCCTTCGCTTTAGAGACGATATCTCACTGGAGAGACAAAACCAAAACATCAAAAATAAATAACAGAACAAAATAGCACAAAGGAGCTTCACTGAATTTCTTCAGCTCCAGGTTCAGAACTATATTTTATTGCTAGGATGTTTTAAAGTTTGAATTTATCAATCTAGAACATAAGCATCCAAGTCCTTTAATGTAATTCATTTTACTTTTTATTCCCTTACATCCTCACACTACGTATTGAACCTACAAATAATAAAATTGAATTTCTCTTAAAATATTTTATAGTTCAGATTTTTAATGAACTAGATGGGCCTTGCTCCTATAATTCTAAATTAATGAGGTTTGATTATAATTTGCTTTAATTGTGTGTGAAAGTAGATAATTGGGGAAAAAATAGGTATCTCTAAGTCAAGACGTTTTGCCATCATGAAAGTTGTCCCGTTGAATCTTCTTATTCTGTAGATATGGAAACAGTGTAAGAGGGTCCGGTGACGTGCTCACAGTTCATTCATTTGTGCGTAAATATTTATCGTGTCTCCTGTGCCAGGCAGATAACAAGGAAGGCTGACTCAAAGCTGTTCCTTCCAAGTCTGAGCCCAGAGCTCTTTCTCCTGTTTTCCTTGGGCTTTTAACCTTCCTACACTTTAGACTGCCGCTCCATATTCTAGAAGAGAGCAAGAAACGCCCTGCCTCTGCCCGCACTGTGGGCTGCACTGAAGGGGTCCCCGCTGTGCATTTGACCTTCAGAAGGGTCTCTTGGAAATGTTCAGGAGAATCAGCTTTGTGTCATTGAGAGCAGCACAGCACGCTGGGTCCCCAGTGGTAGGACCAGAATGTGTGCCATTCCTCTCCCGCGGGCGTTTGTCGCTGGTGGGGAGGCTCTACGACTCAGTGTTAGATTTCCCGCAGGAGAGTAAGCTGAGCCACCAATGCTCCGGAACGTTGGCCTCCACGCTTCGACTGCACACCCTCCAGCACAAAGCATATACATCCTGCAAACTTATAAATTATGAGAAATCAGAAAGGAGAGGATAGAATGTATTCAAGGGTCTAGACTTCTGACGTTGCTGTGATGACAGGGACAGCATGGGTCCTGAGAGCACTGGCTCCAAGCTCTGCTGTGTGACGTGGCAGCGGGATGACCCCGGCCCGGGACCTGCCATGGGGCCCATTTCCTCAGTAGCATGGTTGGAAGATTAATTGACAGCAGCACGTCTTCTTAGTTTATATTGATTTCCTCCTTCAAAGCACATCATCTTAGAGGTTTAAAATGAAACGATAAAATTAAATTTCCATGTAAAGAGAAATTTTTTTTTTTTTTTTTTTTTTTTGTGAGGAAGACCAGCACTGGGCTAACATCTGTGCCCATCTTCCTCTACTTTATATGGGACGCTGCCACAGCACGGCTGACAAGCAGTGCATCGGCGGGTGCCCGAGATCCGAACTCGCGAACCCCGGGCTGCCAAAGCATGAACCAAACCGCTGCATCACCGGGCCCGCCAAAGAGAAAAAAATTTTAATAGAATTATGTTAAATGCCACCTGAGCGACCCTCATTAAACGTTCAGCAAACAGCTGTTGGGGGCCACCAGCTACTCTGGTGGGGATGCCAGATGAATGCAGACAGGATCTGCCCTCCAGGATGTCTAGAAGGAGAAGTAGATCATGTACACAAGTTGTAATAATGGGTGTTTGTGGAGAAATGTAAGTAAATTATTCTAATGGTTCATAGGATTGGTCAGTGAAATACACACCAATTTACAAATTCTGTCTTTTTTTTGTCTTGTTTTGAAGACGAGTTTATTTTAACATCACGAACATTATGTTACTACTAAACCCCAGTCGAGAGCAGGGAAGAGCCGTTACACTCAGTGTCAGAGAATGTTTCGTGGACAAGGTGGCCTGAGCAGCTAGGCCTTACGAGACGCTGCAATAGAAGCCAGAGGGGACGTGGGGAAAAGCAGACCAAGGAGCATGCAGGTAGCAGAGAGGAGAAAATTCACAAGGCCAGGCAATCACTGGTCAGTGCCAGCTGGAATGTTATCAATGAAAAAACATGTTTTTGTCCAAGTTCAAACTACCTGCCAATGCCCACAGCATGAGAGCAAGTGCAGCCCAGGTAAGTACTTCACATGCTGGTGGGTTCTGACAGAGCAACTACTGAGCGTGTGTTCCTTTGTGCACTAAACAGTTGCTACCAAGAGGTGAGGACATCAGCGCCTCAGTAACTTTGAGTTTGTAGGTTTTATAGTCATAGTGCACGTTACCGTCAGGAATTTGAACTGTATGTTTTCTGAGCACCAACTAGGAAATGTGCTTTGTAAGGATCCATGGCTTTGCGCCTGAGTTCTTGAGCTTCACCAGGAGCTCAGTTAAGATGCAAGACAGGTGATGTAGGAATCAGTGCAGACGAGGAATCCACGGTCAGAGCACAGAGGACCAAGAAACTACAGCGGCGGGACCTAGGGGAGTTTTCATCTTCGTGTCTGAAATGGTGGGTTGAATTTTGATAGAAAGAGAAGAGTACAAATTATTTTAAAATAATCATAACTTGATTTATTATCAGTTATTAGTAACTCTTAATAACTATGCTCTTTATGTTGTTACCACTTATGTCTGATTATTTTCACCACTCTGAGAAACAAGGTCTGTCAACATTTTCAAAGTAGAAAGTGGTCTGGGATACAACTAACTGATTTTAGCCTCTTGAAATAGAAGTAGGGAGAGAAGAAATTATGAATTAATTATTAATTTCCTTTCCATGTTTAAAATTTTTTTCAATACAAACATAAATCTTGGGGCCAGCCCTGTGGCCTAGTGGTTAAGTTCAGTGCACTCCGCTTCAGGGGCTTGGGTTTGGCTCCCAGGCATGGACCCACACCACTCGTTGGCGGCCATTCTGTGGTGGCAACCCACATACAAAGTAGAGGAAGATAGGCACAGATGTTAGCTCAGGGCGAATCTTCCTCAAGCAAAAAGAGAAAGATTGGCAACAGATGTCAGTTCAGGGTGAATCTTCCTCAGCAAAAGACACACAAACCCCCCCCCAAACAAAAAAAACACCCCACATAAATCTTAAGACACTAAGTTAGTGTTTATTACCTGAAAGATAACCAAATTAGTAATGAAAACATTGAAACTTGAATTTAACTTTCAATTTTCACTTAGAAATTTTTTTTATCAATTTGAAAAATGATGAAAAGCATCATAAAAAATACAAGCAATTGTGCTGTCTCAGTGTGCTACCAAAATGGCTCTGTGCTAGAGTATTTGATAAATTATCTAAGGAAAATTTGATTTAACAAGTGGAATCTAAAATAAAGAGAAATAGCATTAGCAGCATATCTCATGCCAGATTAAAAACTTTATTTTACATTTAAAAAACTAGCCCCCTTTTCAAATTATAAATGTAATAAATACATATTGTTGAGAATTTGGAAAAATATTGTTCAAAGCCAAAACAAAATTGCCTATTAATTTCACAATCTGGGGGCAAAACACAGTTAATATTTTGTGGGTTTTGTTTCAATCTTCTTTCTCTGCAATAGAATTGGGATAAGACAGCATATTAGTGATTCTCAATGGAGCGATATACATTAGAATCAACGAGTGGAACTTGTAGTAAATGCAGAGACACAGGGAATTTTGACACACATTCCTGGTGAAATCGTTATTTACAGTGCTGTGTAGCCTGAGGTTTTCTCTTAACATGGTCATAAACATTTTCCGAGGTCAATAAACATTTTCAAAATCATGTTTGTTTAAATGGCTGTATAGTTTTCTATCAAATAAGACAGAACCACAATTAATTTCTCCCTTCTCCTGTTTTTCGACATTTAGGACCCACTATTTGATGGTTATTAATAATGTTACAACAAACATCCTTATATTCAAAATTTTGCACATTTCTGTTTTTTCTTTAGATTCATAGAACCAGAATAAATCAGTTTTAACATTTAAAATTGTTGAGTCTCAATAAATATTCCCAAAACTCCCTCTAGAAAATTGTATAAATTTACATTCCCTCCACCCATGTTTGTCTGGTTTGTCAGATCCTTACCAAGAAAGACATAATAAAAAACAAATAAATACAACTTTTTCAATGACAAATTGATTTCTCATTTTTTTTTCTTTGGATATATGCTTCTTTAAATTCTAGAGCAGTTGAATATTATTTGATATGTTGGTTATATATGTTTAATGAATTGCCAGTTAATGACCTTTCCTCATTTTTTCTCATGGAGGTTATCTTTTACTTATTGACTTTTAAAATAATCAAATATGTTAGAAATATTAAAGCTTTGTTTTTTGTGTATAATGCCAATATTTTCTTCCAATTTTTCATTTGCTTTTAACTTTGTTAATTGAGATTTTGACATGTAGAGATTTTACATTTTTAGATACAAAATCTGTTACTGTTTTCTTTATGGGTTCTTTCTTTGCTTTTTGTGTGTTAAAAAAAAACAGCCTTTCTCCATCAAAAGGTCCCGTAAATACCCATTTACATTTTCTTTTTTATATCTGACTCCTTAGAGTTAGTGTATATAAATGTAATATATATTATATATAATGGTATATAATATATGATTATATATAGCTATTATATACTATGTAGTTATTACATAGTATAGTTATATATAATATATATTTATATATAATCTCTTCATAGTTATTAATAAAATGATGTTCTTTCCGAGATGTTCTTTGTGTTACTGATGTGCTTTGAGTAGTGAAACTGAATGAAATTGGCCTTTGGAGGAATGCGGTCCAGGACTTGTACCACCTTCATCAACGTTAAGGTGCCTGGTGCAGGCATGTTGACAGTTAAGGGCAGGCAAATATTTTGCAAATATAATTTTTCTTTTAAAGGTTTTAGTTATGAAGAAGGCCTTAGTGAGGTTGGAAGAGTGGGGAAAAATTGGGGTGGAATGTAAGTTTTGAGCATTAGACTCAAAGTAGTGTAGATGATTTCAAAGAGGGTCATTTTAGGTTTGACTGGAGCTCTTCAAGGTGAGAGGTCATTATGATACTTCTCTGCATCACGAGCAGACATTCCACAGAAGAGCAGACTCGCTGAGGTGTTGACAAAACCTCCTCCCACGGGAACAGGTGTCGGCTGTGCTCCACGTGGTTGAAACTATTGCTCAAGACGACACTGAGGGCAGAGCACAGGCGGTGCAGGCGAGGCGGTCATCTGAAAAATTCACCCAAATTACCCTTTGTTATTAAGGAAGACAGGGTTTTTTTCTTTCTTTCTTTTGTAAGCCTAAATTATTTGGCTTGTTTGCCCTTTAGGTTCCAGATTAACTAGTGGGCTTTGCTGGGGACCCTGCATGGCAGTCTTCTGCGCTATTGACTATGGTCACCTGCTGGGGAGTTGGCTGGTGGTGTCTGATCACATGAATACGTTGCCTAGTCAAAAACTAAATTGAAATTAATATTTTTAAACATTCAAAGATGAAACATTAAAAACACTGATTACAATAATTTGAAAATCTCTCAAGCCAGTGGCCTGGTGGAAGGTCCAGCTTTCTTAAGTCCACACCGATGTTCTGTGCCCTGGACTGAAGATTAAAAGGAAGGAAAAGCCCAAGTTATTACACGAAACACTCTGATTTTACAAGATGCTGCTTGAAAATGGAAAGCAAGAAAAGAGTACTAGAGAGAAAATCCTATTCATTTTAAGATAATTATAATGTCATATAGAAATATCAAGAGAGTAATTTGGTAGAATTCTCAACTCTAGACCAATTTGTAAATATTCTCCATTTTCATCATGTTTCAGTAGTTAAAGAAACTGATTTTCATTATCAGATTTTATGAAAATCTCCAGACTTCTTATTGGATTTAACTCTTACTTTCCATCAACTATTCTAGAAAGATAAGTTTAATTTACACAAACAGAAAGCTCTCCTTTCTGACCCAGCATTAACATTAAAAAATACATTAATATCTGAACTGTTCTCTTCATTATGCTTTCAAAGGAAATGTACAATAGGGATTTAAATGAATTATTTCTTTTAAAAAGGCAAAAAATTCCCTGGTGTATAAAAGGAAAAAATAGGTGAAATTGCTATTTCGTACAGTAGCTTTTATTTGATTTGAAACAGAACATTCTGGGACATCCTTTTGAATTTACAAAATGTGTTCAAAGATGGCTTTTTGAAAAACTAGCTCTGTTTTCCCCTTCCAGCAAAGATAGCTCCTGGCCTTGGAGAGAGAATAATGCAGCAAATTAATTAATGTTTCATTTCTATCCCAGAGTGCCCTGTGCTTCCCACAGAGATGAGAATTGTGGGTTCTTGAAACCAGAACCCTCATGTCACTGAATCTTGGAGTTCATAGCAGCCTGAAAGACACTCCCTCCCTCCCTCTCTTTCTTCCTTTCTCGCTTCCTTCCTTCCTTCTTTCCAGTACTTGCTGAATACCTGTTATGTGCCAGGCACTGGGTTAATCTCTGAGGATCCAAGACACAGTTTCTGCCTTCAAGAAATTTGCCATTTGGTGGAGGAGAATCAGACATATAAGACAGAGAATGTAATTCAGTGTGACAGTCTAGGCTACGCCCTGATCCATTTTACAGATGAGAAACTTTCTCTTCAAAATGATGGTCATTTCTCCATTCATTCATGCATGCATGCATACTTGTGTTCATTTAGTAGAAACTTCTAGAGGGGTGTGGCAGATGGAATTTTTCAAAAGATGACCACACCTATCTATTTAGCTCATGCCACATACTCTTCCTGGAACTTATCATGGAACTGGCGTTCTGTTCCCGCCCTGGGAGGTGGGGGTCATGTTTCCTCCCTTTGCGTCCCTGCAGATCTTGTCACTGTCCTGACCAGTGATTTTTGGTGGAAGTGAGGCTATGTGACTTTGGAGGCTAGGTCATAGAAAGGAGAAAGCTTCTGCCTGGCTCTCTCTGTCAGGACCCTTGCCCTGGGAACCTCGCTGCCATGTTGTGCCCAAGCCACATGAAGAGGCCACATGTGGGTGTTCCAGGCGACAGGCCAGCTAGTTCCCCAGCTGACACCAGCATCCACTGACAGACAGGGGAGTGAAAGAGCTTTCAGATGATTCCAGCCCCAGACATCATGAAGCAGGGACAAGACATCCCGCTATGGCCCCTCTGTATTCCTGACCCACAGAAACAAGAGACATCAGACTGATGTCTGATTACTGTTGTTTTTAAGCCTCTGCATTTTGGGGTAATCTGTTGTACAGCAATAGACCACTGATACAAAAGAGTTACAAAAATTTTTAAATAGCTTATCTAGAATCTTAGATTTTAGTTCTAGGTAGAAGATACATTCGTGAAATAGTTAATGAACAGGTATATGATGAACTTAAAAGTGAATAATTCAGAAAACACTTGCCTTAAGTGTTCAAAGAAGGGAGGGTAAAGGCAGGTGAACTTTGGAGAAGGAGGTAGCTTCAGGTGTGATTTTGGAGCACTGGGAATTCACGGCAAGGACAAATGAATCTGATGAAAGCCTGAATTATGGCATGACAGAGCTTTCAGAGAATTGCAGTCTTTTTTACCCACGGGGAGGGACAGGGAAGGGAACTAATATTTATTCATGAAGGCGCTCTACGTGCATTAACTCATCTAATTTTCACAACTTTACAGTGAGGTCAGTCTTTTTACCCTATTTCACTGACGAAAAAACTGAAGTTGATGAAAGTTTGCTAATTTTCACAAGTGACACAGCTCATAACTGAGCTAGTGTCATAATACAGGTCTGACTGACAAAAGTTTTTGTGATTTTTAATGTACTGTGATAGACAGAATGTTCTGGTTATAGTGAGATACAAGACAGAAACAGCCAGAGAGGAGTCAGGTTGTGACAGGCACTGGAAACTGGGGTAAGGAGGATGCAATGCTCCAGGCCAGTGGGTCCCAAAGGGTTGTCCACGGATACCTGGGGATCCCTAATATCCCTTCAGGGGTCCGCAGTATGAAGACAAGTTTCATGACAATACTACACGTAAATACAAAGCTATAACTGTAATAAAACTAAAAGTGTTGTCTGCCTCTGTCATTATGTTGACATGTGCACTGACGGGACAACTGCTGGTGCCTTAGTACCAACGGGGCCAGTGGCTCCAGCTGTAGTCGTCACTGGTGTCTAAGCAATTGCAGTGAAAAAATTGCCAGTTTCACTTAAGAATGTGAAGCAGTAAAAATTAGCTCTATTAAGTCTCAACCGTTGAGTCCATACATATCTTTTAAATTTTCTGTGTTCACTCATGTGTTGCTTAACGACGGGCAAATGTTCTGAGAAATGCATTGTTAGGCGACTTCATCAACGTGCAAACACAATGGAGTGTACTTACACAAACCTAGATGGTCCAGCCTACTGCACACCTAGGCTCTACGGTACTAGTCCCGGGACCACTGTTGTGTATGCGGTCTGTTGCTGACGGAAATGTCGTTATGTGACGCACGTCTGTAATGGAATGTGAAGTTGATATAAAGCCCTCTGCTGAACACTGAAGTATGATGGATGGATGTCTTGAGGACTGAGTTGCAAGCTGAACTAGCCACTTTTCCTGTGGAACACCATTTTACTTGAAAAAACAAATGACAAGATAATTTGGGTTCTTGGCAGGTGTTTTCCGGGAAATGAATGAAGTGAGCCCGTCTCTTCAAGGAAAATAACTGACAGTATTTCTCGGCAAGGACAAACTTCGAGATTTTGTGTGAAAATTGGATTTTTGGAAAACTTGTATTCGCCGCCATGAGCTTGACAATTTCCCAATACTTAAAGACTTTTTTGATGAGATCAGTGGTGATAGTAACAAATGTGACTTTTTAATATTATATGAAATGTGTCAACGTTGGGAAGATCTGCAAAATTCAGTGAACTGAAACTTTCCAAATGACCCCTGCAGAATACTACAAAATCATGCACCAGTAACAGGTCCATTCCAAGTGCAAGAAAGGCCAGAGAATTTTAATTTTAGAGAGTGTGGAAAGCTCATTGATAGGCTTTCGAATTCCACATTGCAATTAGTGTTTAAGAAATTGACACTTGTCTAGTTTCGGTGTAGAAGAATATCTATAATTATCTGAAAGGCTATTAAAATATGTCTCCCCTCTGGATTCAACTAAAGCAACATATCACAATAGACTGAACGTAGAAGTAAATATGAGTCCAACTTCTGTTAAGCTAGACATTAAAGATATTTGCAAAAATGTACTTTTTTGTACTTTTCTCACCAAATTTTTTTGTTTTGGAAATATGGTTATTTCTCATAAAAGTATATTATTTATGTGAATATGAAATGGGTTCATTATTGTTATTTTTGAAGGAATCAATAAATATTTTTAATAATTCTCAGTTTTAGTTTCTAATACAATAAGTATGGATAGAAATCACCCACATAAACAAAAGTTCTCTGGGGTCCTCGGTAAATGGTCCTAAGCCCCAAACATTTGAGAACGTCCACTCTGAGTGGGGGAGGGTTTGTAGGTTCTTGAGGGAGAGAATGTCAATGTGGCAGAAGATTCGTGTGACAAGGATTGTAGGAGGAAGACAATTCAGGGGCGTCTGTGGTAGTTAAAGTAGGAGAAGGATAAGATGGGACATTGGGCGTGCTGAGAAAAGACAACAGAGGGGAAGGACTGTAGGTGAGACTTACTCCAAAGGCAGAGAAGATAAAGCTTGAAGAGTAGATGCTGTGATAAAGGAAAGAAATTCTATGAGACTTTGTGATGGTTAATTTCATGTGTCAACTTGGGATGACCAGTCTAGATGCTCCTGCCGAGGTATTATGTAGATGCGATTAACATTTAAATCTGTAGACTCTGAGTAAAGCAGATTAGTGTGGTGGGCCTCATTCAATCAGTTGAAGGCTTTGAGAGCAAAGACTGAGGTTTCCCAAAGAAGGCGTTCTGCCTCCAGACGGCCTTCAGCCTCAAGACTGCAACATCACCTCTTACCTGAATCTCCAGCCTGTCGACCTGCCTTGTGGGTTTCAGACTCACCAGCACCCCCAATCACATGAGTTGATTCCTTAAAATCGTTTGCTATCTCTCTCTATGTATACGTATTTCCTATTGGTTCTGCTTCTGTGGGGAATCTTGACTAATACAAAGCTGAATCACAAAAATAAACATTTGGAATCATTCATATAATTAGGAAAGTTGTGGGAGATGTCTCAGAGGATAGATCACAAAGGTACAGAGAGCAGGATGGTGCTTGAGACTCAAAGTAGTGTGTCAGCCACCAGCAGGGGCATCACCTGTGAGGTTATTCGAAATGCAGATAGTCAAGCCCAGCCCAGGCTGTTTTCATACTGAGGTCTGAGAAGCCCTAGGACAGCGTAATCATTCAAAGTCAGATTTTGGAGTCAGACTGAAAACTCAGTTCCTTCACTTAATGGTTGTCTGACCTCAGCTAAGTTATTTATCTTCTTGATGCTCGGTCTTCCCACCTGTACAACAGAGAACAGGACACGTCTTGTTGTGAAGATTCAATTACATTTGATAATTTATGGATCAAAGGCTGCTTCAGTGATCCGTGCAGTAATCTTTCATTTTTATAATTTTCTAGTAGTGGGGGTGGGGGGAGGTTGAAACAGGGAACTGCTCCCCTGAGAAACTCTTCCCCCCATGGTGGGATTTGCTAAATCCGGTCGATTGACCTGGTGCAGTCCTAAGGCTGCATGGCTCTGTGATTTAGGCGTTCATCCATTTGTTGACCCACCAAGCATCTAATGGGTGCCTACTACGTGAAGGTGCAGAGTTATTTGCCGGAATGATCCACAGATCTTCTAAATACATTTGGCCAAATAGCCTGGGACAAATTGTTTTGAAGAATCAGTTAGCATGCATGAGAGGAGGAGAGAGCCCCAGAAGTAATTTAAATCTCGTGACATTTGCTTCTCCCCATTCTCTTTGAATTGTGATGGCTGAGATCCCTCATCTTCAGACTTGAGTGCGCGCAGGCCTTGAGCAAATACAGGGATGCTTGAGTAGAGATTCAGAATTCGTGGATGTCCCACCTGGGTGTCAGTGAAAAGTCTCTAACTTTCATCTGTGGGCATAACAGAGCGTGAGGCTCTTGAAATAGTATAATTGCTTGCATCACAGCTCTTCAGACTCTGGGAGACCTGGCCCCCCTCCTTTGAGCAGG
The DNA here is from genome assembly GCA_031878705.1 of Tapirus indicus. Taxonomy (NCBI): domain Eukaryota; kingdom Metazoa; phylum Chordata; class Mammalia; order Perissodactyla; family Tapiridae; genus Tapirus; species Tapirus indicus. The sequence goes on along the minus strand of CM062941.1, from coordinate 29,687,235 downwards.
TGGCTACTCGGGCTGCCAATGCAGGCACTTTTCTTTGCCTCTGAAGACACGAAGAAGGATGGATTGAGGTGGGAGTGAGCCTGTGAGTGGAAAGACAGGTGATTCATCAGCCCACCAGGAGACCATGACACATACAGGCAATGAGCAGTGCATCTGGAGCATGGAGAGAAGGCAGATCCCTTCAAGGCCTCATTCGATCCCAAACATTCGAGGGCTTTCATTTGAGCACTTGGAAGCCCTGCATTTCATTACAGAAAACAAACAGGAAAGCATGTCCTGAAAGGGTCATTACCAACCTTTAATTGACAACTCCGATTTTGACCACGTATGATGCAAAGGTGGGTGACTGCAGGGACAGAAACTGAGGCCACATGACAAGCTCCTGGTCCTTGATGGAACTGGAGGTTCCCTTGGGGAGATGGGCATGGACTTATCCCGGGAGCACTCTGGCCAAGTTTTAGTGGTTCTGGGGGAGGGCAGCACGGGACGAACTGTAAGAATCATTCAGGCTTTCTTCCTCTGTGTTTTGACCTCTCAGCTGGTCCTTCCTCACATTATGTAATGTAGGGGCTTCTCTCGTCCCCTCTCTTGGGACGGATTGTGACAGGATTGTGAAGTCACGTCTTTATTGTTAGTGAACTGAGCAGGAACGCACACACTTTGGCAGTTTGAGTGGTTTGTGTTTGTGTGTTTCTGTTAAGGTTTACTTTCTGCCCCAGCTACTGGGGCTGGGCTGCCCCAGAGGGACAATAACCAGAGTCAGAAGTCTCTGCCCATTCCTATAGAGTCCCTGAGATCCCCCATGGACTAGGCCTGGGCGAGGCGTCAGGGATACGACACGCAAAGTCCACACTGCCTGCTCAGGAGTTCACGGCCTGGGGGAGGGACGGGCGTCAGGGTTGTCACAGTGGCCTTGGAGGCGATGGGAAAGCCCGTCAGCCAGTCTAGGAAGTCCAGGGTGCTCCCTGAGAGGAGCTGGGGGCAGCCTGGGTGGCCCTGTGGAGCAGGACACATTGGAAGTGGACAGCTGTGGAGACCCACGCCAGAGGTCAGCAGGGAGGAGAGCCACGTGAGGCCCGGGAAGCCGTGGGGCTGGGGCGGGAGGGGCACTGCATTCTGCCAGATGTTTCTTCCCACAACTTTGGAGGGGGCCTGAGTGGATCTGCAGCTCCTTTTGAAGTACTTGCTGCAGCCCGTGCTGTCCCCGGCCCGTGGGGAACCGCAGGGCTGCGAGCAAGAAGAGGCCTTCTCATCGCCGCCTCCACACGTGCGCTGCGACCGGGCTGAGCGGGAAGAAAACTGTGTATTTTAAAATTTGGCTGTATTTGTACTGGTAGGACAATAGCTTCAGCGCTGTCGGGGAGACTAGACTAGCTCTAGGACACAATTAGGCGGTGCAGCAGTAGGAAGTGGGAGCCGGCGGAGCCCCAGGAGCCGGAGAAGTCAGGTGCTGACGTGCTTCCTTCCAGAGGCCGACCCTTCCCCCCCGTCTGTTTGTTGAAACCATAGGAACACACCTGTCACTCTAGGCCCAGTTCAGATGCCACCTCTCCATGACACCATCTCCAGGCCATTTTGGCCTCAAATACACATTTTCTTCTTTCTTTGGCAACATGATCTTAGCCACTCATTTGGTGCTAGTCATCTGCTGCTTATATTAATAATCACTCTTTTTATTGCTTATGTGTTTCTACTTATTTGATTTACTACAAGCTCTTTGAAGCCAAGCACCCATTTCATCATCTAGAAGACTTCCTGCACATCAGAAGCCTCTAATAACTGGTCCGGGAGGTGGAAGACAGAGACGATGAGCTAAATGAGGCTGTGGGACGTGGGGTGAGGGACCGTGGGCTTCAGAGTAAAGACAGGCTAACCTGGAGCCCTGGCCTGGCCTGGCTTTAGCTGTACTATGTGGAGCATGCTGCTCGGCTGTTCCGAGATTGTTTCCCAGTCTGTGAAATGGGAACGCCCGCACTGACCCTGCTGGTGTGGGGGTGTGACAAGAGGGTGGGGTGATAGAACAGGGCTCCCCACACAGCACTTGTCACAGAAAATGGTTGACATTGCTGCCGAGAGGCTGGGGAAGGAGGCAAAAAGAGGTGGCACGCCTGTGGCTAAGGAAGTGGCCAGGGCCAAAGCCTGGAGGGGACAGAGGGGAGGTGACACATGGGAGGAGACATGAGGAATCAGGCGTCATCTGTGTGCCGGGACGAGATTGCACAGAAAGTCCCCAGAACCAGACAAACGAGTTGGTGACCTCGTGTGGCCCGTAATTAGCAGCCTCTGTACATTCCTGAGCCCTGGAGGGGCCTGACCAAGTGGTATGTGGGGGGATGAGTCTGGCTGTGGCTTTGGGAGGGAGAAGATCCTGGAGCAGTCAGGAGGGGGCTAGGAAGTAGTATTGTAAACCAGCCTGGACGGGGTGGGGGCGGTGGGAGAGCAGGGGAAGGGGACTCAGAAGAATCAACGGTGTCAGGCTGCAGGATCCCTCCAGCGGGAGTGGACACCTACATGGGGCTGTCAGTCCACTGCAATCATGGTGCTGGGGACGGCGACAGAGGGTGGACTGGGAGTGTTTCCAAAGTGAGAACGCAGTGATTCCGCGGAGCTGAGCACAGCTGTGGGGGGCCAGGAGGACAGCCTTGCCCTGGTTACTGTCGATGTTGTAAGGGACCCGTTTGTCTGCCACCCACGGGTCATGATACTGCATGGCAGCACCATAAACGTAATTCATGTGCCCAGTGCTCAGGGATCCAGAGACGAAGGACCATTTGGAAGGAACGTGGTCCTGTGTATTACAAGCACTGCCTCCTGTTCAGAGGCAGCTGGCCGTGAGCCCAGGGCATTTAGTATGGTGTTGTTTTTAATAGAACTGGGCACAGTCACTTTACTCCTGCGTGGCCAAACTGATGTGCGCTGCTTCTCACAGGTTACAAGTGTCACCCGTCACACAGTGTGTGCTTTGTTTGTGCTCTATATTCAAGACGAAGACTGCTTTAGACAAACAAGCTGGTGTTTCTTTGTCGCATGTTTCTTGGTCTGTAAACCCAGGTTTTATTGATCAGCACGTGAAACAAAGCAGCGGGGACAGAGCTCACTTTGATGTGGGGAGGCGGGCCAGCCGTACAGAGGCCAGCTGGGGAGACTTTCTGTCATAATCTAAACGACTTTGGCAGATGTTCCTCTGTCTGGGGTTGTTCCACTAGCCTTTCTGACTGGAAGCAGATTTCTTCCAGATCTATGGCACTAAAAGGAAAACAGGCAATTACAGGCAGGGGGCAGAAGGTCAGTTTCATAGCTGGTGACCTAGTTCACTTGCATCTGTTTGGGGTGGATACTTTTAAATTCTTGACCTGAAGCTAAATTTTGCCCGTTTCCATCTCCCCAGAAATGTCTCCATCGTGGCTGGTAAATAGCAAAATAGTAGCTGTGATAGTGGGAATATTTCATAATAATACAAATTCTAATGTAAACTCAGGTTATAACGTCTACTAAATGTAGTGTATAATGTAAACTAAATGTTACAGACCATTATGACTACTACAGATAAATTGGCTTCCTCTTCTACTGTTTTCTGAGAAACTTTTGGTTTTATAGCTATGGTGCACTCTATTTCTTATGTAAATAGTCTGTAGAATTTACAATAAAATATAAACAAACACCACTCTGGATAAGTGTGTCAATGCCCCCTTTAAATCTCATAAGCATGCATCTTCTGAATCTTCAGGAAAACAGGAAGAAATGTTAATAAGATCTGCTGCCTGGAACATCTTCTCATACTGTGTGACTACCAGACTAACTTGTAACAGGATTTGATATTATGTAAGAATGCACAAAAAAGCTGTACTTCTGGAATTAAAAGCAATTTGATTATTTCAACAAAATATGAGTAACTTATTGATGTCTATATAAATGCTAGATGCAAATTTGTAATGTCAAAAATTGAAAATGTTAATCATCTACATATTTTAGCAAAGGATAATCATGTTCTCCTAAAGCCTCATGGTTTACTTAAAGAGCATTTGCAATAATTAATGAGGAAAATTTTTTTAAATATCATAATTCAGTTTCATATAATAAACATTTAAAATAAAAATCTGAGAATTTTTATTAAATTATGTTGATAAAGCAAATTAAAAACAGTTAGAAAGTACTGTCATAACACCACCCACTCAGCGACTAAGAGTAATCAGACGTTTTAGAAGTGACGTATTTACTAGAACTTCAAAACAAGGATACCATTGATGTAGGTGGATTATTGTAACCTAGATTTTTTTTTTTTCCTGAGGAAGATTAGCCCTGAGCTAACATCTGTGCCAGTCTTTCTCTACTTTATATGTGGGTCACCACCACAGCGTGGCTGCTGATGAGTGGTGCAAGTCTGTGCCCGGGATCTGAACCTGCAAACCTGGGCCGCTAAAGCGGAATGCACTGAACCTAACCACTACACCAGCAGCAAAATTTCAGTCATTGTTGGTCATGCTTCATCTCTTTCACTTGAGAATATCATAATCATTTATTAGAAGTGCAAAATACAGGACTTTGAAGATAGTTTAATGGTTTGGTTGACTTTGTGGATCTGGAAGGGATACATATAGCTACATATTAATCAGCATTAGTGTTTGAGAAAGGTGGTTTCAATGGGAAATCTTCCTATGTAGAACAAGTCAGGTACATATAAACGGTGCCCATGTAATTATAATTAAACTGCAATTGTAGTTTAATTGTAATTAATTGTGGGGAGAAACTATGTCATTTCTACCAAATTTTTATAAAAATTTCCAGATGTTTTGGGCTGGCCTGGTGGCGTAGCAGTTAAGTTCACACACTCTGCCTCTGGTGGCCCAGGGTTCACGGGTTTGGATCCCAGGCATGGACCAACACACTGCTTGTCAAGCCATGCTGTGGCAGTGCCCCACATAAAGTAGAGGAAGATGGGCACAGATGTTAGCCCAGGGCCAGTCTTCCTCCGCAAAAAGAGGAGGATTGGCGATGGATGCTAGCTCAGGGCTAGTCTTCCTCACACACACACACAAATTCCAGATATTTTAATTTGCATTGTCTAAAATGACCACATTCAATTATGTCTGGATGATATAATAAAATATGTAAACTGAGCACCTTGTAACTTTTCCCCAAAAGCTTTATATTTGTTTTATACATCAAGGAAACAGCAGAGAGAATTAAATACTATGTCTGAAGAGCTAGAAATAGAAATAATGAAAATTGGAAGAATATTTGGACCTCAATGAGTAGCCTGTACACTGAGAGCTGTTGGAGCATTTTAAAAAGTGTATCCAGATTTGCACAGTCTCTGTAATAAAAATTGTGCAACAGGAGTGATTAAATGTTTGAAGTTTGGCTTTAGCCACCACTGCCCTCCAACAGAGATATCAATACTTTCTTTAGCATCCTAAGAAGGACATATTTCGGTCATTAAAGCAAGGATGAAGAAAGTTTTTGCGTACATATTCTTGTAGGCGTGACCTGCCCTGACCATTCTACTTGAAATTTCAAAGCAACCCCCGCCGTCCCCCAGAGCTCCCGATCCCCTTCCCCGCTCAATTGTTTTTCCCATAACACTTGTCTCCTTTAAACGCATATCATTTTCTTTTTTGTTATGTTTTGTATTTTTTCTTTCCTCTACACTTAAGCCCCTTCAGGGAAGAGATTGTTCTTGTTACTGCTGTCGATTTTGATTGCTGATACACCCACGCGCATAGAGCGTGCCTCACACCTGGTGGACGCTCCGTAAGCGTGTCTCGAGTGAATGAAATACAAGATAAATAAATGAAACTATGAAGGAAAAGTAGAAGATAGTATTCAAGGGAAGAAATAAGATATGAAACTTTAGTGAAAATATAAAGTAGCTATTCCAAGAGGAAAAACTACCAACTTGTCTAATAAATTATGTAAAAAGGCACAGTGGTTTAATGAAAAAAAGTTAAAAAATAAAATGAAGGGTTAAGGTTTTTAAATTTTTGGAATTCTGAGACTAGGTCAAATGCATACGTGGAGTTCTGTGGATAAAGAAAATTCAGCCAGCTAATTAAATACTGCAATCCAATAACCAATTTTCATGATTTGGTTTAACAGTAGAGATATTGGACGTTCAAAAACGCCAGACAGTGTTATCAGGGCTGGAACATTTACATGTAATTGATGTTAGTGGAGCAAATGCTGACACAGGTTTTGGAACCATGAACAATGTCGATGATGTTAAAATAACTTCTCTATCGAGACTAAAGTCGCCTAATGACTATGTAATTAATAAAGAAGTTGTTGGAAGAACTTTGGAGTTCCCCATGCCGAATCATGACTCAGTCAGGGGCATCATATAGGAACAGCTTTGTCAAGCAAAAGTCATGCCAATCATTTTTAGATGTCTGTCGATGATTTGGAAGTTATTAGAATAATTGGCTAAACAATTTGTGCTACAATTTGTATATCTTGGTAAATGGTTATGCAGAAATGTCTGTTTATGTGATAATTACAGAGTTTAGAGAACAAGGGGAAATATATTTTATCATTTTTAAGTATATATTGATTTATATATTAATTTGTTTTCCTGTGCAGTTGTTAATTGTTTTGAGTCTTCCCCACGGCATTGAGTCCCTAAACTGACTGGGACCAGGTGAAATGGTTTACAACAATTTGTAAGGCAGGTCTTTACCTTTTCTGAAGATGCTCACATCCTCATGCATGAAGTGCATGCCAGTGAGCGGTGCCAACTTAATAATATAGCCCACAATGGTACCAGACTCATGAGGAGGGAGAAGTCGTTTTGGTCTAAAGGTGATATATGATCTTGCATGGCAGTCAGGATTTTAGGAATCAGAGAGAAGAGCAAAGGCTTGTCCTGATGAGTTGAAGTGGAGCTGATGAGGCTGGAATTCCTGGAGCCATGGCACAGAGAAGGAGCGCACAGAAGCGATTCCTGGGCCAGCGAGAGCAGCTGTTTGAAGGTGTGATGTGTATTATAAGGTTGGACGGGCAGAGAAGAGTGAATGCTTGGAAGGCTTTCAATACCAAGCCCAGGGCTTGGATTTGGTCTCATAGGCAGTTGGGGGGGTGACGTGTAAAAGAGGTGCTAGGAAAGTGAGTGGGGCTGGAGAGGCTCAGCCGGAAATGAGGGAATAAGGCTGCCCGCATGGGAATGGGAACAGGGTTGTATTGAAGAGGAAAGATCTTCAGAAGCCACACAGAAGAGAGGTTGATCCAGGAGAAAGGAGTGGACAAAGTTTCAAAGCTGGTGCCACCCATGAGACCACAGGACCGAGTAAGGTTTACACATGTCCTGCCTGTGCCGTGGTGTGACGTGCAAGCTATACATTTGGCAAATATTGGAGATTAAGACACGTGTGTGATTCAACCACCTAGAGGTGAGAGGTGACATTGAGGAAAACAAAATGTAGAGAGGATTCTGTCAGGAATGGCCATAAGAGAACATGACAAAATTCTGCAGGCCAAAGTTTAGCAAATCTGGCAGGGTCCATGTCGAGTGAAGAAAAGTCATTCATCAGGTCCTCCACAATAGGAAGTGCAAGCAACCCTCAGCCCTGGATGGCAGGTGTGGAGAGAGGATGACATAGACCGGTGGACAGTAGGCCTTCTTGGTTGTCCCACCGTGACACCTCAATTCCATTTTGAGCTGGTCTTATTGAGTGTGTTCATGACTAAGTCTAGTGTTTCTTCTCCTTTGTCACCCACATGAGGCTTGGTGAGGGGTGACACGAACGTTGTGGGTGGTTATTAGGTGAAATAAAATTGAGACTAAATTTGTTAGAGCAAAATGTTTCATTGAAATGGAGGAAAATAAGTCAAGCATATTTAGGAATAAGGCTGTGCAGGGAAGCCACGCCAGACATATTTCTTATATTAATACCCATATGTTAAAAACAAGCCTAATTCTGTATTTCTCTAGTCTACATTTGGTCATTCATTCTGTTTATTCAGCTAAAACTTGGTCCCAGTACAAAACTAAATGAAACCTTGGCATATTATTCTTATTGTCATAGAGGGGGATTGAGAAATGGGAGATGTTATCTCATGAAAAACAAGACTGTTTTACAGAAAAGGATAGCAACAAAAGCTCCCTTAGGATTGTTTCCAATATGTCCAAGTGCTAATTACAGAGTCCTAACTTAACCCGAGGAAGAAGAAAAACGAATCTGGAAAAACTACCTACATTTTTAGATCATTTTAATAAACTTGAGAGGAAATAAGCAGCCACTGAAGGAGAGACCCATGAGGTAGGATTCCAGTGTAGAAACTTCACGACGAAGCCAACAGCTACTCTGTGCTTGCCCTGCACAGGGGCCGGGATACGTTCTCCCCGAGGACTATTCCGCTTAACCCTCGCTGCAGCCCTGCGTGGTTTGTTGCATATTTCAGAGGCTTTTTAAATCACAGCCGTCAGTGACCGCTTTGGAGAGAAGGCCAGGAGCTCTAAGTGGCTGAGACGTGCAATGGAAGGGGCTCTACATGGTCCCTTCTACACCAATGATGGCGATCCTGCCATTTGAGTGGACCAAGGATTCATGCCCAGGTGCAGAGTGTGGTCTGTTCATGAGGGAGACCATCCACCCCAGGGTGACTTGCTGTGAAACTCAGGTGGCTACTGACAAACCCACCCCAACTGCTCTGTTCTGGGGTAGTCCACCAGACAGCCGACCCTTCACTCTCGGGCTGGCCCCGAAGGTGCTCTCCTCTCGGGGGCCTGCAACACACCCCATCTTGGAAGGGAGGCTGACAGGTGGAGAGTGCTGAGCCAGCTCTGGCTCCCATCTACCCTCCTGATAACCTCCAGTACCAAACAGCTTCTGGGCAGGTGGCATCCCCGCAGCTGTAGGAGCCAGCTGACACAGGTCATCAGAAATGCTAGTGGAAAAAAGGTTGGCTAATCCATCAGCAAATCCTAATAATAATAATCAATAAAACGCCTCCTGGCTACCGTGTGCCGCTTTACGTCAAACATCACAACCACCCCATGGGGAAAGTGTTGTTATTTCCAATGTACAGAAGAAGACCTGGCTGAGGTGCTGAGACGTAAAGGGACTCATACAGGAGGCTCGTCTGACTTCAAGGAACTTGAGCCTGACAAACTGGACCATGCTCCCCGCCCGCCGTACCCAGGGTGTGGGCGAGAACAACAGCCACGGCGGCCCGCGCGGGAAAGCCAGCGGGGTGTTCGCACGCTTCCCAGCGGGAGCCAGATCACCGCTGGGTAAGCGGGAAAACTTACTTAAGTGACCTACGAATCCCAGTTCGTGGACTGTCAGGTTGATCCTCCCTTGGAAAAACGGACCCGGGCCACCAAACACGGTTACGTTCAGTGGGTGCGATGTGGACTCAGATCAGCCCATTCCAGAGCGGCGGCTCCCCCGCGGGGCTGTGTGAGCTGCGCGTGGAGTCCGGGGGAGAAGGCGATGAGCCCCGTGCTTAGTGAAGAATGCACGACGCCCAGCGCCATTGAAGAGTCAGACTTGGGGAGGATTTCCAGGCTGCTTCATGGAGGCTCTTGTGCCCACTGAGTGCCTTGTCCCGTTTCTGTCCAGCTCTGTATTTGGGTGGCAGGACCTAGAAGCACATTCCCTGTGGCCCCAGGGCCCTCTGCCCTGACTGGAGGGAACACAGGACTCGGAAACCCTCACTGTGAGTCTGAGGACTCGGGCTGCCCTCGAGGCTCCCCCCGTGCTTCAGTCGGAGAGAAACCTGCCCCAGCCTGCCGGGTCAGAGTGGAGGAAAGCCGGGGCTGGGGACTGGACATCAAGGAGCTTTGCACCCAACGAAGCATTGCTTCCCTCTCAGATCCGTATTTACCCCCAAGAGCGCTAGTCCTTTGGCAATGCTCCTGATCCAGGGAAAAGACTGATAGAACATTCCGATTCCTTTTGGCTCAGTTTCCATGCCAAATTATCCTCCCAATGGAGGCCAAGGCGTGTTTTTAAATCTTGTTTTCAGTCCTGGCTGCTACTGCAGTGGTTTGAAAGCTGGAGGGGAGAGCGTGAAGTATGAGATTTTTTTCCGAAAGACTGATTTTATGATTAATTCAAATATCTTGGGCCAGTGAATTTCTTTGAAGATGACTACATTTGAGGTAACTAATATAGAATTCTAAATCCATTGAGATGGAGAATAAAATCAACAGGAGTTCTGCCCGCATTCAAAGCATACCATGTTAGAAATCTGTTTTGCTGGTAATACACTCCTCTCTACTCTGTCTGAAGCTGAGTAAGAAAAATGTAAGAAGTTAAGTAGGCAAGTTCGTTTCTAGTCAACCCAGTGGTTAACATGGTATAGAATTGTCTCAGTTTTGCTTCACGTAGAGACTGATGTTGGCTATCTCCTATTCGTTCTTCAAATTTAGTCCAGATGCCGCCTCTTCCAGGGAGGCTGTCATTCGCAGTCCTGTCTGGAGCCCGTCCTATGGACACCCTCGGCATCCATCATAAGCCATACAGCTCATAGGGTTGGAGCTGTTTCATAGCATTACCAGGAGGGCATTATTATCCTAATATTTTTCATTTCGTACAGGAGGAAACTAAAGTAACAGGGAAGTCAAACAACTTGCTGTAGGTCACACAACTTGGAAGTACAAAGTCAGAGTACAAACCTGCTCTGTGTGATTCCTAAGCTCAGGCTTACTTCACACCAGCGCGTCTCAACATTTTTTAAATCCACGGAACTGTTTCTCTGAATAAGGTTGAAACGGAAATCCAATCTACAAATCCACGAGCAGGGGTGCTCCGGTGAGCTGGGTGGGGTGCCTGGAGCGAGCCCTCACTTCCTGTCCTTTGCAGCACCTCTGTGGAAACCCTTGGGCTTCCAGAAGCACAATTTGAACCCCCTTATACTACACCAAGCTGACAGCTCTGGGATGACAGAGGAGGTGTAGCTCTGTGCTCAGTACCCCATGGCTGAAACTGACCCAGAGAAGTCGACGCACCTGTTAGTCCTGCAGTTGGTAAGCCTGCGGGACGCCAATTCTGTTTTTGACTGCTCTGCCGCAAGTATAATTCAACACTCCCCCTGGTCAGGAGGAGTGGTCTGAGTTCTTTTTCCAACCTTGACATCCTCCCACTATCAAGAAGTAGGGGAAATCATCCAGCTGTTGTCATCCACAATTGTGCATATAAAACAGAGTATTTAAGACCATAAAATGGAATCTGAGTTGGATAAAATGACTTAATTTGTGAAAAACCATTGTGGTAAGAGGGGGCCATAGACTTTAGTTCCATTTTCTGTTACTTTCTACTCTGTGCCTCAGTTTCTGCATTTGTCAACTGGGAATAAGTAGAATCAACCTCAAAATGTTGTTCTGAGTACAAAATGAGTTGCTACAGGTAAAGATTTTAGAACAGTGTCCATCACACAGTAGGCACTTTCATTAGGATAGGTAAAACGATGCAGCAGAATCAGACAACGCCAATGTCTCACTTCTTGCTCATTCTGCGTGTCCACTGGGCATCAACTGTGACGTCTTTGGGTTCACTTTATCCTCATTCTGGGTCCAGAATGGCAAAGCCAGTGGACAGAGGAAAGGGATTCGAGTGCTAAAGGCTCTCACACTGGCAGTTAAATACTCTGTACAGATATTGTACACACACCCATGGTCCAGATCTTGTCACGTGGCCACACCCACCACAAGGGGTCAGGAAGGCCAGTCTTTCATGTGCTGGAAAGAGAAGAGAGGATCATGGATATCGGTGAGCAGCACTAATCGCTGTCATCACACTTAATAAACATTAGCTGTTTCTATTTAGAAAAACATTGCTGACCAAGCATTCACTCAAAAGAATGAAGATCATTTGATTGTAATATAACGTGAATGCTATAAATAGTGTCTTTGTTTGAAAATCAAGATCACTTTTTATTTCTTTCATTCTACTTTTTGGCTTCAACTCTGTCCTGTGGGTAGCAACTTTACAGAAGCTTAAGGTAGATTAAGTCCAATAAAAAGAAATGAAAGGTGAGCATAGTTTTATAGAGCTCAATTTTAAGATTGCGTTTATCGGCAGTATTGAAAAACCCCAACTGTGCGTATTATTTATTGATCAAAGCTGCTTTCATTTCTTTTGCACCAGATGGAAACAGAAAGACTCCATTATGTGCTGGCACTCTTGCTGTCTCCTGGCAATAGCTTGTGTGCTGACATTTGAATTTACACTGGTGGTAACATGATTGGGAAATAGCTCATAGTTCGTCGTTATATTTACAATACAGCCTGTCCCAGGAGTATGAGTTTCACTTGTCATAGAGTATGTTGCCAAGATTGTTGGAAGACTGGATGTGTTTGATTATAATTTCACTAATCAATGCAGTCAACTCCTTATGTCACTCAGGTCCAGGTAATTTATCACAGAAAATGCAATTCATTTCCTTCCATAAATTAAGTTTATGCCTTGGCAAAAATCGCAGCATTGTCCAGAACTAAGGTGAAGTTTGGGGAATGAGAAGAAAGACTTTCCTGGGGGAATGTAAGTTTGGTGTGAAGTGTGGAGGTAAAAAGTAGAATGAGGACTAAGATGAGCCCAGAGAAGGAGTCAATAGTGAAGTCAATGACAAAGACACCTAGGGAAATTTTCCTCCTGGGCAGCTGAAGGGTGCTAACCAGACTTTAGCCTTCCATTTCGTGTTTTCTCCATGTGTGTAGTCTAACACGTGTAATAATATAAGCAATAATGCATGTCTTCATCTCTTTTCCTTCCCTTTGCCACCTCGTCTGGACTGCTGTATAACCAGTAACCTATAAGACTTGTTAGTAATAGATAGATCTATAGATGGTTGGATGGATGGACAGATGTGCAAATGGATGGATGCATGGATGGATGAACAGGTGGATGGATGGATGAACAGATGGATGGACAGTTGGATGAGCAGATGGACAGACGGATGGATGGATGGATGGACTCAGAGTGGATAGCTATAACCCAGTGTCCTGGGTTGAGAAAGGCAGTTCAGCATGGTGATTAAGAGCAAGCCCTGTAGAGCCACACTTCTCGGGTCTAAATCCCAGTGCCCAGCATACTCATGACATGGCTCTGGGGGACTCCTTAACAGCCCAGCCTTCTGAACTATAAGATGTGAATGAAAATAGGGCTGTTGTGAGGATTCAATGAGTTAATACATGAAAAATGCTTGGAAGAGTGTCTACTGTGTATTCATGATTATCATGATTAACAAAGTGGCAGAGCTTCCCAGCTCTTGGCTTCTTTGGCCCAGCCAGGCTGGAGAAAAATCATGCAGGCTCCGTTCAGGGGACAAGTCATATGGACTCTGCGCAGAGGGTTGGGAAACCAGTGATGGAGCCAAAAGTTTTCATAGTTTCAAAATAATTCCTCACCTTTGACCTTGGCACTCCAAGGCTGACAGGAAGCCTGCAGAGTGCTGTGCTCTGGCGGAGCATGAATGAGTCTTTAAGAAACCTTCCAGCTGCTTTTCCCACTGGGGATGACTTTGGCTCCTACGCATGTACATTCCAAGGCTCGAGGTTGGAATGGCCAGATTCTGCTCACTTGGCTCCCACTTTGCACATCCATTCGTCCATTCAGGCCACTCACAAATGTTTATTAAGCACCTACTGTATGCAAGTGAGCAGTTCTAGGCTCTGTCGCCTTCACCCTCACCCCCAGGGTGAGGTCTTTTTCCATAAAATCTCTTTTTCCTGCTCTACACTGTGTGGTCATGACGCCTGCCAAGAGTTCAGGTTTGGGTTTGGCAGGCATGAGTCTGGGAACCTCTCCTTCCGGAACTGTGTGGGAGGTCACACTGGGTGGGTCTCAATTCCCTTCCTTCTCTTTCTCTCCCTCTCAGACTGAATCTCAAATTCTCCCCTTCATTGTGAGTCCCTTAACTCCAGACCTGGGTGAACTTTCCTCAGGAGGGTGTAGGGAGTGACATGGGACAAATAAGTTTCCAGAAGGGAAACCTGACCCCAGGTGAGCAGGAGGGTTAGGGTCGGGGAGGGCAGCGTGTGTGTGTGTGTGTGTGTGTGTGTGTGGTGGGTGCCGGAGGGGCGGTGGGATACAAGAGCAAACAGAATGTTGGTGTTTGGACCATCAGGGTCTCTGCTGGAAATCCCTAGCACGAGGATGCCCCTGTGTGGGTCTGAAGCAGAGGGGCGGGCAGTCTCAGTGTGGAAGCCCTTCCCAGCTGGAAGAGCTTTGTTTCTCGGGTGGCGCCCTGGTGTGATTTCTGTTCCCAAAGCAGATGAACAACATTAGAGACGGAGAGGGGCCCAAGGGGACAACATCGAAATCTTCCTGCAGGCTTGGAAATCAGGGAAGATAAATTGCACATTAAAATGGAAAATAATCTATAAAATTGCAGTGAATGAGTCTGCGCAGAGCCATATATATATGTTTCTCCAGTGTCTCAATGCCCAGAGCCTCATGTTCTGCTCCTTTGTGCCTAAGCCTGGAACGGCATCTGCTCCCTACTGCACTGTCACCTGAGTACCCCAAAGGTCCAGCAATCTCCTGGCAGCGCCACTGTATCCCATATACCAGTGGTTCTTTGTGGCAGGCCAGGGCCGGGGAGGGGAGGATGGCCAATAAACACATCTGGAGAGATTTTCAAAATGCACATGCCTACCTGTATTGCAAATGTCTCTATTTTAAACAAATTATCCACCTGGCCCTGTGGAGCCGTGCCTCTACCTTCATTTAGGAATCACTGCGGATCGTACTTTCAGGAGTGGACGAGCCAACCACGCTCCTGCTGCAGGCCAGACTCTTCACTGTGCACCAGGCCCACCCCCTTTCTCCACTGCGGGGACAGGACTGCAGCAATTCCATCCTCTCTTGCTTACATGCTTGTATTTTTCCTCTCTCCTGGGTCTTTCTAACTAGCATGCAAATGTGCTCTTACTTCTCCCCTCTCAGAAAAACAAAACAAGTTCCTCTTGGCCCAATTTTTCTGTATCCCCTTGCAGCAAACTTCTTGACAAGTTGTCTATATCTGCTGCCCAAAAACCCTCTCGTGTTACTGTCCCTTAGACCTGGCGCATGCCCAAACTGCTCTGTCGAGGTCTCCTCCATGTTGCTTGGCCTAATGCATAATTCTCCATCTCTTCTTCACCTCGAGCCCCGTCAGCATGTGACCCAGCTGATCGCCCCTTCCTCCAGATCCCCCTCTTTGTTCCCTCCCACCTCATCAGGCTACTCTTCTCGGTTGCCCTTTCTGGCTCCTTCCCTGACCTCTCACTAAAGACGTGCCCGGAGCTCACCTTGGCTCCCTTCTCTTCTCTGCACTGATCTCCTCTCCCCATGTCAGGCGTCACCTTTGTGCCAGTGACTCCATGTCTGAGCTCCCGCGCCATCCCCTCCCCACCTCCAGACTCCCACTGCAGCGGCTCCTGGGTCTCGCTGCTTAGGTGCCCAGCGACATCTCAAAACGCTATGCCCCAAGTGAGATCTCTTCCCACAAAAACCTGCTCCTCCCACCTCTCCCTGTCTCAGCCGAGGTGGCTCCATGCCCCAGTGGCACAGGCCACACCCCTGGGTGTCATCCTGCAGTACTCTCATCCTGCACATCCGTTCTATCACCAAATTGTGTCGGCTCTACTTTAAAGACACATCTAGAACCGAATCACTTGCAGGCTTTTTGTGTCGATAATTGTACTTAATTTTTGCAAAATCCCTGAGACATTTTCCTAATTTTACAGATGCGGAAAGAGGCTGGGGAGGCCTATCATGGCCAGGGTCATGTGGCTGGGAAGCAGCAGCCTGTGTTTGAACACAGAGCTGTCTGAGTCTCTCCTTTTCCCATTGTGTCTGCTTCCTTATCCAGCTCAGACAGGGGGCCAGGGAAGAAGGGCTTTTCAAGGTGAAGTGTCCCAAGCCGAGGGGTCTGTGTGTGAGAGTGGGGTGGGCTGGGGAAGCTGTGAGAACTTTCACCCCAGAATCACTCTCTCTGCAGGCTGCGTGGTTCTAGAGGGGTGGGTAGCAGTTCAGACGCTGGCTCCCCCAGTCATTCAAGCCAAGTGTTATTTTTCCCGGAAGGATTTTGTTCCAGACTAGGCGGGGTAGTCCCGGAGAGCATCAGGAAGGGGAAGTGGGAGAGAGGCTGCAGATGTGGCTGGGATCACCAGGGTCTCCTGCCCTGCTGTTTCTTTCTCTCATTGGGTATGCAATGAAGTAATTAGTTAGAGAACTATTTTGGGGGCCCTGCCAGGTGCTTCTCCCTCTTGGGTGTTCGCTGTGGGCAACAACCTGGACTTGCGCAAATGGGCTCTCTGATCGCAGGTGCAGGTGGTGGGCTTAGAGCCAGCCAGGCCAGCAGCCTGCCCAGAGACAAAGCTGTGACCTCAGCTCATCATAGCGCTCTTCCTCGGCCACATCAGACTGCCGCCAATGGTTATGGACGGA
The DNA here is from genome assembly GCA_031878705.1 of Tapirus indicus. Lineage (NCBI taxonomy): Eukaryota > Metazoa > Chordata > Mammalia > Perissodactyla > Tapiridae > Tapirus > Tapirus indicus. The sequence continues at coordinate 29,670,865 of CM062941.1, read as the reverse complement.
CCACCAAGCTGCTGCCAGTGGTGTGTGGCTGCAAGGTGACATCGGGGCTGCCAGACCCTGCTTCACTTTAGGTCCAATCCCTATTGCCAGGCCCCACTGATTCAATTAAAATTTGATTCAATTAAAAATAACGATGTACTTTCAACTCTCAGCAACTGCCTTCCACGGTTAGGGACAACCTCCAGCCCCCACCCCCTCCACCGTGGGTCACACTGAGGACACCTACGAGCTTGAGCCTCCGTGACAAAGGCAGGTCATGGGCACAGAGACCTGAGGCTTTAAGTTCCACAAATGGGGTGAATGGGCCTCCTAGGGATTTCCTTCACAGGTGCTCACAGGCCGCCCGCTACCTGGGGGGCCTCGACACTGATGGGGACCCCATCATCCCGGGAGAGAGAGCGGATGCCCATGCTGTGATGACGGGGAGAGGCTCTGATCATTTCCTCGCGCTGCTGCAGCCCTCAGACACTTAGCCCGGGGCCTCCTGAAGATAGTTCTTTCTAGACAGCCCGACCACAGGATACTTGAGCATCAGTGAAACTTCCTGCTTCAGTACACTCAGTTATCAAATATGCAATATGTGAATCCTGTGCACTCAGAATTGGTCTTCTCATACTTCTAAGTTTAATTTTTATCACAGACGGAATGACCTAGAGTTGGAGAATGGGATATATCGCGCCTGGTGTCTGACTTTCTAAAATGACGTTGGACATGGAAGTGGATATTGAACAAAAGACCTGATGATCTTTTTTCTAGGAACACGTATTTAAATGGCCATTTGTCCCTTCCAAAGAGAGGAATGCAACTGAAGCTAAACTGAGATTCCATGTCTTACCTATTAGATAAGCAAACAGCCCGCAGATTGGAGGACACACTTCGTTGGAGAGGCTGTGGAGGGCGGTGCTTTCCCGCGTTGCCAGGGGACATACAACACGCCACAACCCTTAGGGAGGGATCCGGTGCTGCCTGCCAAGATCACGGATGGGTGGATCTTGGCCAGCAACCCCACTTGCGTTAATCTCATCAACACCAGCACACCTGCAAAATGACTTATGTACAGTACCGTTCATTGTGGCATAGTCTGTACTAGCGAAATATTGGAAGTGACCCAGATGTAAACCATCTGGGGCTGCTCGAATCATATGCAGCTTTGAGAAAAGAATGAGAAGGATCTCTGTGTACTGGTGTGGAAGGATCTTCAGAATATGATGCTGAGTGAGAAAGCAAACTACAGAATGATGTGTAAAGAGGGAAGATAAGAACATTTATTAGAATTTGCTTTCATTTACATAAAGAAACAAGAAAGATAGGCACAAACCTAATACAAATGGTTAGTTATATGGGTGACGAGGGTACTAGATGGATGGGTGAGGTCAGGGCCAGACTTCATAACGCACACATCTTTAAATATCACTTTAATGTTAGAACAATGGAAAGTATTATCTAGCTAAACAAAAAGTTGAAGATTCAGTAATAGCTCAGGATCGGGGTTATGTTATTCTCTCTTCTCTGCCCATGGCATCCTTTGGAGCCGGCACAGATGCAAGCTCATCCCTGACGCTTCCAATCAGGCTTAATCACCACCTCCCAGCATCTCCATAACGCACCATCTATACGTTTATTAAAGCATTTACTTCATTCAGTCTTGCATAGGAGTTAGTAATTAACCTGCCTGTCTCCCCTAGATGACATATTTCTTGAGGGAAAGAACTGCGGATTACTCATCACTGTGCTTTGCACAGAGAGGTGATAGAACAAATATTTGCTGATGAATGAATAATTCAGGGGGTCCCCAAGAAGGCTCACACCCACATTAGGTGGTTCTGAAACTATTGATGACAGGGATTCTCTTGAGGATGGGTGGAGGTGCCAGGGATCCACGGGAGCAAGTGGCAATCTCTAGATCGACCACGAAATGCTGTGGACGCCCCCAGGCCACCTTTGGGCCCCATTTGGTTGGACCTCACTTGAGTCCCTTCCCAGGGGAACAGCAATTCTGTTGTCCAGTATGAAGGCAAGGAACTTTTCTGCACCTCACTTTTCCAGTCTACATGGATGTGTCTGCACAACCCCAGATAATTGGGGAATTTCACCAATTTTCTTAAAACAATTCAGTAATGTAGTAAAGCAATGTAATTAGTAATAATACTAATTAATGAGACACTGGACTCAATTGATACTTGATTAACTCAATCTATCTCAGAAACACTGAGGGCTTCTTATGTGAGAGGCCAAGCTGGATGAGTGAGCAGTTATCCCAGGCAGATGTGGCCCCGGGCCTGACGAGGAGAGGAAGGCTTGGAGGGTCAATCTGCGGGGTCGTTTGTGATAAGTGTTACTTCTAGAAGATGTGTGACCTTTCAACAATACTGCTTAGAGTTCCAACAATGCTTTTCATCCCTAGATCCCAAGCAGGAGGTAAAGGGGGATTGTGGTCCCGGTATAGCCTTTGTGGTCTGAATTGCACCTTCCTGTGGAATGAGGTATGTGGCCCGACAAAACCAGGGCCAGTTCTGGGTGAGACTGAAACCAGCACTGGAGTGATGCCTGGAATTCTGATCTTCCGAGGAAGAAGGGCTTTCCAGGTCGCAGCACGGAGCCCGTCATCTTGCAGTTCTGCAATGGTGCTGAGGGGTCACACTGGGCCCCGGGGGCCAGCTCTAGCAGATTTTCTTTTCCACATAAAACGTATCTGTCATCTAAGCTCCACTTTTTCTTGTCTGCTAGGTACCTTGAACTTGCCACCATTACAAAAAGGGGAACAATCCAGTCCCTGGACTTACAAGTCTACAATCCATGCCGATGGATTCCAACATGTCTGTATAACTCTCCCCTCCCAGGCTCCAACGAAGGAGAAAATAATAACACCAATGTTACCAACAGATCTTTGACAAGGGACGTGTCACACACCAAGCGCATTACAGTGTGGATTAGCTCCTTGAGTTCTCCCAATAACCCTCTGAAGGAAGCCCTACTACAATCTACATTTTACAGACAAGCATATCGAAGCAGAAATGTTGTTACTTGGCCCGAGGCCACCCAGCTCATAAGCGGCACATACCACACTTCTCTGCTGCCCCTTCAAAGGCTGACCCCAATGAAATGTTTCATTCATCTGCAGCATTTTGTTAACACTTTTCAAAGGAGAAAAAAACACTTCTGAGCACATACCTGAGTTTTGCTTTAAAGTTGTAAAAAAAATTAATAATAAATAAAAACCCTAAAGTCATTTTGAAACATTCCACATTTTTGACCACGATGAGTTGGCAGAATTCATGCCTGCTGTTGTGATGGCTCAAGGCTGCAAATACTCAGGGGCCTTTCTAGAACAACGTATGCTGACTGCAGTGTATCCTAGTCTTCCCCAACGGCCCTATTATCTGAAAATACAGAAGCATGATTCCCACACCTTCCTCGTTCCGGGGCTGACACTTAAAGCCACACTGCTCCTAGGGCCTCGCTGGTCCAGCCTGGGTCCTGCAGCATCGCACTGGCATTGCCGGGAGCTGGTTAGGAATGCAGAGTCTCAGGCACCCCACCTCTGACTCAGAATCTGTCCCGTTGAGAGCCCTGGGGTCCTGGGCACATTGACATTTGAGAGACAGCGCTCTGACTTCCGAGGTCTCCTCTAAGCCTTAAAGTTTTGTGATTCATGTTTTCGTTGAAATTCTGGGGATGGGAAGCCAGGCTGGGTGGCTAATCTGCAGTATATCGCTGTAGGGCGGTTCCCCTCTCGCTGTGGTCCACGCCGGGCCCAGAACGTGAGCCACGGCCACTCGGTTCTTTCCTTTTGTTGATGAATGCTTGAGATGGGTTAAGATCTTGTTTGTACTTTTTCTTAATCACTATTTAAAGGGGAGCTCAACTGTTTATTCAGCAATAAAATTTGTGCGGCAGTAGAATTAAACCCAGGTGCTTGTCCCAATGCCCAGGCTGGGGTCAAGATTGAGGTTGGATGAGACGGTCAAGCCCGGCCTCTGGGGCACGGCGGTGGGCTGCACTACAGTGTGAGTCCGGGGGGCCTGGGCCTCTGCATTTGACAAAGTTCCCTGAGACTGGGTGCACGACCTGCTTTAGGGCTGTGGGGTCAGCATAAGTTTTAGTGGTGCCAGCAACCTGGCGGCCGAGTGTTTGGGAAAGAAGGCGAGGTCCAGGTGGTCAGAGCAGCAAGGGAGGACACAGGCAGGGCTGCCCACTCTGACCAGCTAGCAGAGGGGAGCCACGAATCCAGCTTCATCTGTCAGAATATTCCTCAGCCACCAAAGGAAGAGTGCTGTCTCCCTGGATTTGGGAACTTCTACCCTGGAGAAGATTCAGGACTGCTGCTTTACATGAGTCCACACTCTCTTCCCTTGACTCTCTTCCCAGACTCTAAGACTCTTCAAGACCAGGGTGATGGGCCAGTGAGAAAGCTTCAAGGGCCCCTGGGTGGCAGTTGCTCATTTCCTGGACCTGGGCTGGCTGCTGGCTCTCCCAGGCCCTCCAACCTGCCCAGCGTCCTGCAGCGAAGGCCCTCAGCTCTGACACCAGGGCTGGGTGGTCGGCCCGAATCCTAACAGCTTTTAACTATCACCCTCTCACTAAGAGACCTAGAGACTTCAGCTATGCCAAATAAACCAGCAGGATCTGAAATGCAGGAAGGCAACCCCAAAATCCAGAAGGAAAGAAACCAGATCTGAAGCCAAATTCTTTCACCTCGCCAAGTGGGGAGCTGGGAGAGGGACTGACAGCCTGTGAGAAGGCACCGATGAGGTCATAAGAAAACGGATCAATAAAACCGCGTTTCCTCCCAGCCCAGTGAGCTTTGGTTTTGGGGGTGATGGACAAGATGGACAGAGGCAAACTGCCCGGTCACATCTGGTTCCTGACTTTCTCATGGTGCTTGATGATGGGGGACTGGGGAGGTGGGGGGAGGGGCGGCAACAGGACATATGTGACAGGGAATGGGGCGACAGCAGAGGGCAGGGCAGGAATCAGCCCCTGACTTTGCCCTTGGCTCTTGGGGAGAGGGTACCATGTGGGCCCCACCTGCTCTGTGGCCCACGCTTCTTTCCGATTGTGCCCCTCTCCATGTGGTCGTCAGACTTCCACACCCGCCAGGGTGTTCCCTGGGTGGGACAGTGGACATGGGTCCTTGTAGAAGGCCCCCTCTGTGAACAGTAGTGTCCATGTGAAAGGAACGGGGCAAAGACAGTCTTAAAAACTGAGTAAGGTGTTTTGTGTCTCCTGTGGGAGCTGAGCGTCCCATTTTATACTTTCTTGGCCCAGTGACCTCGCTTAATAAGAACACACCGGTGCTCCTCAGAGCTGAGCGCTGTGATAGAAACAGAGGACGCGGGCTCTGTCCCAAGACAGCCCGAGGGGCTGCGGGGTCAGGGGGCCCTGTCTGCAGCTCCTCCTCCTGCTGGCGCGTCCTTTATTTCTTGTTCCTGCCCTCCTGCCTCTCAAGCTGCATCCTTTCTCCAAGGCCTCCTCTCACCCAGCTGCTTGCGCAGGATGATGGAGCGCTGGATCCACCAGGCCCTGCTGGCACCTCTGCTCAGGAGAAGCCCAAATAATGGGGCTGCTCTCACCCGGGGTTCTGAGAACAGCAGAGCTCATCCAAAACTGTCCTGTTAGGTCCAGTGATCTCGACTCCTTTGGGACCAGATCTTGCACCAACAGCATCGTTGGCTGTTTCATTTTCCCTCTGCTTCAGAGGATGGGTTTAAAGGATAGCCCATGTGAAGCATCTCAGAAGACCACCTTTAAAAGCCCCAGTAAGTTCTTTTCCAGAGTGAGGGCGCTTACTCCTGGTGAATCTCACTGTACAGATAGGCAGTCCCCTCTTCTCACTTGGCTGCACTTAGAGGGACCACAGCATCTGGAAAATTCCAAGAGGTGAGTGAGAACGAAGGTGGGGGAGCAGGGGGGCAAAGTTCTGGAAAATCGGGAGCACAGTCTGTCATTGGCTTCTAGGGGTCTGAGCTTTGACCACGGCCCAGGGAGGAAAGAGCCCTCCTTCACGGACGTGGCACCACCATATCTGCTGGGAGCAGATAAGACAATCTGACTCTTCTCGGTGAGAAGGCCAGGGAGGTGACCAAGGTGAAGGCTCCGTGGGGAGGGCAAGGTGTGGACCCCTCATTGTCAGCCCCTGATGGATCCGTGCTCTTCCTCTCTCCGAAGGAGAAGGATGAAAAGTAGACTTTGTCTCCAAAGTTACCCCAGCCTTTTCATTAAGTGGGCACTGAGACCAGAAATCTCCACTCTAAACAGAAAACCAGTCCACACCCACTGCTCAGAGCCCCTCTTTCTCCGAGGTCCAGGGCTGTCTTTGTGGCGTGTGTGTGGGTCAGATCCTCCAGGGAGCACCAGACCGTTGGATTCAGGGAGGGGATGGTTAGGTGTTGGAATCTGCTTTTTTTAATCTTTTACTTCAGAAATGATCGATGCCTTCAAACCTTGCTTATTGATGACTGCGTTCATTGAGTTTATCCACTATGGTCTCATTAGAAAAGTTTGGTAATAACTCTCTGGAACATAGAAATCTATTTTTCCTTACCCTGGAGGAACCCGGGGTGAAGGCATGAAGGTTGAGGAACAGCCACAGTTATTCGGTGGGTTGGGGAGAGCGAGGGGGCAGTGGCGCCTCCAGCTTGCACATCCACAGACCACAGCAGCGGCCTGGGCACGGCTGGGGGTCTGGCTGTCCCGGGAGGGTCCTACTCCCACCTCCACACTAATGGGAGTGATGTCGCTTGATCCCGGGCATTTCACAAGAACCTGGAGCTGCAGAGGGCCTCACACCCCGGGTGGGACACTTCCTACAGAGGAAGCACAGGTCCTGAGAGAGGAGTGACAGCCTGAGGTCACTTGGCTGGCCCGGAGCCCTGCTCAGCTAGTACAACTGTGGGCAGCGCTGTCTCCCGGGCCCTGCCGGCCTTGCTCAGCGCCGGCAGCCGTCCACGAGAGCGGGTCGGCTGCTGGGGGGTTAACATCTCAGGTCCACGCGGAGACTCAGCGGTGTCTGTGAATCCAGGGACATTATATGGGAAATCTGCGGGTCTGGGCATCTGTGACTTCTCTACCTGGAGTGCAGATATCTGGCTTTTATAAAAATTGCAGAGGAGGACTCTGGGAAGCCAAAAATGATTAGAAGCCACTGAAATAGATGATTTTGAACACCCCTTCCAGCTATTAGACTCCGAGTGTGATTTCTAAGCTTCCTTCCCAGAAAAAGGAGCTATTCTCACCACAGTGGTGGTTAGGAAGCAGAGAGCTATTCTTTCAGATCTGAAACTGGAGGGTTTGTAAGGGAAACCAGATCTTTACACCATCTAGCTAAGGGATTAACTCATTCAGATCACAGAGGCTCAGACCCGGCTCTGAGGGTCTTCACGGAGAACAGCCTGGAGGTGGGGGGTGGGGGCAACCAAGGACCAGGAGCGATGAGCAGGAGACGGGGAGGGGAGAGGAGACGGAGGGAGAGAGAAAGGGGAGAAGATGAACACAGAGCTGACGACACTCTGCTCTTCATGGCCCTGATATCCCCACTGAGGGGCTCAGAGGAAACATCCAGAGTTCTGTTAGAACGGAGGATATCATCATGCAGCGTATCTATGCACCCTGTGGAACGACTCTTTACACCCTGATTTCTGACGATTCACAAATCCTTTCTGAAATTACGGGGCTAAGGTCCCTGAGAGGATCCAGCTGGGTCCGTCTGAGAAGCCACAGAGTTGTGACCAACCTCAGTCACTTATGTAACTTACTGCTGAAATAACAAACATCGCCGCGGCAGCACACCCCAGGGCAGACACGCGGGTCAGGCCGCCTCTCCCCTGGGATCCAGTCAGCACGACAGGAGGAGGCGTGGACTTCTTGTCAAACACTTCCCGAAGAGCGAGTCGGTGAGCAGTGGCTTCATGAGCTTGGAGAGCCGGGCAGGCCGCGCTCATTCGCGGCTGGCGCTGGGCAGGACCGGCTCTTCGGGACACCAGGCAGGCTCCCCGCCCTGAGAGTCTCTCCAGCTGGGTAACTGAGAGCGAGAAGCCACCGGGGCCTGGTTCTTAACGTGAGGCTACTCAGACTCAGGGAGTTAGCAATGCGAACCTTACGCAAGATGGAAACACCAGGTCGTTGTGGCCGCCTAGATTCTCCATCCCTGGAGAAAAGCTGGAAACTTATCAGATGCGTGGAGAACACCGAGCAAACAGTGTCTTCAGGTTCTCCGCTGTGCCCTGTGTTAGGCACTCGTACCTTCTTACCCAGTCTAGTCTCAGAACCCACCAGCCTCAGGTAGGAGCATTCTCAACTTGCATGTAAGGAAGTGTATCCAGGATGGTGAGGAGTTTCCCGAAGGAGGTGTGACCTGTACCCTGTAGATTATTTTACATTTCTAATCAAAAAGGTACCAAGATGGATTTTAAAGGTTATCAAAATGGCATTTCATTTAAATGTAGTGAAATGTGCAAATTATTTACAAGGATATGGGGGAATCTGAAAACTGGAGAAACACGTGTGGTTGATAAAATGGGACAGAGGTTCTAAAGAGAAATTTTTAATAAACTTGGAATCCCAAAGTAAGTATGAAATTAAACCACATGACCATTTATATGATCAATTTGTTTTTTAAAAAAATTAAATTGTGAGCATTTTTTCTTTCTTTCTAAGGTCTTGGAAGTTAAGACCGATTTTTAAAAATACACCTCTGCTTGTGCAGATGCTGTCTGCTGGCCTCACCTTTGCTCCTGATGGAATTGTTAGAAGCGTCCACTGCAGTGGCTTTACAATTAAGAATATAAATCTTCTATATCTCTAAAATGTTCCCTGTTGCATTAAACATAAGAAAATGTTCCACAACTGTGGTTCTTGACCTTCTGGGATAGCAAACCATTTGAAATCTGAAAAACGTTTCCCCCAAAACACCCACACAAACACAAAAACATAATTTTACATAAAATTTCAGGAGGTTTACAGGTGCCTTGGACAGCTGTCCCCAAACGCCATGTTTGCCGTCCCTTAGCATGTGGCCTGTGTCTCATCTTGAGCAACCTCCCTCATGGGCAAGCCTTTCCGTAGGGCTGAAGCCAACACCTGCCTAATTCACACGTCCCTGAACAGTTTATAACGAGCCTAGCCTCGCCCCAGCGTCTTCAGGTAATTGGAGAAACTAAGGGAGCATTCTTTTCCACTGCCCTAAAAATGACTTGTCTCTCCAAGTGGAGGAAGGGCTGTCTAGGGTGACTAATGGTGTCTGGGTGCAGAGGTCACAGCTGGCTCCCACAGGGGCCATGGCTCCCCCAAGCCCTACGTTTGAGTGGGCCTGAGGTGCATTTCCTCTGCACCTGCTTCATCTAGGTGGCCAACACTCTGAAGTGGGGACAGGTCGAGCGGCCTTTGCTCCAGGACTAAGGGAGTCGCCTGCAGATGGACGCAGCAGCTCAGGGTATGATTCACAGCCCTTCCGAGTCTGTACTTGGAGGCTGGATGCGTTCTCACTCTAGAGGGAACCTTGCAGGTCCGAGGGCTCTGTGCCTCCAGGGGCCTTTGAGTCAGAAGTCCCTGGGGCACCCCCTGCCCGTTGAAATCCCAGTCTCAGTCCCAGGCTGGGGACTCTCAGACCTGTGACCCTAGAGATGCTGTAGTTGGGGGAAGAAGGGCACGGAAGGTCACAGGAGCAGGGTCATCTTCCCTGGTGCCTGGTGCTGGGAGGACTGTCTGCTTCAGGGGCATAAACCTGTTTTGCTTTTGTCTGTGTACCCAGAGCTCAGCACACTGCTTGCTACACAGTCCATGGTCAGTGAATTGAGTTAAATCAAATTGCATCAGCAAGTACAGAAAACAACACTGAGCACTTGCCGCGGGTGCTGGGAGTCCAGTTTGAGTCCGGGGCTCTGGGTACAGAGGAGAAAGCAGGCAGAGGAGGCCTCTGCCCCTGGAGTTGGGTCTGTCCAGAGCAGGCATGGGCGTGGAGCTCTCCACCAGATGAGATGGAGCTTTTCTGGGGACAGACGGTCATGCTCTCTCTCTTTCACACCCACAATCCCTTTCCTCCCAGTGCCCACACACATGTACACACACACACGGCAGAGTCTATGAAACGTGCACATACACACACACATGCTCTCACACCACCACCAAGTCTGAGTGTAGGAATTAGGTAAATGTAATTGCATCTCCTTCCTTCCCTCCCTCCCTCGCTCTCTCTATTCTTCCTTCCTTCCTTCCTTCCACAGTGTGCACACTGGTCAACACAATAACACAACCCAAAAAGAAGTATTTAAAAGTAAGAATTTGTTGTCTCTTCATTGAAACATTGTGTTAATTCAGAAGGACTCTTTTCGTATTTTGGCACAACATTTAAACCATCCAACTGGTAAACAGACATAAACTGGCACTGTTATAAATACATTATTTATTTTGTTTAAAAATTTACGACATGCCCATCAATAATGCACCAGCTGGAGAATGTTAACTCATTTCAGGCCAAGCACCAAGAGCCAGATGAGACTCGCCTTTCTCACTACTGGGCACGTTGCGATCAACACGCTCCCAGAATCCATTTGGAGAAATGAGGCCAGTCAACCACAGGACAGAACAAGCCCAGCATCTCCCTGTGTCCCCTGCACCCACCTGACAACAGCCGTGGCTTCTCGAGCTTTCCATGTGAATCACAGCCCACTCTCTGGTAAACACTAAACATCAAAGACCTCGCTCTTGAAGATGTGAAGTTTACAGAGCAATCTCGAAAGGGTTAAGATCTTTGGTGGGTGAATATATTACCCTGTGCTCTCAGGAATTCGACTTGAGGAGAAAGTACACCAGCCAAACTGGGTCACAAGAGGATGGTACGAGAAAAGAGATGACGATGGAGAGCTATTTCTTGTCTTTCCATATAGAAGTTTTTAGGGTTCATCTTAAAATTGTTGTTCTCTACTAAAAAGCCCCAGAGCACAGGTCTTGCAAAATCCAACCATTAAAATATTCCAAGCAACCAAGAGTCATTTCATACGACATCAGGTTAAAAGAGCTCTGTCATCTTTCCAGCCACCAGCCTGGGCCTGGCCCTGAGCACACTCTGCCATCCCTCAGGGGGCGGGGGGACTGGCCTTCCTTGGGAAATACTCCAGCCAGATCGCCAAAGCAGAGAGGCCCAGGGGCGAGGCCGGTGGAGACAGAGATGTGGGGGCCGAAGCCGCCCCACTTGGCGGAGAACGCAGTGCTGGGCGTCCCTCTGACCTTCTTGCCTCCGTTGAATCCCACAGGGGATGTCATTATTAGCATTTGGCAGAGAAAAAGCGTGGAGGAATGCAAAGCCCATAAATGATAGGTCTGCTGGTTAGTGTCATTCAAGAAATTCCTAGTTTCATTTCCAAGGTTTAGCAGCAGACTTTTTAGCACATCCAGACATTTTTATGGTTGAATTCCTTGTGGAGAAGACAAGGCACATATTTTCTCTGAAAGTGGAGTTTCTCCTCTGAGCCAAGTCTCAGCAACTTGGTTTCACTGAAGCCAAGGGAGCATTTTCTTCTACGGGGATCGGCATTGTGTGGGGTCAATGACAATCTGGTGTAGAATCAGAGGGTCGTGAAATGGCAGCTCTGGCCGGGATCACGGAGAACGCACGCCGGGGCGTGGGGTCCAGACCTCGGCTGCCGGCGGGAGCATGCAGGGGGCGCAGCATGGGGCCGGGCGAGGGTTTGGGGGGCTGGACCCCACGGGCCGATAGAGCAGGAAGGAAGGGCTTGTGTGCAGAGCTCCTTCTTTTTTAAAAAAGAGAAGCCAGATATTTAAGTTTTTGAATGAAATTTCCTAATTTTAAAATATTGGCAAACCAACAGGCCTGTGGGAGAGAACTCGTTGCTGAGCCCAGCCCTCATTTAGCAGGTGAGACCCTGAGGCCATGGGCAGTGAAATGACTTGTCCAACATCCTGCAGGCATTTAATGGTGAAGCTGGGGCTAGAACTCCGATGTCTTGGTGATTAGCTGCGAATTCTTTCTACAGTGCTCTTTGACAATTATACTTTCCCTGGCCGGGGAGGGGTGTTCACATACATTGTCCTGACCTCTCTCTGTCTTTAAGATTTAAATATAAAAAGATTTAAATATATATGTTTTTACATTAAATACATATATTCATATATTATATAAGATTCGAATATATGTTATTATTATTATATAAGATTTGAATATATACATTTAGGTTACAGCCGGCCATGTTTGAAGGGAAACGAGGACCCCAAAGATTCCAGTCCCTTGTCCTCTCTTATCTGAGATGTCACCAGACGCCCGTGGGATTCTTTCCAAATGGCATAAAGACAAGGATGATGGAACACTTCTATCGCTGATACTTAATGAGAGATAAAGGAACCCTCCAGGAAGCCTCTGATAAGGAGGGTCAGTGGAGATCCTGCAGAAAGCCTGGAGCTCACTTGTAGAATGTCCACATCTGAGCGCAGGCTGGCAATGATTCCATCAGTGCTCAGAGCTGCCCAGCAGTGGAGAGGCAGCCTGGGCTGGGGGAGGCCTCTCCTGGGGGCCCCCCTCATTCTGGGTGACTTTCTGTGGATAAGTCCTTACTGGCCCTCGGCTTTTTTCGTTTCTCAAATGAGAAGCCTGGACTGTTCTCTCCAGTCTCTGGAAGCTAAGAGACCTGGTTTTAAGTCCCAGACCCATGGCCTGCCACGTGACCATGGGCAGATTATATAACTTTTCTGTGCTTCGATTTTCTTATCTGTGAGAGGTGTCTGGTGGATTCATTGAGACCACATGGCTGTGGCTAACATGGGTCCCCACCCTCCACCACAAGATGTCATCATTGAAGGCAGTGCTTGCCCCAAATAAAACTGATGGCAGAATAATAGTCTATGATCTAACCTAACAGTCAGGATGCATAGAATTTAGAATTTCACAACAACTATGACATTCTAAACCTGCCTGGAAACTTGGGTGTTCTGAAGTGGTAACTGTATTCTAGTCTGGAGGACTTAAGGTCTGTGAGGAGGGAATCGAGTGAATTGTGTTCCCTCTAAGAACAAACAACAATGATTCTTGACTTTGTTTCCCTCTAAGGCTGTGACAACTTCGTGGACCTCTTTGAAAACTTGATGAAACCTGTATAAACTGTCCTCAGGAAAGGGCACATAGGCAGACACACACAATTCTGCACTCAAATCCGGAGGTTTCATGGACTTCAGGAAAACCATCCCTGGATATTGGTGGCTTTGCAATTTCTTTCTAAGTAGGAGCTGCAGGAACAGTCAGCCATGTAGAGGCTGCCTGTGAAGCAGGGTTAGGGGCTCACTTTGAAATTGATTATGCTCAGCAAGCTCTTTCTTCTGAAGATGTGGGTTTGATTGTGAGCGGTTTAGGGAACCGATGGAGATTTTCCGGTTACTCCATGGACTTCTAGAGGTTCTTAGATCCTGGTCTGGGGAGTCCCCATGTATGGGACAATTATGGATAATAGTAATAACAACAACCTTGACAACTGTCATTAACGGAGTGCCAACCCTTGTGTGCATGTCCTCTGTCCTCACAGCCTAGGGTTCAAGTTCAGGTCCATCTGACTCCAAGGCTATCGACCACCATATCCTTCAATAGCAAGAAAGCCTTAATTATTCTGCTCTTTGAGAAACTCACTGTCCTTTCTGCTCTTGGGTCCCAGAAATATTTCTCAGATGTGAAATGGAACTTGGAGTCCACCTCTCTGTCTTGATTCTCGGCTTTCAGTCAGTTTGCTTTTCTCTACACATCTGGTACCGAAATCTGTGTCGGGCAGGGTTCAACCAGAGGACCAGACCAGTAGGAAACATATATGAAGAGATTTAGTGCAGAGAAGTGGCTTATGTGATTGGGGGGCCTGGGCAGGTCTGAAACCTAAGGCAGGCCATCAGGAAGGGCAAGCTGGGCCCTCAGCATGTGCTGAAGGCCTTGTCTACAGGGGGAATTACTTCTCCATCTGGGAGGCCTCAGCTCTTCTCTTATGGGCCTTTCAACTGATTGGATCAGGCCCACCCAGATTATCTAGGATAATCTTCCTTATTTAAAGTCAACTGATTGTGGACTTTGATCCCATTGGCTACCTTCACAGCAACAGCTACGTGAGTGTTTGAGCAACTGAGGGCTGTAGTCTAGCCTGGTTGACAACAAAACTGAGTATCATAGTTCATCCCTTGTCGACTTGGACCCATCTCTGTCTCTTTAGCCCAAACTTAACCTCCAAACAAAGACGATTACAAAGTCACACTTCTGCCTAACACGACACAGCTATCCTGCGTACAACTGAGAATACACTAATCCCTTCTCTGAAGAGGAGGTAAAGTCCTTGAGGAGTGTTTACTCTTCTCTTGATAGCCTGTATCTGTGCTGTGACATGAAGTTAATTATTATTTACTCATCTTATATCAGATGATAAAAGAAGTAAGGGAAGAAAACGAAAATATCTGGTCAATATATATACAAACATATTTACAACAAAATAAGGAAGAAATACTCATGAGAACTGCAGGCCCCTTCTGGAACCGGTCATAAGGTCATAGCTGGTATTTGTAACTACCTTCTTTCTCTACCCATTCTGTATTCCCTTTGCCCTCAGCAAGCACCTCCGCTGGTTGTGGTTCTTTATCTGGTTTATTCCTGAGGAATCTGGGCTGTTAGTAGTCCTGCCTAAATTGGGTTCTTGTAGTTTTCCATTGACGTTAAGGTATGATTTTCAGGACACGGTAGTACCAAGAGACGCCCTAAAGGATCCCCTGTACTCCAGACAGAATCTTCCTCCCTCCATTGTAGAGCCGCGGTCCCATTTCCCCTTGTGGTCAGGCTCACTCACCCCCACCAGCACAGGAGCCCCCTCCTGTGCCTGCTGATTCAGAGGCAGGAGGAGCCCACAGTGGCTGGGCGCCAGCCTTAACTTCCAGTTCAGTGGAACCTCTGTTGTGTCTCCTGGTGGAAGGGTGTCTTCCCTGGGAACTAAGACCTCTGGACTAGTAGAGCCTGTGATCATGGGAATGGGAAGCAAACATTTTGCTACTGGGTCTCTAGGGGTTTGAAATAGGGCAGTTTCCCCTTTTTCTTGCTGTCGATGAAGATACGCACATTTGAACTCTTCTTTTTAAGGCAAGAAACAGATGGGATTAACTAACAAAAATAAATACGTGGGCTTTCCAAAACCAAAGAGAGTAACCAGAAGCCCTTTGGATATCAGTTTTCCTCCTTCTGCATTTAACGGTGAGAGCAGCTCTCCTCCTACCTGCGGCCACGTGTACTTATGGCACTTCAGTGCCTGTGTCCCAACTGGGTAATTTACATTTCACCCACTGAGTCTTTCTTTCACTTATTCACTTACTCATCCACCCATCCATTCATTCATTTACTCATTTATGCAACAAATATTTATTGAACAAAACAAGGGACCAAGCATAGTTCTACATGCAGGGGATGCCCACGTGAACAGGACACATAAATATTTCTGCCCTCATCAAGCTTACAATCAAGTGCATTTTAGAGAACATGCTGGATAAAGTAAATTCCTGACCCCAGGATCTTACAGTGAAAGGAAAAGGAGACCTTTATCCTCCCCTTCACTTACCACTGCCTCAACTCACTTGTATTTGGAAGACATTACAGTCAGCAGTAAAGGGTAAGTCATAGTGTGAGGAAGATGATATCTTATTGGAGTTTTGTGTTAGCCTTCCTCCTTAAGGAACATGTTTCCGATGAGAATTTTAGATTCGAGATGCAAAGTTTCCCCAAACTTGTCTTGGCTTTTGAGAACCAGCACAATACATTTTTACTCAGAAAAAGAAAATACATTAACAGAATAAAAGAGATAAACCATATGATCTTACCATTAGATGTGGAAAAGCATTTGACAAACTTCATGATAAAAATGTTCAGCAATCTTGGAACAGGAAAGAACTTCCTTAAGGTGATAGAGACAATATGTGAGAAATCTACAATTTTCTCCTAAGATTTGGGACAAGGCTGTTCTCATCACTTCTATTCAACTTTTTGTTAGAGGTTCCAGACTGTTCAGTAAGGCAATAAACAGAAAAATGGCATTAAAAACCAGAAGAGAAATAAAATTGCCATTACTCACAAATGGCATTAATGACACACATATAAAACCTATGGAATACACAAAAATACGTCTAGAATAAATGAATTTATCAAGGTCACGGGATACAAAGTGAATAATTAAAACCAGTAGCATTTCCATAGAATAGCAATGAACAATTGGGAAAAATACCCTACCATTTAAAATAGTCTCAAAAACATTAAACAGCTAGGGACAAATCTAATGAAATATATGTAAGACCTTCACCCTGAAAAATAGAATACATTGATGAAAGACATTGAAGCAGATCTGAATAAATGGAGAGATATACCATGTTCATGGATGGAAGACAATATTGTTAAGGTGTCAGTTTCCCCAATTCTATAGGACTCAATGCAATCCTTATCAATATTTCAGCAGGTTTTTTTGTGGAAATTGACAATATGATTCCAAATATTATTTGGTGATTCAAAGGGCCTATAATAGTCAAAACATTTTTGAAAAAGTACAGAGTTGGCGTATTTACACTACCTGAATTCATGACTTATTATAAAGCTACAGGTATCATGACAGTTTGGTATTGGCAAAAGGATGGACCTATGGATCATGGAACAAAATAGAGAGTTCAGGAATAGATCCATACATTATAAGGTCAATTGATTTTCAACAAGTGCCAAGTCAATCAAATGGAAAAAAATGAAGTCTTTTTAAACAAATGTTGGAACAACTACATATCTGTATGGAAGTAAAAAGATATCTTGACCCCTTTCTTTCTGTATAAACATAAACTAATGTAAATGACTTAAATATAAAGTTCAGAAACATAATGCTTCTGGAAGAAAATATAGGAGAAAAAATCTGTATGGCTCTGAGATAGGCAAAGATTTCATAGACAAGACACTAAAAGCACTAACTATAAAAAAATGTTCAAACTTCATGAAAATTAAAACTTTTTGTTCATCAAAAGATAGCATTAAGAAAATGAATAGGCAAGCTGTAGACTGGGAGAAAATATTTGCAGCACAAATAGCTGACAAAGAGCTTGTGTCTAGAATAGATAAAGTACTCCTACAAATTAACAATGAAAAGGTGAATGAACCAATATAAAGCAAAAGACTTGACCAACACACATAAGTAGTGAGCATGAGAAAGTGCTCATCATGAGTCTTCCCAGAAATGCAAACCCAAATCATAATGAAATGTGTTCCACACCCAGTGGTGTGACTGGTGGATTGGTAGATTGGTGGGAGTGTAAAGTAGAACAGCCACTTTGGAAAACTTTGCAGTTTCTACTTGAGTTCAACACACATCTTTCCTATGATCTAGCAATTCCACTCCTAGGTATTTACCCAAGAGAAATGAAAATATATGTCAATCAAAAGACTTGTTCAATAATGTGCAAGGCAGCTCAAACTGGGAGCAACCAAATGTCCCAAAACTCAAAAATGCATAAGCACATTGTGCCATATTCACACAGTGGACTACTACTCAGTTATAACTGGTGCCCACAGCTTGGATGAATCTAGAATGCTGTGGCAAGCAAAAGAAGCCAAATGCAAAATACTACACATTGAGTGATTCCATTAATATGAAGCCTAAGAACAGGCAAAATTAATCTATAGTGATGGAAATTGGGGGATTTGACTGAAAGGCATAGAGGGGAACTTTCTCTGGTGATGGAAAGTGTGTTCTATATTTGTTTTGTGTGGTGTTACCTGGGTGTCTACCAGTGTGAAAACACGTAGAGCTGAACATATAAGATCTGTGTTTTATTTTATGCTGAAAAGAAAGATAGTGCTTGGTGCATCAGCTCTTGCTCGTCTCGCGTGGGCTCTTCTTGTCGTCCCTGAGTTCAGTTCCAGACGGCCTTTCTTTCCTTGGCCTGGCAGCCAGCACAGTCTTCCCGCCATGAGAAGATCCTTGGGCCATGCTTCTCATAACCTATTAGTTTTGTCCTGTGACCAAGAGTAAGTTTTTTTGAACCAGTTTCCTCAAATGTTAATTGGGATAAGACCTGCTTTGAATGTTTCATAGATATATTTAGAAGATGACCTTTGGTAGCATACATTTATTCAAAACCACAGATTGGGCTGGGCCCTGCAGATACCAAGATATGAAGACATGGTTCATATCTGAAGCAGCCTCGTGACAGTAGGCCAGATAGACAAGTAAACTCTC
This sequence comes from Tapirus indicus, assembly GCA_031878705.1. NCBI lineage: Eukaryota > Metazoa > Chordata > Mammalia > Perissodactyla > Tapiridae > Tapirus > Tapirus indicus. The sequence continues at coordinate 29,652,644 of CM062941.1, read as the reverse complement.
TCTCTCGTCTTATATACATTCTCTTAATTTTCATATGGTACAAATTCATTGTAGAAAAAACTGCACAAAAGCACAAAGCAGAAGATCAGAGACACCCATGATCTCTGACACAATCCCTGCTGTCATCGTGGGGGTTTCCAGCCGTTTACTATGCACATATCTTTCCCCCAAAACTTTGATTATATTGTACATGCCATGTCAGTGCTTTTCCATTTAATATATAGTGAAAAAAATTTCCCATGTGATTAAATATTATTTTACAACACAAATTGTAATTGCTGCATGGTATTCCATCATATGAAAGTACCATAATTTATTAAACCAAGTCTCTGTTATCGGAAAATTTGTTTCAAATTTACATAAAATTTTGCATGTATCGGTATATATACATTTTCCTGGCAAGAGGGTCCATAGCATCCGTTAGAATCTCAATAGGATTTGTCACTCAAAACAAAGTGAAGCATCATTATTGATTATATGCACATCTCTATGGCTTTATGAATAATTCGCAAAAGTAAATTTCTGGTCAAAGGGAATGTAAGTTTTTAAGTGAGCATAGAAGAAGAGGATGGTCTTCAGTTAAAAGTGGCGTGTGCCCCCTGCCCTAACACGGCCCCCACCCAACCAAAAGGGCTTGGGCTCATAGATGAGAAATGCTGTCCAGAGGACGATTTCTCAGTGATTATTCTCACTGGTTAAGGAAGAAGATAGACCAGCTGGTGTTTACACATCCTATCAGGGGGCAGCATTCTCATTTGGTCATTCAATACATATTTATTAGATGTATATCATGTTTTAGGCACAGGTCTAGGTTCTGGATGGACAAAAATGAAGACTACTTGGTCCTTAATCTGGAGGAATTTCTAGTCCAATAGGGAAGATAAACACACAAACCTGCACTGATGAAGGACATGGTAAGTTCTGCCACAGGTTAGAGGGTATGGAACGTTCTAGAGCCCAGAAAAGGGACATTTCAGGCAGCCTCCTGGAGGAGATGACAAGCATACAGACAGGTGAAGAATGAGAGAACCCAACCAGGAGAAGAAGTGACGAGGGGTGTGAGGTTGCTGGTGGTGGAGTGTGAGCCACGCTGGGCTCAATGGAGGCGGGGAGAGGAGGAGGTGAGACAGGAGTGTGGACCGGGGCATCAGGAGCGATTCTCAGCTCCTCGAACAGTAGATTTGTCTTGAGTGTTGATCACAGCGGGACCTGTGGGAGGATGGATTAGAGGGAGCAGACTGGAGGGGCTCAGTGGACTGGGGGAGCGATGAGGTAGCTCACTTTGAGCCACAATACGCAGGAAGGGACAGGGGTTGGGAGAGAAACATGGTGGCTAAAACCAGGGAGCCTGAGTGACTGCTCAGATATGAGGATATCAGGCAGACCCCGTGCCCACGGTGAGCTCTGCTCCCAGCTCACGATGCAGAGATCAGCTTTCCTTTTGTAAGCCTGCTCTGATTCGAGCTCTGAAGCGGGCACTGCCTTCTTCACCTTCACGGCATTCAGCACAGAGACGGAGAAACAGCAGGCGGCCAGTTACAGGGTTGGATAAATGAAAGGAAGTCCCCACAGACACCCGCCAGCTGGCCAAGCCAAGAAAGGCCTTACTGGTCAGCAGCTCTTTTACACCGACCTCTGCCCCCGCACCGCCGCCCGGGGCCCTGCTGCTCAGCATCCTCCGCCAGCGGGCCTGGAGGGCCTCGCCCTGTTTCCACTGTGTGTGGACCATGGTGCCCCAGCCATGACGGGAAGCAACCTGCGTTTCCCTTTAGCGCTCTCTGAAAAGAATTCACGAAACAGCACTTCACACAAAAGCCCTGATGGCCGCCCTTTGGCTCTGGTGGCAGTGGGGCTGCATTGTGAGGACTGGGCTGGGCTGGCAGGGTGAGGTCAGGGGACTGCAGGCTGGGGTCAGTGAGCTAAGCAGCAAGGGGACGAGGCCACAGGAGCTGGGCAGCCTCTGAAGGTGTCGGGAGCACAGAACATCCCCCGAGCACGTCTAGAGAATTCAGAGGGCAGAAGGAAAGAGTGAGGGGATGTCAACTTTCCTCCTCAAAGGATGTAGGGAAAATGGGCCCTTCTCTTCTGCATCAGAAACCAGCCGACCAGGCAGTCAGTGTGGGGTCCAGGTAAGGGTGTGGCTCCAGAATCACTTGAGCTGGAGGTGGATCACTGCTTTGCCCTTTTCTCCTGTGTAACCCAGGCCTAGTTACTTCACTCTTCATGGCCTCAGTTTGTCCATCTGCAGAGTGGCCTTTTGCTGCTGCAGGGATACTGTGAGGATTCTGCAGCTATGCCATGTAGAGTACAAGCGGGCAGCCCGGGACTCAGGGGGTACCCTGCGGGGCGCTGTTTTGCAGGGTCAGGGAGGGCCCCTCAGGCTCCATCAAGGTCTCTCCTGTTACTCTGACCCCCCCCACCCCGGTCCATTCCAGGGAGTGTGACGTGGGTGTCAGGGAGGACAGCAGCCCCACCTGCCCCGCCGCCCAGGGCGACTCCTGGCCTGATTCTCATTTCTCTCCGTGTCAGTTACACCCAGGCACTGGCTCCACCCCACTGGAGCTTTTTCATCTCAGATTCATGGCTGATCTAGAGAATTCTAGGGGAAGTCCTGAGAGGGGAGGGAAGACGGAGGATCTGGGGTCACACTTCTGGGAACCCCCTGGGTTTCACCAGGATCTCACGGGCTGGTGAGCCACGTTAACCTTGGGCAGACCATTCCACGCCTCTGAGACTCAGCTGCTTTATCTTGAAGCATACACATCATAATATTTACATCACTGAGTTGCTGCAAAGATGCAGAGGAATGACGACGTGTCTAGAGCTCCATAGGTGCGTAAAAATACTGCTTTCTGTTTTTCCTCCTTTGCTGAATGTAGCGGTACAGACCGGGCGGGAGCCCATTTAATCCCTCAGGGTTGGCATCATCTTCTGTTATAAATGAAGGTGATATCCACTATTTTGTATTTTCTTCCTTTTATGCATTGTGAGTTTTAACAGGCCATTCCCTCAGAAGGAATATGTTGGTGAGGGTTTTGTTCTGTTTGCCATCAACAAGCTCTTTGAGAAATGCCTGCTCTTTTGCTGAGAACGCTGGGATTCAGGTCCTTCTACAAAGCACATTAAGCAGCACCATGAAATATAAAAGTCTCCAAAAATTACAGAATTAAACTTTTTGAAGACGGTAAGGAGGATAAGACAGAAAGAAAGGGTGTCTGCTCACTTTCAAACACTCTCTCTCCTTCTGTGAAACGTTGGTACCCGACATGAATGATGTCGGCACACATCGAGGATATGACCAGCAGGCTCCGGGCTTCAGAGCCAGCGAAGGCCACGCCAGGGACGGCTTAGCCCAGCGCCCGGCCACCCTCGCAGGTCTAATAGAGCCGTTTCCCTTCCATCCTGACTGCATCGCTGCTGCAATGGGGCTTCGTTGGGATGGAATCTTTCAGGCTGGGAAAACGTGTTTCCAAAGTATCTTAGTGACTAGACAGGAATTTAAGGAATATGAGTAATCACAGAGAGAAAGAGACTTAGGAGAGGAAAGCAAATGAAGTCGCATAAGAAAACACACCGAGCAGAAGTGGGTGATGCAGCTCAGATGTTCCAGGGAGTTCACTTTGCCAGGAGCCCAGCTGCCCAGTGCTCTGTGGTTGAGGGAAGATTGTGTTGGGGCCGCGTAGGGCCAGAGCTGGACAAACAGGCGCAGGGAGATCAGAGGTGTCAAAGCTCAGCTGACAGGGCCTGTGGAGTTTGCGGCGTTCACCATTATCCCCGCAGGACCCGAGATCACAGAGGAGGTGGTGGGCTGCGGCCAGGCACAGCTTGAGGCTGGCAGGGGATCTGAATTCCCGTCCTGAGCCTCCCTCTTGCTCCCCTGAGATCCTGGAAATTCAAGCAAGCCCTGGGGGCTCCACTTTCCTCATCTGTGAAATGGGGGCACTTTGTATTTGCCAGCTTGGTAAGGACGTGTGTCCAACAGAGGCGACTGGAGGTGCCTTATGAACTCAGGACTGTCACCGCCCTGGGGGCTGGGCCCTCTTCCTGCCACCTCTGGGCGTGACTTGAAACTCCATCCTAGGGCCAGCTACCTAAAGTCCCCAGTGAGAACTTTCTCTCACTCCTCAGCGCATCCCTGGTACTTGGCACAGAGATGGGAACAGAGTGGGCACTTATTTCAGTGGGCTCGGGAATAAATGAGTGGACGAAGCTGTGCTTCTGCCATTACTGACCACAGGGACGGGACGGTGGGATCATTAGGATGTGGAAATATGACTGCCGGCCTGGAGGGGTCTTGGTCCCCTCGGAAGCCAGGTCGGGGCTGGTTCGGTGGCTCGGCCGTCCCCCAGCTTGTGATGGGTGGAATTCTCTGCACTGGCCTCCACCCCTGCCTGGCAGCCGGGCATCTAAAGGGCACGTGGTGGCTCAGGCCTCAGGGGAGAGGCCTTCCGCCCTCTCACAGGCTGTAGGCTGAGCACAGCCTGCCCAGACTGCAGCCAGGGCTCCCCACCACGCCCTTGGCATCCGCTGGGTTTACGCTCCTGTTCCTCTGTGGGATCCAAAGTGGCAGCTGTGCCTGTGGACAGGCAGGCACCCTCCCAGTCTAAGGCCGACTGGGAAGCCGTCTTTGAAAATGCTGTAATTACACCCAAATCGCCGAGGGGCATGGGGAGTTCAGGGGACAGGGCACAGAGAGGTCGGGTTTGTTGTGGCTCATGGGGACGCTGTGCGAGGATTTAAAGAGCCCTCTCCCTCCAGGGTAATGGCACGTTCCCACAGGAAGTTGCACAACCTCCAGCCTGGATCCAAGGACACAGAGCAGTTCAAAAAGACGGGAAGCAGAAGGTTGAATGTCGGTCTCTTAGGGATGAATTTAGGCCATTGTTTAAAATAAAATGTTTGGTCAGAAAACCCACACTTGTCCAAACACTGAGAGAAGGGCGGGGGACGCACGGAGGGAATTCAGTGCGAGGAGTGTCAGAAGCTTCCATCCTTAATCACGCTGCCTTTAAGACGCCCTGCTTTACAGTCAGTGGATCAAACTCAGGGTTGAGTCTGGGTCAGAGGCCGTGGAGCCCCTCATGCACACACATTCCTTTCCTGCTCATTACCAGGGCCGCCTAATCTCCTGCCCAGGAACCACAGCCCCTCAGAGACCGCCTGCTTCCACGCTGGAGCTCCCCACTCAGGGGACCACTCAGAGGAGGCTGTTATAACAGGTGACACATGAGAGAGAGGATGGAGATTGTTCTCTAGGCAAGTGGGTGTGGGAAAAGGGAAAGAAATAAATTTGTTTTATATTCGGATGTAGAATTGACAGAACTTTAGCACTGATTGGATTAGAGAGAGGGATCAGGCGAGTCGAGGTGTCTTCTGGATGTTCCAGGATGTTCCATGCAGCAAAGCTAGCACGGCGGGGGGGGGGGGGGGGCCGCAGGCGGGGAGCAGGGAAGATGGTGAGCGCCGTTTTGACACATTGGATTTGAGGTGACTTGGGGCATGTGAGAGGAGGGCTAGGTAGGGAGTGTGTATGTGGTTTTAAGCTCAGTGAAGAGGCCTGGGCTACAGTTACTGACTTAAGATTCATCAGCATTCAGATGATAATTCTGGAAAGAGGAGGGCATGAGAGCATGCAGTGAGAGCGATGAGGCACGGAGAACAGTCAGCCCAGGATGGCTCTGAGACGCTGCCGTGAGGAAGGGTCGGGCTGAGAAGGAACAGACAGAGAGAAAACGCCGGATGGTGGGGAAGAACCAGGGCCACGGAGCAGGTGGGAAGGGCCAGGCTTTGTGGACACAGCAGCCCCGCATTCGCCCACAGGGCAAGCTGCTGGGGCTCAGACGTCAAGCTCCTTGGCTGGAGGGAACTGCTTGGTGTGGTCGAATGTCTTCCCCTATGCCCATCAGAGGCCTGACTGAATTATTTTAGAAAGTCCGATGGAGAAGACCTGGGAACACAAACTAGGGGGCATTGATTCGATGTAGCTTGTCAGTAATGGAGTCCAGGGGGGAGGAGGAAGTGAAACAGCCAAGTGTCCTCTGCCAAAGGTGGAAACGGGGAAAGTGGGGCTCCGTGAAGCAGACCTGGAGGCAGGGTTCAGTCTACAGCTCTGCTCCTCGCCAGCCGTGCTGGGCGCTGTCAGTCCGGGGGCTTCAACCGCAGGCGACGGAAATCGACTCCGGAGTTCCGGAAGGAGACTCGCTCGGCCCGTGGGACTGCGAGTGCCGAGGGAGAAATCACCGCTTTCAACGGAGGAGACGGGTCTATCTCCCTCCCCCTCACCTCTGGGTTGGCTTTGCTCTCAGGCTGGCTCGCTCCTTGTCAGGGCAGTGGGGCACCTGGGACACCGGAGAGAAGAGAAAGCTCTCTCCCCAGGGGGTGGAACTCGGGTCTTGCCTGCCGGATCTACGCGGGGAAGCGGAGGCACAAAGCCACGTGAATGATAGGTCAACATGGGGCACACACATGTTTTAAAGTGGTACATCATTTCATGTCCCTGAACCTCAGTTTCCCCACGTGTCAAGTGCACACGCTATCTAAGGTTAGCGTGCTACTTGAGTGCTAATCGAGATCACGCGCATACCGTTCTGGGTCCGGTGGCTGGCACAAACGTGGCCCTCACCAAATAGTCGCTGTCATTTTTCTGGCCAGGGAGAAGGTGCTGAAGCGAGCTCAGAGCACACTGTACATCCGCGCCTTGTGTGCACAGCGAAGGCTCCGACGCACCATCCAGCGCAGGCTCGCTGTTTGCGCTCCGGTTCCAGTGAAGACGCGGAAGAGCAGAGACAGGCCACAGAGCTAAGTCAGGGTTTGGAGTCGAATGAGCCGAGAGACCAGGTGTCCCAAACCTTCTGTGAAGAGCTGCATTTTCAGTTATGATGAATGAAGAGTGGGGGCTCAGAGGAAGGAAAGCCTAAGTTAAGAAGGACCGCAGACAGGGGCCACCGGGTCTGAAGGCCGATGTACCTGCCACAGCTCGTCTCCCTGACAGGTTACCAGCTCCGTGTAGTGCTGTGTCTCCAGAGCCCATGGCAGCGTCAATGACATAGTAAGTGCTCGGTGACTATTTACTAAGTGATTGAACTTTGCAACCTAATTTATGAGAAACATTCTGAATGTTTTCTGTTTCATTTCTTCTTTGAAAAAGGACAGTGAGGAAGAGACAGGGAAGGAGAGAAAGAACCCATTTCTGTATCTGTATCTCCCTCTCCAGCCTCCCCCACATCCTGCTTGCCAATGCCCCCAGAACTGCGAGCGATGCAGGAATTTCTGAATGTTGGTCTCAGCCTCACATCGTGACTATTTCAGTGTGGATTTATAGGCAATCACCATTTAGAAAATATGCCCTGGAAATTATTATTTTTTTAATTTACCTAAACAGGGCCAGCCCCGGTTGCCTAGTGGTTAGGTTCGGCGTGCTCTGTTTTGGAGGCCTGGGTTCGGTTCCCAGGCACGGACCTATACCACTTGTCTGTCAGTGACCATGCTGTGACAGTAGCTCACAGACAAAAAGAGGAAGATCAGCAACAGATGTTAGCTCAGGGTGAATCTTCCTCAGCAAAAAAAAAAAAAAAAAAGTTTACCTAAACACTGATGGCATACAGAATGAAAAGCATTTTTCACTCTCAGCCACCCTAAAAAGGACCTGCCTAGGCCAAATGTTTTGCTTCAGCCTTAAATAATATTTGTGTTTTTGATAATATCAGGTCAATAATGCCCTATCTTGTCACAATTGGAAAGGTGTGTTGTCCTGTAAGATCATAGTTCCTAAGCCAGGATTTCCTTTCTTCTTTTGAACTCATGGTACATTTTAGCCAAATAAACAGCTGTGAAATCTGGAATCTCCCATTTCTGTTCTAAGATGAGCATCTCTCTTTGTGAGGCTGGATTAATGAAACCGGCCCAGACAGCTTCGGCTTCTTACTAATATATTTGCAAATGAGAGGAGAATTGGCAAGCAGGGGTTCCAATTTGCTCTGCCAATCACCCTGGATTTTCTCTGTGCATTTCCTGTGGAGACAGACAGATTTTAAATGGTTGAGCAACTTTCAGCAATGGCTCGGTAACCTGCAACGTAAACGGAAGCCATGCTGGGCAGGGACGCGATGCCCACCAGCATCTCTGCTTCCCAGGGCCCTGGGAGAAAACTGACCAGGGGCTAGGTTCACATTCTATGCACAGAACTGGACAGTTCCCTACAGAGTAATGCAGATGATGATGTGGGCTTAGGGCCTTGATTCCATACCAGGATACGCCTACCCAGAGAACAGCTGAACCCACAGTAAAGTATAATTTACCAAAATAGAGAAAATTTGATGCTGCTGAGCATCTCATTTTAATGGATTGCTGAAGCAGAGCTCAGCTATGTTGACCAGCATGAGACGATGGTGGGGAAGGGTGGGGCTGCCCTGAGCATGGGCTGACCAAATGCCCAAAGTCATGAGTTCTTGTTTTCCTCTGCCATTTAACAGTCTTTCTTGTATGACCATAAGCAATTTATGCAGCCTCTCTGTATATCCTCCCATTTGTAAAAATGAGGATTGTAATAATGCATTGCTTGTGAAAAATCAAAGAAGATCGTGGATCTGAAAACACTTGACAGAATTGCTCTAAGTACAGTATATGTAAATTACAGGTAAATTACTAGGATGAAAGATTATTGTATTGTGTTATCGCTGAACAAAAGTTTAAGATCAGTAAAACCAAGGAGTCTAACAAAGTGCACTTATGTTGCAAGAATAGTCAAGAAAAAAAGAACTACAAGGGAAAATTTGCCCTATCAGATATCAAAACATAACACAGGCATACTTCAGAAATAGTGCGGATTCGGTCCCAGGCCATCACTACAAAGCAAATATCACAATAAAGGGAGTCATGTGAATTTTTTGGTTTCCCAGGGCATATAAAAGTTATGTTTACACTATCCTGTAGTCTATTAAGTGTGCAATAGAGTTATGTCTAAAAAAATGTACATACCTTAATTTAAAAATACTTTATTGCTAAAAAGTGCTAACCATCATCTGAGCCTTCCACGAGTTGTAATCTTTTTGCTGGCGGAGGGTCTTGCCTCAATGCTGATGGCCGCTGACTGATCAGGGTGGTGGTTGCTGAAGGTTGGGTGGCTGTGGCTATTTCTTAAAATAAGCCAACAATGAAGTTTGCCGCATTGATTGACTCTTCCCTTCAGGAACGATTTCTCTGTGGCATGCGATGCTGTTTGATAGCATTTTACTCACAGCAGAACTTTTTTCAAATGAGAGTCAATCCTTTCAAACTCTGCTGCTGCTTTATCAACTAAGTTTTTGTAATAAGCTAAATCCTTTCTCATCATTTCAACAATCTTCACAGCTTCTTCACCAGGAGTAGATTCCATCTCAAGAAACCACTTTCTTTGCTCATCCATAGGAAGCAACTCCTCATCCATTAAAGTTTTAACATGGGATTGCAGTAATTCAGTCAATCTTCAGGCTCTGCTTCTAATTCTAATTCCCTTGCTGTTTCCACCACGTCTGCAGTTACTTCCTCCACAGAAGTCCTAAACCCCTCAAAGTCATCTATGAGGGTTGGAATCAACTTCTTCCAAACTCCTGTTAATGTTGATATTTTGACCTCTTCCCATGAATCACGAATGTTTTTAATGGCATCTAGAATGGTGAATCCTTTCCAGAGGGTTTTCAATTTACTTTGCCCAGATCCATCAGAAGAATTATTATCTATGACAGCTATAGCCTTATAAAGTGTATTTCTTAGATAAGACTTAAAAGTCAAAATTACTCCCCGATCCTGGGCTGCAGAATGGATGTTGTGTTAGCAGGCATGAGAACATCAATCTCGTACATCCCCATCAGAGCTCTTGGCTGACCAGGTGCATTGTCAGTGAGCAGTAATATTTTGCAAGGAATCATTTTTCCTGAGCAGTAGGTCTCAACAGGGGGCTTAAAATACTCAGTAAACCATGTTGTAAACAGATGTGCTGTTCACAGGCTTTGTTGTTCCACTTATAGAGCACAGGCAGAGTAGATTTAGCATAATTCTTAAGGGCCCTAGGATTTTCGGAGTGGTAAACGAGCTTTGGCTTCAACTTAAGTCACCAGCTGCCTTAGCCTCTAACAAGAGAGTCAGCCTGTCCTTTGAAGCCAGGCATTGACTTCTCCTCTCTAGCTGTGAAAATCCTAGACGGCATCTTCTTCCAATAGAAGGCTGTTTCATCTACATTGAAAATCTGTTGTTTAGTGCAGCCTAACTATCTCAGCTAGATCTTCTGGATAACTTGCTGCAGCTTCTACGTCAGCACTTGCTGCTTCACCTTGAACTTTTATGTTATGGAGACGGTTTCTTTCCTTAAACCTCATGAACCAACCTCTGCTATCTCCGAACTTTTCTTCTGCAGCTTCCTCACCTCTCTCAGCCTTCAGAGAATTGAAGAGATTTAGGGCCTTGTTCTGGATTAAGCTTTGGCTTAAGGCAATGTTGAGGCTGGTTTGATCTTCTATCCAGATCACTGAAATTTTCTCCACGTCAGCAATAAGCTGTTTCACTTTCTTATCATTCACGTGTTCACTGCAGTAGCACTTTTAATTTCCTTCAAGAATTTTTCCTTTGCACTCACACTTGGCTAACTGTTTGGCACAAGAGGCCTAGATTTTGGCTTGTCTTGGCTTTTGACGTGCCTTCCTCACTAAGCTTAATCATTTTTAGCGTTTGTTTAAAATCAGAGATGTGCGACTCTTCCTTTCGCTTGGACACTCAGAGGCCACTGTAGGGTTATTACCTGGCCTGATTTCAATATTTCTGTGTCTCAGGGAATAGAAAGGCTGGAGGAGAGGGAGAGAGATGGGGGAATGACCGGTCGATGGAGCGGTCAGAAAGCACACAGCATTTACCAATTAAGTGCACCATCTTGTACGGGCGCGGTTCATGGAGCCCCAAAACAATGACAATAGTAACATCCAAGATCACTGACCACAGATCACCACAGAAATACAATAATAATGAAAAAGTTTGAAACATTGTGAGAATTACCGAAACGTGACACAGAGACAGGAAGTGACCAAATGCTCTTGGAAAAATGGTGCCAACAGACTTGCTCGACACAGGGTTGCCACAAGCCTTCAGTTTGTAGAAAACACAGTATCTGCAAAGTGCAATAAAGAGAAGCACTGTAAAATGAGGTATGCCTTACTGCCACTGCCCCCACTGCACAGGTGAGGAAACCGAGGCTTGGAAAGGTCAGTGAGTTGCTCAAAGTTCCACTCACGTTAATAAATGGCAGAATCGACATTTGACTCAGATGGCTGGGCTTCAGAGTGCGTGCTCTCTATCCCGATTGTGCTGTCTCTGTGTGTTTGCTCAGGGCAGCTCAAGGAGGACAGAAAGTCACCAAACTCTTGACAGAACAAAGTGATGGACAAATATAAATTTTTTAATGAATACAAAACTCACAATTCTTCACCTTCTGGGAATTACAAGGAGTTAAAATCTAGACGCTGGCCTGGCAGATAGTAACTGCCATGAAAGTTAGATTTTATTCCTATCATAGGATGATTAAGAGTTTCTCTTTAGAGAATGTCTTCCTCTCTCCTCTTCTTTTCAAAAGGCTTTGGGAAAGTTAACGCTTCTCCATTTATGGGAACAGCAACATAGCGGAGCATGTCATCTCTCTCCCTTAAGGCTGCAGCTCAAGGACCGCTGGAATAATTTTCTCTCCCCTTGCCTGTTCCTGGAGGAGATAGCTCTCCACAGAAGGACAGACCAGGGCATGCCCCTTCATTTGTGAGCAAGAGAACCCAGCTCCTTACCGGGAAGGCCAAGCTGTGCTTGCTTCAGGCACAGATGGATCCAGGGTGAGACTGCCAGATATAGCAAAAAACAAGCAAAACCAAAGCAAGCCAGGACACCCAGTTAAATTATTAAATTATAAAGGATAAATAATTTTTTAAGGATCAGCATGTCCCATATTTGTTCTTTACCTGAAATTCAAAGTTAACTGGGCGTCCTGTCCTTTACCTGGCAGTCCTAATCCAGGGGCTCAAACAATGCTTGCCTTGCCCTTCTCTCCCTGTCCTGAGAGTTTCTCCTTGTTTACTGTCTTATTCTGTAAACACCTGCAGATATGGTCCTGCTACTTCCCTCCCAGAGAAAGAGAGGCCTTTGTCTTCTTAGGGTCGAATCGGCACCTGAGGGGGTAAACAGTGCCCAGCCCTGAGCCCAGGTGGTGGCTCGAGACATGGAGATGTGTGACCCCAACAGATGGCTGTGGAGGGAAAGTGGGTTCAGTCTCATTCAAACTCCGCAGAGTGGCTTCCCCAAGGGAGTGGGGTTCTGTGGCCAGGAAATGGGGTGAGGGATATTGTGCTGGCGGGCAAAGCTTCAAGGACCCCCGAATCCACTATAGGATCATGACTTGCCTAAAAACAGGACAAAATTCAATCCATTTAACCCACAAACAAGCTCTGCTCTAGCAGCAAGGGTCTCTCATTTTTGAAGAATTTTCTCTCATTTTAGTTCTTTTCCCTCGAGTTCTAGAAGAATCCTTGTGGGTCAGCAATAACAGTCCTCTTTTCCATTTTTGTTAATCTGCCTACAGGCCTGAGTGTGATCCCGGGGGACAGGGACCGGGAGACTGAGCCCCAAGGAGATGAAACGTTGATGTCAGTGATCCTAGAGGATGTGGAGAAAGAATTTGAACTTCTCCAAAATATTGCATTACAGTATATACTATAATATTATTACTAAATTTAAAACTTGGCAGAAAATTAGCCACTCTGGAAATTAATATAACCAATAATAATAACAATAATAGAAACATGTTCTGGGGCAGAGCCCAGCCACGCGGGGAAGGGCAGAGCCCAGCCACGCGGGGAAGGGCAGGGCCCGAACTGTCCGCAGCCGTGTTTGGCGCCTCCTTAGGGAGTGGGAGGTGAAGCTCCAAGGACCCACATCTTACGGAGCTTCTGCTACGTGGAGAGCAGCGTCACAAACGGTGGGGACAGAGATGACACAGGAGTCTCGCCCCGAGTCCACGGTGCAGCGGGAGCAGGCGGATTCGGCAGGCCCAGGCGGAGGTGGAGACTCGCTTTGGGAGCCGGACGGTGGAGGCAGTCTGCGGGTGTGTGGAGACGCGGATGACAGCCAGGAGCGAGGGGAGTGGGCGAGGAAAGGCCCGTTTCTCTCTCCTTCCCAGTTGCCTCTTGTCTGGACGTGCTGCAGAGGTGGTGAGGGAAACACCCAGAACCTTCCAGCACGGTGCTTGTTCGCAGGGGGACGGTGGGCCGCAGTGGGAGCCCCAGCTCACCTGTGTGAGCAGAGGCTGGTGGCCAGAGCACATCAGTCAGCTGTGGACTCGGGGCGAGACTCCTGTGTCATCTCTGTCCCCACCGTTTGTGACGCTGCTCTCCACGTAGCAGAAGCTCCGTAAGATGTGCGTCCTTGGAGCTTCACCTCCCACTCCCTAAGGAGGCGCCAAACACGGCTGCGGACAGTTCGGGCCCTGCCCTTCCCCGTGCGGCTGCGCTCTGCCCCAGAACATGTTTCTATCGTTATTATCATTATCGCACCCTCCAGTGAAAAGCGCCTCTGGCGTGTTTCTTCCTCCGAGCAAACCGACGCCCGAGGGCCGGGGACGCCCGAGTCCCAGGGACGCGGCCGCGAGGGGGGACCAGCCTCGCCAGGGAGCCACGCGCACCTGCGCCTGAGTCTCCCGCCAGCCCGCTTCTTGCACAGCCAGCCGGGCACGTGGCTTGGTATTTCTGAACCTTTCTTTCTTCATCCGTGACACGCGGAAAACAACGCCTTCATCACCGGTTGAGGAGTAGATCGCATGACCACGTGCTTTCCCTCCTCTCAGCTCGCTCGAGACGAACAAGGAAAGGAGAGAGCACCGCGAGGGGCACCAGTGCAGCCAGGCCAGCAGCAGGCCGGCACCCAGCGGGCTGGTGCAGATGGTCTTCGCTTCCATGCACAGAGCTCGTGATGCTGTGGGGAGACGGGAATGATCTATTATGTGGTTAGTTGATAAATAATAAATATACATATAACTCAGGGCTAAATTGTTTAGTGCAAAGTATAAATACCGTAGGAGTTTAGGGAAAGAGAAATAGATGAGGAGTGGAGTACTAGTACTCATGTTAAAAATAGCTGACTTTTTAATAGGATTTTTCAGCTGTATCACTTAGGATTAACTTCAGATGCGTGTAGCAGAAAATGCGCATAAGAGAGCCTTTAACCAGATTACGATTTATTTTTCTTTCACATAAAATAAATCTGGAGGTAGACTGTCTAGAGTTGATTTCTGATGCCTCTCTTCTCCCTTCCCTCTCAGGGATCCAGGTCTTTTCTGTTTTTCTGCTCCAAATTTCCTCATAGTTGCAAAATGGCTGTTGTAGCTGTGGCCATCACATCTACATTCCATCTAGCTGCATTAGCCCCCATTAGAGAGCTCTCCTGGAAGCCCCACTCAACAGCTTCTTAAAGCTGGTGGCCATCCTTACTGCAGGAGCTGGGAAATATAGTTTCACAGAAGACGTGTTTCTGCTTCCAACTTATTGAGTTCTGTGACTCAAAGGAAGAGAAGAATTGCCATTGGATACATGGTAGTGGGCACCTAGAGCGAGCTCCTGCCTGTGTGTGAGATGCAAAGCTTCCTCCCTCCTTGTTCCCTCAGTGGGGTCTCTTCTTTCTTTCCACCCCACCCCCTTTCCACTGTCCCTCTGGACTCATGTTGGGTTGCCCCATTAGGGGAAGCTGGAGCCCATGGGTGTGGTATATGTAGCCTGTTTACCTGGACTGTCTGCCCAGCTGGACTGTCTCATTCGCCCTGGTGTGCCCAGGGCCAGGCGCAGTACCTGCGTGAACCAGGGCTCCATGGGACTCTGGGGGAGTGTGTATTGTGCTAACAGCGTGCCTCACCTGTTCTAAGCAGATGCCCTTCCTGTGAGGCCAGCCTGTGAGCCTTACTTCGATGAGGGGTGCCCAGGGTTTCTGGGCCAGGCTGCTGTGGGCGAAACATAACGACTTCACCAAAGTCTTTTTTTGGTGTTGCTTTGTTTTGTTCTGTTCTAAGCACTGTAATTTAGCCAGGCGACCTCTTCACTGATCACTATCCCACTGCGGTAATGACCATCTTTTGCTTAACAGAAGGACATTTTTGACTGCGAGGTGTCTTAGACTATTTTAATTGGATGGAGATGACAAGGTTTGAGTTGAAAGAAAGGTGGAGCAGAGGGGACCATCGCCCTAACAGGTCAGTCCCGCGATGAGCAAATTCACACTTGAAGAAATCCTGGGTGAGCATGATGAGCCAGGCTGGGGACCATGGCCTCAATGGACAGTCTCTTCTTCTGTTTTGAAAATAACTTTGTATTTGTGAGAATACTGTGAGCATGGAGAAGCAAAAATTCATTCCAAATCTCGTGACCCAGAAATCACTGCTGTTCACGTTTGGTAAACACCGTTTCAGCGATTTCTCAATGCGTGTATTCTCATAGTAGGGTAGACAGAAATCACTAGACAAAAATAAGGTCAATGATTTTTAAAATACATCACTTATTAGATTTCATACTACTTGTATTTAACCAAAGAAAATGGAAAGGAAGGAAACGTGTCAGTTAAGATACATGTTTTTTTTTTTTCCTGAGGAAGATTCACCCTGAGCTAACATCTGTTGCCAATCTTCCTCTGTTTTGAACATGAGCTGCCGCCACAGCATGGCTGCTGACACACCATCGGTGTAGGTCTATGCTTGGGAACCAAACGCGGGCTGCTGAAGTGGAGCGTGCTGAACTTAACCACTAGGCCGTTGGGGCTGGCCCAAGATACATGTTTTTTTCTAAGTGACATTAGTTCCTAAAAACTCTAAGGATCAAAAGAGTGAAGCTAAAAAGTTGGGATTAGGGTCAACTTTCCTTTATTAATTTTTTAAAAATGTAATATTATAACTTAAAAAAAACTATTGATTTCCTCTTTGCCCACTTGTGTTTCTCCTGCCCACGTCCCCTGCCCCACAACTCTTGTTGGTCCTGCATTTTACAGACTTGGATTTGTGTCGTGCACATTTTGTTCTGCGTCCACAATCCCCACAGTACGACAGTAGTCCTTCTTGCATTTGAATGGACTCGATGTCCTTTTATTCTAGCTTTTTCATTCTTAAGTTTTTCAAATTTTTTGATTCAACTGCTGTGTGGCTGAATTTTTGACATCAAGTATTTTGACATCAAGACTCATGAGAAAGAGACCTTGGCAGGGTGCAAGGAGTCTCGGGGAGCCTTTGCTGGGGGCACGGATACCAACCATCTTCTGGCACTGTGTGTCACTGGGGAGGAGTCTGGGGCTGGCCTGGTCTTCCCTTTATAGATGACAGACATCGACCTTTTTGCAGCGACACTTGTCTTATCCCTGAAGTTCAGAAACTTCCCTCAGATAAGTCTCAGTGATCAATGGTTGAGAACCCATTTTTCCTGGAACAGGAAAAAGTGCCCTTTTAATCTGTTTTTTTCTTCATTCCAGGAAACTCTTTTCAATAATTTATTTTTTCTGTTCTATTTGTGTCTGTTTCTGATGTGCCAGTTGCCCTTATGGTTGGCTCATCTCTATATCTGATTAGACTGAACCATATGAAATTGCCATTTCTGAGCAATTTTAAACCTATAAAAATGCTGTTTTCTTGGAGTTCAACCCTAACTTTCTTGGAGTTGTTCTTGTCTTTGTCTCATTGTGTGAATATCTCCATGAAGAGCAGCCTTTCCTCTGCGCAACTAACTAGACATCAGCTGCATTTATCTGGTCCTTGTAGTTTCAAATGTAGACATCACTTCTTGAATGATGAATTTTTGGCCTCAATCTGTTTCCAATTTCTGCAATTTTTCTTTTCATTTTATTTTGTTGTCTCATTTCATCTTTGAATTCTTTCTGCAGTAATTTCTTATTCTCTTTATCTTTAGCTAACTTTCAGATAATTTATTATTGAAACTTTTTTCCTATTTCTTGGAGTATGTCTTAAGAGTACATTGAACCTTTGTATTTTGATGGGATTTCTCTCTCCTTTGCTTCTTTTTCTTCTTTCTTTACAGCTGTGATGTGTAGGAAGAGTCTCCATGCCTCTCTTCTGCCCTCCCTTCCTCCCTCTCTCTTCCTTCCTTCCTTTCTTGCTCACTTAATGTGGGCAGCTCTCTCTGAATCTTCCAGATGCTTAAATGTAATATGGAGCTCCACTTCAAGGGTTGGGTTCTGGATCTGCCCGCTCTGGGTCTGCTTCAGGGTTTCCCTGGGGGAAGGCGGAGGCTGGAGCTGAAATCTGCTCTTGTCTGTGCAATTCTGTGAGGAGGCCGGGATCACGGTGTATTCCAGCCTGTTCTCCTGGGTGGTGCCCTCAGATTCTAGGACAGGGCCGCCCTCCCAGTCGGAGCCTCACCTGGGACGTTTCCACGTGGCTGTCCTCTTGGCCTGGGCTCCCGGCTCCCGCAGGTCTCCTTGTTTGGGTTCTTTCCTCCGCTCAGATACGTCTGTGCACTGTCAGAACTTTCCACACCGTATAATGGCCATCGTTCTGCCATCCTGTCCCGCTCTCTCAGGCTGGCCTCTGTAGCCCCGGGGTGGTGGCAGGACTTTGAGCCCTTTGGAGCTTTTCATATATTCCCCTAAATTGCCCCTTGGTTGTTTCTTTTCGAATTTAGGTTTATTAGTGAAAATTTTCAGAATTTTGTCCACTTACCTCCTTCTCCCTGATTCTGTTTCTAAGGGTTTGGAGCTGTTTGTTGATTCCTGTACTTTCCCCTGGACTTCACTTTAGAAAGATAATGGCATGAAATTATAGTCTCATCTTCTTTGGATGTTACTATTGCGTTTTAAAATTTGCTTTTTACTTATTGATTATTGATTGGGTTTTGCAGGATGATGGTTCTGAGGTCTGGGTGTATTTGGAGGAGGCCCCTTAGTGTATTTTAAATAATTTAAAATGTAAAGGTGATTTCTGTAGCAGTCAGTTCCTGGGCCTGCTCTTTCAGGACTTATCACCGGCAGTGGGCACACTGGGCCACTCTCTCCCCCAAGACACTTTCTAGCTTGGCTGCCACCCACCTGGACACTCAGTCCCCTTGGCTGTCTCCTCTCGTCCCCTCGACCTCTTACCTGTCCTCAACCACTTCCTTTCTCTCCTTCCTCCTTGGTGTGGTTAAACCCCCTCTAGATGCTGATGCCCCCCGCCACCCCCCACCCCCTGCCACTGTCTGGCTCACAAGCTTTCTAAGGCATTCTCGGCCCACCCCCAGCCCCCACCATGTTCTTCCACCTCTGAGCCCTGGGCCCCCCTCCAGCTGCCCAGGTGGGAGCCTGGTCTCTCTCTCTCTCTCAGGCCCACATCTGGTCTGTCAGGAAAGTCCAGACCTGATGCTTCTCCCACCTTCCCCGCCTGATTCCCCACCATTATTTTTTTGCCCCTACCAGTCTTTCTGCATAAGGCCTTGCCTCCCTTGACTTTATCCTCTGGAAAATACCCAAGGGATCCTTTCAATGGCTCCCCCTTCCTTTCAGAATGAAAGCCAGTGGCCTGATGCCTGTCCAGGTCCCTCCAACATCACCTCTCTGACCTGGCCTCCCTCTGCCCACCTCTCCTCACTCCTCCCCTGCACACACCTGCTGCACCTGGTGGCTCCCACCTGGGGCCTGGTGCTGCTCCTCCCTCACCTGGAAGTCTCCTCCCCACAAATCCCAAGCTGTTTCTCCTACTTTCAAGTCCTTGCTCAGCCCACTTCGCAGAGAGGGCTACCTGGTCACTTTGTTTAAAACTGCAACCCTCCTTACTCCCCACCGCCCCACCCAGCTTTAGGGATGGTCACCGTCCACAGGCCACACCTGTGCTTATTTCACACTCTTCATCTGTCTCTCTTGCTGGCGTGAAAACTCCACGAGGGGAGGGGTTTATTCTATCGTGTTCACAGCTGTGCCTGGCGCACAGTAGACAGTGAGTATGCACTGAACGGATACGTTCACGTGACTTCAGTTTGTGAGTTATGACGGAGATAAGCTGTGGGTTTAGAGAGGAGAGACCTGGATTCCAATCTAAGTCTGCCATTTATGTGGTGGCTCTGCAATTGGGGCCTCTCGCCCTTAAAATTGGAGAATTCTGCCTCAAATGAGCCTGATGACGTGCCTGCCATCACACGGGGACTAAACTTGTTAGCTGAGGAAAAAGTGAACCTTCAGGCCACATCTACTGCGTACAGTGAGGAGTCATCCAGGCCGGGAAAGTATCTGGAAGTAGAAAAGTTTACAAATAGTGAGTTACAGAAGAACTAAAGAAGAAGTATATCCAGTAATCCCACCCTCAACCCACCCCGGGAGGGGGAATGCACCCCCCCACATTGAATCCGCCCACCCTCGCAGCAGCCAGCAGCCAGCGGGTCCAGTAATTCCGTCCCTGGGGGGCCAGACCTCACCACCCCTCCCCCACTCCCCAAACGTCCAGCCTGTTCTCTGCCACACAGTCCTCAACTGCAAAAGGTCAGCATGAAAGAGTCAGTTAGTTCCCCATGATGTGACACTTCGATCCCTGACTTTTTTCCGAACTTCTATTAATAGACTGCATTTAGGCGACCCAAGAGGGGCCTGCCGCTTGCCATTGGCTCGAATTTAAAATGTTTAATTTTGAAAACGATTGATTAGATTAAGTATTCCATCTTTCACTGAGAAGTTTCAATTATCAAGACTTGGTGTGCGTTATTCAATTTGCACATTGAAACCCGACATTTCTGCTTAACTTTGGTTGTGTCATATTGATTTTTTTTCTAGTGTATAATGATACCATCATATTGACAATCATGAAAGTTCATAATAGTACCCCAATCCCCTGAAACCTGTTATTATACTCAAATTTATGACCAACTTTCTAGAATTCTACTTTTCTTCCTTGGTTTTATGCAAATTCCAAATGGTGAGGACTTTATTTACTTGGCGTGTGTCTTTAATAGCTTTTCCTTGGAATGCAGAGAAAGAGCTGCTCTTGAATCTTCCTGCGGTGGCTCTGCCCCTGCCCAGTCCCGGCTGGCGCGCACGCCTAAAGAGCCATGCTAAATGGTGACAAAGTAAGTCCTCAGGAAAGCTGAGCTTTAGAAGCATTGAGGTGCAAAGAACCCGGGGTAATTGTCTGTCCCTGAAAGGAGGAGGCGCAGGGATGTGGGAGTGTGTGTCGACGACGTGGGAGCAAATTCCTTCCCAGTGATGCTAACTCATTATTCATGAAAAGCTTGCACTAAAAGGAATCTCCAGCATGCGTGTGCATTATTCCAGCTGGATGGAACCTACAGAAATAGGATTGAAACTGGAATGAGGCAATGGGGAGCTCTCTCTCTGAGAAGCTTTCATCATCGAGGAGACAGGCAAGATATTGAAGAGCTTTAAGTCATCACATGATTGTACTGGAATGACAGGCAGGGCTGGTGTGCTGCAGGCACAGAGAAGAATTTCTTTGGATTTTGACCTTGCCCTGGATGTTTCTGGTCATCTTCTTCCTTGTCTTTTTAGCCATAATTCCTCCCTCTCTTCTGCCAGGCCTTCACTGGTGCATCTGAGAGTTAATAGGGGTGGAGAGAGATTTGGGTGGGATGGGGATAGAAAGCATGGACTTAGCGTTGTGCCTGGTATATGGTGGCACCAGGGATGAGCCCCATCAGGAGTGGGGGACCCTCTCACGGGCACTGTCCCCACCTGTTCCCTTGGGAGTGGACTTCCCAAAATGCTGGGAAGCAGCAGTCCAGTTCAGTTTTTGATGGCCTCCCAGCCAAGTTGTAGGGTAACCTATGGGCTGGTTCAGAGTCTCTTTCCCCTTTAATCCAAAGGACACACTCTACTTGAAAATAAAGCTCGTCGTATATAAAAAAGTAGTCATGAGGGGCTGCCCGGTGGCGCAGTGGTTTAGTTCGCGCTTGGCAGCCCGGGGTTCGTGAGTTCGGATGCCGGGCGCCCGCCAACGCACTGCCTGTCAGCCATGCCGTGGTGGCATCCCATATAAAGTAGAGGAAGATGGGCACAGATGTTAGCCCAGGGCCAGTCTTCCTCAGCAAAAAGGGGAGGACTGGCAACAGATGTTAGCTCAGGGCTGGTCTTCCCCACAAAAAAAAAAAAAAAAAAAAGTAGTCATGAGCTAATTCTGAGCTAGACTGTCCGGATATTTCAAGAATTTGTCCCAAGAGAATGCCTCTATTTAGAACAAAATGTAAAGGAATGGTTCTGCTGTACATACCCAGTTGGATCTTTAAATCTACTGCATGTGTCACTGCATTTCATGAGCCCAGGAAGGCGCCACATTATTCCCATCTTGCACATTTAATGCATTTACTTAAAAAAAATGAAGCAGTTTCCAGGTGCCTGAGACCACGCTAGCCACTTGGAATATAGAGAGGAATGAGACACAGTCCCTCCTTGAGGTCCCCACCCTCCCCAAACCTATCAGACCAGACCCCCAGCTCCCACGCTGTGCACAGCTCTGCTCCTCGAGTTCCTACTGTCACCTCCCAGCACCCTCCCCACCAGGCCCATCTGGTCTCACACCCCATTGTTGTCGATGAAGACAGGTCCTCAAGTGCGTAACGCAAATGAGCCGTTTTTATATCTTTGAGAGACTTTTCATATTGATAAACTCTCACATCAGAAAAAGGACTCTTGGTGGGGCCCTGTATCCCAAATTTTTAATGAGCCAACATGGTCACCCCATCTGCACCATGTGGCTGGCATTTCCCATCCTGTCTCAAGTTTACGTTACTGGAGTTTTTACAGAAGGCTATCTTTTTTTTTAAGTGGAAAAAAACAACAATCATTTATTGTTAGTATCCCTCATGATTGTTAGCATCTATTAGTAGTGTGATTAGATTCTGTTATTAACGTCTCGCGTGATTCTGAGATTAAGTAGGCGAGTTTTGCTCGGGGGCGGGAGGCGAGGGCTGTCTTCTGCAGTCACAGGCCAATGGCAGCTCCTGCGGAGGCATCTTGAGGCCTTCCTCACTCACACATCGGGCCGCTGATGCTCCTGTCGGCTGGAACCTCAGCCGGGCTGTCTGCAGAGCACGGACTCGTGGCCTATGTCCTGGGCTCCTCACAGCGTGGCCCTCCGGGTTCCAAAAAGACAGCCAGGCTGAAGCTCTATTTCCTTTTATGACCTAGCCTCTAAAGTCACAATGTCCTTCCACCACACTCTATTGATCGAGACAGACACAAGGGGAGGGAGCCTGGATTCCACCCAGTGATGGCAGAGGAGCAAAATCTGCCACGCTGGTACTTTATTCTCTTCTAGTCTAACATCAGCAATAGAAAAGGCAGGATGACAAGATTTGGAGAGCGAGGAAAACATTGGGACAATAACAGGAAGGATGCATTGATCATGGTGGCTAAAGCAAGCAGAAGCTGAATCCAAGCTGGGATAAGGTTCAAACACCAGAGCCATGTGTTGAAGCTAAAGCATTTTAGGGAGGTATATATAAAAGATGAATGGATGGCCTCAAGTTTTCAGAGGAAGGTTGTGAATCCAAATCCAGACAAATAGGAAAGGAAATCAGAATGAGGCCTGCATAACCAGAGGAGTAGGATGCCCTTGACATTGGGGCCACATTCTGACCCAACCAGGAGCTGCATAACCTTCTGAAGGTCTGAAATCAGGAGCTTCATAATCTTCTCAAGATCTGGAACGAGGAGCGGCATGACCTTCTGGAGGTCTGGAACCCGCTGCAAGTCAAGGCCAGCCCATGGTCTTATTCTCAGTTAGCTCTTAAGCTTTTAAAACCAAGGACTGCATGATGTCGTGCGCCTGATTATGTCCCTTCAGCGCTGAATGCAGAAGATGCTCCCCAAACATGGAGTGAATGAATGAATGCATGAGGGGGGGAATTCCTAGACCCTAGGGTATTTACCCGGTTTCTCTGGATTGGAGTTTAGAAAATCGGAGTTATTGATGTTAGTAGCTCCTCTCTCGCTCATTTTTCTCTCACTGATTTACAGAGTGCAGCTTTGGGGTCAGACTGACCGCTGTGTTACCTCAGCTCTGATGCTTGCGAGCTGTATCAATAGGCAAATGACTCCACTTCTCTGACACGCTTTCCTCCCCAACCCCCGCAGCCCTTTCGTCTCTCTCTCTCCCTTCCCAAGTCTTAACACAGAAGTCAAGGCCGGCTGGCATGGTTTGGAAGAGCTCTCTAGACATGTCAGATGAATGCCCGCCCATGCCTGCACTGCCGCCTTCTCACCCCATGGGATAGTAGAGAAAGTATAGGCCAGTCATAGCCACCGGGCAGGTGCCAAACGCTCTCTTGCTTAATCTGTTCCTGAAGCTAGGCCACAAAAAATGCCCAGGAAAAAGTGCTGACCTCATTATCCTGGAAGGAAAGAAACCCCCAAACGAAGTTCACCGTGTGCTCCCTGACGAGCTGGCCTGGGAAAGCGGTCTGGACAAAAGGCGTGTGCTTGGGGCGTCTGCGGCTGTGTCATATGCTCTCGGGAGGGGAAGTCAGCCCAGGTTGGGGCGGTGGGGAGTGGGGCAGAAACCCCGGGTTGGCTCTGGGATATTTCTAGAGCTGTTTGGGTGACATCTCCTGGGATGTAGGGAGATTTCCAGGAGATCCCCTGAGCCTGCTCTGGCCTGACGTGCATCCTTGGTGAATGTCGACGGTTCAGATTTGGGTCATTTTTGAATCAGGGAGTTCTGGTGCTGAATCCTGCTGTGTTCTTGCCACTTTGCTGAGGGGCTCACGGGTGAGGTCCAGTGGCCCTGGTGCCAGCCCGATGCCAATCCGTTCTCCTGGGTTGGTGCTATGGAAGGAGGCCAACATGGCACAACTCCATCCATCACATTCCGTTTGAGAAAACAGGCTGTTTTGGCAAAGGCCAACACAGAAATCCTCCTTCACTTTTCCTCCTGGAGGTGAGCATGCCAGGCCCAGTTATGCCCGGTCACGCTTCACTAACTGGGACACGAATGTCATTGGGAGCCCGCCAGGGTGTCATCCACCCACCCCTACCGTGCTTTAGGACCTTCCTTTGTGCTGTGGTGCATCTTGATGTCATAATTTAGCAAGATGCCACAGCTCTCAGAGTGTGACACTGTAAGTATGGCTTTTCAGCCTGACTTAACAGTCTTTAAAACAGAACTGCGCTCACGTGGTCGAGATTCCAGGCCGTGGGGTCCTGGCGTGGTGATGCCATCTTATCGGTGAGCCACTGTCCCAGAACTCTGCAAGTGCCCGCAGTCCCCAAGTGATTGGGATTCTCGGGCCTCTCATCAGTAACGCCCTCCTGCCTTGCTCCCTGTGGGTCTTGGTCATCTTGTACATGTAAGTACAAGTGACCCTAAGGAAGAATGTTAGTTGTTGTTGTTTTTGCTGAGGAAGACTGGCCCTGAGCTAACATCTGTTGCCAGTCTTCCTCTATTTCATATGTGGGACGCCTCCACAGCATGGTCGACGAGTGGAGTAGGTCTGTGCCCGGGATCCAACCTGTGAACCTGGGCTGCCAAGGTGGAGTGCACTGAACTTTAACTGCTAGGTCATTGGGCCAGCCCCAAGAATGTTAGTTTCAGTTCCAGAGAGTTGTTTGGCTCTTTTTTTGATTTGAGATAAAGGCAGACAGCCATAACTCTTAGGACCTAAGAGAGAAGAATAGAACAAAAACCCTCCTTTTCTCTGCTTCCCCAGTGGTGTCACACGCAGCCTGTGTCCCTCCTTCAGTTTATATAGAACTCCACTGACAGGGAACTGGACCTGAAACATGTGCACAATACACAGTAACTTTCTAAAAATTTGAAAAATGGAACAATCAGGATAATGTGTCAAGCAGTTGCACACATTTTGGGTTACTATGGTAGGACAATGTGGCTGGGCGTGAAATTTTAAACTGCCTAGCAACTTCTGCATTTTGTTGAAATAATTTAGAAACTTTACCATCTTTATAAGATTGATGGCATTTATTTTGCTTTTAAATGCTTTATTCTTTAATTTTTTTCCTGGATGTAAATGTAGGATATGCTGTGTCACGTAGCATGTGCTGGGCACCCAGTCACTGGAAGCCTGACTCACAGTGGGTTAAACCAGAAGGCGTTTGTTTTCTGCTCTGCAAGTCTGGAGGAAGGAACTGCCAGAGGCTGTTCTCTTGACTTCTCCAGGGCACGTCGACTTGGCTTGGTGTGCTTCCCTTTCTCTCAGGGAAGAGAAATAATTCCCAGAACCTCACCTGCCTACAGTGCCCTTCTCCTTGGTCTGCTTGGGCAGAGTTGGGCCACGTGACCACGCCCAGCTGCCCTGGAGGCTGAGGCAGCAGATATGTGGGTTTTCGGGGCACAGTGGAGATGGCTGCTGGGAACGGCAGTCGACTCTCAATTGTAGCTGAACATAAACCTGTCTCTGGGTCCTCACCCCGCCGTCTCCACGCTCTTGGCCACATGGCTGCAGTTCTGCTCATCAGCTCATCAAGAGGGATGTCCTTCCCCATTCTTGATCCACGGTGGCCTCTGATTTGCTTTGGCCGTGGAATGTGGGTGCCTTTCTGAGCCGAGGCCTAAGTTGTCCCGAGCACTTGCACTGTCCCTCAGAACCCTGCCCCTGCACAGGATTGTGCCTGCTGAAGTCTGAGGGACGCCGTGGAGCCGAGCCACGCCGGCAGCTCGTTCAGACAGGGCCACCAAGCAGACCCAGCTGACCCGGAAACACGAATGTCCCTGTGCCCAGACCCCGAAATTGCACGGACAACCCCAGACTCGTGAGCAAAGCAAGTGGCTGTCTCAGTCACTGAGATTTTGTGGTTGCATCTTGTGGTTATCACTGTGGCAGTAGACGACTGACATGGAAACAATGGTGTCTCACAGACATGCTCACAGAGCATTTAGAAAGTACAAAATGTACAAAGTAGGGAAAATTACCCTAAAGCCTACTGTGCAGAGGAAACTATTCTCTGGATAGCTTTTTGTAACTGTATTTAGAGCAAAATTGAGCGAAAATCTTATAACTAATGATTGTTCTCCTGACCAATTTTGTGTCCCTTTTTGCTTTGGCAACTAGGAAGCTCTTTTTTTTTTTTTTTTTGTGGGGAAGACCAGCCCTGAGCTAACATCTGTTGCCAATCCTCCCCTTTTTGCTGAGGAAGACTGGCCCTGGGCTAACATCCGTGCCCATCTTCCTCCACTTTATATGGGACGCCGCCACGGCATGGCTGACAGGCAGTGCGTCGGCGGGTGCCCGAGATCCGAACTCGCAAACCCCGGGCTGCCAAGCGGGGACTAAACCCCTGTGCCGCGGGGCGGCCCCTAGGAAGCTCTTAATTAAATTGTCGACCCAGCTTCAGAAACAGGGTAGAAGCTTATTTGGATTTCTTTTGTTTGCTATTCTTCTCTCTGGTTTTCTCTTACTAGGCTATTTTTTTCTTTCCCTTCACTCTGATTTCTTTATGTTTTTATTTTATTTTATAACATGTGTTTTATGTAAACTTCATCAAATAAAATAAAGGAAATGATTAAAGTTTTGCTCAAACAAATTCCAGTGAACTGTGGAATGGTGAAGTGAAGATACCATACTGAGACTTTTAACTTTACACCTTGATATTCATTTTTATTTACCCATTTGTTTCTTTATGTCATGAATATCTATTTCGGACCAACTACGCCTTGGGTCTGAGATGAGCACCAAATGGGTGTGCCGTCTGCTGAGGAGGGTACTCTACCATCTGCTGGGTGAGTGGACGTGGGCAGGTGTGTGGAGGGAGGTGGGGGTGGGAGGAGCAGGGCCTCCAGAGGGAGGTGAACACAGCTTGTCCTACGAATCAAGAAGGAGGCCCTTCAAGGGAACACATATGACGATGAAGAGAGTTCAGAGATAGCCCCTCTGAGCAGGTGACATTTGGTCCACAAAATGAAGAATGAGAAGGAACTTACTTGCTCTTCAAGAAGCTTCTGGAAGTTTCCTGAAGTCTCCCTTCAAGGGCAGGGAGAGAGTTTGAAGCTGTCTCAGCGTGGATGTGCTTGGTGACAACACCAGGAATTCTGACTGCAGTGGTCACGTGCCCCACCCACGGGAGAGCGGGCTGCGGGCTGACCTGGATGGGGGGGCTCCACTCTCTCTGGGAGTCTCTCGAGATCACCATGCTGTCCTTCAACCACAGGCTGTCCTGAGGTGACCAGAGCAGCTCTGGACCTCACCCTGGTGCCTAGTGATGACCAGGAGAAGACAAGTGGACCACGTTCAGATACTTCAGAGACCCGGGAAGAAGCTCTGCAGAACCCCAGCAAACAGCATCTCGAATTTCTTTGGCTTGAGTTGGCCCAAGGCCCCCTGGGAGCCACATCTGAGAAGGGCTGGGATGGCCATTCACAGGTGGCTTTGCCTGGGCGTGCAGGCACAGGAGACAGGGCACCTGAACAAAATCCCTTGAGGATGGAGGCATCCGGGCAGGACGGGCAGCCACCAACGGTGTCGAATACACACGGGCGAGGGCCTGAGCTGGAGGGGG
Source organism: Tapirus indicus (assembly GCA_031878705.1). NCBI lineage: Eukaryota > Metazoa > Chordata > Mammalia > Perissodactyla > Tapiridae > Tapirus > Tapirus indicus. The sequence continues at coordinate 29,625,173 of CM062941.1, read as the reverse complement.
TGCTGGGTCAGAAACAGAGGGCCCGGCTCTCCTGTCAGCGCATGGTGCCCGGCCCTGCACCCTGGCCTCTCGGTGACACCACGCTGCCCTGGCCTCTGTTGCTGCCACGCCCTCACACACACCCTCACGCACACTCACGTGCTCACACTCACACACTCACACACACACCCTCTCTTCCCTCCGACAGCTCCCTGAGCCTACACTCTTTCCGGCATGATGGACGAGTTCTCGCGGGTCACAGCCTCCTGAAAGTCGTCCCCAGACATCAAGGGGCCATGATGGCGTGTGAGGGCCGGAGCACAGTGTCAGCCTCCACGTGCCAAGCGTGTCCCAGCCCGGCTCTGCACCAGCTATGCCCAGGCCGGCTGTGAGCTGGGGTCTGCCGTCCACACCACTGCCCTGGTGCCCACCTTGTTGGGAGGGGGGCACCTTCCTTCGTCACTGACCACAGACACGCTGTGGCAGGGCCCCATGACCACATACTCACTAGTGTAATTTAAAGTATTATAAGAAAATGTGATCTTCCAAAACACCAAAGCAATAAGAGCAAAGAATATATAGTCCATTTACATGGGTCACATTGACATGACAGAAGAAAGGGATGTCACAGGATGCCATAAAGAAGAAAGAGATGTGTGCTGTGAGAAATAAGCTCCTCAGTTAGGGAACATGTTTTATTCATGCTTTACAATTCTCAAACTTTAGTGTGTGAGCTTTTAAATACTAATATTTAGTATTTGGGTACAGAATTCTGGGCTCCAGCAGGCAACAGAAAGAGCCTGGTGAGGTTCTAGTTCCTTGCATTTCAGTGTGAATTTGTGAGCTCTGATGTCTGTGTGTGCACTTGTAGTGTGTAATCCTTCTTGATGGTGGATCGTTGGCTCTGCTTTTAAAACCTCACATTTCAAGAGCCACACATCACTAAAACCATCTATGCTTTTTGATCGATAAGTAAAAAGAAAATAGATTAAGCTTATCAAATATTATTTATTAAGTGCTAGATAAGTGTTTCCCAGATGGGGAATATATATCGTTGGTATTTTAGGAAATAACTTTAGATATACTTGTATGAATACTTTTATTCTAATAGTTATTTTATGTGTAGTAGGAGAAAGAAAATACTGCAGACCCATGACTTAGCAGTTATTTTGCTTAAGGAAAAGGATATGTTAGGTTTTTACATTAAAAATTGAGTCAATTTAAGGAAAAAATAAGATAATGATGCTGTATGTGGTAAGAAAATATGGCTAAAATTATGGTGATGGAAAAAAAATACTAAAGGTCGAATCATGCTTTGAATTGTAAAGCATGAACAAAACATGCTCCTTAACTGAGGAGCTTATTTCTCACAGCACACATCTCTTCCCTCTTAATGGCATCCTGTGACATCCCTTTCTTCTGTCATGTCAACAGAACTCATGAAAATGGACTGTATTTTCTTTGCTATTATTGTTTCTGGTGTTTTGGAAGATCACATGTCCTATTTTAAATTAACTTTTAAATTTAAATAGTGAGAATATTTAAGTGTTTCAAAGTGATAATTCAACTTGTATCTGTGAAATGTCATACAAGTGAATATTGAGTGTATGTTTAGGAGAAAGATTAGGGAGGCCATTTTTTTCCCCTTGCCACCCCACACCTTCCACCCTCAGCTTCTCAATTTTGTTCATTTAATCTGGGTTTCTGTCCCTGATTGGTTTTTTTCAGTCACATTTTTATTTTGTAGGTTTTTTTGGAACTTGGTATTAAACAAGATTTGTGATACTGGCTCAACACAAGGTTGACATAAGAGAAGCCATATTAGAGAGGAGAAACCATATTGTAACTTTGAGTGACCTCTGATTAACTGACATGCTCTGTGGATTTTATAGCCCCTCCCAGCTGCTATAAGTTGATTACTTTGTCCTCTTGAGTTCCTTAGGAATGTGATGACCCCAGGCAGAGAGTCTGCTAATAGCCATCATCAATGACAACTAAAAGATCAGGGTGTAGGGCATTGCTCTGGTCTCTGATGTGTATCCAGTAGAACAAAAGACTGTCAGGAACTGAGACTGGATGCCTCCCCCACCCCGAGACCAGCCCCTATACAACTGGCCCATAGTCTTTGTTCTGGAAGATGCTTCTTTTGGATGTGAGTCAGCCATCTTCCCTCTTGCTAGCAAACTGTAATAAAAAGTCCTTTCTCTCCTACCACCTTGCCTCTTGACTATTGGCATGTCTTGCAGGGGGCAGATGACCCTCTTTTTGGGTGGTAACAATTGGACGTTTTTTATTTTATTTTAACTGGTCTCAGTGGCCTATGACTTTCACATTCTTGAGCTAATTTTTGCTTCTACCTCGGTTGGCTGAAATGTATTTTCAAGTAAATTTTTCCAGGAAGGTGCATACTTTGTAAGTTCTTTTGGATTTGACATGATTCCTGTTGCTTTTAACTAAATTCTCTTCTTTTATCAAAGGGCAGGAATATAATTTTAAATATACAAGCCTGTCTTTTCACAGGAATCAAAATTTGACCACGTTTGAAGATCACATTTATTTTCCTCCTTAGAGCTCTTTAAACCGTGCTTCCTTACATCCCAGCCTATAGAGCTGAGCTGCAGAAGTCTGAGATGACCTTAATTTGCATTTCTTTGCATGTAAATTGTCTTCTCCTTCTGAGTGCTTCTAGTATTTTGACTATTACCTTACCCCAATCTGGGGATATGTATAAGGTTAGGTAAAATGTATTTGTATTGCAAACCCTTATTTAAAGCTCCTAATCTCAATACCCACGGAGCCAAAGTCATAGACTTAATATTTTAATAGGCCAAGAAGCAACATTTCAGTGTGCTAATAGTTCTTAAGGAAGACATTTTAAGACCAAAGCACTGGGGTTTAAGCAGCTATCCAGTGGTTTTTTTGTCTATGGGTGATGCAGAGCCCCCTGCTCTGGGGTTTCCTCCACACTGAAGGCCAGGGGAAGGTCGGGCGGTCCATCCCCAAAGCCTCAGCAGGCTGAAGCACACTTACTTGATTTTATGGCGCTAGGACGGTGGGGAAATGGATTTTAGCCATGAAAGGAAATAGGTGGTGCTTTCAGCCACAAGAAACAGAAACTCTGACTCAAACTGGCTTCAAAAGAAAAAAGGAAATATGTGACCTCACACACCAGGAGACGGGAAGTGCGGGGTGGGCGTGGGCTGTGGATGGATGAGTCAGTGGTTCAACAAGGCTGTCAAGTGTTCTTCATCCTGAGCCAGGGTGGGTCATGTCCCCATCCACACCAGCCACACAGAGAGGGCCCCACCCCAGCCACGGGGAGTGGAAAGCCTTCTGTTTGGCCTGACGGGCTGTCCTTCCCATGGGACCAGAGGAGGCATCTGCCATGTGTTCAGTGGCTCGTCAGTGGTCCTGAGTCCAAAACCCTGGGGCAGGGCCCAGAGTCCACGCTGACCCAAGCCTCTGGATGTTTTGGATGCACCAAGGCTGGAGACGACTGACCAAGCCCACCCCCTGCAGCTGGGAAGAAACACCAGGAGGACAAGGTTATGTGGGGGAGGGATAGAAATGGGACAAAACTGTGGTTCTGTTAGCAGGGGAGAAGCTGTCCCATGGATGGAGTTGGGGGGGCAGATTATACACACTCCCCCATCCGTCTTCAACTGGTGGAGACGAGGAAAGAAGCAGATGGAAACAGAAGAATCAGCTCCATTATCAGTGCTCACAGCCCCAAAGTATGGCACACTTTGGTAACGTTGGATTTGGGAATCCAGATGGCACCCAAGTTGGGGGCCTCATACAGTCTCCCCACCTCTAGGCCTGGGGACTGATCCTAACAGCATGATTTCTGCAAAGCAGGGTCCTGGTGGATCCGCCCAGCCGCCCGCCATGTACCTGGACCACAGACAGACCCAGTGCACACGGTGGAGGGAATAGAGGGGCAGGTCCCCGGGCTAAGAGAGGGCAGGCCCGGGACACAGGGTGCAGGAAGCAGAGGAGCCCCCGTGTGCTCCTGCACTTGAGGGGCTAATGCTGCTTGGGGTTAAGAATGTGGCCAGGCGACCTTAGACGCTCAGTCAACAGGTGAACTCTCTCCCCTCTGCTCCCGTCCATCACATGGGCAGCAGATCATTCTAGCTAAGGGGTGCTTCTGTAGGCGGAGACAGGACAGTAACCAGCCTTCCCTCCACACCAACGGACCTTGCCACATGGCGTTTCTGAGGATCGCCAGCTTCTCCCTCAGGGCTCCAGCATCTCCCACAACTCTGATGTCCTTCCCCACTGCACCCTGACTTCCTGCTTTCACTTCACTTGCTCTGTCTCCTGCTCACTCTCCTTTCTCAGGCTGTGGCTCCTGCCCACTCATTTTCTTTTCCAGTCTCTCACCACTGCCTGGTGTGTCCTGGCATGTCTTACGTCAAACTCCTGGGAAGCTCTGATGGGGCAGTTAGTGACTGTCCTGCACGCACGTCCCTGTCCAGCGGGGCAAGTGTGTTTTCACTCGCCCTCCTCCAGTCTGCTCACCATGTAACCCTCTCCCGGACACACAGGAGCCTGGGGGTTCAGCACCCAGTCTCCGGAAATGGATGGCCTAGGGTTCAAATCTCAACCCCAGCTTGGACTAGTCACATGACCCTAAGTCTCCATTTCGTCACCTGGAAAAGAGGGGAAGATACTCATTTTCTTATGGTAGTACAGTCGTCGTTAAATTAAACAGTGACTCTGAAGTGCTGGAGACATGGTAGGTGCCCCATGCACATTGCATTACTGTCCCTCCTCCAGTTCCCTCTGATGGGGGCAGTGTCCCGGGACGACCACATCAGGAATCTCTTAGGAAGGGCCGTGGGCGCCGGAGGCTCTTGGGTGCCCATTGCCTGGACCTGCTGGAAATTGATGGCTGTCTTTAAAATCCTGAGAAAAGAAAAAGAAGGTGGAACATGTCTATAGAAGGAGTAAGACCACTCACACTCGGGGCGACAGCTCACACCAGAGGCTCCTCGCCAGCAATGGGACTGCAGAAAGGACAGCAGCCAGCAATTTCCAGATGGCGACCTGAAGACATTGCCTCAGAGGCCGTTTCACAAATATTCGCGGACCCCGACACTGATTTGATACAACCGAGTGAATATTCCCCTGTTCGTGCGTTGCACAAACATTTTTAGGAGGCACGATGGTGTCGTGTAAGCGTTGAGAACATTGCAAAGAAGCTATTTAAATTATCTCATTCTCTATCATACTAAAGGTCACTTGTACACAGATACTATGACAAATGAAATTGGTGTTGGGCTTCTGAGTGCTGTTCTATGAATAAAAATACCCTGTAGCGTATGCTCAAAACTGATGCTTTCTCAACACGTAAACATCCTTCGCCAAGTGAGGTTTCCACAGCCCACACTCCTTCCTCCCCCAGAAAAGATCAAAAAAAAAGAAGGCAGAACTTGGCAGTGTGTAGTTCTGTAACTACAGAATCCTGCAGATTCTGGGTAGATAAACAGACCAGATAAAGCCCGAGGTGCTGGGGTCAATCCTTTCTTATTACAAAGAACAAGAGCAATTTTAAAACTCATATAAAGATAATTTTACATTAAAAAAAACACCCTCTCTTTATTGCTTATTTTTCCTGTACAATAAATACAGCCTAGTGAAAAAAATTAAACAATAGAGAAGTAGTAAAAGATGGGAAAATAAAAATTTCCTTAACATCCACCGCCCTGCCCACATTCCATTCAAAGAACCACGGTCAGCATCTGGCAAACGTCCTCCCTGCTCTGTTTTCCTGTGCCTCAGCCGAAGCAAAGATGGGGTGTGTGAGTTCATTCTCAGAAAAACTGGAGTGTGTTATACATATGATTCTGGTATCTTTTCTACTTAGTAATATGTCTTAGACATTTTTCCGTGTCAGTAACTATTGATCTACTTCATTCTACTTCCTAGCTGTACTGTACGGCTCTACCATAATTTATTAGCATAACGCTTGTTGATTGACATGTGGATTTTTCCAAATTTTGCTATTATAAAAATGCTACGGTGACTATCCCTCGTCCATAAATCTTTGTGAATTTGGGTGAATATTTCTTTGGATACATTCCTAGAAGTGAGTGTGTCCTCCCCCAGCACCACGCCCCCATCAGAGAATGGAAGGGCGGCCAGAGTTCGGTGGGGCTTCATAGGAAGCAGAAAGCTTGCTACAGTCTAGGTCTATGGCAGCAGCCTGTGGGGCCGGGGCTTCTGCTCCCCACAGGCCCACAAGGCTGAAGGAGGCAGAGCACCGAAGAGGGGTGGATGAACTCACCAAATGAACATTGCTCTGCAGTGTGGGATGTTTTTAAAGAGATGTCAACTGTAAAACTTACTCTTAGCTTCTTTGATAGAAATAAACACTGAAGTAGATCTGTAACCCAAGGATCCAACACTATTAGGGCTTAAAGAACAACACAACATATCTACACCTCAATTAGCTGTCCAAGGTGAGTGCTCCAGAATCGCAGGTAACTCTCCTCCACGAAGTCATTAGGGAAGCAGGATGATGGGGCTCTGCCACCTTCCACACGTGACTCCCAATGGGGACGGCTGGAAGTTCCCTTTCAGGGACGTGGGGAGGTGGCACCCACTGCATTGGGCGCGTTTCACTGGTGAGAAGTTAGTCACGTGGCCTCTCAGAGCAGCAAGTGGGGAGAGAAACACAAGCCCAGCCCTGTGGCCAGGTCCTCCCAGTTCTGTCACTGTGGCAGAAGGAGGAATGGATTTTGGTTGCAATTTCTGTCACTTCTCCTAAAACAGAATTCCTGTTATGTCCTCAGGTCCTTCTGTAAAATCTTCTGAGTCTCAGAGCCTTCTTGTCAGCCCTGGTCACCTTCCTGGTTCTGGCTCTGTAGGCCCCACTGGTCCCACTGTCTCGGGAAAAGAAGGGAGGGAATGAATAAACATTTTTAAAGAAAATCAAAGAGAAGAGAAAAGAAGGGAGGAGGGAGAGGTATAAGTTCTTTGTTTTCATGGGACTACACTATGAATAAGCAGATTTTTAAGAAAGGTTTTGAGAATGTTATAATTCCCCAGGGTTTGTATTTGATAAAGTGATTCTGTTCCTCTTACGTGTCAATGATATCCAGGCAGGACACGTAATCAGGTTGCCTCCTCTCTTCCTCATGTCTCCGTGAACGGTCTCTTTGCCTCCAAGCGTCTGTTATTACGAGGGTAAGTCTGCGGCTCGTTGATCTTCTCCTTTGTGGAGACTGTTTCTTCTGCCCAAATGTCTGTGTGATTTACGAATACCTTCTCTTTCCTGCACTAATTTGTATTCCTGCATTTCACATGTTTTGTTAATATCCATTTGTTCTCCTCTCTCTCTGTCTCCTTCTCCTTCCTTCCTTTACTGATAAGGACATTTTATAGGTTCCTGACTGGATTGTTCCCACTTATCATTTATCTTTGAATGGAGAAGTTCTATTCTGGCCTATTTTTCCCCCAAGAATGTTATTGCTGATTCTCCACGACTGGCTTCTATCAACCTGGGCCACATTTGAATTGTCCCCTTAAATCATGACCCGAGGGCTGTATATTCACCCTATGTAAGCTGTGTGTTTAAGTCAGCTCTTTGTGGGGATTTGTTGCACGAGGGAGCTGAGTCCTGGTGTTCTTCCTCCAAGGGCTTTCTGTGGGATCTCCTGAATCCTGTCATGGGGGTGTCATCAGGGGCTCTTCTTGGGTTTCAAGTTTCCCTCCTTGGTGGGAGGCTGGGTTATTTGAGGCCGTCTGACACAGTTTGGTGTTGGGTGACTTCCTGGGTAGTGCTTCTGCTCAGATCACTCCTGTTGGCTTCTGCAAACAGACTTGCAGATCATTGTTTCCCATGACTCCCAAGGATTAGGGCAATGGTATTGCAAGAAAGACTTTGTGGCTTTAAGGTAGACAACTTGGTGACCTGATGTTGGAAGACCATTCCAAGGAGACAGTGCAGCTTAAAAAACAAATACACAAACGCAGACACAGAGGTGACAGTAAAGAGATGTGAAGAAGGTCCTCTTTCTCTTATCAACATCTTGTATTTGGAATAATTCGACACTAGTTTCTTCATAAGGACAAGAATAAGAATCAATCTTATCAACATGATTTCAGGCCAAGTGTACAGTGTGGTATTTGAAATTTGAGCTTTGACCTTTAGAGATGTTGGAAGTAAACTCAACGTAAGAAAATGAAGATGCTCTAATCTGATGCTTCATTTAAACTGAGAACTTGGCTCCATACACACGGCACTTTCCACAGCACATCATGACGCTGCAAACTGCAGAAAGTCTATTTTGGGTCTTCAGACATATTCCTGGATTGTGCAGATAGTATAGCCTTATTACGGATCCCACGCATGGTGGGAAGGTCCTCAAGTGTGGGCTTGAATGAAAAGGAGGCACTAATAGAGGCTGGGAGGCAAATTCTGACTTAGAGCTGACAAGTCCTTTACCACTTAACAAGATGAATCAAGAAGTGCGGTGAGGGCGAGCAAGGAAGTAGAGTGCTCAAAGGGGCCCCCTCATCTCTGTTTCCTCTCTGCTGAGCCAGATGGTAAGAGTTCATTTAAACTTGGAACAAAATATCATCTTTGAAAATCACAGGAAGTGATTTTCTGTGTAAAGCCTCTGATTCACTAATTGACCCAGAAAATCTGAGGGGTGGTTAAGTGATCAATGAAAGCCAGGTTTGCCAAAATGTCCCTATCTGGTGACGGCAGCCATGGAATCCATAGATGATCCCCTGGCTACATCCTTGAAATTCTTGAGCAAATTAGTACGTCAATGATTCCATAACGGGGAGAAAACTCCCAGAGCCTGATAGAGACTTTTCCTGTGTTCTGACCTGTGGGGCCGGGAGCGCGGCCGCGTGTGAGTGCACACAGCCAGGAGCTCTCCGCGCGAGGGCTCTTCCTCCCTCGGGGCCTCATGGGGACTGTGCCAGGTCTCGGATGACCCCATGGGCAGTGTGGCCAGGAGAACGCGGACTCCATTTCTATGCACAGTGCTCAGAAACTCAGAAGGCAACACCTCCTGCCTTTCGTGATTTGTGGGACACTCCACACTCAGATGGAGGGAGCAATGGCTCCTGGCCCTCAGAAGTACCGGCCTGAGCTCACGGGATTCTGCCTAGATTTGTCTCACCCTGCTGCAAAGAATCGGCTGGCTTTGGCTTGGGCACAGCAGTCTCTCCCCACAGCGGAGGAAATCAGGACATAGAGATATGGCCTCATTACCTATAAAATCTTCACATATGTGCCGTGAGTTCACTGAGCAAGGGCTGTCGCCCTCCTCTGTGTGGAGACACCCAGCATCACTGCCATTAGCACGGGAGCCACAGGCCACACCCCATTCCCAGGTGAGCACGACACCACCGCTGGCCCAGAGACCTTCAGGGGATTCACAGGCTGGAGGCCATCCCCAGAGAGATGGAGGGGTTCTGTGGGGCTACTGGGCCAATGAGGAAAGGTCCTTCTGGAATGGATGATCTTCTCCATAACTCTCAGTTCACTAGGAAAGTGAAAAATAGCCTCACTTTTCTTTTACAAATCCCATCTGTGCTTGTATCGTTCCCTTTAGGTAGCTACATGACCAATATCTTACAGCAAAAGATGCAGGATTGTCTCCTTCTGATGGAGCCCTGCTTTCCCTGGCGACCTCTCAGGACACCCACCGCTCACCTGGGACCTCATTGCATCTTGATCACATCGCCCAAAGCCCTCTCTTGTTCGTAGGGTTCTAGATTTGTCCAGACACATCAAACAGCTGTGATGTGATTGGAGCATCTGAGCTTGATTGTGTGAAATGGATGTATGTTTCCAAGCTCAGCCACACATAGTGTGTGCACGCTGTACACAATGCCTGGAAGAGAGGAAGGCAAGCCTCGTTCACTGGCGACCGGGGGCAGGTGTAGCCAGACAGGCTGCTCGGAGCTCCGGCCAGGGTGCAATCCTGCCTGCTCCGTGGGAGACAAGAGTATTTCATGGCAGTCCAGGCGTGGAACCAGTCATTCTTCCGAGGAGCTACAAAAGCCAGGAGAGGAGGCCCATCCTCATTTGACAGTGAAGACTTGTCTGCTGACATCACCAAGCAGGGGACCAACTCCACCACGATGTACTTCAAGCTAGTACACAGCTCACATGAGCTGTGGACCCAAACAGACTCTCCCACTCAGTATGCAGACACACGTCTTTACATAGATGCTGGGAAAGACAGGCACGCGATGGGCTCCAGTGAGGGACAGCACATCCTCCACACGGGCAGGATGGTGGGGAAAGCGTGGACCTTGGCAGAGCAAACTCATCTGGCTCATTCTCCTGGAAACTCCCGAGTCCTGAGTGGAGGGCTCCCTCGGGGTCTCTCCATGTGCGCATCTATGTGGTGCGTGCATGGAAATTTAGGACAGAAAACAGCACCACCACCACACCAATGGGGAAACAGGATTCCAGGTTGGAGCCAATGATTCCTAAAAGCTGAAAGCAGGAATTCAGGGGAGGCACTGTCTCCAGGACACTCACGACACGACATTTCATTCTGAGCTCGCTTTCCAGATTGCTGACTTGATTTTCTGAACATCTTCCTGATTCTTCGAGTGCTGAAAAGCAACGCCCTCATGCCTCCATCTGTTGCTTTTCCTCCTTCTCTTCATGGAAACTGCGCTCCCATCTATGAAGGCTGGGGGAGCCTGGCTCACAGGCCACCCGAAGGATCTGCCTTTCACCTTCTGAGTAAATCCTGTGGAGTGGTGGTGAGTTTCACAGATGGCCACTCCGGATCCCGAGAAACAAACACATCCCTGCTGTGGCCTCCACGCCGTGAGCAGTGTGACCGCCAAACGAGCACGTGATCTGCGTTATTCTGCAGCATATGGGCGTCTCTCTCGCTCGGGGAGGAGAGAAATCTGCTTCACACTTAATCACAAACCTCAGACATTACACCACTAAAAAAAGAAGCGATTTCAATAAAAGCCCAGCAAACTGGAGCAAAACGCTAACAGCACGCAGGACAGGTGCTGCATCTTTAATTTCCCTTCCTCTGGGAGCAGTGAGCAGAGGGGTAGATGGCGGCTCGTGGCCAGTCTGCTCTGCTTCTGGGGAAGAAGGGTGGCTGCTCCTGCAGACCTCACATGCACACTCACACACACACACACAGTCCCACATACGCACACTCACACTCACAGTCACATACACATATACCCACACGTATGCACACCAATTCATGTTCGTGTGTACACACACTTGAGTACACACACTCATGCACACACACACATAACCACATTAGTTACTTCCCAGATCAGAGTGACATTTTTCCTGCTCTTGAAAATAAATGAAATGAGCTGTGTGGAAAACGTCTCCCCTTTCTGCATCACATCGAATGGTCCTGCCGCCAAGGCCACGCGGCACATGATGCAGGGAGAAGGTGGGCAGGTACCTATGCGAGGCTGCTGGGCCTACCAGGTCCCCAGTGTGGGACAGACGCTGGGGGGACCCCGCTCACTTCCTGTTGCCTTCTCCCCCTTCCTGTCCCGATTCTCATCTGATCCAACCCCTCCTGGAGCCGTGCCTTACCCCAGCGGCGAGCGTGGGCGTTGGGGCCTAGTCGATCGATCCATGTGTACTTATTAACCCCGGCACTGGCCATTGCCCATAAGATGTGGTTTCTGCCATCAAGAAGGTGAGATCCTTCTGGGGAGACAAGACTTAAGTAACCTGCGCTGATTGCTAGAGCCTCTCACTCTCTCTTGAACTCAAACTGGAGAATGGATCCAGCTCTGCTGTTAAGTAATACTCCAGAGGAAAGGGGAGGAGGTTCTCTTGTTTCCAGGAGCTCCTGGTGCACCCACAAAGCCCACTGCCACTTCTTTCCTACCTTGGCCTCTCGGGGAGGGAGTGAGGAAGACATTGTGGTCAGGGGGAACACAAGGTGGGGTTTCTCCATGAAGGTCAGGAGTGTCGGGGAAGCGTGTCCTTTAGGAGCACATTGTGGTGACAGGGAAAGCCGAAAGTTAACATAGGAGTTACCGAGCGCCTCTTATGCTGCCAGGTACAGCCTGGTACGAGAGAGATAGAGAGAAGCGTGAAGCAGAGTCTCCACAGGAAGCTTAAAATCCAGTTTAAGAGACAAGCCATAAAACATTGAAAAGTCAAATGATGAAAGAGGCGGTTTCTCAGAAGCACGACGTGAGCGCTGTCACACGTCTGGGATGGATGGGCAGATGATCTACAGAATGATAATGGGTGTGGAGAGGGGCAGAGTGAGCTCAGGCCATCACACAGAGCCCTTTCCCCGTTCTCCTGGACTCTGTGCTGCTGCTGAGCTTTCAGGTGGGGCAGAGAGAGCGGAGCAACCCTAGCCTGGGAGAACCAAATCATGGCGCCTCCGTGGTCTGACAGAGGAGCACGTTGAACCGCTGCCCCTTCTCACCGACGTGCATCCGTCTGCCCCTTCACCAGGCGGGTGCTGGAGGGCGAGCAGGCACTCACATTCGGTGAGAACAACGCTGTAGCCCGTCTCCACACTACTGTTCACCCCATCCGGGGAGTAAAGGATTTGCTTTTTCTTGTTAAGGTTTTCAAAGTACTATTTTTCAGGCATTTCTACTTTTTCTGGGTGTGGGGTTAATTTCCATCAGAACACTCCTGAACATGGATAGACATTCTTGAGAGCCCCAAACAAGACTTGTTTATTTCAAAGAAAGAGCATGAAACGTGCTGACTGTCATATTCCAACGGCAGCATGGCGCAGGCAAACCGCAGGAGCAGATATTCGGGTTTGGAGCTGTAGCCAGAACTTGACCTAGTGCACACGTCTTGAAGTTGGACTGCTCTTATCTGCCATGAGCATTGATCTTTACTCAGAAAGGAACATGCCTGGTGGCGGCAGGACTCAGGTTGGTGGAAAAACCAAACAGAACAGGATGTTAAGCCGAACGGCTCATCAGGGCCCCGGTCTCTCAGCCTGGGCTCCTGGTTTTCTCACACACTTAGCGTGGTGGTGACGTCCCACCTCCTTCCTCAGTAGGTGTCATGTGTGAATTCTCAGTTGTCAACTGTGAATTCTTTAAACTGCATCAAAGACTGAAGACCAAATTTGTATTTCCAACTCAAGTGGGTTAGCGTGGGCAGACACCCTCTAAAGACGAAGTGACAGTGTGGACTCTTGTGTGTTTCGTTTGGGGCAAAAGCGTTTGGTGGTGTCACCTTAGCACAGTAACATGTCATTTTGGTTTTCCATGTTCGGAAGCATCCTGTAGACTCCTGTTAACAGGAACCCCTCAGGAGTACATTGGCAGGGCTATAGGGCGGATCCACCCCAGGAAGTTGTTTCTTGGAGATGGGAGTCAGGGCCGAGGGCCAGAGGGCCTCTCTGTCGCCGGGTGGAATGTGTGACCTGTGGGAGCACCGGGGTGCTCTTCTCTGTACCCAACCTCAGCAACAGACGCCCCTGCCCACGATGATGACTGGCCTCTGGGAGGATGCAGTACCCGGCGCTGAAGAAACTTTCACGGAAAGTTATCCGAGAAGGGAAAACCCACACGCCAACCGTGGTGGACCTTGACCTCCCAGCCAAACAAGAAACAAGGCTCTTTTGTCCTCAAGCCCCTAGAAGCGGCTGAGCGAACACACTCCAATTGTGAGTTTGGTGCTGACTAATACAAGTCCTTGCTGGTTTTAGATTGCAGCAGCAGAAGACAGGAATTCTCCGCATTTGGTCATCGTTAGTGGAATGGGGGGGACAGTGAGCAGCCACCGCCAGCCTGCTGCACCCCTAGGTCCGTCCTGACCCGGGCAACTCCTCAGACAAAAACTCCCAAAGATGCTGGACTCGTTATCAGTCAACAACACTTTCTGAGTGATCACTAAGTATTTTGTTCATCAAACCCATATTTCTCAAGTATCTCATAAAAAAATTACTAAGAATTTTCTTTGTTCTGAACAACTTTGGAAGGACTTGGCGGATTTCAACTAAACTTGTTATTGGCTGAGAATGATCATCATACATCCTAAGTTTGATTGTGGATCATTTCATCATCTAGAAACAAAGTGACGGCTGGCAAATCGTGGAAAACATTTATCTTTAATCCATGGCGCTGACTGAATAAAAGACAGAAGACCGATTTCCTTTTCTCTCATCTTGAGCTGATCACGAGCACCGTGACTCGTCCCTGAGTCACGGTTTGAGAAGTCCCGACAGGGCTGAAAGGGGAGGGCTCTGCTGGTAGCGTTGGGACTCCACGTGGCTCCCTCCCGAGGCTTACCTGAAGCACCTGGAGAGAAACCCACCTGCGCCATGTAGACTTCAGGGTGAAGGACCGTGCTCTACCATTGTCTGGCTAAAGCACAGCTCGGCCAAACAGACAGGCCTGGGAGCAAGTCTGACTGACATTCATGACACGCTCTGTCTTTTGCTGAGCTGGTTCCACACGAGTCACGCACCCGACCGTCCCTGTCTTCCAGCCTTCTGGCTTACTCTTTCCTTTGGAAACCCAATAATTGGACCTGAGCCCCTATCTTTTATATTCTAGGAAATCTAATGTCCTTCCAAGTGTTTCTGAGGATTTATGTGTTTTAGGGGCGGTGGTAGGGAGGGCAAAAGGAGGCCCGTGTTCTTCTAGATGCTTCCTGATCCAAACCCCAGCTTCCAGGGACTTCTCAGTCCCTACGCACCCCCCAGGCCAGCAGGTCCCATGTTCCTCTGTGTCACACGTGGACATTGCTGTTTCCTTTGCCCCCAACGCATCCCTAACACAGAGCTGTGATGTGTAACAGATGCCCAGAGAGATGTGCAGACACAGGTGCTGGGCAGGGAGCAGCTGCAAACTGCTGGCTTAGCATCGCTTTACTTACTGCTCCCAACCCCCCAGCATTTCTGCCACCTAGTCGGGTCGCTCTGCCTTTCTCCCTGGAGCTCACCCCACCTCTCTCCATGCCTTCACCCGCCTCCCGGTCCTCACCCAGCACCGCTGACTCAGTCCCTCCTCAAGTCCCCTGGGACTCCGTCCTGCGTCCTCGCACAGAGGATTTTTTCATGACCCAGAATTGCTTCCCAAACAAAAGTGCCACCTCCCTGAGCTGCACCAACAGGAGCACTAAGACCGGCTGAATGTCGGCGTCACAGCTTTTCCTCAGGACTTTCCCTCAGCCTTGGGCTCCTTCCCCGTCCGTTCATCCAGACAAGCCCCACATGGCGATTTCTTTTTCCTGCCATTTCCATTATAGCAGCTTAAGTTGCTGTGAAGTCAAGTAAATAGGCTGAGCTCCCAGGGCTGGCCCCTGGCCCTTTCTCCCCCACAGGACCGGGGCCAGGTTGCCCCTGGGCCCCCAGGCATCTGCCCAGCTACCCACCAATGCAGTCACCCTAGCTGCCATACTTGGCGGTCAAGAGACACGTCCCTCAATAGTCACAGCTCTAGCCTGGTTAATCCAAAGAGGATTTCACCCAGTGAGGTCCAGGAAAACCATCCATGCATTACAAAATTACTAATTAGTGCTGGTGTGCTAGGAGTAGGGAAAAGGCTAGCTGAAGTCACGATACCTCCTAGAGGGATTATAAAGTATTAAAGTGTCGACTCCTCTCTCCCTCACTACGTGAAGCACGGCGCTCTCTCAGGATACTGGCCAAATGTCGCGGTGTGCCTTCACCAGGATCATTCGGTTCAGGTCCCCGCCGGTTAATTCTGATCCTTGAGATAGATGCTTCTGCGTCTGTCTGGGGGATACCTGTTTCTGTACTAGACAGCCTCTCCGGAACAAATGTTTGTGGGACTCACTGCTTCCACCTCGGAGAAGAATGGCACATGTGTCCCCAGAGGGCCCTGACTTACCCGCCAGGTGGCTGGGCCACGCTGTGGCCTCACTGATCTGCCGGGATTCTTCAGCATTCCGCTGGACACATCTGGGGATGCTGGCTCTGGTGTTTAAATGTGTTGTGCATCATGTAGGATAAAGAGGAGGAACTGGGCTGCTGGTGGACCCTTGCCTGGAGCAGAGTCACCTCTGTTAGGAGGATGGAGCCCTTACAGAGAGGAGAGAGAAGGGGCCCCAGCCTGCCAGCTACATCAGCCTACTCAACTCTCCTACGCAGAAGGTGCTGGACATCAACAGCATTCCTTACACGGTGTTTGTGCTCCCTGGACAGACAGGAGGTATTTAGGTCACCAAGAATGATTTCTGGGTTATTCAGTTGGCATCTCAGGTGACCAGCCTACGCTGAGGAGCCACGTATAGCAGAGTGTTAGTATCTGATTATGTGCCAAGCAAACAGAACATTGAAAAATGATGTGTGGGAGACTGACAGAGCGTCCCACTTGGACTCTGGGTACTGCAGGCAAAATTCTCACAAAATCTCTCACTTCCTAATCCTTGATTAATGGAAGAATAAAGAATTTCCAGCAGAGGTTGAGGCTTGCTTCATCGTGTCCCTGGCAGGCGGGGACTGTTGAGATCCGAGGTGTATATATACAGTGCTACTGGAGGTGGTAATTCACTGTTGTAGACCCTCTGCTGGTCTATAGACCTCAGAGCACAAAAATCCTCAGTCCTATGGAATAGTCTCTTTTCTGTGCTTCTTAAAAGGGAGGTAATTAAAGATCGTGGTAAAAGGTTACTTTACAGGAAAATAATCTTGCAGTCCACTCACCCACCTGTACTTTTACAAATGCTCATTTTAGTATACATCCTTTCACACGGACTCTCAGAAAGGTCTAGGCTTCTCGCCTAGGAGCGCGATGGCCTTTATGACCCTGCAGGCACCTTCCTGCTTCATTTCAAAACATATTCGGTCATTTTATTCAGAATAATCCACAGCATACATATTCACAGAGCAGCGTGAAAATGAGTTTTTCTAAATCTTCCCAAGTAATGACACAAAGAAGCATGAGCCACGGGGTTTTTAGCAAGAAACAAAACCCAAAGCGTGTTGCATTCAGTAGGAAAATTCCTCCGGCCTTGTGACCCACAGGAATCTCCAAATCATTCCCAATATCCTCTTTAGTTTTGAATCCGAGGGTGCCCGGGAAGGGGCGGACCCTGCATTTTCTATTCTTTTTGACATTTCCTCAAAACTATCTTTCTCCTACAGGGTGTGGGTTCTGAGCCACTGTTGGATCTCGCAGGATTTGCAATGCTCCGTGGTCCCTGACCCATGGAAGGTTGATACCTGTGTAGCCTCCTGGCCCCAGTCTCTGTCCCCCTGGAGCCTGGCCTGCTGGATGAGGCACGACTCCCCAGCTGGGCAGCCACTGTCCACCTGGGCCTCAGGGCTCCAGGGGAACCCAGAAGGGCTGGTACAAGCAACAAATATTCCGAAGGGCTCCTTGATTCATATGCTAAGGAGCAGGGAATTAGGCTTTAATTGGTGTGAGAGGAAAGCAGTGCAGCTGCCTCAGGGCCCGCGCTGCGGGACGCCCGCCCGGGCATGAATAGCTGTTTAAAAATAATCCCCCAGGGAAATGCAGCCCTGGCTGGGCTTCTCAGGACCCCGAAAGTCGGGAGGAGGGGCCAGGCAGGGCTGGGATGGAGAGCTGTGGGTGGGGAGTGTGGGGTTATAGACGGGAACGAATAGCTTGGGATCTGGCCAGCCCAGGCAGAGTCCTGATTCCCAAACTGACCGCCCACGTGAGCCTCAGCGTACCCCTCTGCAACCGGAAGAAAGCAGCCCCTCGCCCGTTGAGCGCACACGAGTACGCCGTCTAGGCCCTCGCGTGGACCTGGGATGCGGCCTTCCACACCCAGTAGCTGTTGTTTCTGCTCTGTGGACTCCGTCCCTACTTGGGGATCCGGTGGGGATTGAAAAGGTGGCTGTGTGCGATGATATTCCCTTCACTGCCTCCCCTTGGCTCCCGAGGTTCTGGAAGGTTCCCGTGAGCCCCCACTCCTTCCCCCTACATCTCTACCTGCTGCTTGGGGGCTTTGTGGGAGGGAACGTCAGCAGGGGCAAGGGGGAAGAAGCATGTGCTTAGAATGGATAAATTTGCCGCTTCTCTCCTGGACCTACTGGAGGAAGAAGGAACAAGGAACAAGGCCCTTTACCCGGTCTCCTCCCAGATCAATCACCACCTGGGTGTGGGCCAAACCGCGTCAGATTAATCCACTGTCTCTTTATAGGGGCAATGTGAGAGGGCGATGTGTGCAGGCCCAGCTCCGGGCTCGGCCAGGAGACGCACGGAAGGAGATTTTAACAGGGGCAGCTGTGCCTCCTGCGTGCGTGAGTGCTCCTGTGTGTGTGCGTGTGTTAGTCTAGGTACTAGAAATCGATGTTCGTAAATAGGTAATGTAATTTGGTTTATCAACCTGTAATAAGCAGGTTTTCTGACTTGGATTAGAATTTCTCTGTAATCTTTACTTTAAGGGAAACTCTGTTGAATACCATAATGAAAAAGTCACATTTGCTAGAGTTTCGTGAAAGGTAACGAATCTATTCTAGGAAGAGGATGGTAACCTGCAGGTCCCACAGGGCCCGAAGCAGATGGAAAGCTTCATCTCTAGCCTTCGGGATGGGGTTGCTGCGGGCCCTGCTGTAGGCTGTTTTTTGCAGCAGGCTGTTTTTTGCAGCATTTACACAGCTTGAATACTGGAAAAATTCTCTTCACTTACTGAGCCACATCCTACCAATATGGCAGATGACACATAAATGCAATTTGGCACACTAGTTTCTGTTAGAGGAGAATGCGGTGGGGATGTGACTCCATTTTCCTATCATATTGGTCAACGATGGCCAGCACTGGCTGTCCCTTGATACTCCTAGTCACAGAATCTTACACGCACGTGAAAATCAGGGCTGAACTAAAGCAGGCCCCTGGTACACAGAGTCGGAAGGGAACTACAGTGAGTATCTTATGGATGTGTGTGTGCCTGCACACGGTACGTGATGATTTCCAAGTCACTGGGTTACAGAGATGCAGATGAAGTCCAGCAGGACTCGGCCCTGCACATCATCGCCCTGTCAATTCATCTGCCTGCATTCTGGCCCAGCTGATGCTTCCGCGCGACGGCCCTGGGTGGGGCGCCGGCTTTGTGTCTCCGCCTTGGTGAGCAGGCCGCTCTTTGTGCTGTTGCTGGTGCACTGAAGTCAGAGGCATTTGGTCCCTGTGAGTGAGCCAGCCGGTGGGGATGTGAACACGAATAAATTGTGGGGATGGGGACGTCACTCGGCAGCCAGGGTTCCTGGATCAGGAGAGCCTGCCTTTTGTTGCAAACTGGCTGCTTCTCCTGAAGAAGTCGCTTGACTGGGGCTTTCCTAGGGCCTCGCCTGGGTTTTGGAAGATGGCACTGGCCTGTGTCTAGGGCCACATGGCCACATTTTAAATAACGTCCTTTATATTGAAGTTGTATAGGGCAGTGAGAACATCGTAAGCTGTAATGAGGGTCGCTCCACGGCACGGCCCGAGGTTGGTGTAGGGAAAAGATTTAGAGCTGGAAGGTCCTTAACCATCGTCTAGTTAATAAAAGCCCACCCTTGCATAGGAGGTCCCTGTGTTAGATGCCATTTAAAGGTCCGCACTGGCAGCAGCAGCATCGGGATAGACCCCAGGCTCCGAGTTCCCACCCAGCCTCCCACAGCTGCTGCCTCTACTCGTTTCTAGCTGAGATGAAGTGGTGAGAAATGGGGCAAAGCTTACAGTCCCACCATCATCGCTGCAGCTGCAACATTAGAGACATGGATTTAGGTGGGCAAATAGGAGGCCAAGAATGCTGATCCGTGAGTTGAAATCAACATGGGTCCATCCAGGCAGCACACGGTGGGTGCTCTCTGTGGACGAAGCATGGTGCCGGAAACACATTCCTGTCCTCAAGGGATGGGGACACAGGCACACAGTGAATCACTGCAGTAATGATCTGCAAAGGTTATAAATGCTCTGGAGGAAGCCAGTGGGGTGCCCTGAGGGAGGCGCTGGCTCAGTCAACAGCACAGTCTCTGCTCTCACTGTATGCTGGAATCATCTGGGGAGCTTTTGAACATCCTAACTCCCATTTAATCAGTGGGCCCAGACCATCAGTATTTTTTTATTGATGATTACCAGGTGGTTCCAGTGTGTAGCCAAGTTTGAGAATCATTGCTCTAGAGAAACATCATCAGCTAGAACTTTTGACTTCCTGTTCAATGCTGTAACTCATTGCATTTTCTCATCCATAAGATGCCATTTGGTAAGACAGAGCGCTGACTTAATCATCGTTTTCAGGGACAAAACCACTACCCATCTCTTATGTGAGATGCACCCTTTCCCCAGAAACACTAAAATATAAAATAGTGCATGTGAGAATCGAGGAAATATATTTGAATAAACATTAATAATACATGCTTTTCAAATTGAGATATATCTTTGAGGCAGAGTTAATACTTGAACCACAAATCAAGATTCAACATCATCTGAAGACTGGAACTGTGAGCTGATGCCAACAAGGTGAAATTAACCAGAGATACGAACAGTGGAGTTCAGAAAATACCGTGCGCAGAACACAGTGCAGGGAAGCAGCAAGATCCGGGAGCCTCAGAGGACTGAAATGCAGAGTGACTTCATGCTATAATAACAATTAATATTTGCGGAGTGCTTGCTGTGAGCCAAGCACTCTATAAGTGTTATATATGTGTGTGTCTATGTATAATAAGAAAATATATCAAACAAGCGCACACACACACACACACACACACGACTCACTTAATTCTCCCGCAGGCGTGAACTGCTCAGAGAAACTAAGTCCCTTGCTGAAGATTGCACAGCGGGCTTTGAACTCAGGCAGTCTGACTCTACAGCCTACCCTGGAGCCATTAAAAAATACTACTTAATACTAATGCAAATCTTAGCTTTCTCTAAGGGGAGTATAAAGTCAAACCTTCTCTAGTGATCAGGCAACATCTGGAGTATTACACAGAATCCTTGTCACCGCCTTTCAATTTTTTTTTCTTTTTTGGTGAGGATGATTGACTGTGAGCTAACATCCATTACAAATCTTCCTCTTTTTGCTGAGGAAGATTAGCCCTGAGCTAACATCCATGCCCATCTTCCTCTCTTTTGTATGTGGGATGCCACCACAGCATGGCTTGATGAACGATGAGTAGGTATGCACCCGGGATCCAAACCTGTGAACCCTGGGCCACTGAAGCAGAGTGCACGAACTTAACCACTATGCCACCGGGCAGTTCCCTTGTCATCACCTTTCTAAGTAGTGATTCTTGAAGGCTACGGACCTGTTAAGTAAGGCTTCCCTGGAAAATGTCCTTAGGCAAATGCACACGATATTTGACCCATGGTTTGCTGCCTCCCTGAAGTCAGCCATGGACCCAGTTCATAACCTCATTTTAGAGGAACATCACTGACTGACCTCAAGTTCATCCTCAGGGGCTGGCCAGGCTGATAAAGAATCTGACACCACTTCCTAGAAGAAAGGGAGAAGGCCTTTTTGATGGTCAGCTTGGAGAAGAAAGAGAAAGGGTATGTAAGAAATCTCAGAACTCTTCCCCAATATTTCCAAAGTTATCACATGAAAGAAGGAACAGATATAGTCTGCAGTGACCCAGACAGCAGAGCTAGCAAGGGCCAAGAAGCAGAAATTATAGGGAAATTTTCCCTTCACAAGAAGGATGAACTTTTCCCCAATGACAGTGGCCCCCAAAGGGATAACCTAATTGTGAGTGATAGGAACGTCTCCTAAACCCCAAACCTGCCCAAAGTCAAGCAGAAGCTTGGCAACAGACCCAGGGAGAGTGAGAGGGGATTCTGGTGAAGGGAGCATGGTTGGGGCCTCTTCTAGAATACCCTCATCTCCAGGAACTTGCTTTCAATCATAATTGTAAGCAGAATGAGGACAGGGACCATGGCTATTTCAGGCACCCCTATACGTCCAGAGCTCAGTAAATTACCTGCGAATGAACAAAAGAATGGAAAACACTGTAATGCAGAGAGGAGCATGTAGGGTAAGAAGAAGGTGCTGGATCCAAGCAAGCCTGCACTTGAATTCAGCCCCACCGACTCCTAGAAATACAGCCTGGGTCCAGTTAGTGCATTTGCTGTGCCTTGTTCCTTGCTGTGCAACGGGTCTAGTAACAGTACCCACCTTGTTAGGATTAAATGAGATATTCTATGTTAAGTCCTTAGGACAAACCAGGAGAAAAAATCTAATGCTCGATGAACATTCTATTTTATTTTTATTTAGCATTGCCGATGTCTGTTCTTGTCCGTTTCTCCCCAGCCCTCAGACTGTTCCTTATCCCTCATCTTTCCACTGTCCTGATACACGAAGGTGTTTGGTAAGGATTTACCGAGTGCCTGCATGAAGGAAAGAAAGGATGAATGGACAGGTGAAAAGAAGGCACGCTGCTTTGCTATTTTCTACATTCTTTTCTAAGAATCCCAAGGTCTGCAATTCTTAGACGTTTTTCTTCCTGAAAATCGGAGATGGTTCAGACTCATTCAGTTTTGTTGTTCATTTTATTCTCCTGTCCTGTAGTGTAGGCTGGATGGAACATTCACTGTAATGAAACTCCACGTTGGGCATCTAGGTCTGCAATACCAGAACATGCCATGAGGCCATGAACCCCAAGGGAACCATATAATCGGACTCTGTTCTGGATGCCATGGTTAATTTCCAATAATTGGTAACTCACTGATTAACTAGTTTTAAACTGGCTTCTCTGTTGCATTGGACACTAACCCCGGGAGTACAGTAGTGTTGGAGAAATTGTCAATGTTGAATACTGTCAATGTTGAAAACCAACTTTGAATGGTCTTCTGTTTAGAAACTGAGGGCTTTGAGCCTCTCAGAAGGTACAGTCAGTACATTTTATCAGGCAAAGCTTGCTTTTCTTCTGTTTTTTGAAGTAGAGATGTGGTGTGAGAACTTTATTCATGCAAGAAGGCGGCATAGCAAGAAGGAAACACGAACCATGGTAAGTGAGACAGCATTGGGAGATCTCGCAGTCCCTTCTGAAGTGATGGTATGATGATGGTGATGGTGATGGTGCTGATGGTGGTCATGATGGTGATGGTGATGATGGTCATCGTGGTGATGATGATGATGGTGATGGTGATGGTGATGGTGGTGATGGTGATGGTGATGGTGATGACAATGGTGGTAGTGATGGTGATAACGATGGTGGTCATGATGGTGATGGTGATGATGGTGGTGGTGGTGATGATGATGATGGGGATGGTGATGGTGGTGATGGTGGTGGTGGTGATGATGATGATGGGGATGGTGGTGGTGATGGTGATGGTGATGATTGTGATGGTGATGGTGATGATGGTGGTGGTGGTGATGGTAATGGTGATGGTGATGGTAATGGTGATGGTGGTGATGGTGATGGTAATAGTGATGGTTATGATAATGGGGATGGTGATGGTGATGGTAAAGATGATGATGGTGATGGTAATGGTGATGATGGTGGTGATGGTGATGATATGGTGACGGTAGTGAGATTGCAGTGCTTGAAACCTGAATAGCACTTTACATTTCCACGCTGAATAGAGAACAGGATAAACTCTAAGACTGCATAACTGAGTTAAAATGGAAAGCTTTTCTGGTCAGCTTGCCCTGTGTATATGAGGTTATTTTGACATGAACTGGGACTTCTGAGCAGGCCCACAATCACCATAAACCTCAACATCTGGGTTTTCTACAGATTTGAACAGCAGCTTGGATTTTGTCGTTTATTTAATTCCAAAGAATAGCAGTTGACTGGGCTGATCAAATTGTTCTAAATTCTGCTTCAGCCTATATTGGAACAACTGTCCCCCTGTAACCCTGTCGTCATGGCCCTGGGGCTTTGTCATTGACATTGGACGCTCAGCGTGTTGATATGGTCACTGGGATCACAGGTCACAGTTCCCTCTGTTGCATGCAGTTTCTATATAGAATGTCTGACGCATTCTTGGGGCTCCTTAAATGTTTAATAGGAACTCTGCCTAATGCTCTCATTGTACTAACTGTATGTTTTCAGTCCTTCTAGGCCTCTGTGGAAAACTTGGAAGGTTCCTGCACTTTTAGAAAATGTTTCAGTGAAAAGGGTGGTCTTTCAGTTTTCACTAGTCTGGGCCTTTAGAGCGATTCAGAGCTCCCATCCCTGGCTGAAGTCATGGCAGGATCTTTGCCTCCAGGACGAGAAGGGAGAATTCTCGTGATGAGCTGTTCTTGGGGAATGGCCTGTCTTTGCCCCCTGAGGTGATAACCTGGACTCATCAGATGCAAAGTTTTGGCTGATCTGCTTGCCCTGAGGAGGAGAAAGCATGAGGATTCTGCAGGGTCTGGGGCTTTGGCGTTCAGTCCCGTGGGCTGTGCGCCTTTCTGTGTGGAAGGGCTTTTGTGTCTGCTGTGTCTCTCCGGTTCCTTTTGGTTGAGAATAGTTCACCCGGAAAGCTTCCTGGGGGTCTTTCTTGGCCTCTTCTGCCATTTGGGGTCACCGCTCGGGCTACAGCCAGTCCAGGGTGGAGGTGGAAGGTCACAGCCCCAGGTCACCTGTGCTTTTGGGAGCAGGTTTCTGCTACAGGGGGCGGCAAGCTGGGTGATATGACATTTCTCGGGTATGGAGACCCCAGAGCAGGGGGTCCTGAGCCGTCGGGACGTTGGCTTTCAGCGGGGTGATGTCCCTCACCCTTTACCAGCCCCACCCCGCTGAGTGTGGGGTTCAAACATAATACACCCATTCCTGAGGAGAAGCCACAGCGAGCTGTTAGACTGTGCCATGAGGGCGGGGCAGGGAAGGCGGGCCTGAGTGTCCCTTCTGTCCTAGTTGGGGTGTGAGGGGTGGGCACCACAAGGAGGGCAGGGGGAGGGGGAGGCCAGAAATGGACATGTTGGATTCTCCCGAGATTCCCACTGGCTCTGAAGTACGGCTCCCCATATGCCTTTTAGTGTGTGATTGAGAGTTCACTCATGCCAGGGGCGCGGGCTGCTCCTCCTGGGGCACAGGAGTGCTAGGTGAGTGGTCACAGCCCTGTGGAGCTTGTCTGGGTGTCCGGGCATCCCAGGGCAGGCGTTGGCCCGGGAACCCGCGGATCCACAAACACCAGAGATGTCTGAGGCAGGTGCCTTTCAGTCCCCCCAGGTGAGGGTCGAGGTCAGCCTCCTCTGCATGGGCCTGTGGCCACCGCTTCTCCCCTTCGTCCCCGTCCACTGGAGGATTGGTGTGGGATGAGATTGAGATGAGGAAGGCCCGGGATTTCCCAGCCGAGCAGCCTTGTCGGGTCAGTCCTGGTGCACATGTCCCAGGTTGAGGGAACCAGACAGCTCTCTGGACCTGTGTGACCAGGAAGATCCTGGAACCCCAAGTGCCGACTGCAAACAGGCTCAGCATGCTTGCACAGCAATTATCCCAGTCTGGTTCTGGCTCCTTTTGGAGGTGGGGAGGGGACCTCCTGGCCTGCACTTAGTGAGGGTGAACCCCCATCTCATGACAAAGCAGTTCTCAAAGCCCCCCACCTTTCTGTGTACAGGAGATTCCAAGCTCAGCCCATTTCCGCGAGGAGAAGAGAAAGCAGACCGTTCTCTCCAGCTACTCTACTCCCCACTTCCTGCTGACCCAGAGTCCCAGTGGGACTGCTGACGTGCTGCGGGGGAGCCACCTGGCTGTCCCCAGGGACTGGGTGGAGGGGAGCCTTCTCCATGTCCACAACCTGCCGCCCACTCTCTGCTCTCTGGCCTCGTGCTCTCTCTTCCTCCTCTAGCATCTCGTCATCCGAACCTTCACAGTTGTCAGGACAACGCATCACCTCTGAAAACGTTGTCTTCAAAATGTGTCACTTTTGGAAAATGTGCTCAGGAGAGCAACTTCTTCCTGTCTAATAACAGAGCTTCGGTCCCTTCCACTGCAGCCAGTCGCAGACCCGTCAGACAAGGGGACTGGGGAGGGGGAGCTGTGGGCCTGGGGACACCAGGACGTTGGTCTGCACCCGCCTTGTCAGGGCTCCAGGTCAGCCGGTCAGTCGTCCTCTTGTGTTTGGAAGTTCAACGTCACAGGTGCATCCCCAGACACGTGGTCAGCTTCTGTAGGAAAGACGGTATTTCCCCTGGGGCCACACCGGTACCAGGGGCCTGCACAGCACACTTGGTCAGTGCCCCTGACTTGCAGATCCTCACGTGTCTCCCCCAGCCCCGCTGTGAACTCCTGAGGTCAGGACCCTGGTCCCCTCCAAATCTGCATCCTCCGCCATGCTGCTCCTGCTGCGACTACTTGAACAATTTTGCCGAGTGGATGAGTAAGTCATTACACAGAAGAATCAAACTGGAAAAGTACAGAATTCTTGTGCTAAGGTTTTTTTTTCTGTCCCAGCTTTTTGAATTAGGGAGGGGAGTGAGGAGGTGGGAAAGAGGCCGCGTAAGAAGCAATAAATAGAAATACAACATTCTGGCAAAAGCCGCGTCTCTGAAAACAGCAAGAAAGTCCAAGTACATATGAAAATGACAAATCAGTCTTGTTCAGAGGCAGCCACTGTCCCCAAAAGGCTGTGCCATGTGTAGTTCATCTACACGGAGGAGATAAAACTGGCTTGGCGTAGAAATTCAGTGAAGGAAAATGTCATGTAGGGCTACTTAGCGCCGTGGTTCGGGGAACGAGGGCAGGAGTGCGCTAGTCTCTGACATAATCTGCTGAGGGCCAAATAACGCCTTCACCCTCAGTGGCCAACATACACAGTTGTTTTCAAAATAAACAAGCAACCCGCCCTTGCAGCAGAAGCTGGTGAAGTCTCCGGTTCTGCTAAGACGACACCCACAAGTGGCCTTTGAATCCACTGAGCAGATGTCTGCGTGTTAATCAAGGTGTCAAGCATAAAACCCAAGCCAGCCAAGGCCTCCCTGTTGGACCAAGGAGATTTATGGATGGGTCAGAGAGAGACAGGAAGGGACCAAAGCTGTCTGCATCGTCCTGTAGCCTTTGTGCTGTCATCTAAGCATGAAAGCAAGTGCCCCAGACGTGATGCCATGGAAACAGGAGCGTGAACGCAGTCTGCTCCCCAGTCGAATGCAGGACTCGAGGACACTCACGTTCCTTTTAGGACAAACAGAGGAAGGACGTGCAGCTTCATGCAGGAGACTGCTGACCTGGGAGGTTGTCGTCTAAAACACACTCCAGCTCGAACACGCACCAGCTCAGCAGGGCTTAACTCGAGTCGCCAACGGGGGGCTGGGGGTTGGAGTAATGGGTCCTGCTGTGTGGGACCTCAGTGTGACTGGGATGGCAGGGATCGTGCTGGACTGGACAGAGAGAGTGGGGCTGACCCAATGGGGGAAGTAGTTATTTATTGATTGATAAAATGTACATAACGTAAATTTACCATCTTAACCATTTTTAGTGTACAGTTTAGGGGCATTAAGCACATTTACATTGTTGTGCAACCACCCCCGCCATCCATGTCTCAAACTTTTTCATCGCCCCAAACTAAACCTCGTGCCCATTAACACTAACTTCCCATCCCCCTCCTCCAGCCCCGGCACCCCCCATCCAACTGTCTGTCTCTATGATCTGACGACTCCAGGTCCTCACATGAGTAGAATCATACAGTATTTGTCCTTTTGTGTCTGGCTTCTTTAGCTTAGTGTAACGCCCTCATCCATGTTGGCATGTGTCAGAATTTCCTTCCTTTTTAAGGCTGAATATTATTCCACTGTATGTACAGACCAATAGGTGATATTTTGATATCAAAAACCCACTTGAAAATTGGCAGAAAAATGTGTCTGGCCTTTTTAGTTTAGTTTTTCAACAGTGTCTAAGTGTCTCATTCTAGCTGGAAGTAAGAAAACAAACTCTCATAAGAAGGACACTTTGCATTTCTAGTGTTGGGAGAGATGCAGAAGAGAAGTGGGGAGTCCGGCCACCTCTCCTGGGGGGGGGTCCTGTACCATCCTTCTCCCTTTGAGGGGTCTTCAAATGTCCTACATGATGGGGGGCACAGTGCAGTGGGGGGTCAGACCCTGAGCAGGCACTCACCCACAAGGATGTCCCCTCTCTGAGACGGGCATGGCCCACGTCCAGCGATGTGAGTGTGTTTAGAAACAGGTGCAACACTCTAGACTGTGAAGTGTTCACACAATTTCTGCTTTGTTCCACGGTGCACATACTGCTCTGCTTTGTGTTTATTCCACCCCAGAAACGGGCAGCACAGAGTTAGGGGGTAACAACAAGGTGCAGTCTTTGTGGTTCGTTTCCTCTGTCTGCAAAGCCCGTCCAGCCTCTTCAAACCACCCCATGGAAGCCTCTGGGGGCATTGCTGGGGGCGCATGGGGTCTGTGCACAGCTGGGATGGGGGTCCCACGTCCCTCCCCGGGGCCTGCACGCTCTACGCTGGAAGGAAGAATACCCCGGTGCTGGAGGAGGCAGGGACACCTCGGAAGGGGATGACCACCCACATTTCCTACATTACAGCTCCCCCCGCCCAAGAACAACTTTGTATTCTGATTTATCGTCTTCAAAGCTCTTCCACGTGCACTATCTCACTTGGTTTTCTCAGGAGCCCTGAGAGGTGGGAAAGGCTCTCAATATGCAGAGGGAGAAACTGAACCACTGCATGGGCAGTTCCTGCCAAGTGAGGGGCCACGCCGATCAGAGCTCAGACCTTCTGACCTCAAGGCTTAAACTGCCCGTCTCTAACAGGCCTCAAATGGAGGGCAGGACATGGATCCATTGCTGGCCGAGCTCACCCCTAGGTGTGTGTGTGTCTTTAAGATGAGGCTTCCCATGTACCTCCTTTCAAGGAGCAAGGCCACCGTTGGTTCCTTCACCCTCCACCCCCGTGACGACTTACAAAGGCACCTAGAATTGAAATGCAGCCAGCATTTGGAGTACACACACCAACACTGGGCAGCACTGGATTTACTGGCTCCCTCCTCATTCGGTAAACACCAGTCTAACAGCTGCCGGGGCAGGTGCTGGGCTGAGCAGTGACGAGGCCACTGCAGGGGCTCACAGTCTGGTGCAATGATCATGACAACAGGGACACATACACACATGACACACATGACACACGGGGTGTGCCAGGCACACTGCTTAGTGCTTCGTGTGCATTTACTGACTTCATCCTCACCACAACCTTGAGGGTGAGCATTACTATTATTATTATACCCATTTTACAACCAAGGAAACTGAGGCATGGAGAGGTTAAGCCCGTTGTCCAAAGTCACACAGCTAATGAGCTATAATTCCAGGATTTAAACCCTGGTAACCTGGGGGGTTAGGGATTCACAGGTGGAGGCCAGATCAGGGGGCAGGCCAGATGGAAGGCTGCCTCTAGAAGATGGATCAAACCTATATTTTGAAGGAAACTAAGTGTCCAAGTTTTAAGGAAAAAAAGTCACATTCCTCCTTTTCTCCTTATATCTGCATGCTGGATGTCAGCAGGCCTTTTGATAAATTTCGGGTAACTATTAAAACTGAAACTTCTGCAGCCTTCGAGGTTCAGTCGCTGGTGTCTGTGGGAGGCTGTGTGTTCTCTGAAGAAGACACGATGGAAGGAGCCCAGGTAGAGGCCAGGCAAGGACTGCATTGCCACACTTCACGTGTGCTGTGACAGTGCCGCCTGGCACTCCAGCACACGCACACACAGAAACTGTGGTCCTGCTGAGGGCTCTGCATGCAGGTCAACAGGGTGAGGAAGAGGAAGGGAGGGCAGGACCACAGAGCCCTTGTCCCTAAACAGCGCCACGCAAGCATTTGCATGAACTAGATGCTGACGGTGATGAGCACAGTAACGAGAATCGCAATACACACTCAGGATCAAACCGTTTCCCTTATTGTGAGCAAATAAGAATGCATTTAAAGACCATCTTACTCTGCCTTTTTCTACAGTGCTGGCTCAGGCAGTCTGAGCTCGTCTCCTCCCCGAAACACACACACACATGCACACATGGTTGCACATGTGCTCCCACATGCACACACGCAAACATGAACACACATGCAGAAGCAGGCACATGCACGCATGTACACTTGTACAGATGGGTGCACGCGTGCATACACACATACATGCACATGTACACCGCACATGCACACATACACAGACACACATGTATATACATGCATGTGCACACATAACACACGCACACACACACACAGGCACATAGAAGTGTTGGATGTGCTGCCTGCTCTCCAGCTCCTGACCCTGCCTCTGGCCACTGCCCTGGTCCCTCTGCTCTGCTCATGCTGTCACCGCCTCTTGGACCTGTTTGCTGATCTCTGTTTTGGGTTCTCTGCTGGATCAGACTGTAGAATCATCCTTTGTCTTCACTTTACAGTCTGAGAGCAAGTCACACCCAACCCCACATCAGTGATGGTTCCTGGGTTCTTATTTGTTTGCACACATCTGTGACCTTGAGTTTATGTTCTAAGGAGCCTAGTGGTCTCTGGGGGCCACACTGTCCCTAGTTGAGAGGCAGGGGTGGCTCCCAGAGATGTCTTTCTCTGTGATTTGGTAGTCGACACAGCTCTGGAATCCGGGTTTGTGGACTCCTCACTTGTCCCCTCTGGACATTGGGAGGGAGTGACAGTGTATAAGTCATGGTGGCTAGTGAAGCACTGGCTTGAAGCTTATTTGAGGAAGGGAATGGCCCCTGTAAAGAAGTGGAGATCAGTCCATATTAGTCACTTGTTCTAGAAAGGGGTGGAGAGGTGGTGATTTGTCTCTGGCCCTCTTCCTTGGTGGTCAGCCAGCACTGCAAATGCAGGCATGGCCAAGAGAAAGATCACACAGGCATTACTTGGTTTACTTCACTCTGGACTTTCTGCACGTCAGACACATCTAATGTGTCCCAGGATCATTGGGCGGGACTGAAGTTGAGGGCAGCGAGAGCACCGTCCTCACACCTGTGACTTTGGAGGAGCTGTGGGTTCTGACAGAAGACACACCAGGGATGCCTGGGCCCTAGGAGGGAGGGGAGTGTCGGGCTCATGCAGGGCAACAGGTGCTTCTTGGCGTTTCAGTCTTGGAGTGAAATACAGGCTGCAAGCATGAGGATCCCATGTTGAAAACACTTGCTTCCCCTGGTCTGTATCACAGCAAGCCAGCACACCAGCAAGCATGAGCGACCCAGGTGTGGTGACTCACCCTTTACAGAACTTGACTCTGCAGAGCACTTTGGCCCATAACACTGACGTTTTAACTGCCGGGAGTTTGACACCTGCCGTACTGGTGTCCACACACCAGGAGCCAGTGTGGGCTTGGTTCTAACCTTCTACAAACCAGCGCAAGAAGGGAAATGGCAGTTATGGTGTCCGAGTAATAAAAGTAAATCTATTGAACCAGGGATTTTAGTCATTCTTGGTTCGAAGAAGAGATGGGACTTTCCTGGACATTTCTTGTCTGTAAGAACAGGGCTTTGCTTTCAGGGCTTTGAAAGGAGCAAACTTTGGTGAAATGCTGAGCATGATGCCTAGAAAAAATGATGTTGATCAACAAGAATCAACGTCCTTTCTTTCTTCATGTAACTCCTAGAGAAACTGATCAATGAGCAAGGTAAGGCTTGCAGAAATCAGCTCGACCACTGCCAGTCAACAGGCCCCAGAAAAATCCAGAATCACATCTGAGCCTCCTTCGTCCTCCAGGGCTCCACTCTCACGACATCCCAAGCCCTGCATCACCTGTGCTTTTGTCATCTTTGTTTGTGATGAAGTCTCCCTTCTGCTTTGGGTGCGTCCGATGATGTGTGTTCGTCTATAGGAGATAAGAGTGCGTGGAACCAGCATCTTAGATTATGCTGCCGGTCAATGAGAAAGGAGAGTGGCAAGTGTGGAAGACCCAGGCCCACCTCTGGTAAGCAGTCCTCACCCACAAACATCCTTTATTGTGTGACTAGGGTTGGAGGATGAATCTAGAGCCCCTCTGCTATAGGGGAAGGGAAGAAAATTGAGAGGAACCTGGGACAGGATTCCTGCCGTTAAGAAACTGGCCATATCTCGGAGATGTGCTCCTTCATCCGTATCTGCCCAGCACCTGCATGGACCAGAGTCTTCCGGGTGCTGGGTCCAGAGCTGAACCGTGTTCTAGTTCTCATGGAGCTTGCATTCTAGTGGGAAGGCAGCATGGAACACTTAACCAGACCAGTGATGGATGTGAGGGCAGACAGAGGTCACGGCTACGAAGAAAACCCCACAGAAATGGGACAGAGGGTGATGGGAGGGGTAGTTTGGGGGGAGACGCTGTGTGAGCTGAGACCAGCACAGTGACAAGGGACCAGGAGGAGGGAATCTGGGGAGGAGACTTTCAAGGGAGAACTGTGGGGCAGCAGCGTGAGGCGGGAGCAGCTCGTTATGCTCCCAGAGGAGACACGTGGCCACTGTGGGTTCTGCCACGTGCTGGGAGGGAGGGGAGCTGGCTCCAGCAGGGCCTGCGAGGGCAAGGGAGGCGGTGTATTCCAAGTGAGACGGGAAACCCCTGCACAGCTTAAGCAGGAAACAGCAAAATCTGGTTTATGTAGCAAATTGCTGGCTGCTGTAGGGTGGATAGACTGTCCAGGGAAGAGCAGAGACAGGGAATGTCATCATTCAGGAAGAAGTGATGGCGCTAGGACAACAGCTGTAGCATGGGCGGGTGAAAGTGGTCGGGAGAAATACAGGACAATCCACAGAGTGGAGGTCAGGGTTGGGTGAGAGATGGGGGTTAAGGGTGACTCCAGACTATCTACCTGAGAAAGTGGATTGTGGTGGCGTGAACCAAGAAGGGACAGGCTGGAGGGAGGATGTTTGTCAGGGGGGTTTAGGAATCAAGAGTTCAGCAGGAGATGTCTGGGAGGCAGCATGTGGGATTCGAGAAAGGTATGGATGGGAGGAATAGATTGGGGTGAAATCAGCCCGAAGACGGTATGGAAGCCCCGACATGGAGAGACACCCAAAGAGACGGTGGAGATAGAGGATGTCAGAGTGGAGGACCTGTGCTAATCCTGCTTGAGAAACAGCAGCAGAACCCGGACAGCAGTAGAGGACGCCCTACAGGCCAGGGCCGTTTGAGTCGGACGGATATCCATGGCCGTGGTCGCTCAGTACGAGCAGAGGGCAGTGTGGGCTACGATGAACCTCATGACATGGGCTCTGAAAGTAAAATAACCATTTTTTTAGCCTGTCTATCCTATCATTATAGCCACGTTATCTCATCCTTTGGGAATGTGGTAGGAATTTGGAGTCTTCAAGCAGTTGTTTTAGAAAAGGTCCTTTGTGGATCATGAAACCAATAGATGTCCAGCCGGTCCCTGTGGAGGCAGGACAGGGGAGAGCAGAGAGAGGTGAAGGGCCGACTGCCTTCCCCAACCCAGTGGGCTCTCCGTCCATTTCCTATTCAGACTGGAGCCCCGTGAACATCTCCCACCGCACATGGTCATTCATTTCCTGAGAGTCAACATGTATTTGGCGTTTCCTCTGAGCAAGAGTAATACATGTCATTACTCAGCCTCCATCTCTGGTGACACCGTGAATATTCCAGATAGACGTGGCAGAACCTCAGAGCAGAGCGGCATGAGGTTTAGACCCCTGGATTCAGGCCCCAGGCCCAGTGCTGAAGAGCTGTACTTCCTTAGAAATACATTTCCAACCTCAGTTTCCCGCTTGGGAAAAAGGAGAAATGAAGTACAAGGGATTACTTTAAGCTTTAAATAAGTTAAAACATATAAATGTATCCCTTTGTAAAACTGTAAAACATTGTACACCTAAAACTTTTATTGTAATATATAACAGACCCAGGTAAAAATAAATGTTAAGGCAATTTCATGAGAAGAGGGAGTACTGTGGGCATCTACACTAACTGCCAGGACGGTCCTCCTGTCCAGTGTCTTAGGAGGGATTCTTTAACTCAGGACTTTAAAAGAATGACCCACTCTGCAAAAGAAATATATCATTTACTTCATCTACTTATTTTGCACTGAAGGTTTGTGTCCCCTCCAAATTTATATATTGGAGCCCTAACTCCCACTGTGGCTGGATTTGGAGATGGGGCCTCTAAGGAAGTAATGAAGGTTAAATGAGGTCATGCAGGTGGGCCCTCATCCAACAGGATTAGTGTCTTTACAGGAGCAGACACCAGAGAGTGGCCCCCCCCTTCTCTGTGCACACAAAGAAGAGGCCATGTGAGGACACAGGGAGAAGACGGCCGTCTGCAAGCCAGGAAGAGAGCCATCACCAGGAACCGAATCCCCTGGCACCTTAATCACGGAATTCCAGGCTCCAGCACTGTGAGAAATAAATGTCTGTAGTTCAGGCCACCCAGTCTGTGGTGTTTTGTTATGGCAGCCCAAGTTGACTACTACAACAAGTATATTTTAAATTATAAGTCACAGAAAGAGAAGAACTCCGGTTTGAAAACACAGGCTTAGATGAGGCAGTCCCTCAGAGATTCAGGACCACACACGGACTCCTGTGACCCTAGTAAAGTGGCCCCAGGACATTCTGCATGACACCATGACCCAGCCCCTTCTCCACTCCCAGTCCAGGATCTTGGAGCTAGTTCAGGGGTGTTAGTATTGAGCTAAGTCCCGCCCAGCACCACACTGATGGTGTCGCTATAGAACAATTTAGCTGATGTTACTGTGACTTCAGCATCTGCTTTCCAACCAAACTGTCGTCTCCCCAGGGCCATTGATTGCACCATATTGATCTTTGACTTTTTAGGATTTCCCAAGCTCCTGACACATGGTAGGTACTTTATAAACACTGTGACTTTCAAGTCCCAAACTCTACTTTATTAACTGCTTCTGACATGATTTTCTTTCAAAACCACAGACACCCTTTCATCCTCACCACAAGGCTGCCGTTCCTGAATTCCTACAAATTCCCACTGAACCGTCCAACAACCAGATAACAATTTGAAAATATTGCAACATTTTACGAATTTTCAGCCAGCACAGGTGGTGTCTTTCTCTAAAACTTCATCCTAACTCTGCATTCATTTGGATGTATTTTAGTATGGTACTTTGAAGTCTCTTTCCCCTTCTGGGCAAGGTTATTCAGAGTTTCCATGAACTCAGGCTGAGTGGAAAAATTTGTCGGCTTCCATGTATCTGAAGGTAGTTTATACCTTGCAATCCTCTCTCTTTCCTGTGAATTCATTCATTCGTTCATTCTTTCAGACAAAGTGATTCGCCTCTGTCCCCAAAACACCATCGATCATCCCAGGATTTATGCTCACTCTTGGGGAGCACATTAAGGGAATCTGAAGAAAAATTAAACCCTGTGAGGAAGAGCCATATGCAAAAGAAACGCCTTCCTCCCTGTGTCTCAGAGTGAAGAATTCAGAGGGCTGACTGAGGAGCAGCAGAGAACGGCTCAGATTTGCCCTGAGCGTCAGGACTGTGTGCGACTCAGGCAGATGGAGAACACAGGCCAGGGCAGCGCTGCCGTGACCTACTTTCTGATTCAAAATGACTTTTGTGTTTGGCATCGTTGAATTTCCCGTTCCCTCCACGGCTCTGACCAGACACCAAATGGAATGACCATGAGTTTGGGACGTCCTCTGCCTGCTGCACAGCAGGGGCTCAGAGGCCAGAGGCTGGAGACGGGAAGGGGCACGGCCTGCGCCCTCCTGCTCTGTCTCCATGATTAGAGATGCTGCCGAATTTGGGGGTTTAAGTGGCTCGCTCACCCCTCCCCTGGATAAACCCAGAAATATGTGATCAGAATACCTTTGCCGAGCGAGGGCGAGGCTGCTGCTGCAAAGAAACCTCGGGACTGAGCCGCTGAAGTGTGGTCCCCACCTGTAAAACCTTAGAACACCTCCCTGTGGAGGCAAGGAGAGGAGAAAAGTTCCCTGCCCGCAGCCCAGAGGGGACGTGTGGCAGCGGTGGGTGTGCCAGCATCAGAAACCAGCCCTGCTCTTCTGACGGTGGTGGGGTGGTGTGTGTGTGTGTGAGATGGTGCTGTGTGTGTAATGGTGGGGTAAGTGTGTGCATGTGTGGCTTCTCTGTGTGTTCACCATGTGTGTGTTTTAGGGTGTCGGTGGGATGCTAGGTCAGGAATTAGTTTTGCAGGTCCTTCCAGATATGGCAGGTGGGTCTGAAGTCTGTCTGTCCCCAGCCCTGGCCTCTGTCTCTGCAGAGAGGTGGCTGGAGGCGGCTCTAACACCTGCCCAGGCTCAGCTCCTCTGCGAGCCCCGTCTTCTCTTTGCCCAGGCAGCAGGGGCCCAGAGGTGTTCCAACTTTTGCTGTGGAATCATGCAGACCTCTGCAGAGGATGCCTGTGAGTCCACCATGAGCAATAGAGAGCCCGCTGTGCTTGCTCCTGCACACACATGTGCATACATACATGTTCATGCACACACACTCACAACCAACAAGCACACCATTACTCCCCATGGGTGCATTCTTTTCTTTCGCTGAGAGGAAGGTTATGGAGGATTTCAAGAATTTGACAAGACCAATTTTGATGGGCTTGCATGACATTCCTGTGTATTTCAAGGTCGCCAGAAGCATTCCGAGTCTGCACATGGCCAGCTTATCTGGCCTACACTCTGTTCCGAGTTCTCCAAGGGCGAAGCTACTATAAATGGTGCAGCACTAAACTCAAATTAGCCCCTGGGGTCAGAGAGCAGAGTGAGTGTGGATGATCTTATGGAAGGCAGCGTTTCACTGGTTACACTTGTCAGACGATGGCTGGGCCCTCTTACCTTGCGGGGGCATGAGAATTAAAGGAGAATGTGGAAGTGCCACCACCAGACACCCTTTCCCACCAGTGGTCTCATCTCATGCTTGTGCCACCTACCTGGACGGGCTTAGCAGAGGGTGGATGCTTTACCTTAGTAGACTTGTTGCCGGCAATTAGCATCCCAGCCCCATGTGGCCGTGCGAGGTGTCATGCAGAGACAGCCACGAAGAATTGGCTTTTTTTAAAATTTAATTATTTTATGGAGGTCATATTGGCTTATAACATTGTGTAAATTTCAGGTGTACATTCTTATATTTCAGTTTCTATATAGACTGTGTCATGTTCACCACCAACAGTCTAGTTTTTATCTGTCACCATACATATGTGCCCCTTTATCCCTTTTGCCCTCCCCCTGCCCCCTTACCCTCTGGTAATCACTAATCTGTTCTCCTTTTCCATGTGTTTGTCTTCCACATATGGTGAGTGAAATAATACGGTATTTGTCTTTCTCTGTCTGACTTATTTCGCTTAGCATAATACCCTCAAGTTACGTCCATGTTGTTGCAAATGGGACGATTTTGTCTTTTTTTATGGCTGAGTAGTATTCCATTGTATATGTATATATATATATATCCACCACATCTTCTTTATCCAATCATCAGTTGAGGGACACGGGTTGCTTCCATGTCTTGGCTATAGTGAATAACGCTGCAATGAACATAGGGATGTGTAAGTCTCTTTGGATTGCTGATTTCACGTTCTTTGGATAAATACCCAGTAGTGGGACAGCTGGATGGTATGGTATTTCTACTTTTAGTTTTTTGAGAAATCTCCATACTGTTTTCTGTAGAGGCTGCACCAGTTTGCATTCCCACCAGCAATGTATGTGGGTTCCCTTTTCTCCACATCCTCTCCAACATTTGTTATTTTTTGTCTTGTTAATTATAGCCATTCTGACCAGCATGAGGTGATTTCTCATTGTAGTTTTGATTTGCATTTCCTAACTATTAAGTGACTTTTCTCGGAAAACTCGGGATGGCATCTGGAGTCACGCAGGAGGTACAATAATAAGGTTGTGTTTATCAAACTTCAGAGAGAGTAACAACGAGGGGCTGGTGAAACTGCCGACTCTCGGGCCTGCTTCTGCCCGGGCAGATCTGCAGCAAGTCTGAGGGTCTGCGTTTAAGTGAGGCCCTGAGGTGCTCCTCTGGCCCCGGCTGGGGCAGCACCGCAGTGACAGATGAAGCCACCACGGTTTTGGAGCCCTTGTGCCAGCGCTCACGTCTCCCAGCGGCGCCTCCAAACCGCTCAGTCGCCCGTGAGGTTACACGCTTATTCGGATGATTATGACTTTGCTCAAAGATTTCTGGAAATTCTTTTGGAATATCCTTCAGGATTTGTTTTATTTTGGCTATGTGGCCTGGGCAATCTATCTTAGATATAAGATGTCTCTCTTCTTATTTCATGCCGCTCTCCTCCGCAGCGTCACATTTTTACCTCTGAGACAGGATTTTCCTTCTACAAACAGGCAGGAGGTGTCTGGAACATTTTGGGTAAATAAAGTGAATGACGATGCTGAATAATATAATTTCTGGTGAAAATCCAGCAGTAGGACTGGGTTACTTAGTTGGCTCACACACACTGTCCTGAAGGCGAGTCCACAAGGGGGATTCCAGAAATATTTTAAGCTCTGGAAACATGGTTGGCGTAAGTGAGCAGCTCTCTGAGGTTACTATTTCAAAAGACAGCATTTGCTTGGATGTAGAACTTATGAAAAGCTGATTAAAGAAACGCAACTAGTTATTGCTGTTGAGTCACTTGATATGAATCCACACATCAACAACTGCAGAAATAATGCTCTTTTCTGAAATTTTAATAAAGCATTGTAGCTAGCAGCCAGCGAGCTTCCCAGCCCCAGGCACATTTTGAAAAAGTTAAATAGGTGTGTTTCTGTCTCTGGAAGATTTCCAAGGCAAGACAATGACTCCTTCACCCGAGATCCTTGAAACTTGGATAGGATTACTGCCGGCTCTGATACCAGGAAATTTATTTTTGGATCAGGAAAAGTGTGGGGGAGGAGGTGAGGGAGGGACGGGTGGGGATTGCGGGCTTGATGCTGGCAAATGTTGAACAACTGGTCTCGAAAAAATGTGTGTGTGTGTGTGTGTAAAGTAAATCTTTCTGATAGAAAGGATGTGAAGCACGCAATTTACAAATAATGACAAATATCCAATACTCTTTACTGTAAGTCAGTTGATCCCCATGGCGTGCTATCTCTGATTTTTGCTGAACTCTTATATCTGCAGACAGCCTACGGTGCAATTCAACCTGGATTTGACAAACGGAGATGTCTCCCAATCTGCTCACTTTTTTCCATTAATTTATTGTCATTAATGTGATCTACTCTTAAGTTGTTTCTCCCTCTCGCCTCGTACAAATTATGTTGATTAAAATGAAACCTCAGCTTCAACACTACTGACTGCAATAGTGCTGCCTATTTTAGCTTCTACATTGTTGCAGGGATTGGAACAATGCTCACCTCTACACTATTTCCTCGTGACTGTGATTGACGACTA
This sequence comes from Tapirus indicus, assembly GCA_031878705.1. NCBI lineage: Eukaryota > Metazoa > Chordata > Mammalia > Perissodactyla > Tapiridae > Tapirus > Tapirus indicus. The sequence continues at coordinate 29,586,076 of CM062941.1, read as the reverse complement.
ATCTGAAGAGTTCCCCCAAGGTGAACAGCTGGCTGTATGAGCTGGTGCAGGCATAGCAGTGGTGTGTCTGGGAATGAGGGTGTCGGTGGCCAGGCTGTGGTCAGCACTGAGTTATATGGGTAAATTTAGGGTTGTCTCATAAGAAATAAATCTCAGAATTTTCCAGATTCATGTAAACTTGCTGACTGTTTCAAGGATGTTCAACTCATCCATGCCCCCAGTTTAGGAAGATGAGGGACAAATTTTGGGGTAAATGTGCCTCCCTAGAAGTGTCCTGTGGCTTGCAAAACTGTTTGGATGGATTTGGGACAATCAAAAAAAGACTTACCTCATGGTTCCCTTTCTAGTTTCCAGATAATTAAATAAAAGAAGGGCATTCTCACAATTTACGGAGAAGGTGGATCCACCCTGGGGCCCCTGGGAAGCAGGGTGAATTGTTCAGCTCATCTAATAAGTATTCATCTTAGAAGCAGCTCCTCTCCCATCTGCTTTAATCTTTTTGTATTAAAGAAAATTCCACAGCATTCAGAGAATAAGAAAGGAATTTAAATATTTCTCTTTCTTCACAACTCACATTCATCCGACTAGCAGGCTGTTTCACAATTTTAGAATATGCATTGAGCCCACATACAGTTATTTTAAGCTTCTGCCTTCTCTTCCTTTGTAAACACATCATCCTGGTTATACTGGGGAGGTCTCAGGTTATCACACTTTGCCTTTAACTCTTAGTGAGAATTTACTAATCCGTTTTGAAATCTAGTCTATTTCAAATGGATATAAGCCTTCATCACCTTGCTTTTTGCTTAATAGCTGAACAAGGTTCACAATGACTTGGTGTAAAGAGTAATATAAATATGTACATACAGATGTATCATGTATATGTACATGTGTGTGTGTGTTCACATGTGTATATGCATCTCAGCCCATTTGCCAAGTTGCTCCTTCATCCTGGAAATCTCAGCACACGGGAGCAGTGAGAGGACTTGCCCGCACAGAGTCTTGGGCCCTTTCACAGATGAACTCTAGAGCAGCGGCTGGAACACAGGTCTGGGGCTGAGCTGGGAGCTCCTCGGGATTCAGGTGTGCCCCAGAGCTCAGGTCATGTGTCAGTTAGGGTTGTGTGTGGCTACAAGTGGCAAACACACGCATACACATGCATGCACACACACACACACACCAGCGTCTTAAACACAATCACAGGTAAGCCACCAGGGCTGCCATGCTGGCAGTGTGACCTTGAGGGCGTAGGCACCTTCTCTCACATCGCTCTGATGCCTCAGTGTGTAGCTCCATCTCTTGGCCTAAATGGCTGCTCAAGACTAAGCCAACCTTCCGGCAGCCAGACAGAAGGAGGGGAGAAGAGGGAATAAGGTCTTGGTTCCAGTTTTAAGGAGGTCCTTGTAGTTGTTTGCCACATTTTTATGTTCCACACAACCACTTGGCTGCAAGAGAGCCTGGGGAAGCAGTCTTCTTTTCCAGGACAACATGTGCTCAGCTAAAATAGTGTCACCAGATGGTCTCATTACTAAGAAAGAAAGGAGCACGGATCCCATGTTTGGCCCCACTCGGACCTGCAATTCTTTGAGTTTTTGGTCCTTTCCCTGCTCCTCAGCCCACTCACACGCCCCCTTCTCAGCTTACTTTCCACCGTCAGTCACTAGAGTCGCCTCTGTGCACAATCCCAATATCCCTGCCCTTCTGTGACCGAATGGAGCGGCTCGACTGTTCATTTGTCTATCTGACCACCTTCCACTTTCTCTGCTCCAACTGCAGGAGGACTGCAAATACTTTCCCATATACATTTTCATTCACTGGAAGTTTTTTTCTTTTTTTTTTCAGTTTAAATGTGTGGTTTCTAAGGGGAACTTATTAAGATGGATTGGGGGTGCAGTATTTGAGACTCTGATGCAACCCTGTTGATGATAATTAATTATAGATAATTGAATTATTTGAAAACATTGTTCTCTCTCCATATCTTCCTGTATCCATTTTTTTGATGTGTCAAAGACTCCTACTTTCTATCTCTACATTTAATGAACATAACTATGAACTATGTTCAAGAATAATGGTAAATCATATAATATGTTTCATGTATTTCATATTTAAGAAACAACCATAACCAAGATGAAAATCCCACCAGAAAAAGACTCAATAATAATTCAAATGGAAAAATTCACATAAAAAAACACTTTTCCCATTGTATGGAATATTTGAAATAATCTGTCTTCATAAGTACCTATTTTTGAATAATCAGAAACAATAAATGGCAAAGACATTGCCAAGGGAAATTAAAACTGTCTCAATTAAGGTTACAGTGTAAAGACCATTAACTCTAACTAGGCCTTGGCATTTTATTTTCAAATTACACCTTAAGTTGGCAACATACACCCTCTCAAGTCTCATGGATCCCACTCAACTTTAAGAAGGCCAAAGCTTTGCAATTTGTCCTTTTCAGTCTTGAGCAAAATCACTCTTTTTAGCTACTCATTGGTGGACATGCTAGATTTTCACATTATCTTTATTAAATAAGATTATTGCTTGGAGTGCAGAAGACAAAAGTGTCATCAGAATTGAACGATGTGTTTGAAGCTGGGAGGCTGTTCAGAAAGGAGGAGAACACAACGGTAGAAGCCAGGCAGTGCTCTTGGGACCAAGGTGGATTTAGGAAAAGGATTCAGGTATGCATATGGAGTGCGCATACGGTGTTTGTGGAAACAAGACAGTGGCTGGTTGAAATTGTTTGAATGTTTCTTACTTGATGGTGAGTGACAGAACACATTTCCTTTAGTGACTGTGGGGTACGTGGGCTTTGTCTCCAATGTTTCATTTCACTCGTTTTTCCCCCTGCTATTTGAATAGTAACGTGCAAATACTTCCTTCTTGCCTAGCTGCTCCTCCTCCAGCTCAGTTAAATATACCGTCTCCACCTCGTAATTCAAGCCAGAAATCTCTCACTGTTCTTGTCTCTGACTCCTACCTCCAGAGTTAATTGACAATTTATCCATCCATCCATCCATCTGTCCATTCCTCTGTCCATCCATCCATGCAACAGGCATTTTTCAGCACCTACTATGTGCCACTGTGGCGTGTGCTAGGGATGTGATTGTGAGCAGAAACAGATATCCTCAATCACTCCCAGTCTGCCATCTAGTGCAGGAGGCAGGTAATCAAATAGTGACACCAAGAAATATGTAATTATCAACTATGGAAAGTGTTTTGAAGGAAAGCACCACAATTATGAAAGTATGTAACAGGAATCTGACTTTGCCCACCTCCCTGTTCAAAAGATGAATAACCCAGGGGCGATGGGTAAGAATTAGCTACATGAAAGGATGCGTGAAGGGAGAGCATCCCAGATGAAGAATGAAGCACAAAGACACTATGGTGTGAAGGCATGTGATGAGGGATCTGAAATAAGCTCAGTGCCGTTGGAGAGGAGAAGGCAAGGCGCAGAATAGTTTGAGATGTGGCTGGAAAGAGAAACAGGGCCAGACTGGGCAGGGCCTTAGAGACCCTATTAAGGATTTTTTGGGTTTTATCCTAAGAACAATGAGTAATGGGACGCTCCTGAAGCATTTTTGCCAAGAGGGTAATGACATGACCATCTACATGTTAACTGTAACATGATGCTTTTGCTTTATTTTACAGAAAATCCGAAATCAATTGGTGTAGGAAAACAAAGCGAGTGAGATGATTGGTTCGTGTAACTAAAGAAACTTCAAGCGAGGCCCCATCCAGCCTGCAAATGATGTCACCTGGTTTGTGTCTCTTGAACTTTGGGCTCTGCTTCTTGGGTTCGTTTCCATGATCAGGCAGGCTTTCCCTTCCCGATGGAGGGAGGAAGGGAGACGGCTTGTTCTGAGATGGACTTCTGGGTACAGGCTTTGTTTTTGGCCAGTGGGAAAGAAAAAGTCTGCTTCCTTGAGAATTTTTAAAAGTCGCAGACTTTAGTTTAAATAATCTTGATTGGTTTGTCTTTGAATGTGTGCCCACCTTGAAAGAATCCATGTGAGCTATGCAAGTTGGTCTGTGGGGTGCTTCCCACCCCAAAAGCATGGCTGGGCATCTGGACTGCTGTTAGGAAGGGAGTGGAAGTCCCCAAAAATCATCCTGGCTGCAGCACCCAGAATGGTCTGGAAGGGAGCAAAGCGATGTGGAGTGAGCAGTAGGACGGTGGTGCAGTGTGGAAGCCCGGTGGGCGTGGGGAGCTTGGACTCCAGAGTGGTGGCAGTGAAGGTGGAGAGAAATGGCGAGTTCTGAGATACTTAGGAGGTAACAAACACATACAGAAGACGGATTGGAATGAGGCTGCAGGAGTTGTCCTGGCTCGGATGGCAGAATTGCATTGATGGTGGTATCATGGGCCAACACGGAGAGCCCGGAAGATGATCTATAAGGGGGAGGGGAGGCTTATTATTTTTCTCTTGAGTCTGTGGAATTCGAGTTATGATATCCAAGTGGAAGTGCTGAGCAGCAGTGAGCTATGCAGATCCTGAGTTCATCAAAGCGGTGTGGGCTAGAGGTAAGAATTTGAAAGTCATCTTCGTCTGAAGGCCGACTGGAGTCATAGATGAGATTTCTCAGGGAGAGAGTATAAGATGAGAAGAGAAGGATGAGTAGGAACAAACTTTAGGAATTCAGCACTTAATAGCCAGGTAGAGGAAGATGAGCCAGGAAGCAAGCAAAGAATAGGTGGCAAGAGATGTCTGTGAAGTCAAAGGGAGGGAGTGGGAAGGGATGACAGGTCTTTGTCCCGTGTATACCATAATCCCCACAATATTTTATAAATGCGCCTTTGCTCAGAGTCACCATCTGGCCAGTGTCACTGTGACACTGCATGACCACAGCCGGCTATATCATTCTTTATTACTATTGCTTTCCTTCCCGTGTGCCTGGTCTCTCCTGTCTATTGTAATCAGCCCTCTTGACCTGGGAGGCCTGGTGGGCATTTCCTCAGCCCCCTGAGTTGTGCTTCCTTCTAGACTGGGTCTTACTCTAGCTTTCTGTGCTGTTGTTCTGTCTTTCCCTTTTTGTGGGCCTGCTTTGCCCGGTTGGCGTCTTGTTTCTCATCAGCTATGTCCAGCCCTTCTGGTTGTCCTGATACCATGTGGAGGACACTTCTTCCACTCCTGTGCTACTTGAGCCAGTTCACGTTTCCTGTGAACCACCATTTAAGCCCTGGCCATTTCCTTTTTTCTACTTGTCTGTAGTGTGAGGTCAGGGCGCGGTGGGGTGACGGGTGTGTTCCATTTTCACAGTGGTGGTCATGGGGGGCGGTCTCTTGGCCATCATGAAGTGCTTCTCCCAACTTACATTCCACCTCCACTTCCGCACTCCCACCAGAGTGGACTGTTTGATGAGCTGTTTTCCCCACTGTCTTCCACCTGGAGAAACTCTTCAGTTGCTTGCTTCCTTGTGGATGTGTGAACATCTGCGACTGTGCTGGGTATCGTGCACCTGTGTACATGTGCGTGTGTGTGCTTTGCAGGGGAGGGTGTGCACAGCTCTTGTCCAGTTCAAAGAGGGGTCAGTCCTCACCCCATGTTTTCACACTGGCCTCGATGATATCATTGAAGTCATTAGAATGATGTGCAGAGCCTCTGTGGCTTGAGTTTTGCCCTTGTCTCCTCTTCATTTCCCACTCCTTTCCATCTAATCCATACATGGTGGCAGTGCCCCTCCATTTGCAGCTCCACGCACACACGCATGTGTGCACGCACACACACACACACTGCTCTCCTGTGTCTCTGTGGCTTTGTTCAGGCTGCTTCCTCCACCCAGAATGGGTTTTCTCTCAGGACACAAGGATTGTACCACGTATTTCATTGCCTGTGCTAATTTCTCAGTTTAGATGCAATACGCCTTCTCAGGGCCTTCCTGGCTGCACGTGCTGCATGACTTGCTAACACATTTTCTCTCCCTGAGAAGTGTTGACAGTCACCTGCTCTCATAAGTAGCTTTCACACTTTGGCTAATTTATTTGATTTCAAATGCTAAAAAATACAGAACATATCATGTCTTTGCAATAGCAAGTTTTAAGAAGCAATGAGCTCCTTCTTCTTTCTCTCCCTCCTTCTTTTCTTCCTTCCTTCCCCATCTCCTCCCTTCCTTTTTTCTCTTTTGTTTTTTATGCAACAGCATCTGTTCACCCACAAGTGTTCTGCCCTGCCCACATCGAGGTGACGGGGAAGATGAATGGTGTGCCGAGCGGGTGGGAGAAGCATTATACCGTACATCTACAGACATGAGCTCCAGCACCTCATTTTGCCTTTTCTAGCACTTTATCCTTCCTAAAGTCTCACTGAACACCCGAGTTTTACACCCAGCTGCACAGGAACTGTTTGAGTATAGTTAATTATATCCCTTCGGTACATGTTAATTTTTTTGCATAAATATTATATTTCTTCTGAGTTTTTATCCTCCTTTGCTTATGTAATATGAAATAGATTCCAGAAGAATAGGTGAAAGTATCACCCAAAATGTGTAGACTGTTTTAGTTCAGTCCATTTGCTTAATTTAGTGAAAAGAACTTGACTACAATTAGACAACCTAAAATAATACAGAAACTAATAAAGAGAATAAGTACAATTTTAAATGCAGAAATAGGATGGTCTAATGATCTTGATAATAGTGCCTATCATTTACTGAGTGCTACTCCACGTAGGTGTTATATCTGCTTTAGACAAATCATCTCACTTGATCTTTTCAGCGAGGGTGGAGAGGACACTCAGCCACAGAGAGGTTGAATAACATGCCCGAAGTCACAGGCTGTCACAGACGCACTGTGATAGGAACCAAAGTGTCCTTGTCTATTCCAAGGACCTCTATTCCAAAGGTCCTCATTATCCACTTAAAGGGAATTTGCTTAAAGTGGGCACCAAACATTCAAAATAATTAGCATAAAATAAACTCTTTGGGTTTGGGACATTAAACTGAAAAATAAAACCAGAAGATAGGCAAATGAAATTATTTTCTCACATATTTAGCAAAATGTAGGTTTTCATTGCAGTTATGACCAATATTTATTAAAAACAAGGAAGGAATCAAATGTTGTGGGGGTTTTCTGCCATAATTTTTCTTGATAGGATATTAGGTCACACAATCTCTCCCTTCACATTGGAAGCATGATCATAAAGAAGGAAAGTTTTGTCAGTGTGCAGATGAGTTTTCCCAAAGGCCTCTCTGACATTCGAACAGTTCTCTTGTATTTGTGGTTGTGCCATGATCTATGTGCCTTTCTCTTCGATTGTCAACTGAAGATGATCTTCATAGGCTTTCGTCTTTGTGTGAGAGTTGAACATCTCTCCCACATTATTGTCATTGTTTTCATGGGGTAATGCCTCCTGCAAGTTTTGTAATTTTATTTTGTAATCAATTTGCATTGTGTTCAAATGTTCAACCCTCAACGATCAGTGAAGAACTATTGTGACAGCCCTACTGTGACAAACTGGAGTATTGTTCTGCTCCACACCTAGGGGCAGAATATAAGTCCCTCCCCTAGACTTTGAGTTTGGTCATGTGACTTGACTTGCTGTGCCAACGGAATGTGAGTGGACATGATGTAATCAGAAGCTGTACATGTGCTGTGTGTCTGGCTTGGTTCCTGTGCTCCTGCCATTGATCAGGAGACGAACACTGGTCTCAGGAGGATGAGAGACACTTGGAGCAGACCCAAACCCAACCTGCAGTCAGTCCCTGAGACCAGGCAAACCTTGTCTTAAAGCAGAGCCACCTAACCAAGCCAGCTTAGATCAGCTGGACCACAGTCCCTCTGCAGACCTGTCAGCAGGGGAGTGATGCTTCCTACCATAAGCCACTGCATTTTGGACTCATTTGTTACACAGCATGTTGCAGCACTAGCTTAGTAAAATATTGACCAACAAAGATGTTGACACAGTGGCAGAGTTAAACTAGTTTTAAGCAGAGAGGAATGTCTGAGTGTCTGAGCTATCATTTCATTGGTGGGTGTCTTCATCTTATGGTAATTTTTTTCCCCTTACAATTTCATAACAGTGGGCACTGGGTTTCCCAGAATTTTGCAGAAATAGATCTCAGACAGGCCTGAAATCTCATCTAGCTAGGGCAATGGCTTATCTGAAAATTTGACTTTCAGTGGACTTCGACCCACAGTAAACCCTGGGCTGGTCATCAAGTAGTTACACATGCTGTGTACTTTGGCACATTGTCTGTTTCCAGAACAGTTTGGCGGAAGGGAGACAAAATGCTCATGACAATGACAAACTTAGGCTTCTTCAAGATCCTAAGAGTTTCTCATACCACGCAGGGCATGTCATTGTATGGGGTGCTAGGACAGCTTTAAAATCTCAGGGTTTCTGAGCTACCAAAGAAGAAGGCGTTGATCCTTATTGAAAGAAATTATTCAAATTGGCTAAAATGTCTCCAAAGCAGTTGGATCTGTGTGATCTAAACTTTCCTCCCCTCCTCCCCTGCCCCCAAGAAAAAGCTGAACTCTCCAATCCCTGGGAAAGAAAGGAGGAGGTGGAAAGGGTGAGGGAAGCAGTTTAGACAGGAAACTGCGCAGAATGCTGGGCTCCAACGGGAGGCTGCCTGGACCGCACCCCAGCTAGACAGACGAGTGGCCGGGTGTCTGTGTCCTGTCCCGGGAAGACACACAGCCTTCACAGAGGTGACCAGAGAAGGGTCTAGGGCAGGACCACAGGGCCTCTGTGAGTGGCATTTCTCTCACAGGAAGTCAGTTGCAAAATGAAAAATAAGCAAAGTGGAAACTCTATACAGCTCCAATAAGAGGGATCCCGAAGCAATTCCAGGGTGCCAGTCGATCAGGGGTGGTGCCATCTGCCACTGGCACTTCAACATCAGTTGCTAGCACCGACCCTAGTCAGGTCCAAATAAAAGAGCAGTGAATGATTGATCAGCCTGTTCAGATTTGGGCAAAGCCACATCCGCTGTGGGGCCTTGTTGACCTCTGATCCCCACGCTTCCAGGAAGAACGCGGCTGCTTCCTCCAACATTGCTGTGACCTGACCACAAAATGTACGTGGTTGTATAGTCACAGCATGGCTTCAGAAACTCGGTCCAAATTTGCATCTTTTCTCTACCTTTTTCTATAGCTATTCTTTATTGAAAGATCAGTGTTGGTTTTATGAGGAAATCTAAACCTCTGAGCATGAACCAGAAATGTCTGGGAATCTCTGCAGGGGCACTGCAGGTGGAAATATGATGTAAATATGGAATTCCTGTGAAAATGAGTGAGAATCCAGACATGTTGATTTCTTCATGAGTCTGTTCTCCCGGCACCCAATAATGCTGTGAAAATCCTGTGACCTAGAGAAATGGTTTGATTTGAAATTTGGGGTAAAGTTTAAACACCTATTCAAATGATTTCTTTTATTAAGTTGATTGAATTCTCTAACATCCTTAGTTAAGAAAAGTTAGACTGATAAAATTCTGAGGTAATGATACAATATTGAGATTTATCGATCAAAAACCCTTGAAGAAATTATGGTTCAATGTTAAAGTTTTTTTGTGATAAAAAAAATGAATAATGAGCTGGCCTGGTCCAGTGGCACAGTGGTTAAGTTCACATGCTTTGCTTCAGTGGCCCAGGGTTCATGGGTTCAGATCCCAGGTGTGGACCTACACACCGCTCATCAAGCCATGATGTGGCGGTGACCCACATACATAATAGAGGAAGATTGGCAACAGATTTAGCTCAGGGCCAGTCTTCCTCACCAAAAAAAAAAAAAAAAAGAAGAAGAAGAATGGCTTAAGTACCCAGAAAATAAAATATTATAAAAGCTTATACTAATTATAACAAATTCTTGTATTTGTCTGTCTTGCCTCCTTCACAACTTTTCTCTGTGGATTATGTGGATTCTCCCTCTGAGGTCAAATGTTTGGTCCATATTTATTCTTTTAAAATTTGTTGTAGGAAAACATAATTTTCAGGTGAACAACTATATTACTACTGCCTGGGTCAACAAACAGAAGTTTGCCGGCCCGGGGGGTGCATTTACCACAACCCCAACACCCTCCCCCAGAAGGAAGGCACCATCCTCATTTGGGGTCATCATTTATTTGCTTTTCTTTAGAACTTACTGCATGTCCCAGCACATCCCACGTGCTGGGACCCTGAGAGAGTCCCATCTCTATATGTGGAGCCTGCTGTGTGCATTTTTGACGATGCGCTTCTGCTCAGTGTTAGGCTTCTGAGACTCACCCAATTGGCTGCTTGAGAATGTGGTTGGTTCATTTTCATTGAGATTTATATATATTTATACATAGATACATGCATATATCTATATTTCCACTGAATATGTGTCCTTTAGTGTGCTCTTGGATGGATTTTAGAATTTCTTCTTGTTTTTAGTCTCCTGGAGCTAAGCGACTTTGATTTTAGGGAGTCATGTGGACCTGCACACTCTGGAACCAACCCCAGGAAGTTTGAGCTGACTGAGCGAGAAGAAGGAAAAAAAAAAAGAAAACATGGAGATTTCTATTAAATTTGGAGCTAGTTCTGTAGCTTGAACATGGTGTTAATGAGATAATATATAATGTGGCCCATCAAAGCAGGTGGAAAAATTAAAATAATGAGCTCTCATATTCGAGCAAAGTAAAAAGAAACTTAGAAAAATTGGGTTGGACTAAGTCTTGACTATTCCACTCACTAACTGGAGACTTGTTTCAGTAGCTCAGAGCTTTTAATAAAAACAGAGAAGAGTTAGAGCTGGGGGCGGTCTGTCTACCTGGTGAAGTGCTGTTGACAAACAGACCCAGCGGTGACCACACCACATTCGTGCTGCTCATCTCCAGTGGTCAGGCCAGAGGCAGTTCTCATTTCCTTCTTTAAAATTTTCTGCATGTGTATTTATTTATGTATGCTAAAATGTCTCTTGAAAGATACATAGGAAGGTGGTTCCATCAGTCACCTCTAGAGAACGAATTGGGCGTCTGGGGATGGGTGGGAGAGAGACCACACTGTGATCCTTTTGTGGTTTAAAATTTTGAACCATGTGCAAATAGTACTTTAAAAAAACCAATTCAAATAAAAAATTGTCAGCACATGAACAATGCTCGTGTTTGGGGCACTGTTGGTGTGGGGTATTTTTATAATCAGAAAAATAATCCCAGTTTACTTGGGGAACAATGGAACTTGTCCTAAATGACCCCTGGGGTAACTTTAATTTTAGAATGTTATATTATTTGTTTAGGGACCTGTGAGGCTGCCTAAGAAGAGGGGCTTGAGTGAACAAGGGCAGCCCCGGGGACAAAGGTGGGGGATAGCGGGGAGAGAGGACAGATACCCTGAGGAAGCAAGGCCCCCCAGCTCAGAGGACACGCCTGCACGGGACATCTGCTTTCAAGAGTCTGAAGGCCATGCTGCGAATAAAAACTGCTGAGAGAACGTTTTTGTGGCTTCAAATAACAGTAATGGGTGATAATTTCCTCTGTTATTTAAGGCTGTGATTAAAACCTATAAATAACTTGAAGTGTGAAGTTAAGCCAGATCGACTTCGGTGCCCAGTCACAGCATGGTGAGGAAGCTGAGGACACACTCCAGGGTGGCACTGAGAAGTGGCTGGAAAAGAAAGGTGGCAGGGGGTGAGCCAAGTCGCGGACCCTCGGCTCCTCTGGGGTGACGGCCAGGGTGCTGCCAGGCTGCACACTGCTCTGGACCCCAGTTGCACAAATAGTGGAGCAAGTAGCCCCGGTTTCCTCTCTTCCCGCTGAAGATGGAAGCCCTTTTCATGTTTGGCTCCGTGACTCGGAGGACTGGCTGACAGGCTCAACACCCCGACTCCTCCCCGCTCTCCACACCTGGGGCTCAGCCGACAGGAGAGACGCTCCCGGAGTTACGTGTCTGTTGTGGTGCGGACACCCCCACTCACACTCCAGTAGGGGCCTCTCCTTTCCTAACAGTAATCGAGAGGAGTTATGAGATTCTCCCTAAGTGACCCCGTCAGACCACCCAGGAGAGATCCAGAATTGAGGTCTCCTGGCTCCCGAGTGTAGACAGCCGATAGGTCCACAGCTTTAGTATCCCAACAGGGATCTTAAAGTGTATGTCTAACATAGATTACACTTTGTGCCTAGTACATGTTTGAGAGGACATATACAAATGATACTTAAATATAGATATATACTATATATTCAATACATACATACGGCAAATATGCATATATGTGCATGAATATAATACAAAATGACAGCCGAGGCTCACCCTTGGGGTGAGCTGGCCAATTAGCAAGGTCTGATTCTTATTTTCTGGTTAAGTTGCTTAAGAGAGGCCTAACTGGGTCATCGGGCTTATCAAAACAGGTGAAAGGTTGAAATGCGTCATTTTTCTGGTTCATAATAAGAATCTTGTACTGGGAGCTCACTTTTCAATGCAATTTTCAAAAAGAAGGTGAATCCAGTGAAATCTCTCCTGGGGTTTCCTGAGAGAGGCGGCTGGGGAAGCAGACCCGTGACAAAAAAATGTCTAGCTCAAAGCCCCTGTGTCCGGGCTTGGTACTGACGTCCCATGACTCGAGAGCTTTCTCTTGTTTTAGGCAGAACCTCATGCCGGGAAGCAGAACGGGAAGGTCCGCACGGGGCGCTGAATTTTCAATATTTATTATAAGCATGTGAGCTGAAATAAAAGACCAATTGTATAATTTGGGAAACTCGGTTAAAATGCTCCGTGGGTGATTTGAGTTGCGCTGTGTTCGTTTTGATACGCTTCCTCATCCGCGAGGACACACGTAAGTTACGTGAAGAGCGCGAAAGCATCCTACACCTCCGCACCACGGAAATAGACCGGCTGATAGGAGAGGCCCCAGGGTATGGTTAGGAACCCCTCGTCACCAGACGTCACAAGCCAGCCAGCATTTGTCCTTTTGGCTTCATTATTCTTTACAGCGTAATTCACATCTGACCTCAGTCAGCTGTCCGGTTAAGTGAGTCTAATTCGGTGCTTTATAGAGCGGCCGAGGCTGTCTCCCGAAGCCCACTGGCCCCTGGTGTTCCAAGGCACAGTTCCGAGCAGCGTCTCGATGGAGACTGAGGATGGAGAGAGCACGCGGAGCCCTGGGTGCGGAGGAGACCGGCTCTGCTCCCTGCGTGTGGGTGTGGGACTCACCAAAGAAAGTCGGGGCGATTTTGGGCTCTGGGAAGCGTGGCGTTCAGCTTGATCTGCAGTGTCAGAAATGCTGCGTTAGATCACAATGCCTTTAGGAGAAAGGGGCAAGACGCCCAGCCTCAAATGATGTTGATATTAAAAAAAAAGCTTTTTCTAGGCACACGCATAAATCTATTTAAAAATAGAGAAAAGCTTCAAGTCCTAACTGTCACTGAGTATTTATTATATGCCAGAGACGATCTCGTTCAATGCTAACATACGTCCACATGGAAGTCACTGTTATTAGTCTCATTTTGTAGTTGAGATAATCAAGGTTAGAGCACGACCCTCAAATCATGTTGGAACCAGGATTGGAACTCTGGTTTTTCTGGAGCTTAACAACCAAGGAGCAAAAGTCCTCTCCCCAGGGCCGGCCCAGTGGTGTAGTGGTTAAGTTCACATGTTCTGCTTCGGTGGCCCCCGGGTTCGATGGTTCAGATCCTGGGCATGGACACCTACTCACCACTCATCAAGCCGTGCTGAGGTGACGTGCCACGTAAAAGAACTAGAAGGACCTAATACCAGGATATGCAACTACGTACTGGGGCTTTGGGGAGAAAAAAAGAAAAAGAGGAAGATTGACAACAGATGTCAGCGCAAGGTCAATCTTCCTCAAAAAAAAGTCCTCTCCTCACACCCAATCTCATCAACCAAGACAGTTCCATCAACATTTTGTTGAGCTTCCTTCCAGTTTCTTCCTCTGTTCACACACGCACACGTGTGCACACACACACTCAGTTTTACATCCACAGGTTTGGACCATTCACGTGTTGTACAACTGATGTTCCTCCCTCACCACGCATCGTGAAGACCTAACCATGTCGATGTGTGATACGGTGTTGCGAGTTTACCTGTCGGAACACTTGAGGAGCAGAGATCAGCTCCAGTTTCCCGGGCACCTGCTGCACCATGATCATTATTTGGGGCATCACAACACTGGGACTCTGTTCCTAGTCAGTCATGCAAGGTTTGCAACGCTCCTTAGTTTGTGGAGACCACATCTCACCGAGGGAGGAGAGCCGACTGTAGGGTGTGCCTTGGTTTCAGTAAAAAGCAAACCTTGTTGAGCACCTACCAGAAAGGAGACACCCCTTTCTGGAAAAGTTTGTGTGACTGACACGGACTCGGCATGTAGGTCCCCACAATTGGAGAGAGGCTGCAGATCAGAGTTTCTGACTTGTTTCTGCCACAGCCTGATGAACGAACTCACAGGGCTGACTTTCCCAGCAGTCATGACAGAGTTAGTGTGAAAGAGGCTGAGTGGTACCTGGTCAGGCACCTCCTACTCAGTATGGTGAGACTGCAGTGTATTAGCTTCTGGGGGGAAGTGTCACACCGTACGCAAAATCTGGTTTCCAGCATGCTATTTATTCTGGGAGATTCCATAAGCCTCCCAGGACCTGGTGATCCATCTGGTGAAAAGCAACACCTTTGCAAAGACCCCCTCCCTCTGAGGAACACACTCAGGTTGGGGCGCCAGTGAACCTGAGTGTCAGGACTGATCTCAACGCATGCACCCCTCACCCTGAACTGTGATGAGATCTCACTCCCCCTGCAAGTGTTCTACGAGGCGCCTAAATCTGTATTAACGGGGGTGTGGCCATGAGGGATGTTTCCCAGCTTCCTGGGCTTGGTGCCCTCAGTCAGTCGGCGCTGCCCCGTATTCAGACCCTGAGGCTCTGCCTTAGACTTCTCTTCTGTTCCCTGCTTGTTAGAGTCTGCCTTGTAGAAGAGACGGCATTTGTACAGTAAGGTAAGGTTAAGTTTTCTGTATCCCCTGCAGTCTGTGAGATCCTTAGGAAAGGACTATGGATTATTCATTTTTGTTTTTCCAGGGCCTAGCAAGGTGATGAACACATATGGGAAGCACTTAAATAATGCTGAATAAGTGAATGAAAAAATAAGCCAAGGTGGTGGTGGTGATGGTGGTGATGACAGTGGTGATGGTGGTGATGGTGGTGGTGGTGGTGCTGATGGTGGTGGTGATGGTGATGGTACTGGTGGTGGTGATGGTGATGGTGGTGATGATGATGGTGGTGATGGTGGTGGTGGTGGTGGTGATGATGGTGGTGATGGTGGTGATGGTGGTGGTGGTGGTGGTGGTGGTGGTGGTGATGACAGTGGTGGTGATGGTGATGGTACTGGTGGTGGTGATGGTGATGGTGGTGATGATGATGGTGGTGATGGTGGTGATGACAGTGGTGATGGTGGTGATGGTGGTGGTGGTGGTGATGGTGGTGATGGTGGTGGTGGTGGTGGTGGTGGTGGTGGTGGTGATGGTGGTGGTGGTGGTGGTGATGACAGTGGTGGTGATGGTGATGGTACTGGTGGTGGTGATGGTGATGGTGGTGATGATGATGGTGGCGATGGTGGTGATGACAGTGGTGGTGGTGGTGGTGGTGGTGATGACAGTGGTGGTGATGGTGATGGTACTGGTGGTGGTGATGGTGATGGTGGTGATGATGATGGTGGCGATGGTGGTGATGACAGTGGTGGTGGTGGTGGTGGTGGTGGTGGTGGTGGTGGTGGTGGTGATGACAGTGGTGATGGTGGTGGTGATGGTGATGGTACTGGTGGTGGTGATGGTGATGGTGGTGGTGGTGGTGGTGATAATGGTGCTGGTACTGGTGGTGGTGTACATGTGTGTGTTCTCTGTGTAGCGAGGTGATGGTGGTGGTGTGGTCCCCTGGGAGCCATCCTCCAGTGGCAGGTGCAATGTGGCTTGCAATCACACATGGCACACCAACCCCCGTTCTTCCTTCCTGTGAAGAACTACTAGTTTTAGACTCCCCAGTTCTTGTTCAGCTTTGGGACTGCAGAAAGGGGATTTTTTTAATCTCCAATTTCTGTTACTGTTTGGTCTCTCAAATTGCTGAATTTTTCCTGCACTGGCTTGCTCAGCTGAGCAAATGAGCTGGCAGTAATGCCATATTGCAGAGATATTGGGGAAGAGTAACTAATGGAAAATGATTGCTGATAATGATGCTCTTTGAAAGTGCCTGGATGATTAAATGCTAAAGGAAGAGTGGATAATCGTTGGAATTTCAATTAAACGCTCACTTCATGTTGTCGGAGGAAGGAGCAATTTCATTTAGCACCCCTCCCAGGCCCCCAGCTCCATGACCCATTAGAAACTTGTCAAGGGATTCAGTCTAACAATCTCCTGATGCTGAATCCCATCACCAGGTGGGTGTCTGGTGTCCGTGCTCACGGCTCTGCACAGCAGTGCCCGTTAGCTGACTGATTCCTTAAAATTGTGAATTAACTCTTAGGAGATCTTGGTTCCTAAGGAAAATGTCAAAGAGCTTTCAGGAACTGTAGCTTTCAGTACCATTTGTTGACCTAAGGAGCCTCTGATGGGGATGAACTCGTTCAGATTCAACAATCCTGTGTTGAGCACCCAGTAGTTGAGCAGGTGGGCCTTCCATCCGCCGGGCATGTAAACCCCTAGACTAGGTTCCATCCTAAGTCACAGGCCACACACAGCCTGGGAACTCCAGTGCCACACATTGCTGGCCTCCTATCCCAACAGGCTCACTGCTAAAGTCCTGGGGCTGCCCTCCCTCTGCTCACCCTCCCCCAAGGATGGGGCCTAGATGTTGGCCAGGAGGTGTAGGCGGTCTCTAACTCTGCTCTTGTTCACTGGCAGCCTTGGGGAAACCACTCAGCAGTTTTCTTTGTTGCTTAGCGTCACTTATAACATGAGGTCATTGATTCACTTGTGAAGGAAAGTTCTGATGAAATGTAAATAACACTGAAGAAATTCAAGTCCCTATGGTGGGCAGAGGGGACTGGAAATGTATCAACACCAACACTGACCAGACCCTGGGAATTCAGACTCGCAGATCCCTAGGCAGCTGGACGCTTCCCCTGCGTGTCTTTGCATGAAGGCAAGGGTGCTTCCAGAAGGAGTTTGCCCCGAGGGAAGAGAGAGTCCCAGGACAACTGCTGGGCCCAGCCAGCCATTCGGAGGTCCTCTGTAGATTTCAAACTTTATTTGCATTTAGCACAGGCTATGATTTTTATCTACCTCCAACACTGGCTTTTTGACACCATATAATTTACTCTCCATTCCAAGATCCATGTTGACAGACTTCACAAGTGGGGCATTAGCACTTCAGATTGTTCGTCTGAAATCAAATCTCAGAGAGAAGCGTGCGTTGGGAGCACTGCTCGGGGCTTTTTGTCCCCTCTCCCATCACAACGTGGGGTGTCCTGGAATCTGGAGAAAGGAACCCCAAGTAAGACACAGGAAGAGTGTGAGTGACGCCCTCCCACCCCAGGGAAGCAGAGGGGAGAAATCGGGCTGTGGGTTCTGTCTCGTTTCAGTTGTGGTCTGAACCAGAGGGGACGATGTTGGCAAAGCCTGAGGAAACACAGAAATGAAACCAAAGATGAAGTAAGTGATACCAGTTCTGTTGCCTTCTCTTATGAAACCAAAACTCATAACAGGTCCAAGCACTTTCAAGAAAACCATTCTTAAAACAACAAACACACAAACGAACAAAATCACCTTTTCTCCCTTTCAGACAAATGCCTCACTCATCACATTCCATCAACGTGTGTCTTTGAACCGAGAATATATTATATACTGTTGAAACCCAGTGTCAGAAGTAGATAAAATCACGGTCTGTGCTACCTGCAAATTAAGTTTTACATCTAGTTATAATCTTTCCAACTTATTTCATTTAAAAACCAAATTTGAACTCTTTCAAGCTCTAAATACATATACTTTATTTAAAAAATAATCTTACAGAGTTTTTTTTCAAAGTTCTTTCCTACACAATGAAAATTCCTGAACAATAAAGCTTGTTTCTTGGGTCCCATCTGGACTTTCACCGTCGTGTCTATCATGTTGACAGTGTCATTTACTTACATTAAGCAGAGTTTCCATGTCATCAGTTTTTGGATCCGTAATGACCTCTCCTCCCACTTTCTCCTCAACTCCGTCGTCCTGTCCACCTCCAGCCTTTGGGGGAGCGTCCAAACATGCATCCCATCAATGCAACCTTTGAGCAGACTATTCCCAATTTATCTATAAATTATGGAGAGTGGCTATTGTTTTCATCAATCATTGTGCCCCCAAATAAAAATCATAAAAGAGGGGATTTTAAAATGTAAATGTATCTTCTTTTCACCTCCCAGGGGATCATCTCGCACAGCCTCAGGGGGCCCTGTGAGCTGGACCTCTGCAGAGAACAGACTGACCAGGAGGGTCATCTGCATGTGAGTGGCCCTAAAATGTGTCCATTTTGGATAAATGGGTATTTGCTCAGCTTTCTCTGATTAGTTATTTCAGTCTTTCTATCACTTTTTTTTTTTTTTTTGGTGAGGAAGATTGTCCCTGAGCTAACATCTGTGCCAATCTTCCTCTACTTTGTATATGGGACGCCACCACAGCATGGCTTGATGAACAGTGTGTAGGTCCACTCCCAGGACTGGAACTCACAAACCCTGGGCCACCAAAGCAGAGCATGCAAACTTAACTACTACACCACTAGGCTGGCCCCATTTTATTGCTATTTTGAATAGAAGAATATATTCAGTAATCCATTTGCTGGGTGTTTTTATAATAATTCCATGAGATTATTTAATTTTTCTCTAATTTCCTCCCTGACTGTTACATTCCTATTGCTTGAGGGAAGGACTAAGTCACTCAAAGTGTATTTAGTCCATGGGTTTCCCCTGCTTGTTTTAATATCAGCCTGGGAAAAATGTATCTTTAATTCTCTAGTCTTCATTTATTGACAGCTTGTATTTTTTTTTTCAGCATTCAATGTCTTTGCCAATTAGTTTCTCTCATATCTCTTGCTTTTAAGAAAAAAAATCCAGAGTGTCATTTTTTTTTTTTTTTTTTTTGTGGGGAAGACCAGCCCTGAGCTAACATCCGTCGCCAATCTTCCCCTTTTTGCTGAGGAAGACTGGCCCTGGGCTAACATCCGTGCCCATCTTCCTCCACTTTATGTGGGACGCCGCCACGGCATGGCTGACAGGCAGATGCGTCGGCGGGCGCCCGGGGATCCGAACCGGCGAACCCCGGGCTGCCAAGCGCGGACTAAACCGCTGCGCCACCGGGCCGGCCCCCAGAGTGTCATTTTTGACATGGACTTTGTTGGAAATGGCAATGTCTAAATTGTGCTGCATGGAGTGGGCTAAAACCTCGATACAATCACAGGAAAGTCCTTGAAATTAACGTGAATACTTCATCTCCCACTGAGGCCACCCCCTTGACTTTCAACTTAAGCAGTCTTTTTTTTTTTTACATTGTGAGCATTGTTTATCAGCATTTCTAATGAGTGACATGTAAATGAAAATCGTGTCAATAATAGAAAGCAGGAGTGTCTATTGACTTCTCCTCACGTGCTCGCATTGGAGCCCAGCAGTGAACAGGCTGCATCCGTCCCTTTCATTCTCCCTGCCTGTAGGGTGGGTGATACCGGCCCTTCTGTGAATTGGGATCTGAAACATCAAGGCCATCAGTGAGGAGGGTCTTTCTAGTGCCACAAAGCAAACATTTGATCCTCATGCTCTTTGTTCCTCCAAATCACAGCTCATACACACCCAGGTGTCTATCCCCATGCAGACCCCGTGCCCTATACCTGGCTCTCTCCTCCGTAGACATCCCTCTTTTCTCTCCACATCCCCAGGGCTCACGGAGCACAGAGCCACACGTGTGTGCGCACAATGATGGTGCTGAGAGCTTCACTCTGGCTTCTCATGCCATCCTTTTGAAATTAACCAGCAAGAGAAAGAGACCTGACTTGGGTCCTCGGACACCGGGGCCGGCCCTCCAGCCAGTAGTTTTAACAACAAACCAACCCTCTTCACAGCAGGAATGGAAAGTCCTCTGAGCCTGGTGGTTTTGGAGGGAAGCCGAAGGTCGTCCGGCGCCATTTGTTAAATGCTTGCTCTGTGCTGGCACTTTCTGGGGGGAAGTCCGTGCCCTCAAGGGACTTAAATTTACAGAGTGTGAGATAAAGAACACAGAACAAGGCAGTATGTTCAAGCAGACACAGGGCCGTGAAGGAAATAAAGAAGGGAGAGGCTCAGAGGATGTTGCAAAGCTATCAGGTCTCTTTTTAAAAATAACTTACACTTTAAGTTTGTAAGGATTTGGGTGGAATTGCATCTCCCAGTAGATGTGTTGAGGTTCTAAGCCCCGTCCCTCTGAAGTGACCTTTTTTCGTAGGGTCTTTATAGACACGATCAAGTTCAGATGAGGCCATTAGAGTGGGCCCTGATTCAACGTGACTGGCGTCCTTGTAGAAAGAGGAGATGCCATGTGAAGACAGAGACCCAGGGAGCACACCCTGAAGTGACAGTGCAGAGGCTGCAGTGATTTAGCCGCAGATGAGGGACCCAAGGATTACCGGCACCACCGGGAGGTGAGAGAAAGGCTCAGAGCGGATCTTCCCCGAGACCCGCCCAGAGAGCACGGGCCTGCCGACACCCCGACCCCAGACCTCTGGCCTCCAGAACCGTAGGGGAATCAAGTTCCGTTGTTTGAAGCCACCCAGTCTGTGGTGCTGTGTTATGGACACAATCCAGTAATCTTACCAGTTAAATCCCGTACTGAAATGGACCCCAAATGATGGACAGCTGTGACGGTGACTCAGCTTTAGATTGTTTCTCATCACCAACTTTGCAAATAGTTAAAGAGAACAAAAAAGAATATAAAATGCCCCCTTATGTGTCACACTAAAGAGAATTAGAATCTGTTTCATGTGCGGATTCTTGCTGATACCCAGAGTGTGAAATCACCAGTCCACAGAACTAATATGTTTGTGCTCAGTGGACTCTCATTAACTGACACACCAGCAAAATGGGCACTGGCCAGTCCCCATATGAATGTTTCAAGGCACTTTTGTCCCCCGACCTCACCAGAAAGATGCCATTGCCCTCTCCTATGCTGAGGTCCCACGATTCCGGCCACTTGGAAAGGCAGAGGACTTCAGGTGTTGACTCCAGCATCTTAGTGAATTTCCAACAGGACAGCGTGGTTACTTTACTCCTTCCCGCTTTCTCAATCACCTCTCCCGTTTTAGAGTCAGGCCATCTTGGCCAGGGCTGAAATGCAGGGCTTCGTGATGGAAAGCTCTGGCCCTTCCAGCGGTCACTCGGTCAGCCTCCTTTCTAGCATGTGGACTCCCTCTGGGAGGGGCAGAGAGTCTGCATTCTCAGCATCTCAGCCCCGACCTTCTTGAGTCACGTCTCTGGCTGGTCCCCATTAACGCAAACTTGCACATCTTGATGCCAACTTTCTTGTTCCCGACCCTGCGGGGCTGGGTCTTGGATAATAGGTCTACGCACATGCTATCTCGAGGCAGGTGCATCCTTTGCATTTCCAGGTGGACGCTGATGTCAGCCCAGTTCCATCCCACACTCCCTGGACTGTGCACTGGGACAGGGCCATCTGGGGATGAATGCATGCTCTGTGTGCCCCGCCCTCTGGGCTTAGGGAGCAGGTGGGAACCCGATCTCCTTTGTTAGAGGTCCAGGGAACTGTCACTGCTGATGGCTGAGTGCAGTGTCCAGAATGGTCCCTCCTCTAAGGCTGAGTTTCTCTTGGCCTTCACCCACCCCTGTTCTGTAACCCAACACCAGCAACACAAAAGCTTAGCCTTTCTGCTAGTTTTTCACCTAAAATGCACTGGGAAGTATTCTAAACCCTGGAATTTGAAAAGAAAAAAATATTTGCTTTTGAATAGCATTTCCACCTTGGGGAGGTTTCTTCAGATCTGAGAACATTAATTCTCTCCCTTCTAATGTCCTGGACGCTTTTATTGAGTGCTTACTGCATGCCTGCACTGTGCTAAGGGCTTTTCTTGCATTTTCTCATTTATATTCACCAAAGTTCTATCAGGTTTTTGTTTCCATCATTTAACAGATGAAAAGATAGATTCTGAGAGATGAAGTGAAATGCTGCAGGTTGTAAGACTAGCTACTTGCAGGGCATAACCACAGAGAGGGGACACAGAGACGGAGAGAGAGTCAGGGGTGGGGGAGAGGACAGCCGAGAGCCAGCACTACTGTGGGCCAGTGACCGCATGTGACGAGGGAGGGCTGGGAAGGGGAATCTGCGGGAAGGTATCCTCAACCCACATTTCTTGTCGCACCTCCACCTCTACCACATCCTCTCTGTGGAGGATTTTCTGCACCCGCAGGCCGGGTCCTCTCATGCCTGCAGGATGCTTTAGATCCCAGAGTCTTCCTGTGAACACCTGTGACTGTCTGTCTTGCTGCCACACAGGTGAGGCCAAAGGGTCTCTCTCATCCCCGATTCCTGCCGTGCAAGTGCTGAACGCGTCTGAGAGAATGGTACCTGCTAGGAAACGTTCTTATTTCGATTGGGAACCTGACATCTCTCGTCACAGGATGGTTTCCTGGCAGGAGCAGAGTCCCAGCCTCCGCAGGCCTGTCTTGGCAGGGCTCGGATTCGAGGGCTGTGACGTGGGGACTTCAGGCAGAGGAAGCAGAGGAAGGATAGGGTGATGCTGAGGGTGGGGAGGGGTGCAAATCCACTGACGGTCCCCAGACGTCTTCCCAGGGCAGTGACGGGCCTGCTCGCCCTGCTGGGGCGTCAGCAGCCCAGCAGGAACCGTGAGTCCCCTCAGCCCTGCAGCTGGAGCCCACAGGGCCCAGAGACCCCGCATGCACACACAGTCCCGTGGGTGCCCGTGTCAGGGGCCCAGGCCCGCCCTCAACTCCACACTCTGCCTTAAGCGTTCCGTGAGCCCTCCTCTGCGTCCAGGACCCTCTGCGCCATTTCTTCACCAATGAGCCTTCTCGCGCTCAGCCCCAGGGACTGGGACGTCAGAGGACAGCCCAGGCTCCTGCTGAATGGAGCCGTCCTCCTTGGGGCTGCCTCTTCTGTCTCGCGTCGTCTCTCCTGCCCTTCTAGTGCTTAATAAGTCTTGTCACTGTGACCTTCCAGGCTGTCCTTCCTATGCTCCCATGGAGAGAGGGTGTAGGGGGTGTGTGTGTGTGTGTGTGTGACTTGACTTCTCAGTTTTAAAGGAAATATAGCAAAAGCCGTCAACTCTCGTTTTTTCTTGAACGCCTACATTGGCCCTCAGTATTAGTCCCTGCTGACACCTGGATCTCAGACTTCAGCCTCCAGGACTCTGAGAGAATAACTCCTATTGTTTTAAGCCCCAGTCTGTGGCCATTTGTTCCGGCAGCCCTGGGGAACGAATATACTAGGTAGTGTGAATAAAGCATATTCAAAAACATTGTCACCTAAATTGATGTTTATTGCCTATTTTAATGCAAGAATACTTGCTGGGCAAACTCACTTTTAAGACAAGCCCCTTAGCCTCTCTCCTGGTCAAAAGGCTACCCTGCTCCCCTGGCCTAAGCTTTTTGAGGTGGAGGTGCTGGAGGAACCAGTGTGTGTTTATGAACCCCTGCATGGAAGGTGATGGTGCCACCAGGGACAGAATCTGTCCTCAGGCTGGTGTGCAGCCGGTGGCCTGGACTCGGTGGCGTAAATTAATATTAAGGACGACAGTGGTTTTTCTCTCAACCTCGTAAGCTGAACCTGGTAAAAATACCTTCTTTTGACTCCTGGGAAGCAGGTCTGTCTTGCGCAGCCTGTGGCTCCCAGTTTTGTGGTTTAAGCTACTGATGCTAAAGTCCTGGAGATTCTGCCTCAGTGGGTCAGGCCTGGGCTTGGACATCTGGACATTGGAAAGCTTCCCAGGCCGTTCTGACATGCACCAAAGGTTAGGACCATGGCTGCAGATTCTCAAGGGTGGCATAGCTGAGGAACCCCAAACGGAAACACATATGGACCAACCCCAACAACACATGCCCCACCCGCCCCTGACCCGCCCCAGATGCGCAGGACTTTGTGAAGTGAAAGAAAGCTTTCTAAACCCTGGAGAATAAGGAAACAAAATTCAACCACGTTAGCAGAAAGGCTGGATTTTTTTCCCACTCTCTCTGGAGGAAATATTTCAAAATGCTAGTCACCTTCAGGCACTTAATTAGCAAAAGGCTTATTTTTTCTCTTTTTTGTTATGCTTATTGCATTTGTCAGCTTTTGAATATTGTAATTTGTTGTGATTTCTTTTCTAGCCTAAAGAATTTTTCTCATTTATACTTCTCTCTGAGCCCATATTTTGTATTCTTCTTCTTAAAAAGAGCCCCCCCTGGTGTGTAAGTCTCAGGCCCCTCAGATCCCTGGATGGCCCCTCCTCGTGAGAAACTGGAACCCACAAATCGGGGAGGGTGAGGGATGGGGGGAGGAGCCAGGTCCCAGCAGCCCTCAGAGGGGCAAACAGAATGTGGAATGGGAGGATCGTGGCCAGAACGCGACCCCATGAAGAGTTTTGAGAGCAGAAAGAAAAAAAAAAAAGATTTTTAGCAGCTGATATGAGTTTGGAATCTGGGGAGTGGCAGAGATGTCAAATAAGAATTTTAAGGAGTGCTGCTGGGAATTCTGCCTGTATTTCCGCCGGGTGTGTGTGTTTTGGTGGGAGGAGAGGGAGGTGGGAGGCAGAGAGAGACAGAAATCCAGAACTCGACTATTTTTAAAACTGTTATTTTTGGCAGCAAGACTGTTACTTGAATGTTGCTTTAAACACAGATGGAGCCACCTGTGGGTGGGACCCGGGTCTTTTCCAGGTTGGGCTGTGATGGGCGGTCAGGACTGTGGTCTCCTTTGCTGGACCACCTGAAACCATCACCCGCCTGGCTCATGGCCGTGTCTCTGCCCAGGTTCTCCCCGTGGAACGTTCCTTGGTTTCCCTCTCCCGGCATCACGCAGGGCACCCCCCTCGGTGTCCAGCTGGGTCCGATGCTGGTCCTGCAGCCGAGTCCCCGAGATGAGCGTTGTGCGGGCTGCTCCCTTCCTTCCTCATCCCTCCCTCTGCCCCCACGGTCCACCTCACTGAGACAGTCTGCTGAACATTCCTGCACTTTCCAGTCCCCCTTGCTCCTCTCCTTTGTCCCTTCTCACAGGTCCTCCCTCCTCTCCCGGATGAAGCCCCGTGTGGCCTCTGAGGCTCCGCCGCCAGGTCCTGGGAGATGTGTCCCGCGGCCCTCCCTGCCCTCCATGAGGGTGACGTCCTTGCTGCGCTGCTGGGGCCCTGCCTGTGCCCCGCGTGACCCAGATGCCCTGCACTGCACGGGACTGTGCCTCCTCAGGTGGGACGTCCTCTTGTCAGAGGCACAGCCCGTTTCGCGGGGTTGGCAGCAGCCCTTCATCTGTGAGTGGAGGCTTGTCCAGACCCCTCGTCGATGGGCCATGCCCTGCTCCTTCCTGTGACCCCAGCACCTTGCCCTGGGCCTGGCTCACTGCGGGCGCTCAGTGGGTGCTGGTTGAGTGAACACCCTCCATCTTTAGGTTTTCCCGAAGGACAGGACCTCAAATGCCGTTGCTGATGTGTTTGCACCCTTCTCTCTCTTCCTCAGATTTACACTTAATGTAGTTTAAAGTGAATAGCTGGAAGGATGGCATCGCTGTTCCTGTGGCCCAGACGAGGCTCAGGGAGGGCGTGTCTTGTCCGTGGTCATTCGGCTGGTAAACACGGAGCAGGATCCCCAATTTGTAGTGTTCCCCGCAGCACCCCACCTCTCCCTCCCTTCTGGAAAGGACACCCTGCCTCACCGAAGAGGGAATTGAATGTAACGTGGGCCGTTTCAAGTCCCCCTAAAGATCTCCGCAGGAGTCCAGCCATCAAGACTTGACTGTGACACGCTTTTCAGGTGGGGTGTGACCCTCATGGGCTGTCGCGGAAGGGTGCACTGTGTGTTTTGAAGCGAATTCTCCAGCCCTTCCAGGCCATCTTTTTGAGCATTAGGACAGAAGGTAATTGCATCCCCAGGGCTGGGCACAGCTTTGCTCGGACTGTGGAGTGGAGCGTAGGCAGTGGCAGCCCCTCCCCAGGAGGCAGCCACAGGTGGGAGCACCCCGCGGAGCATGCACCCCCCGCAAAGCAGCCATGCAGTGGAGACCCAGCGCGTCGGGCGCCCGCGCATTAAAGGAGTCAGTTTGCCGTGAGAGCAGTGGAAAGTCAGCACAGTTAGCTTGTAGGGGTCTGCACCGTCTGGGGACACAGAGCGGTGCTGAAGGGAGGCTGGGTGCGCTGTGCGCCTCTGTGGGTGCAGGTGGGAGGGTCCAGGGGGGCAAGCCCTGAGAGCAGCCTTGCTGACAGGGACAGCACTCAGTGCTGATGTGGGGGGTGTCCCAGGACACTGGGGGGCATGCTCAGGGACCACATTGCCTAGGTTAACTTGAGCTTTACCTTGTGTTTATTTGGGGTCACTCGAGGGCTGTGAGGGGCTGCCTGGGGTGAGTTAAAAGCTCTGGGCAGCTTGTTTTCCCCAAGGCCCCTGACATATTTTCTGTCAGGAACAAAAAGATGCTATTGATTTGTCTGGCTCCTGTGCCTCTCACTCCAGCTGCACAGGGCGGCTGTATTGATGGGATCCTTTTGATCACAAATGAATGAAGCCCAACTCGACCTGGTTTAAGGGGAATAAAGGGACCCTAGTGGCTGCATCACAGCGGTCCAGGGGAGGGCTGGCTTCACGGAGCGTGTGCGCTGGCCTGCACTGGACTGCACTGGACCGGCAGAACTGCCTCGCTCCTTCTCCAGACCCCACCCCACTTCCCTGCCCCCATTCGGCCCCTCTCTGTTGATTTTCCTGTAGACGGTTCCTTCGTGGGGAGGATCTTCTGGCGGCTGCAGCTCACACCTCCCTGGTTTGCAATTCCAGTTCCAGCAAAGGTGACCAGCGCTCCTCTCTGGCCACTCTTGAGTCACTTCAAGCCAGAAGAAAGCAAAGTCCACTGGTTAGGCCTGGTCACACAGGAGGAGCTGGTCAGCCCTGTGGCTGAAAGCAGGGAAAATGAGGTGCCTTTTTGGATGGACGGGACAGTGGGAGCTGGCCAGGCGACCCACCTCTTCCTTCTCAGAGGCCCTGAAGACCAGCAAGGGAGGCCCCGAAGACCAGCAAGGGAGGCCGACAGTGCTCACACCTGCTGGCCATCCAGGTAAAATGCCAGATTTCCCTCCTGGCACATTCAAACCAAAGCTTTCATCCACCAAACAAGGAGTCTTCACTGGGTGCCTGCTTTGTGCCTACCCCGAGTCAGAACGGGTGGCAGGTATAGATGAAATGCAGCTCAAGGCAGCACTGCCCGCCGAAAATACGATGCGAGCCACCAGTGAGGTCACGCTTTCCTGCAGCTGCATTAAAAAAGTACAAGGAAACAGGTGAGATTAATTTCTATAATGTATTTTATTTAACTTAGTATGTCTAAAGTATTGTCATTTCAACATATCTGTTTCAATAATTATCAATATGCACCAATTATTAACGAGCTCCGTTTCCTTCTAATTCTTGGCGGCCCAGTGGGGGCAGCCCACTTGTAGCCCATCTGTCGCACAGGCACCCTCAAGGGCTCCGTGGCCAGGTGTGCTTGCGGCTTCTGGATAGGATTGGAGAGTGCAGTCTCGCAGTCTGTGTGGGAGGCAAGGCAAGCTTGCAGCACATGCATTTGCTGGGTCACAAACCACCCCGCACCACAGTGCTTGCAACTGCGAGCAAGTCTTGCTCCCAGCATCTCCTGTCTTCTGGGCCTCCGGGTCACAGCTGGGCTGTCGTGCATCTGGGGTCAGCTGAGAGGCAGACAGGCCCTTCCACAGGCCAGCTGGGCTCTGCTCGGCTGTCCCTGGCCTCCAGTAGACTGGCAGAGGGTGGTCCTCAGGAGGGCAGGTCTGAGGGCCAGCAGAAGCCCGGCCCCAGGCAGAGCGCCCTCATGTCTGCAGCATTTGCAGCCGAAGCCTGGATGGGAAGAGCTGCCAAGTGACACTGGGAAGGGCATGGGCATAGTGAGGGTGGAGAACTGGGTGTTTTTGTGGTCAGTCTACCACAGAAGCAACTCCGAGTCGAGCCACCAGTACACAGCACATGTCTTTCTGTACCCAATGCACGCCATCCTCTGATGTCACCTTTTTTCTCAGGATCTTGGCCAAATGGCCCGACTCACAAGGTGGCGGGCAGCCCAGTGCCCTCTCCAGAGTTTCTGTAGCTCCCTGAGACGTGCTGGCCTTCTCTTCCTGGCTGCTGCTCATCAGAGCCTCGAACCTGCTGTTCCCGTTTCTCCCAGTCACCTTGGGGGCCCGTCACTGTCCCCGTCCATGCTGCCCAGCACCAGGCACCCACGGCCCCACAGCTCCACCCCACCTGGGACCACTGGTGCACGAGGCTGCGTGCTGCTGGCTGCAGAGGGACAAGGCAGAGCAAGAGAGAAGATGGAAAAACCCAAGGCGACACCCACCACCACCCTGGAGAGCCCAGGCCTGTCTTCACTGCGGGAGGTCCTTGGGCTTACAATGGATGGTGTAGACAAATTGTACAGATATAACATACATGTGTAAAAATTGCACACATTCATTATTCAGATCTCTCTTTTCCACACTAGGCTGAGACTTTTCTTTTGTGTAACTGAGGGTCTGTTTACAGGGTTTTCTCAAACTAAAGATCATTCTCTTCTCTAGAAAATGCTGTTACTTCTTTCCATTCTACCCACCCCACTACCACAAACCAAACACAAAGATGGTTACATTCAGCTTTTTTTTCTTTTAAATTGACTTTTTTTGTGTTTCCTTCAAGCATCAAAGGAGTTGTCACTGTGACTGGAGCAGTTAGATTTGACCAGAGTCCGACCTTGAAGCTCCAAGAGGAACGGCAAGGTGCTGGCCTGGTGTGTGGCACTGGTGGGGGCTGAAGGAAGGAAGGAAGGAAGAGAAAGTGAACTCCGGAGTGCAGAGATATCTGGAGCGAAGGCGGGAGTGGAGACATGAGCAGCTCATGTCTTCTATCCAGTTTTAAGATGATAAGCTGTTCCTGTGCACAGTTATGGTCTATGTGGCCCTCACACACTGAGGATTCAGAAAACATTCAACATTTCTTGCACTCCTGCCCTCTCCTTTGTCGAAGCTGCTGTTATGTAAATGCCTTCCCCTCCTGACTCTTCCATGTGGGTTTTTTTCCGTCAGGTTATTAGCCAGTGGTTTTCTGGGTTGAAATGCATTTTTGCTGCTGATGGATTATATTTTCCACCTGTCTAGAGCCTTAATTCATTATTCATGCTGTATGTGGATGAAGTTAAAATTAAATGAATTAATTTCAACTTTTCACCCTAGTCAGAACCTTTACCGTGAAAATCAGAAGTGCAGATGGTGGAGGAATCCTGTGTGGACCTGCCTTCGTCAGCCATCTGTTGACTAGGCCCGATGCTCTGCTCATCCCATGTTACACTGTCCTGTTTGTGCCTCTGGGGAAAATGGCACAATAACTCTTGTTTATTCCTCTCTTTAACGATGGTTTTGATGATTACAATAAATTCCCTATTCTAACTCTTATATTTGGGCCCAGAAAATATAAGGCCAATGGACCCAACGCACCCTAAAAGGACATGATGATAATAATTCACAGCTGACGTGCTGGAATGCCATGGGTCAGGCCCTGTGCTAAGCCTGAGCTGCATTTCCCTGTCTCATCCTTACAGCACTCTGATATAGGTAATAGTGACCCCATTTGATGGATGAGAAGATTGAGGCACCAAAGGACAGAGACACTGGCCATCATTTGCACAGCTAGGAAGTGGTGGAGCCGGGATTCAAGCCAAGCAATCTGATGTCAGAAACTTCACTCTCCCCAAATCCTGATCTTGTTGATAGAAATCACTCATTTGTACTGGCATGAACATATCCAGGGTATATTCCACTCCAAAATGGTTGGGATGTGGCCCCCACATCAGTGGGCTGGTGCCGCACAAGCTCACTCACCATGTCTGAAAGGCAGCGAGGTCTGACGCTGTGCGCATGCCCGTGTTCAAATCCTGGCTGCACGGCTCAGGTACTGTCCGACCCAGCGCGAGCCACTTCAGCCGTCCACGCCTCGGGTCCTCCCGTCTGTACAATGGAGGTAGTGACGCACCGTCTTTGTAGGATGTGGTGAAGATTAAATGAGTCTGTACGTAGAATCCTAATGACAGTGCTGGCTCACTGGTGGGAAGGAGTGAAGGCTGGGAGCAGCCTGCAGCTGACGTAGAGACGAGGCTGTGACATCTTTTATGATTCTTTTAATTGCTGGCCACAGGGTAGAATTTTGGTGCCGAAAAATTTAATTTCAAAGGAAGCCATATGAAAAATATCTCTCAAAACTCAGACCTTTGTGGCTACTCTTAATAAAGCAGCACAGTTTTATTAGTTTACTAAGTGTCTTAGTCAATTTGCTCTGCTATAACAAATTACCAGAGACTGGGGGGCTTAAGCAACAAACATTCATTTCTCACAGTTCTGGAGGCTGGGAAGTCCAAGATCAAGGTGCCAGCAGATCCAGTGTCTGGTGAGGGCCTGCTTCCTGGTTTGTGGGTGACCATCTTCTTGCTGTGTCCTCACATAGTGGAGAGGAGAGAGAGAGAGCACTCTCTTGTCTCCCCTTATAAGGGCACTAATCCCATTCATGGTAGCTCCACCCTCATGACCTAACTACCACCTCCTAATATCATCCTCTTGGAGGTTAGGGTTTCAACATATGAATTTGGGGAGGACGTACTCATGCAGCCCATAATACTAGACCCTGTCCCATAGCTTTTTTGAACTAATACTGATTTGGACAAGCTGGGATAGCCAGTTAACTTGTGTCTCCTGAGTTGATATTCTTTACATCCTCTGGCCTTCCTTAGCCTCTCAGGTTTCAGAGACCTGCCATTAAGATAACGCGAAGACAGTAAGAGGATGCTGCATGGAGTGGATTCAGGAGGCTGGAGTCCCTCTAACTAGAGAGAGCCAGCTGCAAACAACAGCGACTCCAGGGCTGGGGAGAAAGAGGAAAGGAGAAGCAGAAACTCAGGGCAGAGACTCAGGAAAACTGGGAAGTGGAGGGGCTGCGAAGACACTCAGATTGGAAGGAACTCAAATGAAACCATCAACGGGTCAAGAATCTATGACGGAATATGATGGCAGAGCACCTTTAGGAAGCAAGGAAGACACAGACAGGGTAAAGGGAACATGAAATGGATGACACACAGCTGTTCCCTCCTGCGTATCGTGTGGTTTTCAGTAGAAGTTTCAGTAGAAGTAAGAGATGCAGAGGGGCATGGGAGCAGCGTCTGGTCTCTCTGGACTTCCACCACTCGCAGAGGGGAGAAAGGATCAGTGTCACGGGGTCTCAGGTTTGGAAGGGAAGGGAGCTTGGAGGTCATTTTGTCTACTTTTATCTGATCCCCTTCAGCATTGTCCCTGCCAAGTGGACTTTGACCATCAAGGGATGAAATACTCATTACCACTCCCATGAAGCCACTCCATTTTTGGACAACGTTTATCTGTTAGAAGCTTCTTCTCTCTTTGACTGGATACATAACAAACGGAACATTCTTTTCTCCTGGATGGACAGGGACATTTTTATACCCTTTGCATTTTGAAATTTTGAAATATGTGAAGACGTTATCAATAAATACATGACACTAAAATTTTGGGGGGAAGTGCTGCACTGAAATGCATGTTTCCATATTAGTTCAACTTCCGACACTTGGACCCACTCAGAACATGCCCTTTGCACACAGTTACTCCTCAAAAGTAGGAATGGAGCAACATAGCCCTTCATAAGTCTTCTCTTCTTCAGGTGGAACAATGCCTCTCAACAGTTCCTCATAAAACGTGGTCTCCAACCTGTTATCAATCCTGCTTATATCCTCCTAGCTGCCTTTCTCAGTGGCTTAAAAAGTGGGCTCCAGAACTAAAAGTAGAGTACCTCATGTCATGTGACCAGTAAGGCGATAGCTTTCCTGTCTGTGAACCTGATTTCAAGTAATGCAAACCAGGAAACTTCCTTTAATTATTTTAGAGTCGTATGTTGTCGAGGATAAAATTCGACCTTGCATTCCATTGACACCCTTCAGTCTTTTCCATTTGCTGTTATTAATCTTATTCTCACCAGCCCATTATCGTCCATGGACTTTTTGGAATGCAGTGTACATTTTAATAAGTTTCTCAAAATTTGTCGCATCATTTCAACCTGTCAAGATGATTATTTCTTTAAGACCATAGATAATGCCTAATTCATCTTTGTATCCTGGGAGAAAGCCTTGCAAATATTAAAAATTACTCACGGAATGTATAAAAAACAGCACCAGATAACTGCTCCTGAATCTCATTTGGTTTTTATTGACTTGGAAAGGGTCTAGATTTTGAAGACCACTTGATATTTTAAATGACCTGCGTCATGTGTAATCTCAAGGCAGACTTCTATCCCAGCTCAACTTCCACAGGGAAGTTACCTTAATTACCTTATCTGTGAAATGAAGGGGTTGTCTTGATGGCCCATAGGGTTCCTTCCCCTCTAATAATCCGTTTACTGTGATCTAAGTCACCATTTTCTTCAGCAGGGATAAGATCACACCAGAGAGCCTGCCGTGGTGCCTGCTCCCGGGTGCTGCTGCATGGGGACTCTCACTCTCCTGGGCAGACATCCCCAGAGCAGGGCTGGTCCTGGGAAGGAGCCCCAAACCTGTGTGCTTCCCTGGGAGCACTAGAATCCACACAAAAACTGACAAAACAGACAGGGATGTAGTTGACCATTTAAACATGTGGATTTTCTAAGTTAAATCCCCAGCAAAATAATACTTTGGTGATTTATTTTTTGAAGAAAACAAAAGATACATATATACACACATGCATCTATGCAGCATGCTTTGCTGGATGCAGGATTCCAGAAGGATCTAGGGGAGGAGAGGACGCTGGACATTAAATCAAGTTTAGAGTTTGATAAATATCTGAGACCGGACATTCACATTTCTGAACGGAGACAGTGTTGTGATTTAAAGCTATTGCAGGACTATCTACTGCCTAAGACTGGGCAGAGAATTAATGACCCTGTCTGAGTTTTTGTCAGGAGCAGGGGACTAAGA
Source organism: Tapirus indicus (assembly GCA_031878705.1). Taxonomy (NCBI): domain Eukaryota; kingdom Metazoa; phylum Chordata; class Mammalia; order Perissodactyla; family Tapiridae; genus Tapirus; species Tapirus indicus. The sequence continues at coordinate 29,553,005 of CM062941.1, read as the reverse complement.
TCCCCACTGAATAACATTTAAAGGGACAGTGGGAGACTGAAGCTGAGGTTTTGTTTGGTCATCTCACAAACTGTGCTTGTGGAATGTACTGTTTACACACGCCTACTCCATGCCAGGCTATAATGGACCTAACAAGAAATAGCCTTAATCTGCAGAGTAACCTGTAAAGAAGTTATTATGATTTTCATTTTATAAGTAAGGAATCTAAGGACTCAAAAGATTAAATTTCTTGCCCCCAAACGGAAGTTGATGATTATTTAGTGCCTACTGTTTGTTGCTAGGATTTATACACAATCTCATTTAGTGTCTAGAGCTCCTTTTAGACCTAGATACTATTATTTGAATTGTGTGGATGAGAAATCAAAGGTTTGGCTAAATTAAGTAACTTGCCTGAGGTTATAGTGCAGGCGAGTGCTAGAACCCATGTTTGCTGTGGCCTAAATTTCCCTGCTGTACACTGTTTCTCCATGGAAGGATAATCTTTCCACCATACCTGACTGTGCCTTAAATAATTCCCTCTCTGTCTGAAATGAGGTGGAGAGTTTTAGTAATGAGAAATTCTCAGTGAGTATTTTCTATGAGAAAAGTAATAGTTCTAGGTGTCTCATTATGCTTTCTTTGTGGCATTTAGGGAGGCTTGGGGGCGTGGAGCTGCTGGGTCCCCCAGCCATCTTAGAGGGGCTTGGTTGTGTGGACAGGTAGATCAGAAGTCCCATTAGTTACTGCGGCCAGGAGGCTGGATGATGTGGAACTCAAAGGAGAAGTTATAAGTAAACAGGAGAACATCACTGACGTTTGAGATTTCTGCAAATGAAAGAAAATGTCAGATATGGTTATGCTGCCATTGTATGAATCTTTGGATATAGTGGTTATGAATATGTCTTTAAGGCTCTAGGGGTAGATTTTTTAAAATTGTAACTTCCTGCAGGGGCTAGGCTACTTGGGACCCCAGGATACATGTGGATTACGTGGCAAAGCTATGGAGGAAAGATTACATCAAGGGATTGGCCTCAGGCGTTATAGCAAGAAAGAATTAAACATTAAGATCTGGGATAAAGGGATATGAAAGGAATAACTTATTTTTTCTTTTCTTTTCTTTCCTTCCTAGACTCTAAACCTGTGATTGGAAGGATCATGTCTGTCTTGTTTATGATGACACCCACAGCATCTACAGCAATTCCTGGGTCATAGTAGACTCTCAGCAAATATATGACTGTTACTAAGTCATTGAATAATTTAATGAATGAATGATCAATGAAATAAAGAATGAGTGAATGTTATATTCTTGGCCTTTTTCAAAGAGGAACATTATAAAGTAGCCATTTAAAGAATAGTTGACTATTGTTTACAAAACTCTATAGTCAAATGTTTCATCCATAAGTCTCGTTGCTGCTTAAGTTGACCACCATTTGCATCAGTCATTCTTAAAAAGGGCAATATAGTCTTTTAAAAAATTTCTTATTAAAATTTTTTTAATTGAGATATAATTGGCATATAACATTATATCAGATGAATTTAGGAAAAAGAGAGGAAAATTGTTCTTTAAGTGTATATATTCATATAATTATTGTGCTTTTTCTATTTAAAACTAATGTAATTTTGTTGGGAAAACAACCAAATCCAAAAAGTAGACTTCCAGCCACATTGAAGAAACTGGTACTGAACTTGCCTTCCCAAAGTAAACAACTGAAAATCTTGAAAAGATATACGTAACAACTATTGTCAGATAGTGGACCACAAATAGCACAGGACTGTGATCCATAAGAGAACAAAATGAGGGGAGCACTGAGATTGCTCTGGCTTTCTGAGTTTTTGGATTGCACCCCAGAAAGAAGGAGCCCAAGCAGACACAGTGATCTCACTAAGTTGAGAAGACAGCAATGGGAATTTGGCGAGGCTGGGGTGCCTGGAATTTGCAGAGAAGAGAGTAGGGAGCAATGTGGAGAAAGAAGTGCAGAAATCTACCTAAGCTTTTCCTTTGATCTGTTGTGGAATACTAACTATGCATGCATAGGATGAAATTGCAATAGGCTAAGCAAAGAACTACAAGGGAGCTATAAACTGAAAAATTCCCAGAACTTACAAACATGTCTGATTCCTGACAAGCCAGAGTAGAGAGACCTCACTGAACACCACAGACATTCAATAAAGATCCTAAAAGGGCCACCCCATAGGAGAAGAACTAAACTAGCCCTAGAGTAAAAACTATTCTAAACCCTCTCTAGTAATCCTTAAAAATAAGTCTTAAAAGGATGAAGCTGATAAGCAAGCTACTCAAGTACTTACCAAAACAAGGTGCAGCAATCTTTAAAGAAGGACAACAAAATCCAGAGGTTCACAACATAACACCATAATGATCAGCAATCAACCAAAAATTACTAGACATGAAGAAACAGGAAAATGTGATTTATAGTCAGGAGAAAAGTTAGTCAATACATACATACCCAGAAATGAAAGAGATGATGGGATTAGTAGACAAGGACTTTAAAACAACTATTATAAATATGCTTAAGATTTAAAGGAAAATTTGAACATAATTAGAGGAAAAAGGAAAGGCAAATAAAGAACCAAATATAACTTCCAGAGTTAAAAAAAATGTTACCTGAATTGAACAATTTCAGATGGATTTAACAGCAGATTGAATACTGCAGAAGCAAAGATCACTCAGTTTGAAGATATGCTGATGAAATCTATCCAAAATGAAACACAGTAAGAAAAACGACTGAAAAGAAAATGAATAGAGCCCCAGTGACCTAAGGAACAATATCAGGCTTGCTCTATACATCTATCTAGATATGAAATTGGAGTCCCAGAAAGAGAAAGGCAAAAAATTTTTTGAAGAAATAATGACTCCAAGTTTTCCAAATTGATTGAATTTAGAAACCCTCAGATCCAAGAAACTCAAAATACCCAGTGCAAACAAAACTAAAACCATATCAAAGTTCATCATAATCAAATTGCTTATAACATAATGATAAAGAAAAATATGCCTTAAAAGCAGCCAAAGAAAAAAGATAAATTACACAAAGAGGAACAAAGATAAGAATCACCACAACCTTTTCATCAGAAACAGTGCATGCTGGAAGACAGTGGAATAATATCTTTAAAATGTTGAAAGAACAAACAAACTTACCAACCTAGAATTCTGTGTCCAGTAAAATAATCTTTTAAAGGTAAGATTAATTAAATTTATTTTCAGAAAAACAAAAACTGAGTTAATTTATTATATAGACAGACATGATCTCTGACTAATAATAAAGGAAGTTCTTCAGACTGAAGAAAAATGATACCAGATGGGAAAACTGAAGAATGCCAGAAATGATAGATATGTGGGCACATATGTTTTTGTAACCTTGTTTCGAATTACTATAAAATTTAATTAAAAGCTCAAGACTATAATGATAATGTATTTTGGGTTTATAACAAATATAGAATAAAATGTATGACAATAATAACACAAAAGATGGGAGGGCAGAAGTAGATATCTACTCTACTAAGTTATAGTCTTACTTTATACAAGAAGTAACGTAATATTATTTGAAGGTAAACTGTGATAAGTTAAAGATACACATAGTGAGCCCAAAATCAAAACTCTAAGCCATTAAAAACGCAAAGCAGAGAAGTATAGCTGATAAGCCCATAATAGAGATAAAATGGAACACTAAATATACTCAACCCAATATACTCAATATACTACTATATTCAGTATACTAAATATACTCAATCCAAAAGAAGTTAGGGAAAAAAGGTCAAACTGCAGATGGGACAAATAGACAACAAACAAAAGGTGGCAGACAGAGCCCAATCATAGTGATAACTACCTTTAATAAAGTGATCTAAAAGCTCCAGTCAAAAGGCAGAGAGTCTTAGACTGGATTTTGAAAAGCAAGACCTAACTATATGCTTTCTTCAAAAAATCCATTAAATTGAAGGAGAAAGTTAAAAGGAAAATGAAAAAAGATATATTATGCAAACATTAATCCTAATAAAGGTAATTACAGCTATATTAATATTAGATAAAATTGACCTAAGAATAAGTAATATTACTAAAGATAAAAAGAAACATTTAATAATGATAAAGGAGTCAATTTACCAAGAACAAATAATTGTCCTACATGTGTATACATGTAGGACATAATTATTAGAACATCTACATAGAAAACCATTCAATATATAGTAGATTTGAATGAAACTATCCATCAAATTTACCTAATTGACATTTGCAGAACACCCCACTCAACAACAGCTGGATATACATTCTTTTCAAGTGCACATGAACCATTTGCCAATATAAACCATACTTTGAGCCATAATGCAAGTCTAATAACTTTAAAATGACTGAAATAATATGAAGCATGTTCTCTGCAACAACAGAATTAAATTAAAAATCAAGAACAGAATTTATGGAAAACTCTGGTGAAAGACTAAATATTTGGAAATTAGAAAATATTTTGAACTGAGTGATAGTAAAAACAGAACATATTAAAATTTGTGGGATGCAGGTAAAACAGTACTTACAGGGAAATTTATAGCTTTAAATGCTTACATCAGAAGAAAAGGAAAGTCTAAATACTCTTCCACTGTATAAAGCAAAAAAAGAAAGCAAGTGAAACCTAAAGTAAGAGGAATAAAGAAAATAATTAAGATAAGAGTAAAATCTATGAAGTAAAAAACAGGAAAACTACAAAAAAATCAAAACTAAAAGCTATTCTTTGCAAAGATGAACAAAATTGATCGCCTCTAGCTGATCAAGAGGAGAAAAGATGCAAATTTGAAATTAGGAAGAAAAGAGGAGGCATTAGTATAGATCCTACAAACATTAAAAGAATAATAAGTGAATATTACAAATGGTTATGTGGCAATATAATTGACAACTTAATAGAAATGGACAAAAAGAATAAAGTTGGACCCTTACACCATATATATAAATGAACTCAAAATGGATTAAAGACCTAATGTAAGACCTAAAACTATTAAAACATAGAAAAAACTTAGGGGAAAATCTTCAGGACATTAAATTTGGCAATGATTTCCTGGATATAACACCAAAAACACAGACAACAAAATCAAAACTAGACAAGTAGAACAACACCAAGTTTAAAAACATCTGCACATCAAAAGACACAATCAACAGAGTGAAAAGGCAACCTAAGAATGGGAGAAAGCAACAGCAAATCATCTATCTGATAAGGGGTTAATATCCAGAATATATAAGGAATTTTTACAATTTAACAACAACAAAATAACTCAATTAAAAAAATGGGCAGAAGACTTGAATAGATATTTCTCCAAAGAAGATATACAAATACCCAATAAGCACATGAAAAGATGCTCAACATCACTAATTATTAGGGAAATGCAAATCAAAACCCCAATGAGATGTCACCTCACAACCATTAAGAGGGCCACTATCAGAAGAACAGAAAATAATAAGTGTTGGCGAGGATGCGGAGAATTTGAAACCCTTGTACACTGCTGGTAGAAATGTGAAACAGTGCAGCCATTATGGAAAACAGTATAGAAGTTCCTCAAAAAATTAAAAATGGAATTACTATATGACCTAGAAATCTCACTTCTAGGACTATATCCAAACGAATTCAAAGCAGGATCTTGAATAGGTATTTGCACACCCATGTTCGTCACAGCTTTATTCACAATAGCCAAGAGGTAGACGCAATCCAAGTGTTCATCAACTGATAAGTGGATAAATAAAATGTGGAAAAACATACAATAGAATATTATTCAGACTTAAAAAAGAACATTTTGTCACATACCATATAACATGGATGAACCTTGAGGACATTGTAGTAAGCGAAATAAGCCAGTTGTAAAAGGACAAATACTGTGTGGTTTCACGCATATGGAATATCTAAAGTAGTCAAAACCATAGACACAGAAAGAGGAAAGGTGGATACGAAGGGCTGGGAGGAGAAGGAGGGGAATTAGCGTTTAATTGGTATAGAGTTCCAGTTTTGCAAGATGAAAAAGTTCTAGAAACCTGTCATACCACAATGTAAATATACTTAACACCATTGAACTGTACACTTAAAAATGGTTAAGATGGTAAATTTAATGTTATGTCTTTTTTACCTCAATAATGTATAAAAATGGATGAATATCTTAAAGACATAATTTTCCAGAGCTGGCTCAAGAAAAGATAAAAAAACCTGAATAGCTCAATATCTATTAAATAAATAAAATCCATTATGATAAACCTCCTCACAAAGAAAATCCAGGCCCAAGTGGCTTCACTTTATTCCTCAAAATTCCATGAGAGTTTTGAGAAAAAAGCAAAACTAATTCCACAATCATTGCTAGAAAATTAAGGAGGAAGAAACATCGCCCAATCTGTTTTATGAGGTCAGTATAACACTGATAACCACAGGAAAAAATTACAAGAACAATATCCCCATGAACATATTTGTAGAAATATGTACAAAATATTAGAAAATAAAACTCAGCAGTATATAAAAAGAATAATGTGTAATGGCCAAAAGGAATTTATCCCAGGAATTCATGACTGATTTAACATTCAAAAATCAATCAGTGAACTGGGAACAAACAAAATGACCTTCAAGTAGTTGGTGATAAACAACCTTGGCATATCCATAGAATGGAATGCTACTCAGCAATGACAAGAATGTACACAACAATATGGATAAGTTTCAAATGCATTGTGGAGAGTGAAAGTAGCCCAACTCCACAGGCTGCATACCATACGCTTCTCTATTTATATAGTATCCCAGAAAAGGAAAAGTTAGAGCAAAGAACATAGATCAGTGGTTGCTAAGGGCTGAGAAGAGTGGTTGGTTTTAAAGAGCTACAAGCGATTTCTTTTGGGTCGTGTAACTGTTCTCTGTCTCGATTGTGGTGGTGGTTACACAGCTGTGTTTGTCAAAATCAAAGAACTTTAACCAAAAAAGAGTGAATTTTACTGTATGTAAATTATACCTCAATAAAAAATTCAAACAGAATTCACTATTTAAAAGGATAAAGTAGAAAAATCATATAATTATCTCAATAGAGGCAGAAAAGACATTTGAAAACCTTCAATACCCATTCATCACAAAAACTCTAAACGAACAAAAAATCAAATGAAATGTCTTTAAGTCGATGAAGAACATCTACAAAAAACCTAGAGAGAACATCCTATTTAATGGTGAAAGATCTAATTGGTTTCACTAAGACTGGAGCGAGGCAAGGATGTTTGCTCTCAGAGTTCTATTTAAATTATCCTGGAAATACTGGTCAGTGAAAAAGTCAAGAAAAAGAAATGAAAGGCATGTATAGGCAAGGAATAAACAAAATTGCCTTTTCCTCTCAGGTGATAGGACCCTACACATAAAAAATCCTAACGAATCCACACACACAAAATCTACCAGAATTAATAAGTGAAATTAATAATGTCACAGAACACAAGACCAACATACAAAATTTAACTTATTTCAACACACTTGTAATGAACTGGAAAATAAAACTAAAATATTTCTATTTACAATAGCATCAGAAAACATAAAATACTTTGGAATAAATAAAGGTGTGCACTCTGAAAACTACAAAACATTGCTAAAAGAAATTAAAGAAGACCTAAATAATTGGAGAGATATACTATGTTCATGAGTTGGAAGAATTAGTAATGTTATGATGTTAATTTCACCCAGATTTGTCTACATAATCAATACAATCCTAATCAAAACCACAGTAAGCATTTTTGGGGAAATCATTGTTGATTCTACATTATTTCAAAATGCAAAGGACCCAGAATAGTCAAATCTAATGCAATAAAGTACAAAGTTGGAGGACTCATGCCACCTAATCTCAAGATTGACTATAAAACAGCTGTAATCAAAACAGTATAATATTACCATATGGAGAAACATATAGATTAGTGGAAGAGAATAAATGTTCCAGAAATACACCCACATGTGTAAGGTTAATATAGTCTCAATAAAGGTGTCAGCTACTTCAATGGGGATTGGATGGTTTCTTTTCAACTGTTGCTGGAGCAACCAGCTCTCCACACACTTCCTTGGCCCTGACCTCACACCACACACAAAAATGAACTTGAAATGAACCACAGACATAAATGTAAAAGGTAAAACTGTAAAATGTCTGAAAGAAAAAAAAACAAAATCTTTTGCAACATTGGAGAGGGCAACGCTTTCTTAGGACACAAAACTCACTAAACCTAAAAGAAAAGAATTGATAAATTTGAATTCATCCAAATTAAAAACTTACTCTTCAAAAGACACAGTTTGGATGAAAAGGCAAGTCACAGATATGGAGGAAAATATTGGTGATTCATTTATCTGACAAAGGACTTGTAACCAGAATATCTCAAGAACTCCAACAATTCAATAATAATAAGAGGAATAACCCTATAATAAACAGACTAAAGATTTGAACAGGAATATCACAAAAGAAGATCTGCGAATGGCTCATAAGCACATGAAAAGATACCTGGAATCACTAATCACGAGGGAAATGTGAATTCAAACCACAGTGAAATACCACATCACACCCACTAGGACGACTGAAATGAAAAAGACTGACCATTCCAAATGTTGGCAAAAAGGTGGAACAGTGGTAACTCACACGCTGCCACCGAGAATTTAAAGTAACAGCCACTGTGGGAGAGTGTTCGGCAGTTTCTCATGAAGCTAAACACCCAGTAGTCCCACCCTGGTCGGTTACGGAAGAGACGTGCAAACATACCTCTGTAAAAAAATTGTACACAGATGTTAACAGCAACTTTATTTATAATAGTTTCAAACTGGAAACAACCCAAATGTCAAGGACAGAAGAATACACAAACACAGTGGTGTATATCCATGCAGTGAAAACTGATTCAGCAATAAAAGGTAAGCAACCACTTACACGTACAGGATGAACCCATCTCAAAACATGCTGTCGCAGAAAAGAAGCCGGACACAGAAGAGTATTTACTGCATGACTCCAGTGGTATGATTCTAGAGCGGGCTGAGCCAATAGTGACAGAAATGAGACCAGTGCGGGCGGAGTATGGTTCTGACAGGGGAACCTTTGGGGTGTCTTGACTGTGGTGGTTACACTGGCGTAACATTTGCCCAAATCCGTCAGGCTGTACACTTAAAATGGGTACATTTTATTGTATGAAATTATACCTCAATAAAGTTGATCACCCCAAAAAGAAATAGACAACTGTCATTTTGGTCCTCTTGTACCAGTGAAAACTTGCTGAAGAACCAGCAGGCACCATTCTTCCCTCCCTTTTGCACATGGTACAAATTTGTTCTTGCTCATGCAGATGCTTGGGATAGTTTTAAGAACAGTAGCTATGCTTTTCCCAATTTTTAAGGTTATTAAATAAAACAAAATAGAAAAGTTTTTTCTTTAGATAGAGAAAAAGAACACACGTTTGATGTCAGTCTCTCAGCAGTTGCCTGCGGCTGACACTTGTGAGAGCTGAAGAAAAGAGAATGTGGATCATAATTATTTCTTCCACGTGTTTATCCGGCACAGAGGAGAAACAGTCAGAGCAGTTTGGGATGCTCCTATCTGTTGGCACTTCAGTGCAAGGCCACGATAGAGTGTTATGAAATAAAATGAACCATAACATGTTGAAATGTCAGGCTGGGGGAGAAAAATTCAGTGACACTCCCATATTTAGGGGTCAGATGGTTTCTCAGAAAACACCACACACATGCTAATACAATTATGTCAGCCAAACAGTACACAATCTACAGTTTTTTGTTGATGGCCTACAGTTGTATTTTTCTTTAATTTGTGGCCTTAATACTTTTTATTTTTCAGAATTTACCTGAATTTCAAAAGGACTGAAAGGCAAGTTGAAAAATCCTCCTCTTTCACTCCATCCTTCCCTGAGTGGTTTATGACGTTGAAAGTTCTTCTTTACCTGCATTTGACAAAGGATTTGAAACAAAGTGTTGAAAGGTTTTGATAAATTTGAAGTAGGAGGTTCTTTGCATCAGCAAATAATTCCACTTATCAAGTGGTGCTGGTCCCTGGTGTCCAACACATGAGCTTCATCATAAGCTGGGATTTGCCCCCCCACCCCCTCCACACCATGGGCGAGAGGTGGATGGGACTGCGGCAGCGGAAAAGGGAGGTTCTTCACTGTCAGGCTAATCCATGGCACCCAGGGAGTGGAGGGGAGGTAGATTTCCAGAGATTCACAGGCCCTTGTTTACATCTCCTGCACATCACAGGAAGAGTGATTGACTATAGGGCCTGAATAAAGCCCTTCTACTGCACAAATGCAATGTTTTCCCTTAATTCTCCTCCACCTGCTTCCATGGGCTGAGAGAAAGATTTCTACCCACCTCCTTTGTGCGGCATGTAGTAGCCTGCTTGCCATTGTGTCACGTGCATGGAAGGTGTATTATATTAGAAAGAAAATGTTGATCGCACCCACAGTCCTAACAGGGCACGGTTGGCTTCTCACATGCAGGCCACCACGTGACTCCACCTCTCTGACCGCAATGGATCAGGATAATGGAGCCCAAGGCTGCTTGGCTGCACACCCCATGGTGAGTGACACATTGGCCCTTACATCCCCTCCACAGGGAATCTGACTGGGGCACACATGTGTGCATACACACTTGCACATACATGCATACACAAGCATGCACACGAATAAGGCACACATGTACACGTACATGCACACAGAGATGCACACACATGTACACGCACACATGCACTCTGGTGCAAAGGACTCAGGAGAGTGGCAGGCAGGTCCATCAGAATGGCAGCTAGAGGAGTGGTGGGGGCAGCTCATGGAAATGTCTGCCACATGACAACAGAAGCCGTGTGGCAGGGCCAGAGGACACGTGAACTGGTCAGCTCTTGGCCCTGGATGGCAGGAGCAGCAGCCAGGAGCGGTGGGTGACCAGGTTTCTCCTGGGTGGCTTTATGTCACCTCGATGTGCAAGAGAGGCCAGAGACCCCGGCTGGGCAGTGGAGGCCTGGGAATGTTCACTAGTACACACACTCATGTGTGGGTGTCCCAGGCCATGTTAGAGAGACCATGCACTGAGACACGCGACACTGGTCTTTGCTGGGTCTCCTCGTCCCCGCCAGGATGCGTGCTGTGCCCCTCACTCCACACTCGCTGAAAAACCCCTGGTCCCCGAGTGTCAACCTCACCCGTACTGTCTGACAGGCCTCGTAGTGCAGCCTCTGGTTTTCTTCTTGAGAATTCAGGGGACAGAGTCAAATTTACAGACAATTCTACTTCAAGCCGTGCAGCCTTTTGTTTCTTTAATTACCGAGTATTCCTTTCCTTACAAGAGCACAATGACGTTGCAGTACGAAACTAGACAAAGCCACCGCGAGCTTCCCGCTGCTCCAGCATGGCGGTGGCGTCCCGCTGGCACTCCGCTGTTTGGTACCAGTAACCAATACCCGCTGACCTCCCCCCACCTTCAGCTGTGTGCGCACAGAGCAGCAGGCTCGGCTCAGGGGCAGCGAGTGCCCGCATCTGAAGCACGAATCACAGGACTCTCACTTCACTTCCCTTCCCGTGGGTCTTTGGGTTGCGTTTTAAACTCCACCTTTTTTCAGGAACTCTGCTCCCTGGAGCTCCAGTGCACCGCCCGACACGCCAACTGTGCCGCAGCAGTATCAACTCTGCACTAACTTCTGCGGCTTCACCGGTCTCCCCTCCATCCTTCACACATGTAGTGCCAAGGGGACAGGATACTATAGACTTAGCTGAAATTCAGTTTTTCATTTGTCAGCTCACCCGTCACCATAATTTGTAGCCAAGATGCATCTGGTTCTCCATTCCTTCATTCACTCATTCATCTTTTGTACATTGTAGCAGAGCCACATAGCAAAGCATTTAAGAGCCTGGATCTGGCACCAGATTGCCTGGGTTCTGGTACTTACCAGACTCTGGTACTTACCAGCTATGTGACCCTGGACAAGCTCCTCCACCTCTCTGCACCTTGGTTTCCTCACCCATGAAGCGGGGGATACTTATATCTTCTCACAGGTTGTCATGAGCATTAAATAAACGTAGCACCGTGTGCATTTGGAAGAGGGTCTGGCGTTATAGCCCATCTTGCAGGTTCACTACCTCTGAGCAGCTCCAGTCCCAGAAGGCTTTAATTATTTATTCTAGAGCAGTGGACTTCGTGGGGTTTTACAATTAAATTGAGAGCCACATAGTAGGCACGCAGTAAATATTTGTTGGATAAACAGATTAGAGGAGGCAAATTAATGTTTTGTTCCCCAAAATTGTTGAGAGAAAATGAAAATAGTCGGTTATAAAAACACTAATTGTGTGAGAAGGGACCAGTTGTCTCTGAAACCAGAACGGTTTCCAGGTGCCATTTCTTACTTCTTCAAAAAGGTGGCAGAGGAGACACCCAGGGAGAGAGGGCATCCCAGGTCGCGGTTTATGGCAGGAGCAAAGGCCCCAGTACAGGACGTGATTGGAAAAGAAATAAATGCTTCTTATGACCTCCTTTGGAGTCGGCTCCAAAGTTTGCCTGCAAAGCTGTTTTGCTCTTTGAAAAGAAATAAGATCACTTAAGGTTTCTGTAACTTTTTTTTACAGACAAGGAAAATAAATACAACTATTATTATTCCTATCCTTCCCAGGAATGTGAGGCTGGGCTAGTTAAACATTTGGAGTTTATTTGAGCAGAAGGATCCTGTTAAACATGGAGAATTCCTTTTTTTTTTGAAGCAGCTGTTGAATTTTAGAAACATGTAATGTGCGTTCTTTCTACATCAATAGAATCAAACGATGGCCTAGTGGAGACCAAGAGATGCCCGCGGGAAGCAGAAGGTCTGAACTGCCCGTCCCACATACAGGGACCCAGAGTTGGTGTGGAGAGCAGCCCACTCCACGTACAGGGAGCGGCGGCAGAGGTCCATCTGTGTGCTGTCCAGTGTGTCCTGTCCCTCTCCCGGCCCCTTTCTATCACCGTCCACTCATTCCTCCCTCTCACACATACCCTGTGAGCGCTCACACGGGAGGCAGGACAGATGGGGTCCTGACTCTGGGGAGCTTATGTTCCATTCCAAGAAAGCCTTTCTCACGGAGTACAGACAGCCCCCCTGAACTACACTGCTCTCTTTAGGCAATTAAGCCTTAAAATGTGAATTCAGCTCAAAAAAAAAAGAAGCATTTTATTAGAGAATTTTTCTAAAGATAAAAAGTATTCAAGCCCCCGAAGAAAGCGATGTCCATTTCTCTGTATCCTTCCCAGCCAGTGTTAATTGCTACAACCATTTTGGAAAGAAATCTTGCAATATATTGCATATTAAGATGAGAGGTACCCAGGCTCTTTGACTCACCAATCCCACTTTTAGCAATCTATCCTACAGAATAAAAGTCTATAAGCACCAGAGCACAAAGATTGTTATTTTCAGAAATTAAATTGGCAAAAAAAGGTAAATAAACTTAAATGTTCATCGATGGAGGCAGAGTTGAATAAATTATTCCAAGTGTACTAAGGAATTTTGTGCATCTATTAAAAATAGTGAATCGGTGATATCAGAATTGATCTGAAGGGATGGTCATTGTTTAGTGAAACAAAACAACTTGCTGAGCAATGTGTGCATAATCACGTTTATATAAAAAGCAATAAAAACGGTCTATGTGTCTGAACTAGGAAAAACAGAAGAATGTAAACAGTGGTCACCCCAGAGGAATGGGGTGGAGAGGGTTATGGTGGAGGGGACATTAGGAATGATTTTCATTATATATATCTTCTATTTTTTTTTAATTGTTACAGCAAACGTATATTACTTTCAAAATGAAAAAAGAAAAGAAAAAAGTCAAACGATTTAGCAAAGTCAGTAACGATAGTAACAAGACAGAAAAAGACTCCTAGGACCACCGCTAATGGGGTATTCCAGTCTATCGGGAGGGCCCGCGTGTTGCAGGCCAGCAGCAGCAGGTTTTCCTGTGATGAGCCAGAGAGCAAACGTTCTCGGTTATTCTGGCCACGTGGTCCCTGCTGCAACCACTCACATCTGCTGTTTGTAGCTCAAAGGCAGCCACAAGTCAATGAATATGTAAACACATCCATAAACTGAGGAGTGTGGCCAGCTTCCAATAAAACATTATTTTTTGACGCTGAAATTTGAATTTCATATAATTTTTGTGTATCACCAAATATTATTCTTCTATTAATTTTTCAACCTTTTAAAAATGTGAAAAACTCCACGCCACTCATATTAGGAAATCAGATGGAATCAGCACATTCAACTTCAGAAAAATGCAGCCCTCTCATCCCCTTGTGGATGGAGGAAACCAGGAAGACCAGGGCTAATCAAGATAATCGCGTGCTTAACCAGGTTCTTGTCCCTAAGACACCCGCAGACAGTCTGTGACTGGAGGAAGAGTGCCTTCGGGAGCTGTCCCAAACTTGCTGTGATGTTCGATCAGCGCAAGGCCGCCAGCCTCCCACTGCTCTCTGCCCACGGCATGTGTCCAAAGCCAGGATGTGCTGGGACCGTGCAAGCTGTCCAAACCTCAGAGGTTCCTTCCACCTTGTGGAACTCCTAATTATGAGCAGGAGTTGTTCTTCAGGCCTGACAACCCAGCACAACGGCAGGCCATTTTTCCTGAACAAATGAGGCCGACTTCCCACTAGCCATCACAGTTTCTCCATTTCCCCCATCCGTGACTCGATGATGTGTTTTGAAAGTAGCGCATTGACTAGGAAAGCCAGGAAGGACTGTCCTTGCCACAACTGCGGGACTGGGGAGAGAGGAGATTGAGGGCAGAGAGATGGCATGGTGAGGCGACGGAGCCTTGAGCTGCAGCGTGGACTCAGGCGCTAACAGACACATGGCCGCAGAATGAGGGGGAGGCTGGGACCCTCCTTTCCCACTCAGAACTTGGGTGACCAGAGATAAGGACACAATAAAGGTAAGTCTTTTCTCTAATGGCCCTCCAACATGACTTTATTCAGATACCGTGCTATCCCAAAATGGAAAGCCAAAAAGTCATTCTTTTGTTCAGACCATGTATTTTGCACAAAGATCACTTTGATGAAATTTTCCACACCTTCAGTAGAACTCTGCCAATCCAACTAAAATTAAAACATCATTATGGATGAGAAGGTCATTTGGGCATTAATATACACCATGATATCAGGCAATAATCAGAAAGGAACTAACGATTAATGCCTGCTGTTGGGCTCAGAGAGGATCTGGAGTCATTCTCAGCTTCAGACCAACAGCCACATGGGAATCGCCATGGCGACCACGTTCTCAGGTTGCTGGGCCACATTCTTAAGGAAAAAGGATTGTTTGCTTTGAAATTTAAAAGCTGCCTGCAGCTTTAAAGCATGATTGTTTTGATTTGAACTTTCTCTAGTTATTGACGACATTTGTTCAGAATGAAGATCTCCGTTCTGAAAAACAGAACAAAAACTGCAAAAACAAAACAAAACTGGAGATGGAGAGCCCGTGTGTGACTAGGACAGGGGATGGAGGGGATGGAGCAGGGGGCGCCCCTGGGCTCGCTCCTCTTAGGGAACCAGGGAGAGGAGCAGGGCAGGGAGGAGGGAGCCAGGTATCGCTGGCTCCGTGCTGCACAGGCCCCCGCGCCCTGTGGTCTCACCGGGCAGGCAACTACAGCACAGTCCTCAGCGCAGCTCAGAACACACCTGGACCCTGGCTCCTTTCCGGTCCAGGCAGCAAACAGCAGCATTTAGAGGCACAGGCATAGAGTTCCATAGTCCTGGGTTCAAGTTCCGTCTCTGTGGCCACGAGCTTCGACGGTTCCTTGGCCTTCCCAGTTTCCACTTTCAGCTCTGCATCTGTTAGATGAGGACAGTCTCAGTGCCTGGCCCTCGGGGTGTGAGGACTGAATTACACCACAGGGGCTCCCTTATCTGGGGCCTGGCTCGCAATAAAATCCTGAAAACCAGCAGTCGTTATTTTTATTAGATTTAGTGTGAGTGTGGCTAAATTTTAACTCGGGGGAGAAATATTTGCCCAGTTTTATTTTAAGTGAAGATTTCTTCTCCTTAAATTGTCCACAGGATCCTTCCTCTTTCTGCTCCTGATACACTTAGAAGCTGAAGGAGCACTGGGGACCTTTCAGTGGGGACAGGGGAGGACGGGTGCCCCCAGCCGAGCCTCAGTCACAGATAAAGGGCCACGACAGTGCCCTGCTTAGGACGCCAGCTGACCAGCTCAGAGGAACCCCATGACCGCAACAAATGTATGAAAAACTCCAAAAAAAAAAATCTTGAAATGAATCTTTGATGCTCTCCTCTGATGGCTCCTGGAATGATGAAGGGACAAAGAACCATAAAACAGCCCATGTGTCCGCGTGGTCACAGTGGGTCAGAGTCTGGCCTGTGTGATCTTCCCACAGTCCTCCAGGTCCACCCGGTGATGCTGGGTACAGTTAAAGGGGGTGTGGCAGAGGGCAGGAGGGAGCAGAGAGGAGAGCGGAGAGGGGAGGGGAGTGGGGGAGGGCAGGCCCTGAGTGCTGGTTCTGAAACTATCAGGTGTTAACTTCTGAATGTTACACAGGATTCTTAATGAAGGATTAGAAACAGCATAAAATAGGGCTTCCATTTGTCCTTAAGATCAGCCACGCATGTTTCTCTTTCTTCACCTTCTAAACAAACAAGCAGAAACTGATGAAAGAGGTGACTAGTTCCCCCTGGTGTCCCCATCCTGAAGGCAGGGTGAAACTCCCCCGTGGCTGTCTAATGGTGGGAGGACCCACTCCCAGAGCAGTTAGTGGCATGTCCCCGTCACCCACACAACCATGTGCACCCAGTCCTTTCTCTCGGCTCAGGAGGTTGAACCCTACCTGGCTGCCTGACCTGACCCCGTGAGTTTCAAATAAAACGCAAACACACCAGCTCTGTGCACCTCTTCTGTTCCTCCTTTCTCAGGGCAAGCACCAAGTCCTAACCCTGAATCTGGCCCCAAACCTGACCCAGGCACTGACCCTGACCCCAGCCTTAGCCCTGACCCTGACGTTGGCCTTGGCCCTGAACCTGACCCAGGCTCTGACCCTGGCTCCAGTCCTAGCCCTGACCCTAGTCCTGACCCTGACCTTAGCCCTAACCCAGGCCCTGACCCCAGCCCTGACTCTGACCTTGCCCCTAATCCAGGCCCCGACCCTGGTCCTGGCCCTGACCCAGGCCTTGATCCTGGCCCTGACCCCAGCCCTAGCCCTGAGCCCTGGCATGGCCCAAGGGGTCTCTGGAAAGTAAGCAGAATCCTGCCCACTGTGGACCCTGGGAGAACGATTTAGTGTCTGCCTCCCCAGGTCAGGTGGATGCTGGACCCCGAGGGCCGTTCACCTGTAACTGACACCTGCTCTGGCTTTGGAAAACCGCGGGGGGCTGTAACTTGCTCGGACCTTGAGTCTCCCTTAGATGTAGCCGCTCCTTCCTCACCTGGGCCTGAGGGACGTCCTCCTGGGGAGGCCTGTGAACGTGGACTGGGTGCCAGGCACATGGGCTTTTCTGAGCATGACACAGACAGTGTCCGACCATCCTCAAGGGCAAATGCTTTCCTGACCCTCAGCCGTTTCACGGGCCTGACTCTGACCCCAACAGGGATACGCCACATCCATGTGCTGTTCCCAAAGGTGTGCAGGTGCACACTTCCATGTAGGTGGGCACACAACTTTATGAACACTTTTGTCGTGACCCATTTTGTCCATCTTCAGATAGTAACACTGCACTGAGAATCCAGCGGACTTTATGGAGTGATTTGGTCTAACAAAGGGGGGAACTTGGTTCTCACCCTGCGACAGTTCTTGGCGGCCAGGCCTTTTCCTCTTCCTCTCTGGAGTCTATCCCGAGAGTGGGGACTCATGCCCACCCAACATGTGTGCAGGCAGGTGGGATGTAAAGCGCCCTTGCTCTCTTGGGCAGATCCTCACAGCACACTGGCTCTGAATTGCCTCCTAATCTGGTGAGTCACCGAAGGGGACAATCTCTGGGCCTGACAGCAGTGGGTGTGGTACCTCGGCAGGTAGTGGATTTTAGGCAGGGTACCCCCAGTCCTGGTTGCCATCCTTAGAGCCAGCTTTAGTTTGGTCTTTGTCTGGCTCCCAGCTGAGCCTTCACAAGAAAAGGAGCAGTGGGTCAGAGAGGACCATGGGCACCAACAGCAGGGACAACTGAAGAGTGGACTGGCTCTAAAGAAATGGTCAAAGAATGAATGCTGCCATCTGCTCCAGGTGCTTCTCCTGAGCCATGACTGGAAAAGGCAGGAGGGTGAATAGTCCTATGGAACTTTAACTGCAGTAGAAAGCATATTTTTTTTAAGTATATTTGATGGCCCAGAAACATAACATATTTCCATTTGTTTCAGTCAGGATAGGCTAGGTATGCTGGGGCAACAAACATACCCCAAATCTTAGTGGTACATAGTAATAAAGCTTCTCTGTCACCATGTATAAGTCTAGTAAAGGTCACAGGGGACCAAGCTGATGGAGGCTCCACCTAGGGCCGTATTTAATTTCTGCTGGAGAACAACGTGAGCTTAGGAATTAGTTGACAGATTTTTTTCTGTCCCCATTTAAAAAAAATTAGGCTTTTCTTCTCCTACAGTCACTGGCACAGAAGGAAAGGAATGTGGTAAATTGCATTCTGGCTGCTAAGGTCTCCATCTGGACATGACAGACATCACTTCTGTTCAAACTCATTGACCAAAGCATGTAACATGGCCACATCCAGTTTCTTGAAGTGTGGGAATGTTACCGGACCAAGTGGGCCTACCTCCTGGTGAGTTAAATAAGACTCTACCCCAGTGGAAGTTGTCTCACAAAGTAAAGTGGATTTGCAGCAAATAGGAGTCCATGGGGAATCATTTCCAAAGTCATGGCTTCCTGAACAAAGGGAAGCAGGCACTTTTATTTCGGTTGGGGAATGAATATTCAAAAGGGAGAGAGGGGTATTTGCCTGCACAGGCTCAATTGGAGAACATGCTTCCACATAATGAGGCCTAAGCTCCCCCTGAGAGATCTTTGCATTAAAAATAAGGCAAAGGTCATGGGTGTAGCTCTTGTGGTGAGGCTTGGTCAGTTTCAGGATGGTGGTGGTTACATCTCCCTTGAGTTTCTCACTTGGTCAGTTTCAGGATGGTGGTGGTTACATCTTAACATACAAAAGGAAGAGGAACAACTTGGAAAAACAGTTAATCTCTTCTGAACCCACCTTTGAGTGTCTCAAGGCACCTAGTGGGTGACAGGAAGTGCACCCTCTCCTGTAGCTGGAAGGGTACAGTATTCATAAACGAGAAGCAGTATTCATCAACAGCCCTAATGAGTATCCTACCAGGTTTGTAGAGGAGAAAAACATGTCTGAAGGTATGTTAAGATATATATATATGAAATATATCTATGGTGACTATCTCTTAGTATTCTTGTTATTGCAAGTGATTTTCATTTTCTTTTAAATTTGCTGTACTTTACAAAGTTTTATAATCAACATTATTTTATAATTTAAATTAAATTTGTTTTTCCCAAAGAACACACAGTGTTATAGGCAGGCAATTAGAATAGCTGTAGGAAGGCTTTATATGAAGTTGTATCTAATATCTCCATAGTTGTTACAAGAAACGTCAGGATGGCCCCTAGCAAATCATGTCCCTCTCAGAGACCCCACGGGCACCCGGCCAGTGTTGGGTTTGACTCAAGTGCAGCCCTGGCCTCTGCTAACCCCCTCGAATCATACTGTTTATTAAGAAATAATAATACAATAAGAAAGTAACAACTTGGAAGTTATTTATTTTAAATCCTGGCTATAGGGAGTAAAGGCTGAAGTGATTTGACATGGATATAAAGGACACAGGAGTAATTGAAACTAGGCCAATCTGAAATCTACATTTTCCGCCACACACAAAGAAAAGGGTGTGATTTTTGTTATGTTTTTATCTTGTTGGGAACAGAGGAAATCATTTCATCATCCTGTTTTTTTCTAGATTTACTTAAGTCCCCTGCCCCTGAGGTGGAGGTCATTCGTAGGTATTGATGGAGTCTGCCGAGCCTCCAGTTAGATTTATTAATGAGGCTTTTGCTGGTATTTCAATGCAGTTTTGCCATGAAAAGTGCTGGAAGAAAAAAAAAGCAGCTGTCAGTTAAATGAGGAAAGTGTTCAGATAACCATTAGGATCAGGCTGAAAGGTGAAGGTCGTTATTTTCTGCCAGATGGGGTCTCAGAGATGTTTTCCATCTCCCCAGGGCCTAACCCCATCCAAACCCACCTCTCTCGAAGGGAGACTCTGTCAGAAGTGGCCTAATGATCAGCTTTGGTGAATCTAACTTTGTCTCTTTGTCCAAGAGAAATGTTTGAGTGTTGAATGAGTTTAGTTTGGTTGTATGTTGTTCTTAGTCTTTTTCCTTTATGAGGGATTCAGTTTAAACGTGTGATCCGGGAGGTACTCAGAACAGCCTGGCTCAGCACCAAGGCCGTGAACGGAGGAGGCTTAAGAGCAAATGCCCTCAGGGAATCAGATTCAACCTTGACCCAGGAGGACCTCAGTAATAGTCCCACTGAAGGTTGAAAGTCCCACGCGCAGTGGTTCACGGCCACGTAAGGGGGCTTCCTAGTTGCATAACTGCCTCTCGGTGTAGCACCCGGGAAGGCCAGACGCGGGTCTTTCTGTGGACCACATCTGCTCGTGTGTTTTCCAAAATCGTGACTGTCTCATTATGAGATACAGCAAGCCTACAGAAAAGTTTAGGAAATAACATAAAGAACAACTGTACGTGCACCACCCAGCTTTGTCAAATGTTATCACTTAGCCGTATCTGCTTTACATGGTTTAAAACATAAATAAAACATCACATACTCAGCCCAGAGCTCTGTGTGACTCTCCCCAAGGCCGTTCCTCGTTCCACTTCCCCAGAGGCAGCCGTCCCTCTGATCTGGTATTTGTCACTCACTGGTGTGTTTTTATACTTTTATTACATATGTATGTGTGCATAAACAGCATACAATTATTTTGTATTTTTTAAACTATGTATAAATGCCATCGCACTATATGTATAGTTCTGAAATTTACTTTTTTAACTCAATATTACTTTTTTTTAGCTTTATGCAATTTTGGTTCGTTCATTGTAACACTGTACATATAATGTTCAATTGAGAATGTATCACCACAAAGTCTTTCATTTTGTTCCTCCTGAAGAAAATTTATGTATTTCTAGTCTCCCTCTCCCAAAGAGTGGTCTCAACTTGGTTTCATTCCTTCTCAAGTGTTCGTCTGGTTTTGGTATCAGGGTGATGCTGGCCTCACAGACTGCTTTGGCAAGTGTTCCGTCTTCTTCTGGATTCTTGAAGAGTTTGTGTATGGTTGGTATTATTTTGTCCTTAAATATTGGTGGAATTCACCAGTGAAGACACTGGAGTTTTCTTTGTGTGAAGGTCTTTAACTCCAGATTCACTTTTGTTAATAGATGTAGAGGTATTTAAGTTGCCTCTATTTCTTGAGTGAGTTTGGTAGTTTGTGTCTTTCAAGGAATTTGTACATTTCATCTAAATTTCAGAACCTCTTAGCCCACATTTGTTCATATACTCTCTTATCCTTTCAGTACCTGTGTAGTGATGTCATATCTCAACTGTGACATTGGTGTGTTCTGTCTTCTCTCCTTTTTCCTCTGATCAATCTGGCCAAAGGTTTATCAATTTTATTGATCACCTCAAAGAATCAACTTTTAGTTTCCTTGATTATTGTTTTCTTGTTTTCTGTTTCATTGACTTCTGCTCTGATGGGTTTCAAGAGACCCCAAAATATGGCACCTTGGCATAACGAATGTCTTAAGCTGAAGGAGTTTGATGAAGCGGTTGAAGCAGGGAGGTCCCTCTGACCTGCCCCCGCCTGGCCCCTCTTCTCTGAAAGCAGGAGATCAATCTTCCCTGTGAGAGGTGCCCTCCCTGTACCAGGAGGAGGGGACACATCCTTATCACCAGAGATAGGCCGAGAAGGCTGTGTAAACAAACCTTGTTAACCTAACTGTTATCTTCCTAGTTGATTCTTCACCATTTACAACTCCTAGTCCAAATCCCTTTGCCTTGTCAATGCTTCACAAATTTATTGTTTCTTTGTCTAAAAAGTGTAAAAGCTTCCTCCTCTAGTCACTTCTTCATTCTCTTCATTCTTCATTCTCTTGTGAAGGTTCCTGCATACATGCTAAAATTCAATAAAATGCATATGCTTTTCTCCTCTTCATCTGTCTTTGTCAGTTTAATTTTCAGACCCAGCCGGGGACCCTAGGAGGGTCGAGAAAGACTCTTTCCTCCCCTCCAGCGCTGATCTTTAGTTTTTCCTACCTTCTGTTACTTTCAGTTTAATTTGCTCTTCATTTCCTAGTTTATTAAGGTTAAAGTCAAAGTCATTGATTTGAGATCTTTCTTTTTTTTTATTATAGGTGTTCAATATGATACATTCCCCCTGCTTCCTGCTTTAGTGACATCTCACAAATTTTTGATATAATTTCATTTTTATTCAGTTCATAAGATTTTCTTTTTTTCTCCAGTTTTATTGAGATATAACATATAACTGACATATAACATTGTAATCGTCTAAAGTATACAACATAAAGATTTAATATTTGTATATATTACAAAATGATCATCACAATAAGTCTAGTAAACATCCATCACCACACAGTTACAAATATTTTTTTCTCGTGAAGAGAACTTTTACGATTTACTGTCTTAGCAACTTTCAAATATGCAAGACGGTATTATTCACTATCGTCCCCATGCTGCACATTACATCCTCAGGACTTAGTTATCTTATAACTGGAAGTTTGTACCATATCAGCCATATCACCCACCCTCCACCTCCTGCCTCTGGCAACTGCAAATCTATTCTTTGTATCTTTGAGTTTGGTTTTTTCAGATTCCACATATAAGTGAAATCATACAGTATTTGTCTTTCTCCATCTGACTTATTTCATTTAGCATTATGCCCTCAAGGTCCATCCATGTTGTCACAAGTGACAGGATTTCCTTCTTTTTATGGCTGAGTAGTATTCCACTGTATATATATATATCACATTTTCTTTATCCATTCATCCATCAATGGACACAGGCTGTTTCCATGTCTTGGCTATTGTGGATAATACTGCAAGGAACATGGGGGTGCAGATATCTTTTCATGCATCATATCCTCAGACATTTCTTCTGCACTCCCCCTCTTCTTCTCCATGGATTCCAGTTTCATGTATATTAGGTTGCATGAAGTTGTCCCACTGCTCACTGATGCTCTTCATTTTTTAAAATTATTTTTTCTCTCTGTGCTTCACTTTGGATAGCTTCTATTTCTGTATCTTCCAGTTCACTTTTCTTTGGCAATGTCTAACCTCTTAATCCCACCCAGTGTATTTCTCATCTCCCACATTGCAGTTTTCATCTTGAGAAGTTTGATTTAGGTCTTTTTATGTCTTCTGTGTCTCCACTTAGTTTTTGTACACGTGGAGTATGGTTATGGGAACTGTTTCAGTGCCCTTGTCTGCTAATTCTAACGTCTGTGTCAGTGCTGGGTCTGCTCAGACGCACTGACTTTTCGCCTCATTATGGGCTGGATTGCTTCTTTACAAGCCCCGTAATCTTTGACTGGATGCCAGACATCGTGAATTTTACCTTGCTGGCTGCTATTCTTATAAATATTCTTGAGCTTTGTTTTGAGATATAGTTTGTTTCTTGGAAACAGTTTGATTCTTTCAGGTTTTGTTTTTAATATTTGCTAGACAGCACCTGAGCCTAGTCTAGGGCTAATTGTCTCTGAATGTGGTACCAGCGTCCTGTGCAACGTGAGGCTCTCTGGTCTGGCCCTCTTCTGGGCTCTGTGTGGGCACCAGCCACTCTCTCATCTACTCCTTCCTCATGATTTGTTCTTTCCCTGACCTCCTACGGTGTCCTCCCATGATGTGCTCATCAGCACTCTGCTGAATACTCAAGGGGGAGCTTTCACATATCTGGGGTTCTTTGTTGGTGCTGCTCTCTCCTCTCTGGTACCCTCTCCTTGAATCCCAGCCACCATATTCTCCCACACTCTCATCTCCATCCCTTCAAGTTGGAATCCACCAGGCTCCCCCAGTCCCCCTTCCTGCACTGCGCCTGGAAACTCTCTCCACTCTGTTAGTGGGAGCAAGTGTAGGCTGACATCATTTGTTCCTCAATCCTCAGGGTCACTGTCCTTCACTGTCTTATGCCCAGTTTTGAAAACTGTTCTTTTAAATATTTTGTCTGTTTTTATCTTTGTTTCAGGCCGGTCAGTAAATCTGGTTCCTCTCACTCCATCTTTTCCAGAATTGAATGTCCTACATTTGTTTTCCATGTATTGATTTTGTAGCCCAAAACCTTGCTGAACTCTTTTAATAATCCTATCTAAAAAACAATGTTTTAGATTCTCCATGGAGATAAATATGTTGACTATAAATATGATAGTTTTATTTTTCCCTTTCAATTTTTTCTCTCTTTCTTCTTTCTTTTAGTCTGTCTGTTCTGTTTGGAGACCTCATTGTCTTATCATGAATACTTCTAATATTTCTCTCTTAAATAGTTTGTTTTTTTAATTAAATCTTTTATACATTAAAGAAGCTTCTTTCTACTCCCAATTGAAAAAGAGGCTTTTAAAAGCCTCAATTAAGTTTTATTGACTGATTTTTATTCATTTGTTGAGATGATCATGTAGTTATTCTGATTTAGCTTCATAGTATAGGAACTAAATGAAAAGATCGTTCTCACGTGAAACCATCCTTGCAGTCGTGGGATAAACTCAGACGCACCTGGTGTCTTCTTTTATATGCAGGTTTAGTTTGCTGATATTTCATTTAGAATTTTTGCAAATATGTTCACAAGTGTGGTTGGTGGGTAATTTGATATACTTGTTTTATTAGCTCCGTAAGATAAGTCGTGGAGCATTCTACCTTGTTTATTTTCTGGGTCAGGTTGGATTATCTGTTTCTTAACAGTTCCATAGACTTTGTTTCTCAAACAGTCCAAGCATAGTGTTTTGTTTTGTTTTTATTTGATTTGTTAAATTTTTTTGGAATATATATTATGCAACTTGTTTAATTTAGTAAGTCTATTTAGTTTTTCTACTTCGTCTTCAGTCCATTTTGGTAAATTATATATTTTAGGAAATTGTCCATCTCATTTATGTTTTCAAATCGTTTTTTATTAGCATTTTAAAAATATATACTATATCTGCAAAAATGCTCCAAACTTACTCACTTGGTCTTTCCTTTCTTTGGATTGCTAATGCTTATTTTATGATCTTTTCCAAAGATTCTCTATCTTGCTTTACTGATCTTCCTTTTTGCATCGTTGTTTTCTCTTTTATGAATTAATTATTAATTTATCAATATTATTACTTTCTTATATATTTTTGTTGGTACTCACTAATTGTCAGTCTTTGTTCATTTCTATAATAAGCAGTCAAGGCTCAGAATTTTACTCTGTAAGTGCTATTTTAGTAGTACCTGGTTATTTGATGTCTAGGAGCTTTGTTATCATTGAAAGTTTATAATTGCCATTATGAATTCTTCATCTTATAAATTATTTAGAAAGGGTTTTAAATTTCTGTGTATATTTATTTATTTTTTTTGGCTGAGGAAGATTAGTCCTGAGCTAACATCTGTTGCCAGTCTTCTGCCACTTTGTACATGGGGTGCCACCACAGCATGGCTGATGAGTGGTGTAGGTCCACACCTGGGATCTGAACACACGAACCTGGACTGCCGAAGCGGAGCATGCCAAACTTAACCGCTATGCCATAGGGCTGGCCCTGTAAAGCAATTTTTTTGTTACCAATTTCTAAATTACTCACAGTGCTGTTGGAGAATGTGATCTATATCAGGGTAATGTGCATAGGAATCATGTGGGGATCTGTTGAAATGCAGGTTCTGATTCAGCAGGTCTGGAGTGGGACCTGGGTTCTGCACCTCTACCAAGCACCCAGGTGATGTCAGTGCTGCTGTTCAGACAGCCTCAGTTTGAGTAACAAGGTTTATAGGGCATTGATTCTTTTGCATATATTGAAATTTGGTTTGTGAATATAGATGCAGTTAGTTTCTGAAAAGATTTATGTATATTGAAAAGAAAGTATATTCTCTAATTATTTGTTGCATAAGTCTATCTAGCTCTGTTAGACTAAGCTTGTAAATTGTGTTATTTAGAACATCCATATTCCTACTAATTAAAAATTGTTTCTTTAATGTATAAATTACTATGAGAAGTGTGTTAAAATTCCCACTAGGATTCCAGACTTGTCCATTTCTGCTTATAATTCTTCAAATTTCTGTTTTAAAATTTTGATGCTAATAATCATAATAATGTGCAATTTTAGATTTCATATCTTTAGTTATTATGAATATAATAATGCTCTATTTATCCTTAATAATGTCCACTGCTTTAAGTTCTATATTTTCTATATTTTTTTCTGATAATAATGTAGCTAAACTGGCTTCCTTATTTATTATTTAATTGAGACATATTTTTTAGCTTTTTATTTCCAGCCTGTGTTTTCACGTTTTTGAGTATTTATTGTAAACAGTGTACAGCTGAATTTGTTCTTCTTGTTCTTTTTCTTTTTAATTCAGTGTGAGAGTCTCTGCCTTTTATCTAGTGAGCGTAGAACAGTAACATTTTTTTCAATTACTGAGAATTTGGATTTATTGTTACTATCTTATTTTTTACTTTATATTTATTCCTTCTTTACTTTTTGTCCCCCTCCTTCCCATCTTTTTTCTCTTTTTTAATTTGCTTGATTGAGTTTTCAATATGCCTTTTAATTTTCATACTGCTTTGGAGATATATATTCTATGTTCATTATTTTACTCTTAAAATATTAACATGCACCTTGAAGTTAACAAAGTTAAGGGTTATCAGTATCTCTCTTTTTCCCTCAGATACAGTCATGCGCCAAATAATGATGTTTCAGTCAACGACGGACTGCACATACAGTGGTGGTCCTGTAAGATTAGCACCATAGAGCCTAGGTGTGTGGTAGGCTGTACCATCTCGGTTTGTGTAAGTACACTCTACGATGTCTGCACAATGATGAAATCACCCAACAATGCATTTCTCATAACATATCTCTGTTGCTAAGTGACACATGACTGTAACTTAAAGACCATAGAACTCTAATCACTCCACTCCTTCACATCTCCAGAATTTTTTCACAGCCCCAAATTCTGATCTTTATTTTTATAAATATGTCTTTTTTTGTTATCTGTCTAGAAAGATAGTTTAGGTGGGTACAGACTTGTACACTGAGATTCATTTATTTTCAGCTCTTTTGATAAACTGTTCTGACAACTATCATTACAATTGAGAAGTCTACTGTTATTACTCATTTGTGTAGGTAAATTACTTTATCTCTCTAGTTTTAAGATTTTTTTGGTGTTTTAAAAACTTTTGTATATTTATTATTTTGGATTGTGAATCCATCTTCAGTCGGGAATCTATCTGTGGTGAGGATGTGTCCACCTAGACAACTTTGTGCTTGCTTTTGCCATGAGACCCAGAGTTATCATAGACCTTTAGATTACTTTTATAAAATTTTCTGCTTAAAAGTTTTCAGAATACTTGAATGGTGTCATTTTTTTGGTGTTTTAATTTTAAAAACATTTATTTTTACAAAACAGTAAATATGTATTCAGAAATTAAAAAAGAAGAGAAAAAATAAGAAAATGAAAATATTTTATTTCTATCACCCTGCAGTTACCACTGTTAACACCTCAGTGTATATAGTCTAGGTTTTTTCTTTCTTCCTTTCTATCTATATTACCAATATGTATTCTCTCTCTCTTTTTTTGCTAAATTGAAATTATGTAATAATAATGTTTATAATAATAGAATAATTATATTATGTTATTGTGTGTATATCATATTAGCACATATTATTATATATTATTTTATATAAGTTTATTACAATATATAATTGTTATAATATAATAGTGTATAATAATATATAATAATACAATAATACAATAAATATAATAATGTGTATTTTATATCACAATAGCTTTTCTCAGTTAACTCCACCTTTCCACAAAATTACATTTTTATCTTATCATATACACTGTCCATTTCAAGTTTTCCCAAATGTCCGAAAATATTATTTACAGTTGGTGTGTCTAAACCAGGTCCTCATCCAGAACCATGAACTGCATCTGGTCATTATATCCTTAAATCTCTATTAATTTTACGTAGTCCCCATTTTCTTTCAAACTGGAATTTACTTCTAAAATCTTGTTTAGGATACATCAAAAATACATACATATTTGTTGAGGATATATCAAAGGCGATGTGAGCTTCCTCGCACATCCAATCAGGAGACACTTAATATCTGGATCATTAGGATGCTAAGAATGACTTAAGATGGATTAAGATGATGACTGTCCGATGTTTCCATTGTAAAATTATTCTTTGTCAAAGTATAATTTTCCAAAAGTTAAAAACATGACTCTTACAAATATGAAGTGAATATGGGACAAAGATTGATTTAAGTCATTGAAAAGGGAACAAGGAGTATGGCAATCTTGTTCAAAGGATTATAGGAGAAACAGTATTTATAGTCACTGACAGAAATAATGTTACAGTAAGATTGCTAAATTAGACACAAGACATGTTAATGTCTTATAGGATGATGAAACTGTAAACTTTGGGGTGATCTTTTCTACCAAAGAGACAGAATTTGCATCTCTACCAGACAAAATTCATTAGCACTGCTATGAGAAAAGGATCATTTGCACTGAATAAATTTTCTACAGCTTAACATCTGCCCTTACTGAGTTGTAAAATATCCTAATCAATAGCAAATTGTGAGTCAACAAACATACACATCCCTAGAGAATTAGATCGCCGTGGGGTGGGCATGGTGCCTAGGGCTTGGTGTGACCCATAGGACACCCAGCTGGGCTTTGCCAATATCCAGGTTTGGGGTATTTTTGGTTAACATCACTTCCCACTCCCCATTTGACTAGAAAGAGCAGTGCGCAGAGTTACTTTGGCACTCTGTGCATTCCTGGTTCTTTAAGTCATAAACTTAAAGGTTTATCAACATTGATAATCCTTGCTTGAGTCAATGATTTCAAGAGTGTTGTGGAAAGCTGACATTTTAATTCCATATTTCCTTTTACATTATCAGCTGGCATTTTTTCTAGAAAGAATTTTCCCTCTTTAAGTGTGACTATTAGGTTATTATATCAGATAGTAAAAATCTGAACCCCAGTCCCAGGTGAGAACAGGCCTGTGGTAATGAATTATCAGGGGAGACTTTTTTCCCACATCAGAGCCCATGGACAGAGACAAGCTTGTTTGCCACCTCCCTTTGCCAAAAAGGGGTTTTTCTTAGTGTACCCCTTTACTGAAGGGAACCCTTTGAGGGTCCTTTCTTGCTGTTAGGATTTCAATTTTAATTCCCAGCCTCCTAGAGACCGTAGAATCCAGGTCCCTGGCTCGCTGATGCCAAAACCCTCTCCTGGGCTGCCACGGCCAGATTTCCCTCTCTGGTCTTCAGTCCCTTTATTCCTGACCTCTGCGGATTTTGCTTGCTATATATTTAAAAGGATAAATAATGTGTTTTATTCAGCATTTCTAAGTGTAAACATGTAGCATGTTCAGCTTATTTTATCCACAATATTGTTGAACATGAATATCACTACTGCGATTTTTCAGATATTTTTCTGTTTTTAAGGTCTTCTTGTTAAGTTGCCTTTCTTGGAGCGCTGAATAGCGTGGTGGCCAGATGACCTAAATTCTCTCATCTTCCCCGAGAGATGAAGGCCTGACACATAATACTGTCATTTTGGGGGGAGCACCCTATAATTGTAAGTATATATAGATATCTACATCTATATGTATATCACTATGTACATTTATATCATCTATAACTTGGTCATCTTACAATTATAGTGAGAATTTACTGAGTTCTTACTCTTTGGTAGGTACCATGTTGAAGGTTCACATTTATCATATTTAATACTCCCAACCTGGTAAGGCAGGTATTGATGTTATCTTTTTATAAAAGGGTAAAACGAAACACGCAAAAGTTAGTTTGCTTTCCTAAGAATGCTCGTGTAATAAATGTCAGAGCTGGGCTGGTCGCAAGGTCTGTGGAACCACGAAAACTTTGCTTAAATCAGCTGCACCAAGACCCATTCATATATGAGTATGAATGTGATTGGCGTTAGATCTACAGTCAACTAACATTCATTTAACACTCCCCACATAACAGGATCCATGCGTTATCTCATTGAACCCTCACACAGCTCCCTGAGATAAATGGATGGCTCTTGTTTTCTAGATGAGGAAGCTGAGCTTGGAGAGATTCACTCATTTCCCATGGCCAGACAGCTAATTAATTGCTCTCACACCATCTCATATTGCAAGCCTACTTTTTAACTGAAAAGTAGACTCCCACTTGATGTGAAGACCGGACTTTGCTCTGGAACACTCACCTCTGTGTAGTGTGGAATCATTTTACCACTCAACACTCAAAGTTTGGATTAGGGCTTGGTGATTGCTGTTGTCTCCCAGCATTCCCAGATGAGGGGCATTCTGTGACAGTTCCCCGGTGTAAGATGTGCCACCACCAGTGTTCTGTGACTCTCAACTGCTACACCTCTCCCTGGCTTTGGACAGTACAGAAACATTGCTTGTCAACAAATCATCATGAGGAAAACTCTCTATCAATTAAGAGAGTTGGGAATTTCTGTTGTCTGAGTTCTGTTTGCATTAAAGGACCTAGAAAAGCTGGTACCCAGCCAGAGTCAATTGATAGGTCTTGCTCTCCTTTTTTTTTTTTGTGCTGGCGGTGGGCAGAAAATTAGCTAGAATTAGCAATAAGCACTTGGCTACAATCTTGGGTTGATTTTGGAATCATGGATTTTTTAGTCCAGGGAAAGTAGAGATTGAAATTGAACCTAATTCTTCTCTGGTCTGTCTGGAGACTTTTTTTTCATCCTGGAAAAGAATATTGGGAAATGAGGCAAACCAGAGGCAGGGCTGATGGACACTGTATGAAGAGGATTATGTCTGTTCTGGTCAGGAGGGCTTAGTCATACAAAAACCTTTTGGTTTGAAGAGGGAAATAGGAAATACTCTGTGTTCCTGAAAGATCCTCCTTACCCCAGAAATGATCTTTCCAAACCACACAATGTACTTTGGCATACCGTACTTTTTATCTGAAAGTGCAGGCACTGACCTTTGTTCAGGGACTTTAGGAGACCTCTACTTATCCATGAGACCAGAAACTCTGATGAACTTTAAAAATTGTCTCTCTCTCCCAGAGCATGCAAGCCTGACCATCAGGTTTAATTTTAAGATAGCTTATATGTATAAGAATATGCATCATCTTGATTCTTTAAAGGTCCTTTTTTTGTTTAGCTACTGGAGTTTTTCTGTAGACAAGTCATGTGGAGGGGGGATGAGAGAAGGCAAAAGGAGGTATCCCAGGAGAGTAAAGGTGCCTCGCGTGTTGAGAGCTTTACCTGAAATCAGCTCAGATGATTGACAGTTTGCTTCTGCAGCAACAGGTACCCAGGTGCAGGTCTCTCTTAGCAACCATAACTTCCAGGTTGACCAGCAGGATAAAAAGGACTTTCATCTTGAACACTCAAACCTGACTTCATACTGAAGCCAATGGCAAGTGAATATATTCAGTAATAGGATTTCTAGAAACGCAGTCCAAGTGAATAAAGACTGTTCCTTGTTCCCAGCTTTCATTCCATGGGGACTCCACCTCAGGTAGCTCAGCCCCTGTTTCCCTTTTGGTGGTAAGAGCCACACAGAAGTTTACTTGTTAACTCTCTGCAGAAAGATTATTTCACAGAGGAAGGTAGAGTAAGAAATATGCACTGTGTACTTTTCTGAGAGATCAGTACCTTCAAATGACCATCACATAGTCAATAAAAAGTGTTTATTGAACACCAGCAAGATAGTAAAAGATAAATCACATTGAATATTTTTGTTTGTTTTTTAAGGAAGATTAGCCCTGAGCTAACATCTGTTGCCAATCTTCTTCCTTTTTTGCCATTTTTTCCCTCCCCAAAGCCCCAGTAGATAGTTGTATGTCAGAGTTGTGTGTCCTTCTAGTTGCTCTATGTGGGACGCTGCCTCAGCATGGCTTGATGAGTGATGTGTCTGTCCACGCCCAGGATCCAAACCAGTGAACCCCAGGCCATGGAAGTGGAGCATGCAAATTTAACCATTACGCCACTGGGCTGGCCCCACATTGAATTTTTTTTAAAGAGTATTTACTTTTAGAGCAGTTTTAGTTTCACAAAAAAATTGAGAGGAAGGTACCGAGATTTCTCATACACCCCCTATCCTCTCACATGCACAGCCTCCCCCGTTATCCACATCCCCCATCAGAGGCTACATTTACTGCAATTGATGAACCTACATTGACACATCATAATCACCCAAAGTCCGTAGTTTACATCAGGGTTCACTCTTGGTGTTGTACATTCTATGGGTTTGGACAAATGTATAATATTTATCCATCATTATATTATCATACAGAATATTTTCACTACCCTGAAAATCCTCTGTGCTCTCCGTATTCATCCCTCCCACGTAACCCCAGGCAACTGCTGATCTTTTTACACCTCCATAGTTTTACCTCCTCCAGAATGTCACATAGTTGGAATCATAAGGTATGTAGCTTTTTCAGACTGGCTTCTTTCACTTAGTAATATGTATTTAAGGTTCCTCCATGTCTTTTCATGGCTTGATAGCTCATTACTTTTTAGCACTGAATAATATTCCATTGTCTGGATGTATCAGTTTATTTATCCATTCACCTACTGAAGGACATCTTCATTGCTTCCACGTTTTGGCAATTGTGAATAAAGCTGCTATAAACTTCTGTGTGCAAGTTTTTTTGTGTGGACGTGTTTTCAACTCATTTGAGTAAATACCAAGAAGTATACTTGCTGGATTGTATGGTAAGAGCATGTTTAGTTTTGTAAGAAACCACCGAAATCTCTTCCAAAGTCACTGTACCATTTTGCATTCTCACCAGCAGTGAATGAGAGTTCCTGCTGCTCCACACCCTCGCCAACATTTGGAGTTGTCAGCGTTCCAGATTTTGGCCATTCTAATAGGTGTTTAGTCTCATCTCATTTTTGTTTTAATTTGCATTTTCCCGATGACACATGATGTGGAGCATCTATTCATATGCTTATTTTCCATCTGTATATCTTCCTTAGTGAGGTGTTATGATCTTTGGCTCATTTGTGTGTGTGTGTGTGTGTGTAAGGAGGATTAGCCCTAAGCTAACACCTGTTGCCAATTCTCCTCTTTTTGCTGAGGAAGATGAGCCCTGGGCTAACATCCGTGCCCATCTTCCTCTACTTTATATGGAATGCCACCACAGCATGGCTTGACAAGTGGTGCATCGGTCAGCGCCCGGGATCTGAACCTGTGAACTCCAGGCCACCAGAAGCAGAGTGGACAAACTTAACCACTGTGCCACTGGGTGGGCCCCTCTTTGGCCTATTTTTTTAAATAGGACTGTTTGTTTTCTTATTGTTGAGTTTTAACAATTCTTTGTATATTTTGGATAACAGTACTATATCAGCTGTGCTTTTTGCAAATATTTTCTTTCAGTCTGTGGCTTGTCTTCTCATTCTCTTGAGGTCATGTTTTGCAAAGCAGAAGTTTTTAATTTTAATGAAGTCCAGCTTATCCATTATTTCTTTCATGGATCATGCCTTTGGTGTTATATCTAAAAAGTCAATGCCATACTCAAGGCTATGTAGGTTTTCTCCTATATTATCTTCTCGGATTTTTAGAGTTTTGTGTTTTACATTTAGGTCTACAGTCCATTTAATGGACTGTATGAGTTCATTTTTATGGGGGGTGTAAGGTCTGCTTCTAGGTTCTTTTTTTTTTTTTTGCTTGTGTCTGTCCAGTTGTTCTAGCACTATTTGTTGAAAAAGCTATCTTTGCCCCATTGTATTGCCTTTGCTCCTTTGGCAAGGATCAGTCGACTATATTTATGTGGGTCTATTTCAGGACTCTATTCTCTTCCATTGGTACATTTGTCTGTTCTTTTACCAACAACAGATTGTCTTCATTACTGTAGCTTTATAGGAAGTCTTGAAATTGGGTAGTGTCAGTCCTCCAAATTTGTTTAATATTGTGTTGGCTATTCTGGATCTTTTGCCCCCCCCCCCCATTTAAATTGTAGAAACAGTTTGTCAATATTCACCAAATTGCTTCCTGGGGTTTTGATGGGATTACATTGAATCTATACATCAAGTTGGGAAGAACTGACATCTTGACAGTGTTGAATCTTGCTATCCATGAACATGGAATATCTCTCCACTTATTTAGTTACCCTTTGACTTCATTCATCAGAGTTTTGTAGTTTTCCTCATATAGGTCTTGTCCATATTTTGTTAGATTTATACCTAAGTACTTCATTTTGGGGGTGCTAATGTAAATGGTATTATGTTTTTTATTTCAAATTCCACTTGTTCATTGCTAGTATATAGGAAAGTGATTGGCTTTTGTATATTAACCTTGTACCCTGCAATCTTCCTGTAATCGCTTATTAGTTCCAGGAGTTTGTTGATTTTTTTTGGATTTTCTCTAGAGATGATCATGTTATCTGCAAACATAGACAGTTTTATTTCTTCCTTCTCAGTCTGTATACATTTTATTTCCTTTTCTAGTCTAATTGCATTAGCAAAGACTTCCAGTACTATATTGAAAAGAAGTGGTGAGAGGGGACATCCTTGCCTTGTTCCTGATCTTAGTGGAAAGCTTCAAGTTTCTCATCATTAAGTATGATGTTAGCTGTAGATTTTTTGTAGATAGTCTTTGTTCAGTTGATTAAGTTCCCCTCTAATTGTAGTTTACTGAGTTTTTATCATGAATGGGTATTGGATTTTGTCAAATGCTTTCTCTGCATTTATTGAAGTGATCATGTGATTTTTCTTCTTTAGCTTGTTAATGGGATGAATTGCCTTAATTGATTTTCATGTGTTGAACCAGCCTTGCATACCTGGAATAAGTCCCACTTGGTCATGGTGTATAATTCTTTTTATATATTGTGGGATTCAGTTGGCTAATATATTGTTGAGGGTTTTTGCATCTATGTTCATGAGAGATACCGATCTTTAGTTTTCTTTTCTTGTAATGTCTTTGCCTAGTTTTTGTATTAGAGTAATGCTGGTCTCATACAATGAGTTAGGAAGTATTTCCTCTGATCTATCTTCTGAAAGAGATTACAGAGACTGGCATAATTTCATCCTTAAATATTTGGCAGAATTCACCAGTGAACCTATCTGGGCCTGGTGGTTTCTGTTTTGGAAGATTATTACTATTGATTGAATTTTTAAAATAGATATAGAGTCATTCAGATTGTCTATTTCTTCTTGTGTGAGTTTTGGCAGATTGTGTCTTTCAAGGAATTGGTCCATTTCATTGAGGTTATCAAATTTGTGGGCGTAGAGTTCACAGTATTCCTTGATGATCTTTTCAACATCCATTGGATCTGTAGTGATGTCCCCTCTCTTATTTCCGATGTTAGTGAATTGTGTCCTCTCATTTTTTCCTCTAGTTAGCGTGACTATAGGCTTATGTTATTGATCTTTTCAAAGAGCCAGGTCTTGGTTTTCTTGATTTTCTCTATTGATTTCTTGTTTTCAATTTCACTGATTTCTGCTCTAATTCTTACTATTTCTTTTCTTCTGCTTACTTGGATTTTATTTGCTCTGCTTTTTCTAGTTTATTAAGGCAAAAGCTTAGACTATTGATTTTAGATCTTTCTTCTTTTCTAATATGCATTCAATGCCATAAATTTTTTTCTAAGCACTGCTTTCATTGCATTCCACAAATTTTGATGTTATGCTTTCATGTTCATTTAGTTCAAAATATATTCTAATTTCGCTTGAGATTTCTTCTTTGACCTATGTGTAGAAATGTGTTTTTTAAGCTCCACATGTTTGGAGACTTCTCAGGTGTCTTTCAGTTATTGATTTCTAGTTTAATTCCATTGTGGTCTGAGAGCAGAGAGTGTATGATTTCTATTCCCTCAATTTTTCTAAGGTATATTTTATGCCCCAGAATGTGGTCTATCTTCGTGAATGTTCCATGTGAGCTTGAGAG
The DNA here is from genome assembly GCA_031878705.1 of Tapirus indicus. Lineage (NCBI taxonomy): Eukaryota > Metazoa > Chordata > Mammalia > Perissodactyla > Tapiridae > Tapirus > Tapirus indicus. The sequence goes on along the minus strand of CM062941.1, from coordinate 29,516,922 downwards.
GCTGTGTGTTCTGCTGTTGTGGGATGAAGTAGTCTACAGACGTCAACCATACCCAGTTGATTGATGGTGTTGTTGAGTTCAACTATGTCCTTACTGATTTGGGCGTCCTGCCCTCTCAGCAGCTTACAGCTTCTGTTTCATATCAGAGAAAAGTGTGGAGACTGGGCTGGGTTTTCTGCCTATGTGCCGCTCAGGGGGCATTTTCATTCCCTGTGTTGAGCACCTGGCAGCTGGTGCACGCAGGCCAGGGGAAGAACTGGAGAGCACGAGCAGCCCTCCTTGTGTCTACGCCAGCATCCGGGCCTATATTTTGCCTTGAGGAATTCATAAAACCCTCCACTGCATTCTTTTTATCTGCTTTTAGGGCCACAGTGCTTTAGTCCAGAATCATCTGAGGCTTTCTGTTTTGCTTCATTGTGTTTAGTGCAAGAAGCAGGGAGCAGATGGTATGTTGTTAACAGACGGTGAAGAAACCAGGATGATTCATTGTCTACTTTATTTTTCACTTCCTTCATATAAAAATGGTGTTCAAACAGAAAGGACAGAGCAAACTTGTGGGAACTGACATCCCAAATTGTCAGAAAATAACATAACACCTGCTTTCTACAGGAGAATATATGTAGTCTGACTCAGAGGACCTGAAATATCTTGGAAATGAGATTGTGAAGCTCTTGGAGGGAATCTTTGTGGAATCTTGAAGAACAAGAGAGAGACCAGGAGAAAAGAGATGGACAGATGTCCTAGCTTTCAAAATGGGAACTGGGCCATTCTGGAGACTACAAATGAATGAACTTGCTATCTATGGGTGGACAGTTTTAGTCTAGATGTGAAAGGCTGTTTGGGGAATGCCTAGGATAGAGAGCAACAAGCATTGGCTCACTTTAAGAAGGCATGCCACAGTGGCCATCTCACTAGCTGGGGGAAGCTGCATGCATCTTAACTCCAGTCATCTCCTGAAGGATGAGGGGGAGAAAAAAATGGGTTGGAAACAATGCGCTTCAGTGAATTCAAAGCTGGCTGAGCAGTTTTACTGATGGAGTTATAATGCCAACTGAGAAGAACTCTGTCTGCCTAGGGCTTTGTCGCATCTATTCAACGCAGAATTGATTGTCAATGATCTGAACAATGATGTCGATCACTATGCACATGGAGATCCCTGTGTCTAAAATAATAAAAATGAGGTTGCTCAATATCTACACAGATAAATGAGGATAACCAGTGTGGGGGGTAATACAATTTTTTCTTTTCCTTTTTTATGTATTCCTGATGGGGCTGATGACAAAGCCATCTAACAGAGGTCTGCCAGTCATGGCTGGCACTCACATGCTTTGCGTTCTCCCAAAGTCCTCGCTGCATTTGGGAAGATATACACAGTTATGGGGTGAGGATGATGCCAGAAGGAGAGAAAGGCAATGAAAAATTAAACTATAAAATAAAATCTGAACTCAATAAAAACTTGAAACCTTCCCAGGTGTGAACTATTTGTGAAACCAAGACTAGAAATATGCAAAACCCCGCGTTACATCTTTGTGATTGGATGAAGTGCAGGGCATGAAAAGACTTCCTGAAGGCTGGATAATTCCTGGGGCAGACTTGCTTCTGCCTTGCTCTCCCTTGGAAAAGACCCGCCAACTCTCAAGAGAGCCCAGGAACTCCAGAAGAGAGTTTATGCCAAAATGAGGCCAAGTAGAGGACTTCTCCGGGGCTCACCGGGTCCTCCTGGAGTGAATGGTGGGCAAAGCCACCTGTGTGCCCAGAGGCCTGATCTTGTGCGTCCCTTGAACGAAGTTCAAACTTTTCCATTTTTTCCACAGTTCCTTATAACTCATAGTTAAGTGCTTTTGGCAAGTGTATACAAAAAAGTAGACCAGTTGTTAAAAATATTTCAAAACACCACAGCACTGTCAAGCCACCAACCGTATGTGCGGCAAACATTTTAATTTTTAAAAGTTTTCTTAAATGGTTTACAACTCTTTGTTGAAACTAGTCCTACTAGTCTTGTTTTAAGCTCTTATTGACAGAGTTATAACTGAACAGAAGCCTCATTTTGCATCGCAATGTGCTTTAATGAGCAAAGACCAGGACTTGTTTAACCAGTCTGTGGGTCAACAATAGACATCAATAAGGGAAATGGCAGTGCATTTCCAAACCCCAACAGCAAAGCTGAACTCCAGAGTTTCAAACAACCCTTAAACAGATAGCTGACCGGGGATGCCATGGCACACACTTGGAAAACCAAGTAGAAGATGGGGACCCCGCTCTTGTGAAGAACTTTGATCAAATTCATCAAACATTGAAATATTTGAGGGATATTTTACAACACTGAAAAAGAATTAAGGCAAGCAGAGGCAAAGAGGGTGGGCCAGGTCATCCTTCAGATGTATTAACAGAACCTGTGCCTCTTCCCTCCCACAGCAGCTTGATCAAATGCATTCCCCATTCCCTCTCCTTCTCTTCAACCCTTCTCATCAATTCCTTCTCTCAGCCTGATACAAACTATCTGAAGGGTTAGCATTTTCAAAGAGACTTTATTCACTGTTCGCTCACCAGGACTAGAACACATCCTTGGACTCACCCACTCTCTACTTTGTAATTTCTCCACATTACTCCCAACACACAACCAATCCCAGCAAAGGAATGGGGCCAGCACATCTTTTCTTGATGTTTATTGAGTAAGATCCTGGTGCCTCCTGGGCAGATCCCCATTTTACATTATTTTGACAACCTTGCTTATTGACCTCGAGAAACTCAGAGTGAAATGCATAACTTGCCTCTGGAACACAGGATAGGCATCATTTTAAGGATCTGCTGCTATCTCAGGCCAAATCAAAATGTTTTCCTTTTATAGCATTTTTAAAACTTTTCCCAGAAAATATCAGCATACTTTGTGTCATGTAATATTTAGTTGCACAATGTTAGGCTCCCTTAAAAGAATGTCAAAAAGATTATATTTTAAAATAATAAGCATGGGAAAATGACTGATTTGAGATATTTAACAGTTGTAAATATTCCTGCAACATAAATTAATCAATAAATATGTGTTGAGTGCCTATGGTATGTCATGCAATGTAACCTTGAAAAAAATTCTAATTTATGGTATCCCTGTCTCCCACGAGGCACCTAACAGAGCTTGGTATTTGAAACCTCCTCATCCAGGGAGAAGCCACATTCCAACACCAGATATTCACGGTGCTGCTTGAAAATCCTGGGCTCCGACTGTGCGCGTGCACACGCTGTGCACTCTAGGACAGCGCTCCAGCATAACTCACACACCTGCGTGTGATTCTTAGCAGATGTCTGAGTGCACACTGAACTGTATTGTGTTTCATGTGTTTAATGAGAATCTGAGAATCCTGTGGTGCAAGGAATTACAAAGCATATTCTGGTCACCGTTACATTGTGCTGGAACCTTCTGAGATCTGGAAATCATTCGTGCCTTGCTGTAATGCAAATTTAAAGTGAAATCTCATAAAGTTGCACGGAATGGTGGAGAGGAGGTGTGTTTCTTGCCTGACTGCAGTGTAGACTGCTTTCTTTTGATCATTCGATGAGTATTTATGGAGCCCCCATGACCTGCTGGGCAGGCCGTGAAGAGACATCCAGAGAAACAAGACTGTCCCGCTCATTTCAGGAGCTTGTCATCTGCTTGGGAAGGTAAGACATAGCAAGAATCAGTTAAGTTACCTTAAAACAGTGTGGAATTCAGTCAAAAGAGAATGTTACAGACAATAAATTCGCAGTGAGGTGGAGAATTTTATTTATTAGAAATTCTCCATGAGGATTTCTCAAGAGATGTTAGAGTTACAGTTTCCAGGAAGCCCCCCAGCTCCATCCCAGCAGAGGCGGGTGGTACCAGGGGATCACGGAGGCTCCCGGTTCACCAGCCCTCCTGGAGGTCCGGGGCTGGTGTTCGTGAACTCTGGGCTGGGAAGGTCGAGGTGTGGGGTCGGGGAGAAGGAAGGAGTGGTGTCTGCTTGGGAAATAATTGGGGTCGCAGGAAAGAGCTGAGAGGGAGCTCAGAGAGCGGGCAGGGGGCCTGGAGGCTTCAGATGAAAGGGAATTGGCCAGGATAGAAAGGGGATTTTTTAGAATGGTTGTGGCTGTGAATTGAAATTTCTTTTACATTCTTTGAGCTGTTGAAAAAGATGGAAACCAAGTTTTGACTTGGATGCTGGACCATTTTTTGGAATACCTCACTGTTCTGAAATAACATATGTGAGGCCTCAAGAATATAAGCTCTACGGAGTCAGAGACGAGGAAATCTGTGAGGATGGAGGAGATGAACCTGAGTTGAGGTTTGAGGATAAGATGATGGATGGGCAGCAGGGAGGGCATTTCTGGAGGACGGGCGGGCATGAGCAATGGCCTGGACTGTGGGTGAACAGGAGGCCACTGCTGGGGCAGTGATAACGGGGAGCAGGGAAGTCAGTGTGTTAATGTCGGGGAGCCGGGACGTAAATTTGGTCTAAAGGTCAAATCAGATTCCAGAAATTCTTGAATGCCTGGTTGGGTAGTTGGTTTTTAAACAGCAGGTGATGAGGAGCCATTTGATAATTTAAAATGGTGAGGGGAGATGATGGAAATGGAGTGGCTTCAAGCCAGGAACATCGGTTACAAAGCCATTGCCTGGGCTCAGGAATCGACTATAGGAACCCGGATTACTGAGGCAGCTGTGATGATGAAGAGTAAGGGAACGAGCAGACAAGAGTGGGGAAGAACTAATTAAACCCAGGGATGAAACAGAGGGAGTGAAGGGACAGCATGAAAGATAACGTTTGGTAAGCACTTACTACTGCACCCATGCCACCCGCGGCACTTGGCGAATGTCGGTTGAGCATATCCTCACGTAATCCTACGAACATGGTATCGTTGACGCAGTTTTGCAGTTGAGGAAACTAAAGGCCAGAGAAGTTGGGTGACTTGTCATTGTTCATAGAGCCAGGTAGTGTAGCCAAAATTGTTCTCATTCTAAAACCTCTGCTCTTGACAACGACGCTTCCTCCAAGCAAACTCTGTGGATCCAGGCTCAAGGAGAGTGGATGAAAGACACAGGAAAACCCGAGGAATTGCTTCAGAAAGGGAAAAATGATTATTTTCTGATTGTGTTGGTTTTGAAGTTCTGCCAAAATATCTTCCCGTTGGAATTATGGGATGGGGGCCAGTTTAGAAATGGAGGAGGTGTGGGGGGTGCGCACGTGGGGTGAGCCAATGCTCGCTCTCTCTGAGGGAGGAGCTCTCAGGGGCATATCAGGTTTGTTTGTTCCTGCTGACCATTGCTTCGTGTTGGACTCCAGTCCCGTCAGCTTCTAACCAGTGAGAGGTGAGACCTAGTGCTGAGTGCAGGGCCGCAGGCTCCTCGTCCTTCATGTGAGGGCCTGGTCACTGGTTCTCAGACTGTGCACCTCAAAGCCAGTGCTGTGGAACCCTTAGGGGCTGCATGGGAGTGCGGGGTGGGGCCGACAGGATTCCTGCTTTCCTTCTCCCTCTCCTCAACCAGCCCCTCCAACCACCACTTCCAAATTGCCTTTGTGAGTTTCATTCATTTATATTTTGGGGGAAGGTTTTATTTGACCATAGGACTCTCTGCGATCATCCCTCTCCAGATTTGAAATGAACTGTTCCCATGTTTCCCAGGGACCCTTCCCAGTCTGGCATCCTATGTGCTGACTGTGTCCTCTTGCCCACAAGAGACAGAGGGAAGGAACCCATCCTCTGGGGCGGCCTCCGGGATGACCAGCACCACAGCACTGAGGGCTTGTGCGAAGTGAGGATTCGGGGCCTGCTGCAGAGCCCCAAGAATATATACTCATGACAAGCCCTCCTGTCGTTTCCTGATCACCCCTAAGCCAGAAGGCCGATGTCCTAGTGAGATGTGAGGTGGAGTGGGAAGCAGGATTCTGCGCGCAGGAAGTAGCTTTCCCTCTGCTGAGTCTGCCCCAGTGACCACGTCTGTGTCTGCTCTTGGGGCATCCCTGGGATGGCACAGAGCTCTGGGATCACATTCTGGGACTGAGCCAGGCCAGTGGGGGCTGGCGATGTGGTGGCAGTGTGTCATGGCTACCCTCGGGGTCACCTGGGAGATCACTAACGGCTCAGCAGGGCCCACGGGAGCTCCGTCCGCCCGGCCAGACTTGGGACTGAGATGGCCATCTCAGAGTGCCAGGAGATAGGAACGCAGCAGCGCACTCCGGCCATCTTCAATTACCTCGTCTGTAACCTGATCAAAGGGGCGGATGTCTGACAACCCCGAAGGTGCCCATCAGAAACGGCATCTCGCAGACAGATAACAGCCGCTTGGGGAACATTTGTTTTTGATGTTAGAGTTACGGGCTTGCTTGAACATACCCACAATTATTCCTGATTCTTCTCGCTGGGTTGCTATGTCCTGATTCACTATCTCACGTGCAAGGCAATTTGATTTTGTCGGAGATGGATGTGGGGGGACCAGGTGACAATATGGTGCAAGCGTGTTAGATCTGGAGGAGGCAGGCGAGCAGGGCAGAGCAGCCACCAGACTCAGAAGACTGCTACCGGCGCCACTGAGCCCTGCCCCGAGGGAAAGCAACATAGCCTTTAATTTGTCCTGAGAAGTTCAAAGTTGAAAATGATAACCTTGCAGAGATAGCTTATTACAAAGTCCTTCCATCTCATTTAACCCCATGAGGAGGTAGAAATTATTATTCCCATTTACAGATGAGCAAATTGAGGATCAGGGGTAAGTAGCCTTATCCTAAATCATCCAGCCAAGCCAGTGCTGTAGGGAAATTAATATCGGGAGACTGTATTAGTCAGGATTCTCCAGAGAAATGGAACCAATAGGATGTTTGTGGAGAAGGTGGAGGAGAGAGAGATTTATTTAAGGAATTGGAATTGGGGGTTGTGGGAGTGGGCACCTCTGAAATCTGCAGGGTTGATGCCACAGCTTGAGTCTGAAGGCCGTCTGGAGGCAGAATTCCTTCTTCCTCAGGCCACTTCAGTCTTTCTTCTCTTAAGGCCTTCAACTGATTGGATGAGGCCCACCATATTATGGTGGGTCATCTGCTTTGTTTAAAGTTGGCTGACTTAAATGTTAATCTCATCTGAAAAATACATTCAAGTGACATCTGGGTGGGTGTTTGACCATGGCCCAGCCAAGTGGACACATCAAAGAGACCCTACGGGGATTAAAACAAACAATTGAGAAACACAGTTGCCCAGATACCAATGGTTCTGAGGTTGCCACTCAATGGAAAGAGTCTGGTTAGGGCTGAAGGAGAGTGGTCATGCTCTGTGTGGCTCCCCAAGGGGCAGAGAAACTGAAACAGGTGAGCCCCATCTGTTAGCATTCTCCAGGGCTGGAAAAGCAGACTTGTCTACTGGGGGAGTTACAGAGTTTGCTGTAGTCATGGAGGAACAGGCAGGATAGGGCCTAGGAAGCATCTACAGTAGGAGATGGCTGCCTCTGTTGGTTCCATCTTCATTTTTGGTGTAATCTCATGCTGATTCCTCAGTTTGGTGTTTCCAATGGGAAGCACTCCATGCCCAACATCTCCTTCCCGGAGTCCTCAATCTCCTGCTGTATGTTCCATCCCCGTGGAGCCCCGGCCAGCTCTGTGATGTGCGGTGGTCCTTCAGACTAGCTGGTGGGCAGGGATGGCCTGCTGGTGTCAGGTGTCTTACTGCCTTTCTGTAGCCATAAAGCACACCTGTCTGTGGGATTGCCTTCAAGGAGCAGGGCTCACGGGGCATCCCAGTCAATGTGACAAGTCCCGAAGGGAGATATGGATTAGAGGACCTTTTATTGCTTCGTAGACAATGCGGGTTTCCGTAGTGATTATATGAATGGACTGGTCAAGTCCTGTGCCGGTGCTCAGAGGTCCTCCTCCCACAGTTCCCCCTGAGCTCTCCCTCACCTGAACTATTACCACCCCCCCAACTCACATTGTAATTATTGATGACGCGCACAGATTCTCCTCTAGCTTGTAATGACTTCAAGGGGGTGACAAAATTGTAGTCCCCTGTACATCTCTTCCAGTATCTGACACATGACAGGTACTCAGGGAAATGTTGAGGCAAAAAATAATTAGGAATGTCCTTGGGGAGAAAAGCTGTCATCATGGCCATCTTGGAGAGGACAGAACAGGGGAACACACTGCCCGAATTCAGGATTGGTGACTAGCTGGTGAAAGAGACGTGCACTGAGAACTCCTCGGCCCCTGTGCGTGAGGAATGTTCTTCACAGTACAGGACTCAGCGAGGACATTCAGAAAGTTCATTTACAGCAATGGTGCTGACTCCTTTTGAAAAAGCTGTGACTGTGTGTAATCCTGTATGAGAAACTGCAATGCCCTTTGAACGATTCTGCACCACGTTCCTTTGCACTGATGCGGTGCCGGACCCACAACACCGTCCTCTCCCCTTCCTTCAACGTGCTTGCCTCTCGCTGCTCTGCCTTTTCCTTTCGCTTCTGCAGTTGACTAGCCTGGGGCCCCTATAAGTGGGACACGTGCGGTGGGGGGATGGGCGGGCGGGAGGGGGGAAGGAAGTGCACTGTCCTGATGACATGTGAGCACTGAAACTAACTTATTTTAGAGACAGCAGAGCATTATCTTATTTACTCATTGGTTTGTTCACTCATTCATTTGTTCAGCAGATATAACATCCACCAGGGCCCAGGCACCGGTATACAAATATTCCAAGCAAACGAGGCCTCCTGAAATGATATTTTAAAATTAACTCGAGACTAATTGGCAAGTGGTTAACGTGCCGGGATAGGAAGCTAGAAGGTTACAGGGAGTATGGATAGTGACAATACTTCCCAACGAAGGGACGAGGGTCAAGAACGAGCTGCAGAGACAGTGGTGAAAGAAGACCTGAGTGGAGCCATATTAAAAGAGAGCTGAAGCAGCCACTTCAGAGGCATCACCTTGCATGTCCTGTTTTCTTTATCTTGCAAACTGGACCAAACCGCCAACATTCCAAGAAGACAGCAAGGATGAAAATATCCTGTTTGTAAGGACTGTGGGAACTGGACTTTGCTGATGACCGAATCTCACCGATTGATGAAGGACAAGTCCAGCCTCACCTCATCTAACACCGATGAACTCTTCCTTAATACAGCTCACCGTATCCTCCCTTTTCCCATAAAACCCTGAGCCCCTCCTCTGTAGTCGGGACACTACTTGGGTTTCTACCTGAATCTGTGCTCCCTGGATTACAATTCTTTGATCCCAAATAAATGCTCTGCCTCTTGGTTTCTGTGTTTGTAGGCTGACAGCAGGGAGCAGGGGAGAAGGCGTTTCATTTCGGCCCCATGGCCTAGAGGCAAGCCTGTCTGAAGAGGTGCTGGGAACAGCATGCAGGGAAGGGAGCCAGCTCAGAGGATTGTCAGGGGCAGGTCACGGTCTCTGAATTCAGCTGGTCAGCCTGAGGGGAGGGACCCCGTCCTGCCAGCTTGAACACGAAACAGCTTGAACACTGGGTGACATTTTGCTTGCCTCGTTCCAGGATGAACTCTGAAACTCTGCTTTTAGTTGTGTTAGTTCCTAGGACGGCCATTGCAAAGTGCTACAAACCAGGTGGCTTAAAACCACAGACGTTTATTCTCTCACGGTTCCAGAGGCTGGAAGTCCGACATCAAGGTGTGAGCAGGGCCTGCTCCCTCTGAAGGCGCTGGGGGAGGATCCTTCCTGCCTCTTCCAGCTTCTGTGGTGGCCGTCAAATCTTGGTGCTCTTGACCTACAGAAGCGTCACTCCAGCCTCTGCTCTGTCCTCTCGTGGACTTCTCTCCCTGTGTGTGTGTCTGTGTCTCCCCACTCGTCTTATAGGATCCAGTCGTACTGGATTAGAGGCCCACCCTACTCCAGTATGGCCTCATTTTAACTTAACCAATTACATCTGTAGTGAAGCTATTTCCAAATAAGGTCACATTCTGAGCTTCTGGGAAGGACATGAATTTGGGGGGATGCTATTCAACCAGTATCTATGTGTACGGTTTCACCAAAGTCTACAAGGATGCTAGTGAATTAAGCTCTGGTTTCTAAAGGTCTGGCCAAGAGAAGGATGTGCTGATAAAGGCTGTGTGTGGGATGGAGAAGCTCGGGTCATGGTCCCAGAAGAGAAGCGCCTCCCAACTCTGAGGCCACGGGAGTGACCGGGAAGATGCACGCAGTCTGCCTCCTGCTGAGCTCTTCTCTTCTTGGGGAATTCACTTCAAGGGTGCATGGAACAAAAATAGGTGTGTTTTCATAAAAAACACCTGGAAACATAGCTTTTTGACTGTAAGTTTCCAACATTCAGAAGCTTGACCACGATTTTCTTTTTATTCAGAAGATTGGCCTGGTCCAGGGAGAGGGAGGAGAAGTGGTGGAAAAGAGAAGCTTCGTGCCCTTGTTTGCCTTGAGAGCTCTTAGAAGACAGAGTACATCTCAAGAACCCTCCGACCTCGGGTGAGTGGTTGTGATCACTGGTACCTGCCCAGCTCCCTTCACAGGAGTCTCACTGCCCAGGCTGTGGAGACAGAGGCTGGAAGACAGTGCCTGCTGTCCCTCCTCGTTCCCATGGCATTGTGCCCAGGTGGGCTGCTCTTCTGTTGCCAGATACCATGCGCCTAGAAGTGATGCTGAACTACGCTGTCACGTTCTCATGTGGGTTTGGGATGCTTCAATGCTGTTGATATTTTCATTCTTGCTCCCTCAATATGTCCTTTCATCTAGAATAGAAGTGATTATTCAGACACTCAACAATTATTTTGCAGCTGGCCAGAAAGGCCATCTCTGATCCCACCTTGTGCTCAGCATTTGGGCTTAGCTTTGGCTGGGCACTGGTCTTTCCAGAAATGAACTGCACGACCTTTTGTTTCTCTCCAGTTATTACAACTAATCTCTGTGACCTGAATTCTGTCACCAGCTGGATGGGGTCTGTAGGAAATGGGCATTGTATTTTCCTTGTAACTCAGAGACACCTCCTTCTGACCTACAGATTAGAAGGTTAATTGAGATTTCTTTGTTTACATTCTAATCTCCATGTATAAGGCGTTCCAAATCTTTATCTCTTTTAGCTGGGCAGTGCTTAATTACTTTTCCAGAGGTAAAGCCTGATGTGTTCAGGATGAATTGCAGGGCAAGAACGTCCCTGATAAGCCCACGATGGCAGGAAACAAGGATGATTTATAAGGGTGCTACTATGGAGGCGACCCAGACTAAGGCATCTTGAATTCCAGCCCGTCAGAACTGACTGTTTTCATCTCTCTCGAGTGCTTTCTGAATCATTTCACACTGATTTTAGTTTCAACTCTGTATGTGCCACTTATCAGAAGGACAGGATTTTTAAAAATAAATATTTTAGATGCAAACAGATTTTTATTCCAAATATTAAACAATTAGAATGAAAAACAGTACAGAAGTGCACTGTTTAGATATTTGGAGGAAAAGTTTTTTCTCCTGTTACTTTCCTTTTTGCCAGCTCTGAGCCTTGAGCTCTCCTGGGGGCACTGCCTGCTAGAGGACAGGGAAGCAGGGTGGTTAGAAAACAGGCTCTGGAGTCAGTCCACCCTGGCTCAAGCCCCAGATCAAACGTCGACCAGCTGGTGATCCTGGTCCAGTGGTTAATGCCCTCAGTCTCTGTTACCTTATCTATAGAAGGCCAGGCTAAAGCCATGGGGTCCTTGTGAAGCCCCACTGACATAGTGCAGGTAAAGCACTGAGCACAGTGCCTGGCACCAGGAGGTACTTGTGCCATTGTGGGGTGCTGCTGGTGGTGGTATTGGTGGTGGTAGTGGTGCAGACAATGGTGATGATGGGGGTGGTGATGTGATAGTGATGATGATGATGATGATGGTAATGATGGTGGTGATGGTGATAGTGATGACAGTGATGACATATTTAGCATGTGTACAAGACCTTGAATTAGATCATTGGACGCCCATTTTGATTTCTGATGTTTATCAGTATAAATTTTATGCTTCCAACTAGTGATTTAAGGATAGGTCACCTTTTACAAGTATATTTTTATACCTTTCACTGTATATAGCATACATCTTGAATATAATATTTGTCATTTGTTTGAGACTTTGGTGCTCCCACTATAATTTTATTTTCTTTAAGCCCCTTGTTTATTCTCAATCCTACCATGCTGGAATCTCTAAAGATAACCCTGACCTTAGGCCATTTGGGGGGTATTCATACATATTGAGTGACCCTGTGTAGGAGGAAAAGGAGAGCTCCTTTTGGAGGAGACTGCATGGACTGTGTTTGACTCACCGCTTTCTGAAGCTGACCCTCTCCTGTCAAAGGGTTAGAGTTTTGACCCCATCAGCATCTGAGAACCCTTGTTTGATTGGGTCCTTCTTACTGTCGGTTGATTGAGGCTCTTTGAAAGTGATCTATAATAACACAGTGTACAAACTGCTCCATCCTGAAAGTCACATGGGTTTTGCACTACGGTAGTGGGCAGGTGGACCCTTACCTCCTTCCTGAGTCCACTGGGCAGCCTCAGACCACACACAGCCCTGTTCCCTCCTCACCCTTGACCCCCCTCCGTGTCCTGGTCCCCTGCCGCCCCATCCCTGCCATCTGTTTTCCAGCGTGTCCTTTGCCAGAAGCCTGAGAGCAGCTCTGATGTCCAGAGGCAGCCCAGCTGCCGGGAACATGGCGCTTCGATTGACTACATCTTGGGGGAAAACACTTTTCTTTTCTTTTTTAAGAATAATGATTTATCATTAGTACTGAAGGGAATGTGAAGAGGAGAAAATCAGGATTAGTCTGTTTTCATTCTCGCCATTGTCACCTGACCCTAGCCCACAGCCCTCCCACTGTCTCCCGTGGTAGAGGACAAACAGGACTGCAGTATTCTGCTGTTACCCCACCGGGATGTCTCCCGCACTGCACTCAGTCGGGCTGGGCTGGCCTCGTGATCTGCGGGACAGCAGAATGGGAAGCAAAACCATGTCACGCATGTCTTGGAGCTGAGGCCACTGTGTTGTACAGAAGCCTGAGGAGGGGGAAGAATAGCCTTCTCAGCTGCCCCTGCAGACCCCACAGAACGCAGGACTGGAGAGCAGTGAGACATGCAGAAGGACCGCCCCGCCGCAGAGCTGTGGGAAATGACCAATTGCTGACATGGTTTGTTAGGGAGGAACAAGTAACTGAAACATGCTGCAATGTTTCCTTCTTCCTGTGTCTACGTACGCTTATCATTTCTGTCCCCACTCCTTTTTCAGACAGAAATGCTAGGTATACAGGAAGAATCTTTCTAGCCTTAAAAAACCTTAAAAGAATGCATCGTGCTATGAGCCACTTTGTTTTGTTGTGTATTAATACTCCGTGCTGTCCCGGGGAAGATTTAAAGAGGCTTACAAAAATACATAGCCTCTAGTAAGGTAAAAATAAATAATTTGGGGAAACTGGGGCAAAGAGTACACAAGGACAGAGAAATATGACAACACTGGAGGCCGGGTCACTGTGAAACACTGTGAGCGGCTGACGTCAGCTTCTCTCTAGGAAAGCTGGTAGCAGGTAGGATAATAAACCCATCTCATCCCCGTTCTTCTGGGATTTCCCACACTGGATGAAATACTCTCTCACCACCTGCCACTGTTGTAAGTCTTGTTCCTTTCGGCTTGCGAATTATTTTCGTGTTTGTCTCTTTTGCTGGATAGAAAATACCTTGAGGGCAGAAATCCAGAGAGCATGACAAAATACCTTGAATATTGGCTATGATCAATAGTTTTTATTAGAATAAATGGAATTAAAATCAACATCTAAACAGTTGACTGATTCTCACTTCTGCTTCTCATTGAACTTTCCAAACTGCGCAAACGTGTGTTTTTCCGTGAAAGTGAGATGTAATTCAGACCCAAACTCTGTTTGTCAGCTTCTATCCCATGATCTCGTGTCCAGCACCACCCTCCTATTATGTTCAAAGATGTTGTTCTAAAATACCTCATGCACAGTCCTGGACCCAGCATCTGCTGCCCTTATTTCTCTGGCAGACTGATGACGCACAACAGTAATACTGTGTCCCACCAATTTTAGGACATACATTTTTTCCCTATTCTACCATCTCCAAAATTGGGATGTCTCATAGTTGATGGAGTGGCCTTGTTTAACTGCCAGTATTTTTTCTGTTTTCTTTCTTAATGGCACCCAAAATAGTGGTGTGTCATGTGAATGACAGCTGACTGAGATTCCTGAGTCAGACCTCACACTTGTTGACTGTTTGTTAGGCCAGGCATTGTTCTAAGTGTTCTAACTGACTGAATCCTCGTGGCAAACTACATCGTGGATTCTATTTTTATCCCTGCTTTACAGATGACCATGTCTTAGGCTGGGAGAGGATGAGGAATTTCTTACCTGTGCTGGGTCACCAACTGGGACATGTCAGAGCTGAGATTTGAACCTAGGCTGCCTGTCTTCAGATCCCAGGCTGTAAATAGGTGTTTTGATCAAAATCACTTCACCCTGGGTTTCTCCCAGGAATTTGTTGTGTCCATGGCCTCATCCATCTCATTGAAATGTTGCACAAGCTCAATGGTGCAGCAAGAAATGAAATGCAGGTGTAACCTGGATATACCGCGATGTTTTGTAAGTGTTATGTGCTCGATTATGTACTTGGGGCACAGCAGAACTTTATGAAATCAGAATTTGATGTTAGGTCATTATGACATGGCTTGGGCTTTTTCTAAGGTAAGAAAGAAGACCCCGTGGTAATGACTGGAACGTAGGCTTCTGCATTCTCCTACCCACTCTAAGCTGGGCCCATCTGACTTCCAGCTGGAACACCCAGATTTTTGAGTGCTGTTGACCCAGAATAACCAATAATCATTCTATAGATAAGAGAGATAATACGACCTTTGCTTGAGCCAGGGTGAGGACAACGATCTGGGAAGGCAGTCTCCACAAAGGAAGAAAGCCTTCCGGAGAAGCATGGTGTTCAGTACAGTCTTCTACCTTTTTAGAACAAAGAACATACATTAAACACGCCCAGGATGCATAGTCATCAAAGTTTCAAAGAGGTACTCAATTGCAAATTAGCAGGTCAGCACAACCCCGATGTCCGGAAATGAAACTTATCCTCAGGAGTGCTGATACGGGGCGTTACCAATGCTGGTGGGTATAGGAGGGGAAGTATGCATCCTTATCTTAAATCTTATCTCATCTTAAGAGAGTGCATTCTTTACTTTAGTGGTTAAAGTAGATGTAAAAAGTATGTTTAATAGGCCATAAGTCAGGCTCTTTTAGTTCAGTCAAATCAGTTTTCAACCAGAATAGCTACCCCACATACCTCAGTGTGTGAAAATCTCATCATTGTACAAACTTAAGGATTGAGAGAGGTGCAGGGAGCCACATGCACTCATGACTTTACCCACCCATGGCATCAACACCTCTGTCTGTGCCCAAGTCTCCCCGTCTGTAAAATGGGAGTGATAATGGCCTCGACTTCAAGGTCACTGTAAGATTCAATGAGTAGGTGTACCTAAAGTCCTTGAAACGGTGCCTGGCACAGAGGGAGGTGTTTGTTGTTAATTATTATTGTCCAAGTTGGAACCGTGATTCTTGCCACTGAAGCCGGGTACCTGAGGGTCACTGTAAATGTTCAATAAGAACATGACCACCATTCAACCTCGCTCCCAACACAGACACAGATGAAAAGAAGTTAATCTTGTCAATTTGCTGTTTTCCTGTTTAACCTGAGGGGTGACTCATGGGTCACAAGGATTTACGAGCTTATTTTACAGAAGAAAGAGAATGCCTTCAAGGAAGTTGAGATAACAAGCCCCCAGCTGCCACTGACACCCAGAAGTCAGATTGCCCAAGGGCTTACCTAGAGTGAAAGAAACACAGATTTCCCCTTTGTTTCTCTAAAACTCCTCCTCCCAAGCCTCTTAGCTCTATAAAACCCCCTGCTTTCTTTTTTTCTGAAGACGGATTTGAGAGAACCTGTCCTCCTGCCTTCTTGTTTGGCCAATTCACGTAAACCTTTCTCCTTCTCCAAGTACTGGTGTCTCAGTGATTGGCTTATTGTGCATCAGACACATGAACTTGAGATTAAGAGATTTGGTATCACCACTTCTTAAGCCTGGACCAACATTTGTGCTGAGTCAGTCTCTGCTTCTCTGAAATCCTCAAATTCCTTTTCAGTTATCAGGTTAACTCTCTCTCCCACCCCCACGTCCCTCCTTCCCCGCCCCAACAATGACTCTTCAGTGCCATGGAGGATCATTAAGCATTTTCCTGGTCTCATCGGATTCTGGGGATTGAGATAAATCTATGGCACTATTTGGTATAAATTCCAGATCCCAGATTCCAGCCAGATATCTAGATCTTCAACTCCTAAATGATGGTTTGGTCTAAAAGAAAAGAGAAGGCTGTTTCTTGTTGTTACACTAGGCAGGTGGGAAATGAAAGCAGCAAAGCAGGACTTGAATATATGGCTATTGCTGACAAAAGCAATGACAGATACTTACACACCATCATTGATCCGTGCATCACATCTGTGAGTAGGAAACACTTTGGAAGGACCTCCCAGGTGGCCCCAGTGGTCCTGTCTTCGGGAATCCAAGCCCTGTGTGGTCTCCTCCACGCTGAATTAGGGCTGGTCTATGTGATCAACAGAGTGTAGTGGGGTGAATTTGTGCCCTGAAGGTGGGTCATAAAGAACACTGAGCCTCCACCTTCATCTCTTGGATCAGGGACTCAGGGAAAGCAGCTGCGGTGCATGAGGACACTCAAACAGTGCTGTGGAGAGGCCCACACAGAGGAGCTGAGGCCTCCTGCCAACAGCCAGCACCCGTTGCTGCTACAAGAGTGAGTGTGAGACAATATGAAATAGGTGTTGGTCTCTGCCCCCTGGTTCCTGGCACTGAGCTCCTGTAACTCTTGTAATTTCCTAAGTGATAAGAGCACTGGGAGCATCTTTCGTTCTAACGTTTGGTCTCTGACTCTGGTTCCTGAAAAAGAGCTCCTAAATCCCTTGGAGCTTCCTGGGTGATAGGAGTGTCTTTTATTCTAATGAGGCGACTCTGGGTGGGCTCCTGGATGAGGGCTAGTCACTGGAAAGACAAGCCGTGATTAGAAGCTTGGAATTTTCAGCCCCACCCCCCATTCTCTTGAGAAGAAAGAACTGAAAATGGAGTTAATGATGGATGATGCCCAAGTGATGAAGCCTCCATAAAAAATTCAATAGTATGGGTTTGGAGAGCTTCTTGGTTAGTGAACACGTGGAGGTGCAGAGAGAGTGACTTGCCCAGAGGGGACATGGAAGCTCTGCATCCCTTCCCTCATACGTTGCCCTATACATCTCTTCCATCTGGTTGTTCATCCGTATGCTTTATCAGATCCTTTTATAATAAACTGGTAAATGTAAGTAAATGTTTCTCTGAGTTCTCTGAGGCACTCCAGCAAATTAATGGAACCCAAGGTGGGGGTTGGGAACCTCCAATCTATAGCCTGTCAGTCAGAAGCACAGGTGACAGCCCCTTGACCTGTGGGATCTGATCCCATCTCCAGGTAGTGTTGAGTTCAACTGAGTTGAATTGTAGGATGCCCAGCTGGTGTCTAGAGAAATGCTTGCTATTGGTGGTGTGGGGACCCCCCCCTCCCACACACACATTGGGATTGGGTCCAGAACCCTCTTGGTGAGCCACCTTGTAAGTGGGGCTTCCAGTCCCAGGCAATCCATCAGATGACTACAGCCCCACAACCTCATGAGAGACCCCAGGCCAGGGCCACCTTATCAAGCTGCTCCCAAATTCCTGACCCACAGAGATTGGGAGAACTAATACATGTTTATTGTTATTTTAAGCCACTAGGTTTTGGAGTCAGTTGTTACACAACAATAGATAACTAATATAACCATGGATTAATTGTCTCTAGTCTTTGTTTTGTATTAACTGAACTAGCAGAAAACGTATGACTTAGAACCAGTCAATAGTCCATTTTTGGCACAGTCCTGAAGAACTAGGAAGCTGAAAGAAATCTACTCTGTAATACAAATGCCCCCATGTGTCCCTCACCCTGTACAAGAGTATGCCTCTTTTTAAGGCATGAAGGAACAGGACAACAATGAGAAGACCAGAAAAACAGCAAGCATAGGAATCTGTGCTCAAGATAAATAAAGAGGGCTGGGGTAATCTTTCAAAGATGGCAAATTGTTAGATAGGATATTTATCATCACCTGTCTTCATTGAAATTTGGCTTCAGTTACTAAAAAAATATGAAAAAAAACCTAAGCAGAGAACACAGGGGCCAAGGAGAGGTTCTGGCTCATGACACAAGAATCTCGGTATTGTTTGAATGACTGTGGGTTTTGTTATTGCAAAACACGGTGCAGGAACCGCAGCCAATTCTAACAGGAAGTGAGGAAGGAGGGCCTCTGATCCACCATAGGGTAGACAAAGACGTGGGAGTCCGGGGAAGGCAGTTGGCGCCTGTTCAGGGGCTGCTCTGGGATGCTCCACCCTTCTCTGTGCAGGGCAGAGGGGCCATCCAGTTCTCGGGGTGTTGGGTGGACTGCAGGAGAGAGCGTTGATGAAGCTCATTCAAAGGAATTTGCGTACACGTTCAAGTTGGGTGCTCAAGACATTCCACAGCTGATCCTTCTTCATCATAAGGTCCGTGTTATTCCTCTCCACGGTTACATCCAGCTTCTACCGTGCTTTGCTCCTCATCTGAACACAGAACCATGTTCTGAGGGGGCCTGGGAGGTGAGAACTGTCAGCTCTTCTCTCCAACCCCAATGCCCTGGGGGTGCTCACCTGCCACCCACCTGTGCCCTTGTTAAACCCCTGCTCAGGGGCCATGCTGGAACCACTCTCTCTCTGAGGCTCATCATCTCTGGGACCCCACCTTGGGAAGCCGGGTGAGTCTCCTCTTTCTTGGAACTTCCCTCCCCAACCCATGACTTTGGTCCTGAAGGCGGCAAGCAGTGGGGGCCCTCCTGGCATCTCCTCAGAGTCCCCCCACATGAGCTTTATTCTCCATCTCCTTAGAGGAAGGAATGCAGTCGATGTGGCATCCTCCTTTATTCCCAAGGCTCTGGTTTGTGTGGCAACCTCCTTGCTCTGACTTTGCTGTTTACATTCAAAGTACAGCTCTCAGAATTCCAAGAAAAACCTTTTGTCTCTCAACGGAGCCTGGATCTTGTAAATCAAAAGTGCTTTACCTTTCAGACTATGGCCTCAGCCACACAAGTACGAAAGTCTACTAGTCTCTTGAAGACCTCAGAAGTCAAGAAAATGACTTTTCCATTCCTTTTCCTCAGACACGCAAACAGTAAGGACGGATAGCTATTCACAAAAAAAGATACTTCCAGGACATCAAAGTAATGTTTCAAAATGCTTCCCACTTTCTACACACCCTTGGAGCCCTCTGGCCACCTTGTCACCCCAACGCCTACTCTTTCCTACCATATATGCCCATAAATGCCCACTCTCTCCTGTCTGGTCCTCCTACCCCATCTCCCCACCTGCTGAGGGATGCTTGACAGCTGAACGGGGAGGATCCTAAATGGTGAAAACTGCTCTGTCCTGGGGACTGACCACCCAGACTCCCTGTGGCTGAGTGGCTGGAGCAGGGGGCCCCAGCTGTGCCTGACACTGACCTTCAGTTGGTGGACTATGGGAGGTCAGAGGTGCCAGGGGAGGGGCTGGAGTGTTGAGGGTGGTGGGCATGGGAGGTCCTGCTCCCTAAGGCTCAGGGCAGCAGCCATTTGCCAGCTGAGCAGTTGCCACATCTTTCCACACATTGAGGCTTTGCAAAGTATATCTGACAAACCCCAATCCCTGGGTCCCAGGGCTGGCCAAGGGTGGGAGGGTTCTTAGCCATGGCCATGCCATGTGGATGTGGAGGAGGAATGTTGTGTGTGTGCCAAGTGGTCAAGCTGCAGAGGTTTATCCAAACAGAGCCAGAAACCTGGAGCCAGGGGGTGGGAACAGGCTCAGAAGGAGAGGTAGGCAGCCAGGAAGGTGCCTGGAGCCTTTCTGATCCATTCTTCCCACAAGCATTTGCCATTATCTGAGCCTGGAAGAGACCCATAAGGTCTCAGGTGGGAACCGTTGGCCACCCTGGCTGCATCCTCTGCCCTCCTCGTCTCCACAGGGGTGGCCCCCTGCAGGCCCAGGTTGACCCAGGCTGACCACCCTTGACCAGGAGGAGAGGCTGGGCAATCTCTGGCCCGATCGGCAGGACCCTGCCCCCTCCTTCAGTGCTTTTCCGCTCCAACTTTGGGCTCTGGCTATCAAGAACGGGTCATCCCCAGGAGTCACCCATTGTGTTGGCTCCTGCCTCATTCGTGCATCTCAGATTCTCCTGGGCTAGAACCCTGCTGCACTTTATCTAGTTCTGTTCCTTCCGTGAGGATGGATCCCTGTGGAGAGAGCTTCTCTCACCTCTTCCCACTGCTCTGCTCTGAACTGACCCTCTTCTGATTTCCCAGCTTCACCCCTTGCTAGAATTGGGACCCCTGAGGCGGGATGCCATTCTACAAATTGGCAGGGGCCGGAACTCACCGTGTCATTACCCCAAACTACGGGAACACGACGGCCCTGCAGGCAACGCCTCCTTGGTTTAGGATGCTGGCTGGAACGGACCTGCCGTGTCTCTGCACTGACATTTTATTTTGGTTATTTCAAAAGATATATTACAAATAATTAGTCACAGCACAAACACACTTGTAAAAGCATCTTTCTTTCTTTTAAAGTAACATGTTAACTCTGATCGGATGACATGCACCCCCGTGGGGGAGCTCAGTATGAGCCCGTGACGACTGTGGCCACAGCCAGTGAGACCCATTCTAAATGCACAGGCTCCCGCAGGTGAGCAAACGTAACCAGCAGACCTCCCAGGAGACTACGCCCGATGGGCCCTTCTCCCCAAAGGGGAATCTCATTCACGAGACACTTTGAACCATATAAAAGTGAAAACACAGCATACCAAAACCCATGGGATACTGCTAAAGCAATGCCTAGAAGGCTATTTATAGCTTTAAATGCCTATATTAGAAAAAGAGAGAGAACCTAAATCAATAATCTAAGTTTTCACACTCATTATCTTGAAAAATAAGAACAAACTGAATCCAAGGCAAGCAGAAGAAAGGAAATAACAAATATGGGAGTAAAAGTCGATGAAATAGAAAAGGGAAAAACAACAGAGAAAGTGAACAAAATCAAAAGTTATTTGTTTGAGAATATTAACAAAACTAGCAAACCTGTAGCTAGAATAAACAAGAATGAAAGAGGGGAGACACAGATCACCAAAATTAGGAATGAAAGAGGGAACACAGCTGCTGACCAGTTGGAAGTTAAAAGGATTATAAGGAACTTATATGACCAACTTTATTCAACAACTTGATGAAGTGGACAAATTCCTAGAAAAACAGATTATAAAAACTTACCCAAGAAGAAATAGAAAATCTGAAAAGATCTATAACAATTAAAGAAATTAAGTTAGTAATTAAAAATCTCCTCACAAAGAAATGCCAGGCCCAAATGACTTCACTGGTGAATTCTATCAAACATTTAAAGAAGAGAAATTACCAATACTTCACAAACTCTTCCAAAAAACAGAGGAGGAAAGAACACTTTCCTACTCATTCTGTAAGGCCAATATCACTCTGAACCCAAGGCCAGATGAAGACATCAAAAGAAAAGAAAAATACGTACCAATATCCCTTATAAAGAGGCAAAAATCCTCACAAAATATGAGCAAACCAAATATAACAACAGATAAAAAGGATCATACACAATGAATAAGTGGGATTTATGCCAAGAATCAATTACTATACTGTACCATACTAATAAAAGTAAAGATGAAAATCACATGATTATCTTAATAGATGTAGAAAAAACATCTGAGAAAATTGAATACCTATTCATGATAAAGAAAAACAAAACAAAACTCTGGACAAAGTTAGGATGGAAAGGAACTTCCTTGACCTGGTAAAGGGCATCTACATAAAATGTACGGCAGATGTTATGCTCCAGGGTGAAGGAATGACTGCTTTCCTCCTAAGACTGGGAACTAGGCAAGGATTGCTGCTCTTCCACTCTGGCCACTCCTTG
Organism: Tapirus indicus; assembly: GCA_031878705.1. Taxonomy (NCBI): domain Eukaryota; kingdom Metazoa; phylum Chordata; class Mammalia; order Perissodactyla; family Tapiridae; genus Tapirus; species Tapirus indicus. Next base: position 29,494,886 of record CM062941.1, on the reverse strand, counting down.
TTTAACATTGTACTGGGTGTTCTAGCACAGCAGTAAGACGAGGAAAAGAAATAAAAGGCATCCAGACTGGAAAGGAAGAAATAAAACTGTCTGTATTTGAACATGACATGACCCGCACCTAGAAAATCCTAAGGAATACACACAAAAACTATTGAAACTAGTGGAAAAGTGCAGCAAGGACCCAAGATATAAGATTAATATACAAAAATTAATTATATTTCTGTGTATAGCAGTGAACAATCTGAGAATGAAATCAAGAATACAATTACTCTTATAATAGTTTCAGAAAAACAAAATACTTAGGAATAAATTTAACAAAAGCAGTGTAATACTTGTACACTGAAAATTATGAAACATTGCTCAGGGAAATTAAAGAAGATCTAAATAAACAGAAAGACTTTCCATGTTCATGAACTGGAATACTCAACATTAAGATGTCAATTCTCCCAAAATTGATCTATAGATACAATGCAATCCCTATAAAAATTTCAGTAGGTTTTTTGGTAGAAATTTACAAGATGATCCTAAAATTTATATGGAATTGCAAGAGACCTAGAAAAACCAGATTAATTTTGGAAGAAAGAAAAAAAAAAGCTGAAGAACTTTCACTTCCCAATGTCAAAACTTACTATAAAGCTATAGTTATCAAGATGGTGTGGTACTGCCAAAAGGGTAGAGATATAAACCAATGGAAAAGAATCAAGGTGGGGCCGGCCTGGTGGCACAGCAAAGTTCATGCGTTCTGCTTCAGCGGCCCAGGGTTCGCAGGTTCGGATCCTAGGCGTGGACCTGCTCACTGCTTGTCAAGCCATGCTGAGCTGGTATCCCACAGAAAAACCAGAAGGATCTACAACTAAGATATACAACTATGTACTGGGGCTTTGGGGAGAAAAAAAAAGAGGAAGATTGCCAACAGAAGTTAGCTCAGGGCCAATTTTCCTCAACAACAACAACAACAAAAAGAATCGAGAGTTGAGAAATAAATAAATCCTTATATTTGTGGTCAAATGATTTTGACAAAAGTGCAAAAGCAATTCATTGAGGAAAGAAGAGTCTTTTTACAAATGGTGCTGAGGCAACCAGATATCCACATGGAAAAAGATTTAAACCATGTACCTCACACCATACACAAAGATGAACACAAAATGAATCTTAAATGTAAGAGCTAAAACAGTAAAGGTTTTAGAAGACAACATAGGAGAAAATCTTCCAGATACTACGTTAGGCAAAGAGTTCTTAAATATGACACCAAAAGCGTGATTCAAAAAAGAAAAAATAGATAAATTTTATTTTATCCAAATTCAAATCTTTTACATTTCAAAAGACACCATTAGGAAAATGAAAAGATATGCAATAGACTGGGAAAGAATATTTGCAAAACACAATTCTGGTAAAGGACTTGTCTCCAGAATATACCAATAACTCTTAACTTTAATAAGAGTAATCCAATTAAAAAATGGGCAAAAGATTTGAACAGACACTCACCAAAGAAAATATACGAAAGGCCAATAGCACATAAAAAGATTGTCAGCGTCATTAGTCACTAGGGAAATGCAAATCAAAACCACAATGAGAGATAATTTCACAAACCACCAGAATGGCTACTAAAGAAAGACAATAACAAATGTTGCTGAAGCTGTGGAAAAATGGAACCCTTATGCACTGTGGCAATGTCAATGATGTAGTCACCTTGGAAAACAGTTTAGGAGTTTCTTACAAGGTTAAACATAAATTTACCATGTGACCCAGCAACTCCACCCTCAGGTACCACCCAAGAGAGCATTAGTCATCAAGAGAAATGGATAAACAAAATGTGGTAAGAATCATACAATGAAATGTCATTCAGCAATAAAAGGAATGAATTACTGATACACGCTGTGCCTCGAAGAAAAACCTCAAAACATTATGCCAGACACAGGAGACCACATATTGCATCGTTCCATTTATATGAAAGATCCAGAAAAGGGAAATCCGCAGAGTCAGAAGCAGATTCGTGGTTGCCTAGGGTAGGGAGTGGAGAGGGATGGGGATTAACTGTAAGTGGGTGTGAGGGATCCCACTGGGTGATATAAATGTTCTAACACTAATTTATGGTGATGGTTGCACAACTTAGTCAACTGACTAAAAAATAACTGAATTACACACTTGCAACAGGTGAATTACATGATGTCTAAAATATGCCTCAATAAAATTATTTTTAACATCCATATAAAAAAAGGCTACATGATATATGTGGTTACAGTGTTATTTTTTCCCCACCAAAAAAGTACAACACAGGATCTGAGAAACAATTTCTTCCTTATTTGTGAATATATTATGTGACATATTATTAATCATTAAAAATAAAAAAACAGAGGGGCTGGCCCAGTGGCATAATGGTTAAGTTCGTGCGCTCCACTTCAGTGGCCCGGGGTTCACAGGTTCAGATCCCGGGCGTGGACCTATGCACTGCTTGTCAGCCGTACCATGGCGCCATCCCATATAAAGTAGAGGAACATGGGCACGGATGTTAGCCCAGGGCCAGTCTTCCTCAGCAAAAAGAGGAGGATTGGCAATGGGTGTTAGCTCAGGGCTAATCTCCTCACCAAAAAAAAAAAAGAAAAGAAAAGAAAAACAGAAGGACTTCCATTGCAGGTGAGCGCCCAGTGACAACAGCAGGTGTGGGTGCATCAGCTGGAGATCAGCCGGCCACAGACCATTAACCCCATGGCCATCAGAGGGGAGGGGCGTGTTGTGGCTGCTCCACTAGGAAAAAGCACGGTTCCCACCTTCCCTGCAACCTCCTTTGCTGTGAACTTTGGAATCTGGGGAGGTGTCTGAGGTAGGAGGGGAGACATCTGTGGGAGAAGTGGCCGCTGGGAAAACAGTGCTGCCGTGGGAGACCCCGTGTGGCCTGCATTTCCCCTCCCCTGCTATCCTGTGACCCAAGTGATCCTATCACATGACAAATCAAAGACCTCAAACGAGGACATGAGACTGCATCTCGCTGTGATGCGGGTGGTGTCGTTTGGAGTGGGTTAGAACAAAAGTACTTCCCGTTTGCTGAGGGGGTGGAGCGGGACGAAGACCAGTGATTCAGAACTCTTTCCTACCACATTTGGTAAAAATCAGACCACACGCCTCCAGCCAGTTGTTTTCCTTTGTTAATCATTAGACCAAAAAAAGCGTTGGTTTTCTCTGCCAGGCTGGGTGTGGAGGCCCTGACCCGGTGCCACCGAGCTCCTCCCTGTGGGCGCTGTCATCCATACCCCGCTCCTTTCCCTTGCGGCTCTCCTGCACACTCAGCACTCTTCTGGAAGGAGAGGTGTGTGTGGGGGACGGGGGGCTGGTTCTCCCCCCGACTTTTGTCACGGGGCAGTTGAGGGGCTGTCTACCCAGGCAGCCGGCTTTGGCAGGGGGCCTCCCAGGCCAGAGCCCACAGCCCAGCATCCTGATTCCTCCCGGCACTGCCTCCTGCCAGGCCCCAGCCCACTGTGGGAGACTGGGGCACCCCAGGCCTCCAGTGCCTGCCAGTGGTGACCACAGCCCAGCACACTGGATACCCCACATTGCAGCCAGGGCAGCGAGGCCCGAGGAGGTGGAGCGGTGCAGACTTTTCCCAGAGATGCTCCTGGAGACGTGAATCGTGTCTCTCCTAGAAACCAGAGCTGCATAAAGGAGGAAGCTAGCCGTCTGCAGCTTGCTTCTCTGCAGCAGTGTGGACAGTCACAACCAAACGGGGGAGGGACCGGACAGGACACAGGATGTCTGGTCAGATCCCCAGGCAGAACAATCCCACAGGTCTCTCCACACAGGGTGAAGCCCCCGCTTGCTGTCAGGCAAGTTCTCGTGATGGACTCGGGGCAGCAGCCGGGCCTGTGTGTGAGTGTGTGTTTGTGTGTGAGTGTGCAGGTGTGTGAGTGTGTGCGTATGTGTGTGTGTTTCTCCCTCGAAGCTTGGTCACCTGTCCAGCTGCACCAGAATCTCTCGGATGCTTGTCAGAGCGCCTTTTCTCTGCCCTAGTCAGGGAGCCCCGGGGGTGGGGCCCGGGGGAGCGTGGAGACCCGCCCGGGCACCTGAGGCTCCTGGTGCCTCTGGAAGGCCTGGGCTCTTGAGAGCCGCGTCTGTGTTTGAACCCACGCTCCTCGCTGCGGCAACATGACCTTGTCCTGTCACACATCTCTCCTGCCTGTTTCCTCACCTGCAGATGGGGCTGGAGCAGGGCCTCTCACCCACAGAGCCAGCGGGTATGGTGGGTGCTCGGGGAAAGGTGGTTTTTCTCCTTTTGGTGACCTGCTCCCTTGTCCTTAACGTCTCCCTACATCTGTTGGAAACTTCTTCCGCTGTGGTCACTGGCTCCCTAATCTCCTTTCAAGCCTGGATCTCAGGCTCTTCCCTTTGAAGTCTTTGCGAATCCTGGTCCTTATTTGGCTGGACGCTGCTCCATCGTCCTCTGCCATCCCCTTCTCCCGGAGTCCAGAAGTTACAGTGGCCAAGTCCCGCCCTGCTTGGGGCACACGTGGCCGGTCATCCCTGGGGCATCACGCGGAGTGGAGACCGCCTGCTGCCCTCCCGATGGCGGTGACAACCCATGGAGGACAGTCTCCTGTTTCTGCCATTTCACCGGTGAGAAAGCTGAAGCTTGGGAAATTAACTCACCCTGGTCACAGGACTGATCGGCAGCAACGCCAGGGCTTGAGCACAGATCACCCGCCCTCATCGCCATCATCATAAGATTCCCCGAGGGCAGGGCGTTTTCTCTCTGAGTAGAATCCTCAGAACAGGTGAGGGAGGCCAGGGGATGAGAGCCTGTGCCTTGCTTCTGGTTTCCTTACTTCTAAGAATTTGTGCCAACAGAAGCCCTTTTTTCTTCCCCAAATAGGCAAGACGGCCTCGGGAGAGGATTCCTAAAAGTGAGGCGGGAAGAGCCGGCTGCTGAGCATCCAGGCGGGGCTCACCCCAAAGTGGCGGGACCCACGTGGGCCGAAGATCAGTGTACCCGCTGAGGCTGGCCACCCGGCCTTCCCTGCAGGGGCACGTGGGTTAGTGGAAATGTCCGGGCCTCTGGCAAACACCGCCTTGATCACAAAACTGTTCCTGACCTCAAACAGACGTGATGCTTCTGCCTGGACGCAGCATCTCTGACTCAGAAGCTGCCCGGCTTCCCCAGCTCGGCTCCCTGCTCGGCGGGAGGTACCCAAGGGCAGGCCGCCTCTTCCAGGAATAAGCACTTCTGGACAAAGTCCTCTCACCTGTCTGAACCTCAGCCCCTAATCTCCTGGCACAGAAATAAAACAGTGTACCAACAGGTGACTGCTGGGGACCCCGTGCACCCCAGGACAGGCAGGCTGCCCTCATCACCGTCTCCCCAGCAGGCCACGAGCGTCCCAGTGGGGCTGGACTGTGTCCAGCGGACAGTGAAGCAGGTGTGAACAAAGTTGTGAAGGATGAGACAGAGGAGCAGGGCACTAAGTGGGGGGAGGAGAATGATCCAGAACAGGAACACCTGAGTGAAGGCTTCAGGGAAAATAAACAAACAAACGAAGCATGTGACCCTTGAGGGGGCTGTGGAGGACGTGTAACCAGAGGTGAACTGGCAGTTCCTTATTGTCTCCTCTCTACTGAGGGCCGAGGAAGGTGTGAAGGTGACACCTCAGGGGCTCAGGGCTCCGGGGGCCTGGAGTCCATGTCACACAGTGAGTGTGTTTGTCTGTCCACGCTACTCCACACTGATAACAGCCACGGCTAACACAGAGATGTGCCTGCCGTGCGCCGGACTTGGAGCTCGCATAAGTGGGCACTGCCGTTATTCCCGTTACAGGTGAGGAAACTGAGGCACGGAGCCATCAGGTGGTTTGCCCAAGGCCACAGAACTATGAAGTGGAGAAGCCAGGACTTGGCTCTGGCCCTTTGCTTCCAGAAAGTGCTCTAGACCACTATGGTTGCTGCCTCCACACAGATACCTGGCAATGCTTCGTGGTCTCTGAGAGGGTCGTGGGCAGACTGCAGTAGAAACACCACTGTGCCCTGTGGTGTTTGGAGCAGCTGGAGGGAGGACGCGGGCTGAGGTGCCACATTTAGGATGGTGCTCTCACTCAGGGCTAGCACAGAAGAGGAGGGAGAAAATGAAGCGGGATTTAAGCGACGATCCTGTGGAAGGTGCCATCTGAGCTGGGTCTCAACGGACAGGAGGGATGACGGACAGGAGCGATGACGGACAGGAGGGATGGTGGACGGGAGCGATGACGGACTGGAGGGATGACGGACGGGAGCGATGACGGACGGGAGGGATGATGGACGGGAGGGATGATGGACGGGAGCGACGACGGATGGGAGGGATGACGGATGGGAGGGATGACGGACAGGAGGGAGCAATGACGGACAGGAGGGATGACGGACGGGAGCGATGACGGACAGGAGGGATGACGGACAGGAGGGAGCAATGACAGACAGGAGGGATGACGGACAGGAGGGAGCAATGACGGACAGGAGAGATGACGGACAGGAGTGATGACAGACAAGAGGGATGATGGACAGGAGTGATGGGGTAAATGACAGGTGAGAATGTCCTGGTGGAGAGGGAACAGGGCGAGAGAGTGGAACATGTGACAAGTGCTGGGGACAGGGACGGGGTCTCCGCAGGGCGCCAGAGCCGTGGCCCTGACTCTTGAGTGGGTGCCAGGAGAGGGGTTTGAGGAGTTCACTCGATGGCCACAGAAGACACAGGGCCACCTGAAGGGTCTCACCCCAGGGGGTAATCACTTCATTAGGATTTTGTAGTGAGGGGTGTGGACGGCCGTTATTTATATTCCAGGGGGAGGCTGGAGGTCAATTTGTTAGGATAGTTTATATTCTGCTCTGTTGAGGAATCACCTCAGAGGGTGGATTTGGGGTGACACAGCAGAGGCTGAGTTTAGGCAAAAGCCCTCAGTGACGGTGACACTGGTGACGCAGCTCTACAGACGCCAGCTCTGGGGAAGGCTGGCTCTGGGTTCCCACACCTCCGTGGAAATGAACCCATGCTGGCAGGAGGGGGTGGCAAATAAGAATACAAGACCCCAAGTGCACGGTGCACCTTTGAGGTTCTTCCTATGCTTCCAGACGGGCAGGGGTCTAGAGAGAAAATGCTTTGAACTCCGTGGGCTGAAGTCCTGGATTGAAAGCAAAGGAAACAAACGCACGTGTGTCCGTGGCAGGATCTGGTTGAATCCCGCACGGTTAACCCTTTAGTAAAAGAGCTCAGGACGCTGGTTCCCTTGGGGCCAGTGCCCTCCTCAACGGTTTCAGCCTCCTTCCTGGAGCAGAGGGCTGGGAGGTTGGGTCTGCAGGACCCTGACTGCCCATCACGTCCCCCACAAGAAGGCCACAGTGAGAAGAGAATTTCTCCTGGGCTGATGCAGTCTCTGCTCAGTTCCCGGGCTGAGATAGGGGAGCCTTATCTCTGGGGCCAGGGCTTCCTCTCTCCGTTGGTGGGGGTGGGTGTCTCAACAGGACTGCGAAACAAACAAACCTGAAACGCTAGGCTCCCTGTGACTTAGGGGGACTGAGGAGGCCTGATGGGGGCCCGGAGCAGCTCTGGCCCCTATGTCCCCCGGGCCACAGCCCTTCCCCCACACCCCCTTTGCAGGGCAGGAGCCGGGACTGGCTGAGGCCCAAAGGCCACTGTGACTGTTCTTCCTGCTGTTGTGGAGAGGCAGGTCCCCCGCTGAAGGGTAAGGCAGTGTTTATGCAGAGGTCTCTAAGTCACCCAGGGGCTGTTCAAACTGCTCAACAGGGAGTCTTGAGGTTACAAGAAAAATCCTAAAAACAAGGAAACCCATGGTCATGAGGGACCACATGCCAGACGTCTACCCATGCCTGCAATTATGGGGGTGACAGAATGTCTTAAAGGCCCCCCTGCACCCCCAGAGACCCGGCGTTATCTTTCCACAGCAGTTATCTTTCCTGTTTTCTGTCCTGATCAGGCCTGGCTCCAGCAGCTATGGCCTGCCTGTTCTAGAGCTTTCTGAAGATCCTCTGCTGGCTCTGGGCTCGGGGGAAGGCAATGATATGCTGGCCCAGTTCCTCACTTCTCCCCTTACCTGCCCTGAGCTGGGAAATTACCCAGCTGACTCCACATGCTCTGTGCACTGGAGACCGTGGGGCCCAGAGGTAGCTCCCCAACCCATGGAAGAGCAGCCTTCCTCAGGAAGAACTATCTCAGGACCTGGGCAGGGGAGGGAGGGATCTCTGCACACCCAAGTCCTGAGGCAGGCAACCCTGGGCTCTGCGGCTGACTTAGAATCCAAGCTCTAGGAGAAGAAAGGTCCCCCTCTTCCCTCCTCTTCTCCAAACCAGGCCCCTAGGGACCCGCTGGCTGGGTGACAAGGGCAGGTGGGACAGGCAGAGTCACCTGCTCAGATCCAGACACCCCCACCCCAGTCCCCATGTTGTCACTTCCTGCCGGTGGTGCTGAGGAGGCGGAAGGTGGGAGAGCGCAGGAGGCAGGCACCGTTTCTTATGTTCTGATGGGAGTCGGGGGAGGGGACTAGACTAGTACGTGGACTGTCGAGTGTTCTGTGGACAGGACGTGCAAGGGCAACGTAAATGTTAACTGTGCCACATGCCTTGGGTTCCCTGGGCTCTCTTTCAGCAAATATAGACCCAGCCCCCTCTCTGCCGGGCACTGGGCTACGAGGGTGGGTGACCCTGTCCACGGCCTCATGATGCGGACGGACACGTTGCTGTGCGCCTGGGGATGTGCTGAGAGAGTCAGGGGAGGGGGTGGAACGGGGGCCATGCGGGTGTGTTTGGGCCCCTTCTCGAGAGTGGAAGAGCCTGGCCTTGACCTGTGAGCTGACCTCCACGTACCACACCCCCAGGGCAAGGAAGGGGTGAAGACCCTCTGCCTCTGAGCTCGTCCTAGATGATGAGGGAGTCCCTGAGGTCACACCCCTAGTGGAGGAAGTTTCCTAGGAGGGGAATCCACGTAGGGGCATGTCAAGAGCGCTTATGTTCTGAGAAATCAGAGGGTGGATTTAGTCTGACCGAGTACCGCAAAGGAGTGTGTGAAAGAAAGGAAACATGAACTGTGGGGCGACGGTGGGGCGAACCTCTGCACATCCACATATTTCCAGGTACCAGGCATTTCTAGCTTTTCATGTCTCATGGGGTCGATGTGAGGCAAGCTGGAAAGGCCGTATGCTAATGTAGACCACCGTAAGATAGTTTGGGATGGGCTGTGCGGATTTTGGCATCACGGAAGGAATCAGGTGTGGGATTGCAGGTACACCAGCCCCAGGCTTTGGACCACCCACCAGCAGCATCCACAGCGTCTCCTTGGGAGCCCCCAGTCCCTGAGGTCAGGGACCTCTGCACAGATCTATTGAGGCCCTGAGATAGCCTCGCCCTCCCCAGGAGGCCCTGCTGGCAGCAGCGTGGACTGAGCCCTCTGTGTGGTCCCTGGTCTTCTATCCAACAGGCATCTCAAAGTTAACACGTGTTGGAGCCCACCCTAGAGTATCCCACAATAGCATATTGATTATTTTGAAATAAAATTGCTTGAGCAGCAAAAAGGGCTTTCTGACCCTCCCGTCTCTGTTCCCCTGAAAGCAGGCAAAACATCTCCCACGGGAAAGGTGCTCTCCCTGCATCCTTATCACCGGAGCTGGGGATTCAGGGCCGAGAAGGCTGCATCAACAAACCTTGCTAATTTACTACCTCAAGCCTAAAGTCTGCTTAAATTCCTCACTAATTATGTACCCCAAACCTAAGTTTCTCAGTCCTCTCATCCCTCACAAATTTACCTTTCTTTGTGTAAAAGATAGGCATACTGCCTGCTTTGTTCTCTCTCCGAGCATCATTTCTTTATGATCTGCAATCCGTACATATTAAACTGGGTTTTTCTCCTGTGAATCTGGTCTTGTGTCAGTTTTATTATTAGTCTGGCCCTAAGAACACAGGAAGGGAAGAAAGGGGCTTTTCCCCACCCTGACACATGCCGTGGTGGATTGGATCCTCGTTCCCACCCACCACTTCCTCCATAATAGGATTAGAATGCCTCCCACCGTCTGTGGCCTGGCCTGTGTGTCCCATGGGAGAAGCAGAGACTCGGACTTTGAACTCGGCCACATGAGCAGCGCTGGCCAAGCAGAGGCCAGTGGCCGGACGTAACCGTCTGAGTAGAGCCTGACTTCCTGACCCGTCTCGTCTCGGGGCTTTGGTTCTCTTGCCCTTCCCAGGGCACGCTTCCTCCAGATAGTCCCAGGGCTGGCTTCCCTGGTTCATTTGGGTCTTTGCCTGGCAGTCACCCAACACAGGTCACCATGGCCACCCCTTAGCTAGCCTCCTCCTGGCTCCCTTACCCTCCATCCCCTCGCTTGTCTTCGTGCTGGGAGGACGAGCAACTCTCTTGGTCATCTACTGCCGTCCACTACTGTAAGCCCTGAGGGTCCTGACAGTTTGTCCCTAAAATCCCAAATGGAGCACAGAATTCCCTGCTTTGTTTTTGTCCACAAGAGGCTGCACGTGTCATTGCTGCTATCCGCCTGTTTGGAAGGTTCTAGAATTCCCTACCTGCTGAAAGCAGACACAGTGTTCCAAGATCAGGCCCTACCATCCTGTGGGCCCTCTGAAGGCAGGAGGAGTCTTCTAGATCTTCCTATCTACCACCAAACCGAGCACCTGGTTCAGCAGATATCCCCCAAATACCTGCTGGATAGAGTCTTTCAAGAAAGTGAGCCTTATGACACGTGCAAACCGATGTGTCAGAAAAGGGGAGTCAATTGTGAGAAAGCACAGATGTGCGGTAGGAAGGCACCAGGAATTGGCGTGGAATTTGGAATAGCAGCTCGCAGATTTTATCCTTTGCACCCAGGAGGAAAAGGCCCTGATAGTGGAGGGGGCTGGAGGGAGTGGAGGGGCTGGAGGGAGTGGAGGGGATGGGGATCGACCGAAAATGTACCACCTGCCATGTGGAGAGCTGTGAGTTGACAAAGACAAGTGAGGGAGTAGCGGGAGGCAGAGACCACAGGACAGAGTGTGGGTGCAGGCAGCACGGCAGCCATAGCTCACTTGGGCTGGGCCCTCCCAATGCTCTTGCTGGTGTTGCTTTAGTGCCTGTGGCCAACTTTCTGGTCTGAAGAGATGGACAAAGCTGGTGGTTTTAACGCACCTTCCCACCTGGCTGGTGTGAAACCCACTTCACAACTCAAGCCGTTTGGCCTACGTTTAAATTCTTGATCTCAAAGTAAAGCATCGGGATGAGATCCCCTTTTCCCTTACCCAGTGCAAACTCGAGAGATTTCCGGAGCCTTCTCAGGGGTCAGTTTGCAAATCAGAGGCTGCTCTGGACAGCGCAGGCACTGATCCTTGGGAATACGGTTTCCAGCAACAACATATTCTTTTCTCAGTGACAGATCTTGTTCTAGGATGTTGTCCTTTGGATGCAACTCATTTAGAAAATCTGCGGGTTATAAAAAAGAAAGGGGAAAAGCCTACATGTATATAAGGACAGGGAGGAAAGCTGGCCAAATTGTCCCTCTTGCCTATGTCTCTGCTCAATCTAGGTGACTCTTGAGTTAAATGGACACACAGGTTGGGACCTGGCTGATGGACCTCATATTTACTTGCAGAGGTGTTTCGCTATAAGAATTTAAGAAGTCCTTAACTTACGATGTCTAAGTCTTCCCAATGAGCCCACCCTCATTTTGTAGGTGAAGAAAGAGACCTACATGGAATAAGTGGATGTCCAAGGTTCAGAACCATCACCTCGCTCCTTGATGTGCTGTGCTGCTCCTGCTGTTTCAGGACACCTGCATCTTGCACTCAGGACTGATCAGATCGGTTCTTCAAGCTCCACCTTTAACATCATGAGCTGAGTCCTATTAGCAGCCGGCTGGAGGCTGAGCCTTGCTCCAACAACCGCAGAGTGTAAATCCGCTTCTCAGGGCTGGTGGCACCTGAGGCTTCCCAGATGGCATAGAAATCTGATTAGCTGCATAAACACCGCCCCCGAGGAAACAGCGGGACGCCGAGAGTGATGAGGGTGTGCAGCAGAGCGGGACTCGAGGCTTCACACAGAGCATCTGGTGTTGATCACCACGTGGACACATTTACTGGCTGCTTGAAATACTCTCCTGGACTTGCCAGGGGTTCAAGCAGGATTGGGGGAGCTGGGGAGGGGGTGGGCCAGGGTGGAGGGGAGGGTGACAGGATAGCTACTGGGGAGCTCTACCCAGGGACCCCCTTGTGTCCTGTGGACACTTGCAGAGAGTTGAAAGGATATAAAGATTAAAGAAAAAGAAAGGAATAACCCAACAATTATCATGCGTGCTTGGACCACAGAAGAATATCCAGTAAACACATAAAGGTCAATAGACGCTACCAGGCCCCCTTGTACGGTTGTACGTGCTGCTCAAGAGCTAGAAACCCACTGCTGAGACACACGGCATTGCTCTTGTCTGCCTCCCTCCCACCTGCGGCCACCTCACCTTGTCGGCATGGGTGCAGATGAGAACCTGGGTGCCTGACTTCTGGTCTGCTGATCCCATTGCACTGATGCATCAGTAAGTAGAAGTAACTGTTTTTGATTCAGTGCTGGGCAAATCACTTGGACACTACGGATTCTCCTAACTATGACATCGCAGTGTCACCTCAGACACATGGCAGGACATGGTCCCTACTCCCAACTTCTCCGTGCATGGCAGATATCGCTAACATCCCCACACCCGCCCAGATTGCCTCCCAAAACGAGGCTCCTGCAGCTAAACCCATGGATGTAGGCACACGGGGTGAGGCCTCTTGGCCTGTGGACTACAGGGTCATGCAAATTTAACAAGTGACAGTCGCCTTGAGTCAAATGTGGCAGCTGAGCACCTGCACAGGGGGAGAATGCCATGTGCACCACGGACGTCTGACCCCCGGGTAGGAGATAGAGCTCAGGAGGAAAGCAGCCATGGCTGTTTGACAAGACCGGATTCTAGGGGCCATGCTGGCAGGCAGGCTCGCTGTGAGGCTTCTTCTAGAATGCCAGGTCTCAGGGAGATGCCTGAGGTTAGGGGGAACATCAGCACATTGGGGGCCTAATTCATATTCTCCCGAGTTTTGGGGATAATCCTGCTTGTTTCCAAAGTGTAGGTCACAGGTTTCACAGAAGCATCAGATTGTGGGAGCTACCACTCCTGGAAGCAGGGGCAGCCTGGCTGACAGAGGGAAGCAAAGCTTGGCTGGGTGCCTTTCTTCCCGGTCATCCCACTTCACCCACTGTGGCCCACTGATAGGAAGAATTGGGACACGTTTTTGACTTTTATTAGATCCAAAATTTGCATTTATTTTCTTTTGAGTTAAAAAAGAGAATTTTATATTATCTAAAATCTTCCCCAAATAGCACTGCCCTGTCTGGGAAAAGAATCTTGTAACAGCCGGGGAAGGTGGGGCTGGGGCCCACAGGCCCCTAATTCCCGGGCTGGGAAGGATCTCCCCAACTCTGGGCAGGGAAGCCGTGGGATGTGACTCGGCCTCGCCTCGTCTGCTAACAGACCCCTTCGTGAGGGCTGATATTTGCCATGGGCAGGGCTCGGGTGGCCCGGGGCCACCCACAGGACACTCAAGGACAGAGAGGAGTCGGCCTTTGAAGGGAAGCCCCCCCATCAATTCCTCCAACACACAGTCCCCTTCTCTGCTCCTGCCTCCTCAGCTCTGGGAGCTGGGTCCTCTCCAACGCCCGGGCTCCACTGGAAAGCTCAGGGCTCTGGGGGGCAAGCTGGGTGGGCTTCCAGAAGCAGCTACATCTGTTTCCTCCTGAGAGGTGCGAGTGCAGGAAGCTGGCGAGCCTCCTCTGTGAGCGCGGCTCTGGGGGGCTGCTGCCCCGGGCCGGCTGTGGCTCGGGGCTTCAAATCCCAGGGCGAGGTCTCCCGGTGGACGTGGAGGAAGACGATGAGGAGACAGCTGCACCTGGGCACCCGCGGGGTGGGTGGTAGGCCGGTCAGGGGGCAGGGAATGGTGACAGCTGGTGGCGCTCTGGGCCGGGACCACCTTGACGTCCATCTTCTCATTGAAGCCCCACAGCTCCCTGGGGGGAGGGCGGAGTCCCTGTCTTCACATTTGACAGACGAGAAGCAGAAGCTCCGTCACGCCAAGTGACTTGCCCACGCCCAAAACTGGGCCAAGCAGAGCCGAGACCGGAACGTGAGACTGCACAGGTCCTCTGGGCTGTGGAGCTTCTGGTATCTTCCACATGCCCTACATCGTGTTCCTGAGCCCTGCTGTGATTGCGAGATAAGAAATGACAGTGTCTGGGGACAGAAGCACTGTCCAAGGCCCTGGCTTCCTGCCGAGACCTCAGGGTGGCTCCCCTCAGCTGCAGCCCGGCTGAGCCTGCCTGTGAAAATGACAGCCTGATGGCCAGGGGCCCGCTAACAATCTTGGATGGGTAATTGGAGGCCAGGCTGTCCTGCAGCATCTGGACCCCTGTTGTGATTGCACGTTGCACACTCATGCACCTGTACTGTGCCCAGCCCCGAGATGACCTTGCAGGGAACACAGCCTCAGGCTGCTCCTTGTGCCAAGGTTGCCAGGCCTTGTGGTAAGTGACCTGCTGCTCCAGCCACAACTGAGTGGAGCAGGGATGGTTGTGCCAAAGTGCACCCAACCCATGCCAGACAAAATGAGGCCAGTAGCGTAGGAGATGGGCCCTCGTCTAACTTCTGTCCAGTAGGAGTGGATGCCAGAGTGGGCGTTTAGGGAGTTTTAACTTGCAAACACACAACATGCACACATACACACACACGTGCATACACCCATACACCACACACATGCACACATACACATGTATACACACACATGCACATACACACTACTTATACATGCGTAGCCTCTTTCTGGAAGCGTAGGACAAAGATTAATTTTCAATGTCAACATTTTCATCATGCATTTTACTGGGGGAAAAAGAGGCCCTTTCTCCCAAGTGAGGTGGGTCCAGGAGAGGACTCACGTGGCCACAGGGCCTGCCTTGAGCCTCCTACAATTGCATCACAACACAGTTCCCAGTTACACTGAGAACCGGGCCAGCAGACTCCAGGATCCCCATCAGGACCAAACCTGTTGTAGGAGCAGAGGGGTAGGCGATGGGCCCAGCCGGTGGGTAGGGACGCCAGTGGGCCCCGCAGAGCTGTGGGCCTCTCAGAGCTTGTCCAGCCTGGCCGTTCAGCAGAGGAGAGGCACACACCCTGGGAGGTCAGGACGCTCCTCATTTCCACCTCATCCTGCGCCTGTGAGACATGTGTAGACAGGTGCCATGTAGATGCCCAGGAAATGCCCAAAGGGCTGTGGCCAAAGTTGGTCACCATGTGCCCTTGGTCACCATGGGCCCTGCCTGCAGAGGAGTCCTGCTCTTCTCCACCTGTCCCATGATGGGCTGGAGACGTGCTCCTGGGGCCTGGTGGCTCTCCTGCTATAATTCTGGGACATGCCTTGAAAGTACTTGGCAGTTGTGATTTTGCAGGCAACAATAGACAACAGGTTTTCAGGTGTGGATTTACAGGAAATTCCTAGAATGGGATCATTGTTCTCTCTGGCTTCTCCTTCAAGTTTTTCTCTGATGACGAAATAAAAAGATCCCCAAAGCTCCCTAGAGTCAGAGCCAGGACCACAGCTGGGTCTCCTGAATCCTGGTAAGCAATCCTTCAAACAACGGGGCATCCCTTTCCCCCTCTGTAAAATGGGTTGATTCCAAGACCAAGCTTGCGTTGATGAGGGCGTGGAGGTTCAGGCTGCAGCCAGCTCCAGGGTGAACCAGCCCACCGCAGATCAGGCAACTGTGTCAATCAGTGCCCGTGTACTTTTCTACCCATGGGACATTTGAACAGGAACACAAAAGCCAGAAAAGGAATTCTCTCTATAATAATCCCTATTAGAATTTGCTGGCACGCACACTCCTACATCGGCTAGAGGGAGATTGCTTTTTAATTTTTTCAAGCAAAAGTCATTTTCTAAGGTAGTTTTATTCTCGCCAATTCTCCTGAATTAGCATGCCCTGTTTTGCCTCCTTCTTTCTCATCCCTGCTCCATTCAAGCCCACAGACCAACTCCTTTAGTCCCTTTGTCTCCTTCTCTCACGCGACAACACACACACCTCGCGTGGGCGTTAGCTTCTCATAGATGTAGATACATGGTCTTCTTGACCACACTGGGGAGACTCAAATGTGGAAAACAGGGGTGTCTGAAGGGTTTGTGCCTCTTCTGGGAAGTGAGATACACAGAAATAAGTTGTTGGTTAGAGAGTCATAAAGTCATGCAGGACTAATGTCAAAGGAGATTCTGGTGTGAGGGTGATGGGCGTCCAGGTGGCGAGGGCCATTAGAGGTGGGGGAGGAATGAACCAACCCAGGCTAGTGGCCATCCTCTCCTGTGTGGGAAGCGGCAGCCGAGGGAGGTGGAGTGGTAACCAGAGTAAAGAACTGGGGAGCAGGAATAGGGTGTGGACTATCATGGGTCAAATTGTGTCCCCCCAAAAAGATATGCTGAAGTCCTGACCCCAGCACCTCAGAATGTGACCTTACTTGGAAATAGGGTTGTTGTGGATGTAATTAGTTAGGATGAGTTCATGCTGGGGTAGGTGGGTGCTAACCCAACATGACTGGTGTCCCTGGAAGAAGAGGAGAGAGACACAGACACACACAGGGAGAAGCCATGTGATGAAGGAGGCAGCGACTAGAGTGATGCGTCTACAAACCAAGGAAGCCAAGGATTGCTGGCAACAGAGGAAGGATCTTCCCAGGAGGCCCTGGGGCAGAGGTTAGGAGTCGTTGGCAAGAGGGATGAAACCCAGGCCACTTCAGGACAACCAAGTCCTCTCCTAGTGTGACTCCTGCCACATCTCTGCTCTCTGCCACGTCCCCCAGATAGAATTGCCTGGACTTCTTGAACTGTGTCAGATTCTCCAGCCGCCCTGCCTTTGCACACGGTGTCCCCTTGGCTGGCACCCCTTTCCCCACTCATGTGCCAGCAACATCTACATGCACTTTGGACCTCGGCTCCCAGCCCATCTGCCTGTGAGGCCTCCTCAGTTTTCCCAGGCCAACATCCTTATTCACACACCATTTGTACATCCCTCGAGTGAAGCCAGCGGTCGACTGCACGGTAGTTGTTTTGCTGTTTTGCTGGTCTGACAACCCATGGAGACCAGGTTTTGGTTATCTTTTTATTTCCTTGGTTATGATGGCACCTGATACCCACTAAGTATTCAATAAACCTTTAAAAAATGACTAAATTAAATAGCTTAAGTTGCAGACAAGAGAAGGGGCGTCCTGAAATGAGAATTGCCTGCATTGCAGGGCACAGGGGGGGAGGTCTTTAGAAAAGACCATGGAACAATTCCAGAATAAGACCAGACCCTGGGTCTTCTGCTTGTCTGTCCTGTGCCTCAGTTTCTCCCTTTGGTGTAATGACCCAATACCACAGGGCGCAGATTCAAGATGCATCCGTGTTTTGGCCCCAGTATCTTCATCTTCACAATAAGCAAGAGGATTGTCATCTCACCCTCGAACAAAAGTGGTGATTTGATTCTTACATTTCCAAGTTCTGTGCTTTTCCCATCACAGAGCATCCCTGACTGGAGAAATCAGATGGTCACGACCAGGAAACCTGGCGATTCAGCTCAGGCTACCTGACTCCCTAACCCCCTGCACAGGGGAGCCAAGCACCCGCCACCTCTGTGGGGGGGTGCCGTGCGCTCTGCCCAGTTGGCGGGACCCCAGCAAACAGGCGCGTGGAGCGGTACCTGGGGCACGTGACTTGGTGCGGCTGTTGATGAAGCAGAGATTTGGGCCTCGGACAAATACTTAGACATTGCTCTCAAGGTCTCTCCTTAAATGTTATTAATTTGGGAGTAAATGCTTTCGTGCCTCAGCACAGCAGGTGCAATAATTGAGCTCTTTCTGGGGGCCATGTAGGGGAGGCAGGTCCCCTCGGCCTCCCCTTTTGGCACCATTCTGACTTTGGTAGACGTGGGGGGACAGGTCATCCATGCCCTTGCCTGTGGCCCCACGGCTGCACAGCTGTCTGATGGCTGTATTCTCATCCTGCCCTCATCTGTTAGCCAGTGGAGAATCTTTTGTAGCCTATGGGTTGAGGACACAAAATGAACCCTCTGGAGTAATTAATCGACTTGTCTGTCTTTCAGTCAGAAGTGGCGACTTCATCTGGCCTCATCACATCCTTCAGTTTTCTGAAGTACCCGAAGCACCTCTGTCCAGGCTCCCCCCATGAGCTGGGCACGTGGCATTGGAACGAAGTCAATGATGCACGTTTTGCAGGAGGCTGTCTGTTTCGCCTGGTGAGAGCAGAGCCTCATAAGCTGTTGGAGCCAGAAGGGACCTCCGTGCAAGAAGGATGTTTTGTGCAGGCTCCTCGATCTCAGAGGAAGGAAGTGAGGCCCAGCAGGGTCTAGCGTCTTCCTCCAAGTCACAGAGCTGGCAGTGGGAGCAAGAAGCAGGAACCAGCCCTGAGTCCCATCCAGTGCGGCCCCCAATACCCTGTGAGCTGTTTTCTGTGGTGCAGGTGAATCCAGGGCCCAGGGGTAACTTGTTCTCGACCATGCCCAAGATGGCACCCTGAGTCTGGGTTAGATATCTAGTGACTCTGAGGACCTGGTGACGAATGTAACGGAGCAGGGATCATGCTGAAGGCCCAAGCCTGACGACACAGAACTGTCATAATTCTGGAGGTGATGATGGGTGCTGACAAGAAGTGACCCCTAAGAATCTGGAATAAGATTGGCCTGGGAGAGTTAACAGTCACACGTCTTATACTGCATCAGCACACGTGTGACCTGCGTCCGTGTGCCTGGCGCTGTTCTCGGTGATTGCGAAGCAGACTCCTCTCCAATGGAGCTTGCAGCCTAGAGGAGATGGGAGGAGGAGCAGATGGACATGTGCACGAGCACTGAGCAATCCTGGTGTTTGTCGGGCCTGAGGTGGACAGTGCCGGGGGCTGGCAGGGGCTCAGATCGAGTGGCCAGAGGACTCAGTGGGAAGTGACCTTCACTGCTGACCTGGAGGACGACAGGAGTCAGGGCTGGGAAGAGGCAGGGATGCCATCCAGTCAGCAAAAGCTGCAGAGCAAAGGCCCGGAGGCAGGAAAGAGCTGGACAGCTTCCAATTCAAGAAGAGCCGTGCTGTGGGCGCGGGAGCATGAAGGGGGACTGGCAGGGCGGGTCTCATATCCCGGCCTCCGTAGGCCATAGCAGCAGCTTAGGTTTTCCTCTGCAGCTTTTTAATGTACAAGGAAAGCCAACGAAAGGGAGGGAAGGGTCGTGGCCCATTTAAATGGTGACGTCACCTGTCTTGGTCCTGTGCAAAGGGTGGATTTGGAGGGAGGTGAAGAAGGAACAGAAGGTGTGCTCGGGCAGGTGCTGCAGAGCCCAGGAAGAAGGGATGGTGCTGGGAGCAGAGTGGTGCAGGGGGCATGGAGATAAGGAGGAGATGGAGTCGGGGCGTCCTCTGAGGCAGAATCCAAAGGACTGAGCTGGGTCGGTGGGTGAGAGAGAGGTCAGTGAGGATGGTCGTGCCATTTACTGAAGTGGAAGCCTGGGGAGGTAATGACAGGTGGAGGGATGGAGGTCAAGAATTCCTTTTCAGACCCCATAAGCTGGCAACACACGTGAGACATCCAAGGGGAGAGTCCAAGCAGGCAGGCGGGCACAGTCAGCCAACCAGCCCAGAGACACAAGGTCACTTCAAGGCCAAGACTTATTTAAAGTGATCGAGGTGCCAAAGTACCCCGAGAAACTGTGCCTCAGGGAAGTGAAGGATTGGCAAGCGTGGATGTACATGTGTGCATGTGCGTGTATGGTGTGCACAGGTGTGGTGGGTAGGAGTGGGCATTATCTGCCAATGAAGCTCAACCAGAGCAGAGGCTGACGGCCACACATGTCCTCTCTAGCACTTTCGGGTGGAGTTGGGGCAGAGCACTGCCCTCTCATCCATGGGGCAGGACACACGGATTCCTGCTCCAGGGCCCAGGGGTGTGAACCAGCCAGCCCACTCCCCCTTGCTCCCACTCCATGCTCCTCCCGACCTTCTTAGCAGGACTGTTTGGCATGTAGAGTTGCCGGTAGAAAGTGAAAGGGTGGAGAAGATGCCTCGAGTCATTGGACAGTTTAATGGTTATATTTCTTGCTGTAAATTGAGAAATGTGGAGTTTGCTCATTCTGGATTTCATAGTTCCGTCTCTGAGATGCTGTGTGACGTGAGCTCGCCTTGGGGAATTGGATTAACTGTAGTCGCTGGCAGGTTAGATTTGGGGGCCTATGACCCTGAGGACCAGACGGTGAACTGGGCAACTCCACCACGGCAGGAGGTGAGACTTCCTGGGACCAGCCTTTCCCCCTTCCCTCTCCCTGCTGGCTCCTGGCTGGGCCTGTCCATCTGTTGCCCAACACCCCATGCCCCTCCTCTCAGCAGCTGCCAGAGTTCGGACAACTGCACCTCCCCCTCGATGCTCAGATTGGGCTGTGTGCAAGGGAGCAGTGGCCCACACAATGAGTGGGGCAGGTCTGGGGCTGTGGTGGGAGTGACATGCAGACTACTGTCCCCTGGACCGCATGGGCGATGGCGGTCACTCTTGGGCTGCTCCAGGGTCAGGTCCTGGAGTGGCTTTGACAGCTGAGGCTCAGAGACCCAGAAGGAGGATACTCGCTCAGGATAGCGCTGCACTTAGTTAGATACTTAGTAATACTTAGACCTTCCAGTGTGCCTACAGGAGCTCATGGCTGGAGTGTGAATTTGGGGTAAAGTTCATAGATGAAGAAATTGCTGTGAGTAATGTTCAGAATTTGACTCACATATATTGTACAGAATAATATCACAAATATATGTTGAAATCAGAAGACAGTACAGAGCAATCTCTAAAAGGATTAAAAGGAAAATGTAACTCCATTAATTGGTAAACGTGTGCATCACGGGCAGCTGGAAGTCCTGATGCTTGGGCAGGAGATGGTCTCTCATGAGCTTTTTGTGACAATTATTTCTCAGAGGTAGATAATAGCATTAAAAATCTCTAAGTGTTTACCTAGATATTCTCTTATGAATATGTTTTCTGTATAATAATTTTTTTTGCACAAAAAATCCTGAGCATGGAACCCGATGTACTTACTTGGTGCTCTCCTTTGAGTCTCAGGAACCACAAGTCCTCCTGGGGACACGCTGTTTGGGACCCACTGGCCGAGTAGAAACCTATTCTGTGGGCGAGAAGTTGATGAAAGGCCTGGTTTCTGTCCAACCTCCTCAGCAGGGACCACATGGGAGCATGATCCAAGGATTTGGATGTATGTAAGTTCTGAGAAAATGACAACTGGAAAGCACATGCAGCTAAAATTTGTAGGGTTGGGTCGGGGAAGGAGGGTGAATGCGGCCGCATTCAGTTCCTGAGTCTGAAGTAACAAACACCACACACGGGGGGCTTACACAACAGACGTGGCCTCTCAGTCCTGGAGGCGGGAAGTCTGAGACCCGTGTGTCGGCAGGGTTGGTTCCTCTTGAGGCCTCTTTCTTTGGCGTGTAGATGGCCATCTTCTGCCTGTGTCCTCACACAGTCGTCCCTCTGTGTGTGTCCATCTTTGTTTCTGAATTTCCCCTTCTTATAAGGACACCGGTCATGCAGGATTAGTGACCTCACTTTAACTTAATTCCCTCTGTAAAAGCCCCGCCTCCAAACACGGTCACATTCTGAGGTGCTGGGGGTAGGACTGGAATATAGCTTTTCAGGGAGACAATTCTATCTGTAACAGGACCCAGCGTGAAGACCCCTGGGTGTTTGGCCGTTGGTCTCCAAGCTCTCTCTTGTGAACATTATCTTGACAGGCCTCGACAGGTGGCCTTGGGGTGGGGGTGGGAAGAACCACCACAAGGGTGCTTTGTGGGAATCTGTGTGGCTGTTTTGGGCTGCCGTGATGAGTGGAGTGCATTTAATGGGTGGAGACCGGTGTGTTACTGTCCCGCAGAGTCAGGGGCATCCCTTAGAAGGAAGAGCTGTCTCTGTCTTGTATCCTACATGACCTTCCACTATCTCACTGGGTTACTAGGCAGCTAAAAACTTGCATACAATTATTTGCACTGGGAACCTGACTCCATTTCACATGTAAACTTAAAGTTTTTTTTTTCATGGTTTTAACGTTCCAAGAATGTAACTACAATGAAGATTGAACTTTATTTTGTTTGGAAATTTCTGGGAATCATTCACTGTTTTGGAAATGCATGTCATTGCCGTATCTGAGCCGCCCACACACTGTGCTCTCACACAGTCCCCTTGTCCTGTCACTGAGGTGGGGTATATGGTAAAAGCATGTGTCTGCTGCCCTGTAACTCCCTATCTGCAATTCTGGAATCCAAAAAGCTCTGAAAACCAAAAGTTATTTTCATAGTCCATTTAGTGACAAAATCTGACTTGAACCAGCAGGATGCCCCATAGTGTGCGAGGCCGCAGGCAAAAACTTTCTGCTGGGCCCCTGACTCTACAAACAATACAAATCACCCAAAATCAGCATGTCAGCACCATTCTGGCACACCCATTATTCTGAAGAAGAAATGCTGTGCCTGCCAGTGGGAGCGATCTGCTGGCAAAGCTGCCTGCCTAGAACAGGGACTCAGCACAACCCCCCAGGGGCAAGGCTCAGAGCTTCTCGGGGCATCTGGTCAACCCCACCCATGGAGAGAAGGGTCAGAGGGCACCATAAAGAGGAGAAATGGGAACCAGGGCCCAGGTGGGGTTAGTCCAGGCTGCAAGTGCTCCACCCAGATGGCATTGCTTGTGTGGGCCATCCCAGTCATCAGAAGAGACTTAGAAGATTTCAAAGGATGTGCTGCAATGTGGCAGGGATGGATGAGGCCCGGGGCTCAAGGCTGCATGCCCAATCAAGGGTTTTTTAAAACCTATTTTGTGTGACTATTCATACTTTTTGCTTCAGAAATGTCAACGTGTTTGATTAGAAGGTACTGCCCCGGACCCTAGTGGGGTTGACGTGAAACACACAGAATGAGCATGGCATTACCACGAAAAGGTCTTTAAAAATATGACTCCCTAAATACCGCCAAACTCAACGGTTTTAGATAAGCAATTGTAAACTTTTCTTCTAATATAATTGTGCTCGATAACTTACATATGAAATATGTAAACTCACATTCTTTTCATGACTTATTTTCTTTGCATCATGGTGAGGGCCTTATGTAGATTTGTTTTTTGAATTATGTGTGTGGGTAGGCGATATTTCTGATGGATTAGATTCAGTATCCAAAGGAGTGTCAGACCGTAAATGATAAGACTGAAATGAGTGGGGTTGAGGTGGCTGGAGATTGAAGATAGTTGCCCAGGACCCCCTAGCTCACTGCTGAATACAGGGGCAGAGTCCATGTTTGAGGCTTTCTCTGTAGATCTTGCCTGGCTTCCTAGCCCAGAGTTGGCTAAAAGAGAGAAGGCAGTGGCATATATCAAGCTGGGCAGACCTGGTGACCGTCCCACTCTCAGAGGTTTTGTGCAATAATCATTTAAGGCTCAAGGGACATTTCACTCAGCTGATTGATCCTTGGGCTGAAGGCAGAGCCCCATGACACAAGTGTGCCCAGGACCACAGCGGCCATGCTGATGACAAGCTTACCAGATCCCGAGGCAGAGATAAATTCTGCTGGCTAGAGAAGTCAGACCAGGGAAAAGAGTTTAAATTCAAATAGAAAGTTTGACCCCTTATTAGTGTTTTGGTGCTATCCGATGTAACTGTGCCTGGACACTGATGAGCTTATGAAACTCAGAGAAAAAGAACGAATAAACCCCCAAGTCCAGAGAATAGAAGAAAATCCAGTCGCTGGACTGAAGTCTGGCTCTGGGCAACAGTGCCGGGTGCTGGGTTGTGCTGAATGGGTCGAAGAGTCAAATTTTATTTCTAACACCAGATTATTTTGGGGGAAAAGAACTGGAACTTCCTCATCCACTCATCTATTCCACTCCCCACACAGCCTCAGTCTTACCCTGGCAGATGCAATTGTCCTGCTAGTGGCTGTGACTTTGGGTCCAAATTACAAGTATTCCGAGGCAGCCCCACTGTTGCTAGCAACGTCATGCCCCATGGAGACTCTCTCGCTCTTCCCGGTAGGCTCCTGGCTGCAGTGACATGTGCCCACAAAACCGTGTGGAGGAGCCGCCTGCCACCTTGGGGATGGAGCCCTCAGGAGAAGAGCTGTGTGACGCCAACGGTGCTCCTTCCGGTGTTCTCTACTCCCGGCCTCAGCCAGCCAGAGCAGGGCTGTGACAGCGCAGAGGCCTTCCCACCAATTTCGTGCCCACTAGGCCGTGAAGGAGCTGGTAGGCCCCTGAGAGTCTCCAGCAGGCCACTTAGTCCACGCCTGACTTCCACATGTTGCTCACAATGGTTCAAACCCAGGCCTGGAAGCCTGATGGAAGGAGACACCACATAGTCCACCCCACCCATCTCTTTCAGGCTTCCCCCTGCCCCAGCTATGAAAACAAAGATGTACAAGTCCCACCAGTCCAAAGAATGTGAACAGACTCTGATTAGGAGGGGTGGCATCTACACTGGGGGTGCCCAGAATTAGCCTGCTCTGGCTAGAGGTGGACAGGCCACACCCCGCGGCCGGGCTGGGCCCGGGCCAGTCAGTGGTGGACCTTGTTCCTCTAAGCTGATTTGCAGAGACAGAATTCAAGGGGACTCATGTGGAATATCTGCCCCTTTCCAGAATACACAAATGTATATATATCCTCTTCCTGCCTGAAAGTAGAGCATGTGGTAAAATGAATGGTTTGGGGACAAATAATTGAGGAAATTTAGTCAATAATTGCCAAGCTTTGGTCCACAGAACGGTGCTGTGTAGGTTGCCTAATTCACCCACAGCCTTCCTGTTGCCACTTCAAAGGAAAATATCCTGAGCAGTTGGGTATGTTTTTAAAAGTGTGTGTGTGTGTGTGTGTGTGTTGTATTTTTTAAGAACACATAAGACAAGTAGTTTTTTCAGACGAGTAAACACTAGAGAAGTGTGCTCTGAAGCAGCTTGCAATCATTTCCAGCTGCTCACCACCCAGCAGAGGCCCCCAGCCCTGAGCTGAGTCCCTCAACTGAGACTCAAAAAGCACCACCAGGAAATATCCAGAACCATCTGCTGCAAACTGCCACCACTTAGGGGGATGGAAAGGACATAGTGCTTAGTCAGTCAGCATCCCAATGAATATCTTCCCTCCTTTTCCCTGATTAGAAGAAAGAGTGTTTCTAGATGATAAATTTTCACTAAAGATGAAAAACAGGCTTTTCAAATAATCCCTGGCTAGATTTTCACGGGAGGGCAGTCTGCTCCCTTTGGGGACGTTTGGAAACATCTGGGGGGTGTTTTAGTTTTCACAAGGGCTGGGGGTGTTACAGACAAGTAATGGCAGCCCCCCAGGGACACAAAACATCCTGCGATACAAGGATGCTCTGCAAAATGAAGGATTGTCCTGCCAAGAACTCCCATTGAGCTCCTAATGAAAAACACTGGTTTTTCTTTAAAAAGGAGCAAGACAAAACAAAAAACAAAAAAAATGTTGTCTTTTTTTCTCATTACAAGAAAGTTCTTGCATTAGGCAAGGCCACCAAGCCTCACTGGCAGCTCTGGAGTTTTAATTCCCCATTATCCGCCCTTGGGGCAGCTTCACCTTCCTTTTGAAAGGCTCGGGGGATAATTAGAGAACTGTCCCTACTGTGGAAAGATCCGCCTGTGAAATGAAACTTCAGACGGTCCCTCCGCCGGATCCACATGTGCCTGGGCCTCAGTTACACAACTTGACATGAACTAATCCTAGAAAAGCCAACAAAACTCTGTCTCCTATGTCCTGCCTGGAGCTGCTCTCTCTGAGGCTGCAGCCTTTGTTAGAACAGGTGACCGAAGGCGGAGGCCCCGTAACTCAAGTCCCCGCAGTGAGAAAGCAGACAGATACTGAGCAACCTGTTCAGCAGGTGCTCAAAAGGATGAGGAGGAAGAAGGAAGAGGAAAGAGGCAGAGACAAGATTGGAAGAGTCAACATAATAAAGATGTCAGTTCTCAAATTGATCCGTAGATTTAGCACAATTCCTATCAAAATCTTAGCGAGGTGTTTTTTTTGTAGACATAAACAAGCTTATTCTAAAATTTATATGAAAAGGAAAAGGACCTAGAAGAGCTAAAACAATTTTGAAAATGAGGACTAAAATGGGAGGAATCTCCCTGATGTTAAAGCTTATTATATAGCTATAGTAATCACAACAGGGGGTGTGAGAAAAGGAATAGGTCAAGGGGACAGAATAGAGAACCCAGAAATAAACCCAATGGATTTTTGGCAAAGTTGCAAAAGCAATTCAATGGGGGAATGACAGCCTTTTGAACAAATGCTTCTGGAGCAATCGGGAAAAAAATGAACTTTGACATAAACCTCATGCCTTACACAAGATAATTGAAAATGGATCATGGACTTAAATGCTAAACATAAAACTATGAAACTTTCAGAATAAAACATATGACAGAATCTACAGCACTTCTATGGCAAAGGCCAAGAGCTTTTAGAACAGAATCCAAGAGCATAATTCATAAAAGACAAACTGGTAAATTGGACCTCATCAAAATTAAAAAATTTTGTTACACAAAAGACTCTTCGAAGAGTATGAAAAGACAAGTTATAGATTGGAAGAAAATATTTGCAAACTACATATCCAAAAAATTTTTGCATCTAGAAAATATAAAGAATTCTCAAAACTCAACAGTAGAAAACCAAATAATCCAATCAGAAAATGGGTAAAAGACATGAACAGATGTTTCATGAAGAGAATATAGAGACAGCAAATAAGCCCATGAAGAGAAATTCTACATCATTAGGCACTCGGGAAGTGCAAATTAAAAGCACAATGACGTCCCACTACACACCTTACCAGAGTGGCTAACGTAACAAATAGTGACAACACCAAATGCTACTGAGGATGCGGAGAAACCGAATCACTCATACACTGCTGGTGGGAGTGTGAGATGGTATGGCCACTCTGGCAGTTACCATGTGACTTACCATCTGATACAACAATCGTACCCTTGGACATTTATCTCAGAAAAATGAAACCTATATTCACACAAAATCTTCATGGAAGCTTTATGCATGATTACCCCAAACTGCAAGCAGCCCAAATGTCCTTCAACAGGTGAGTGGTTAAACAAACTGTGGTCCATCCATACCATGAAATACTAGGCAGCAGTAAAAAGGAACAAGGTGTTGATCCACACAACAACTTGGATGGGTCTCAGGGAAATTATGCTGAGTGAAAAAAATCCAGTCTAGAGGGGCCAGCCTGATGGCACAGTAGTTAAGTTCGTGCACTCTGCTTTGGCGGCCCAGGGTTCGCAGATTCGGATCCTGGGCGCCAGCTGACACACTACTTGTCAGCCATGCTGTGGCGGCGTCCCATATAAAGTAGAGGAAGATGGGCACGGATGTTAGCCCAGGGCTGGTCTTCCTCACACACACACAAAAAAATCCACTCTAGAAAGGCTAAATGTCATATCATTCCATTTATATAACATTCTTGATAAAACAAGATGACAGAGATGGAGAACAGATTACTGGTCACCAGGAGTGAGGGATGAGGGAAGAGCTGAGGCTAAAAAGGATTAGCACAAGGGAGCCTAGTGGGGCTGGAACAGTTCTGGATCTTGACAATGGTGGTAGTTTCATGAATCTATGCATATGATAAAACTGCATGGAGCTGCACACATACACACTCAAGTAAAGCTGGTGAAATCTGAACAAACCATGGCTCACACCTATTTCAGTTTCCTGGTTGTGATATGGTGCCATAGTTATGCCAGATGTTACCAATGGAGGAAACTGGATGAAGGGTACATGAGAACTCCCTCTGCTTTTTTTTGCAACTTCCTGTGAATCTGTAATTATTTCAAAAATAAAAAGTTTAAAAGAAATTCTACCTGGGGCAGGAAGAAGATGTATTAAGAGCACATTGATGAGGTGCTGACCCAGCTGTGTGGGGACAGCCAAGTCTGCTGTCTAAACTGAGAGGTGAAGGCCCACCAGGCAAGTGGTCTGTGAAGGCCTGGAGGTGAGCGAGGAGAGGGGAAGTGAGAGAGGAGTTAATGCAGGTGTGACTCGGGTGTGGTAGGATCGTCCCCGCCCGTGGGGAACGCTCTGCCCCACAGGTCTCCACGCACAGTGAGGGTTCCTCGCCCAGGGCAATGGAGACTTTCAAGCATTTGGAGACTTTGGGAGACTTGGTTAGATCAGATGGCCTTCAGGTCCCTTCTCACCCAAAGTCTCAGCCTCCAAGATTCTGTGACTCACTGAAGATGGAACATTTGGGGAAAGTCTGTCCCTGTGCAAGGATTCCAGGCTCTCTTGATAGGGCTAGAAGCTTCCTATTGCCCTCCTGCCAGGTGGGGGTATGGAGAGGGTGTGGTCCCTCTCTGAAGCAACCCCAGTTCCTTGTGGTGGCTGCATCCGTCAGGTCCCCAGCTGGAACATCTGCTCACCTCCGAGTTTGCACAGGGCCAGCTAGCACCTGATTTACCGGATGAGGTGAATGACCACACGACCGAGTTTGACAACAGGTTCGAAGCAGACTTTACAGCCCAGTTATAGATGGATGTTTATATGACTTACCTCGGGAAGGAAAGGCTCTAACACCATCCGTCACCTAGGTGAGTGGGTTTTACGAGGGCCAGGCCCGCGCTGTGACAAACCCAATGGTCCTTATCCAAAAATACATTTTTAGACTCAATGCCAAGGGGAGAACCAGGACGTACATGAATCCACGTGCAGTCCCAATGTTTAGCCACATGGCTTTAAAGACATCACTCTCCTTGCCAATGACCATGCCACCGGCTGACTGATTCCTTCGTCAAAACGTAGGGGGCGCCCACCGAGGGCCGACTGCCAGGTGCCTGAGACCAAGCTCCTCCCCTCCCGGAGGCGTGATCCAGTGAGGGAGGCGAGGCCCCGCACATTCATTATCTCACGTAATCCTGAAAATAACCTTGTGTGGCCTTTTTTTAATCCCATTTCATACATGAAACTGAAAGTGAAGCTGAGAGGAATTGAGTGAATTCCTGGAATCCCTGTGACGAAGCCGTGGCCTGGGAACGGACCCAGGCGTGCCTGTCTGCGAAGTCCATGGAAACAAGGCCTGTTATTCAAAATCAACACACACAGAGGATCTTATAAAAAGTAAGAAGCATAAGTGGTACCGAGGAGGAACGATGAACTCTGGTGGTGGTAGAGACGGCTTTCCAGCGGGGTTTTGAAGAATGCATAGGAGTACCCAGACGAACAAGGCAAAGAGCATGCAAGATTTGGTTAGTTGGCTGCCTGCAGCCTCAGTTCTCTGAAGGGCTCAAGAAAAGTCATTAATGTATAGTTTTCCCAGCATTTTCCTTGTTATACTGGTGGGAGCAACACTCTTTCAGCTCTCTGTGACTCAGAGCCACACCTGCCAGAAGGGACCTGAGATAAAGCTGGTCCAGCTTGGTGATTAATAGAGATCAGGGGTGGGAGGGAGGAGAGTCAAGGGCATGACCTCTGGTTTCTGTAACTGGCTAGACAGTCCCATGTACATGTGTGCATGTACGCATGACACACACGTGTGTGCACACATACCATGCACACCACACACATGCACATACACGCCCACACAGGGCAGGGATGGAAGAATTCCAGCTGAGGTTTAATCACGGTGAGTGTCAGGAGCTCGTGAGGCGTCACTTGGTGCATCTGGTTGAATACGGGGGTCTGGCGCACATGGAAGATTCAGATCTGAGACTCCAGGTGTGTGAGGGACAATCAAACCCCAGGACAAGATAAGATCCTTCAAAGAGGCTGACTGTGAGGAAAGACAAGGCTGGAGGAGGGAACCGAGAAGCAGGGCATCAGGGGTGGCAGGGCTGCGGGAGGGGAGCCTGATGTCAAGGGTGAGAGGAAGTCAGAGGGCAGTAAGGGCCCCTCAGGGCAAGGGAGGGCTCTGCTGAGGCAGGAAGGAGGACAGCAACACACAAACAAGGACTGAGCAAGGACAGTGCCAGCCGCGGACAGGCCCGGAGGAGGAGACCGCTGCACAGGCAGCGCGCAGTCTGTCCGTCGGGGAAATAGTCAGTTCTGGAACGTATCTGTGATCAGAAGAGACAGGGCCCCTGTGGAGCCTGTGTCATGCAGGGAGACAGACAGTAGCCTCAGACAGGACCTGCAGGTGACGGTGCAACATGGGCAGGGAAGTGGGCGGGGAAGGAGAGAGGAGCCTGGGGACCTAAAGGGGGGACCCACACTGGCCTCGCTGAGCAGGCAATCTTTGCATCTCACTGGAGGTGGGTGAATGAATTCGTTTCTTAGCCCTGTCATGACAAAGTCCCACAAATTGTGTGGCCTAACACAATAAAAATGTGTTCTCTTGTGTTCTGGAGGCCTGAAGTCTGAAATCAAGGTGCTGCTCGGAAGCCTGGGAGAGGTCTTCTCACTGCTTCTAGCTTCTGGGGGCTCCAGGGGTTCCTTGGCTTGTGGCCGCAGGGTCACTCAGGTCTCTGCCTCTGTCCTCACACGGCGTCTTCTCCGTGTGAGTGTGTGTGTGTGTGTGTGTATGTGCATGTGTCGGCTCTTCTTACAAGGACACCAGTCATATTGGATTAGGGCCCACCTTAATGACCTCATCTTAACTTGATTGCGTCTGTAAAGACCCTGTTTCCAAATCAGTCACACTCACAGGTCCTGGGGTCAGGACGTGGGCATATCTTTCTGGGGGACACAATGCAACCAAATGTGTGTTTCACCAAATTTCACCAAAGAGGTTGCTTTGATTACTAGTTATAAAAAAGAGAACAGCCACGGTGGCAGCAGATGAGATGCCGTGAAATATCCCACATTCCCAACAAAGAAACGGCCAAGTGTCTCAAAGGTGGTCTTAGAATTGAATGGGGGAAAAGGATATGCAGTTAATATCTAAATTCCCATGACACTTTCTCATCCTGGTCATTTTATTATGTTGTAACATCTTCCAGATCTGCTCTCATTTGTTCATCTGGACATGGTTGAGTTAATGGAGGAATTTATTGAACAACCCAATCACGTCCACGCATCCGTGCAAAATGAGCTCTGGTCCAGACGCCCCTCTTGATCAGGCTTTGTGATGACCCCCATTCCTCACTCGACAAGTCTCCACGGAGTATAAACCTGTGGGCTCAGCTTTGCGCAAAGGCCCAGGGGTGTAAAGGAGAAAATGGGTCCCCCTCTTCAAGCTCTAGCTGACCAGGTGAGAAGCAGAGCAGGGGTGAGGATTAAGCTAGCTGTTAAGGATGACCCAGATGCGCACAGTTGGGGGAGCAGGAGGATGAGCTGAGGAAGAGGACGGGGTGAGCAGCTCGCAGGAGAAATAGCCTGTCTTTGGGGCAGAAGAAAGGAGGTACAGGTGGCCATGCAGGAAGGGAAGGGGCAGGTGAAATGTGACATTGGGAAGAAGTTACGGCCCCAGCCCAAGGATAGCTCGGGAAACTCCACGCCGGCAACACGACCTACTCTGTTCTGAGGAAAGGACGGCTCTGTTTCTCTTGCTTCTAGAAAGCACCAACGTTACTGTCTGCTGATGCAAGAACACCTAGGCATCTAGGATGACACAGATCACACAGAGATCTTGTGGAAGCGCAGAGTCTGACTCAGCAGGTCTGGAGGTTCTGCGCTTCCAACAAGCGTCGCAGTGCTGCGTGGGCTGGGCCATGACCCCAGAGAGGAGCCAGTCTCAAGGGGGCTGCAGCTGGAGAGTTTTCTGACTCTCCCCTTAGAAGTCATGGGGAGGGGAAGGCAGCTGGTGAAGCACCTGGAAGGGACACATAGCTCCTTCTCAGGTCCACTTCTGAACCTCTGAATCCCTTAGAGGCTCTCCCACTGGAAAAAGCCTCCATGCTCTTAGCATCAACTTCTGAGGAATTTGAAAATATTACTGAGATGTCATTTTCAGAGTTAATATGTCATAGAAGAAACCAGAGCGTTTCACCCTCTGCTTGTTGGCTACAGTCCCATAAAATTCACACATTTTCTTTAATTAAAAAAGCTTCCTAAAACTCAACAGATGAGTGCCCTAAAAGCACTCTGAAAGGAAGTGCCTCCATGCAAAGGTAACAGAGAGCCAGCTAGGAGGAGTGCGCGAGGGAAACCGAGGAGAACAGGGCTCTGTAATCTTTGCCCCTACTGGCTGCCCCCTCCCGAGCTTCCGCCTCTTTCTGCCCAGCTCTTGACACCTTTCCTCGGTCCAGCTGGGCAGGCAGCTGCCACTGGGTGGCCACCTGCAGGAGTCCTTGCCCAGGTGTGCACAGGCTCCTCCCCTGCACTCGGCTCAGATCAACCTGAGCTTGGGTTATGACTCCATTGTTTCAAGCTGTGTGACCACGAGCAAAGCACTGAACTCTGAGCCTCAGTTTCCTCATTTGAAAAATGTAAGTAGTAATATTCATGCCTTGTAGGATTACTGGGAGGATGAAACCCCAGAGGAATTTAGAGGAAGTTGTTTCCTTGATTTGAGACTGACATTTAAGGCTTTGAGGACCGTTGAGTTGACAAGGACAACCAAGCTGAGCTCAAGGTAGCAAGTGAAGGCATTAATGGGTTGTGAAATTCCACGTGGCGCTTGTGCATCTTCAAGGCTGTCTTAGTGGAACCAGGAAAAGACAAACCAGAACTGGGTCCTTATTGAAGGCTCCAACAGCCCCCACTGCAATGATATGTTTTGAGAATTTTCTAACTTGGAACTCAAAGTACAAAGAAATTATTTCAAGCAAATCTGCCCCATGAGAGAATTTACTGGGGTAAAAGATTAGTTTTAACTTCCTTTGTACCACAGTGGGCCAAACCATCCACTTCCAAAATTATCTACCTAAATGTCCGCAAAGAAACAAAAACAGCAGTTGATTCAACACATAATTGAAATCTATTCTTGCCGGCTCGTTAGTTTAGGTTAAATATCTAATGTGGTAGTTTACATTTTGGGTGCCTGATTTATAAAGAAAGTGTACAGTTCGTAAATGACTACTTTTACAGGACTCAGAGCATGTCCTGTTATTTTAAGCGGTTGTAAAGATTTATAGCGTTTGTGTCTTTGTCTATTTGTTCTATTATTAGTCTTGGCGATGCTTTTTGAGCGTAGACGGGAGAGCCAACCCCAATTATCATCTGATTCCTATGGGAAAACACTCCTCCGGGCGCTGGCCTCACAGGAGGATTTCATTAACAAGTTGTAGGGAGGCGAGGCCTGCCTGGGGAAACGAGGCCACAGGGCCCCTCCCTCCAAAGAGCTGGGGTTTTCGCTGTCATCTGGCAGGCGAGGGTGCAGCAGGAAATGCAGAAAATATTTAAAGAGCCTCATCCTCTCTTTTCTCTTAAAGGAAGACCCAGAGCGCTAGGAAGAACTGAAGAATGTGAAACGCAGAGTAGAAATAGAAATCTGAAGTCCAGAGTAGTGAGCAGCATCACCGAGGGGCCTCCATCAGTAATTCCACAGCGAGAAGTGTCATGAACAAAGTCCTCCGAAGCCCCAGCCCTTCGAGGGCCCCCCAGTCTGCATGCTGCCCGCCCGCAGCCTCCCCCGCACACCGTCATTGTCTCCCAACTAGAAAGGGAGCTTGCTGTTATGCGAGGGAGCGTGTGATTAGCCGGATGGTTCAGCAGCTCTGGGGGGAGGTTGGCAGACCCTCGCCTTCGGCATCCAGCGGGGTGGGAGGCGCCTGGCAGAAAATAGGCTTTGTTCTATTATTTACGAAAAGCGTCAGAAAAAATCAGCCATTGAGGCTGCCTGAAAAACAGCCTTCCTAGCAGGCGCCTCCCTCCTGGACCCCGCTCAAGCACAACACAGAAACGGGGTGCTGTGGGGGGAGCGTGCTTCGCGGCGGCCGAGAGGGGGGCTGCCTTCCAGACGGTCCCCGAGTGAGCCCTTCTCCTGTGGGGTCTGGCACAGGTGGTGCATGTCCTGAGCCCTTGGACCAGGAGGAAGGCAGGACACACCGTGGGGTGGTCCACACCTGGTACAATCACGGGGACACACTGACCGGCAGAGGTCTCAGAGACTTTTCATATAGACGGTGGTCTGTGAAGAGCTCCCACCTGGCTTCGGTGTCTGGACCTTTCACAATTCCTGCTTCCACATTCTGCTGTTTCCTTTTGAGGGTTAAGGCCCCACAGGGAAGCTGTTTTGGGAAAGGGGTCAGCGTCTACAAGTTATATTTCAATTTACGGTGCAACTTATATTCCTCCTTATTGGAGGAGTCACAGAAGATTCTTTGCCCTAAAGCTTGCCTAAAGCTGCCAAATATTACATTTGCACAGTGACAAAGAACATAAATACACCGAGACTTATAAAGTCATGTTTTGCTCCTAACAGAAACGTTTTCTCTTGCCAAAGAAAGTACTCAAGACAGTTCCAGAGAACAGGCTTCAAGAGTTTAACAGTGGCCTCAGAAGGGGACCTTCCTTATCTAAGATGCTTCACTAACAATGAGCCAGACTCTGCTGTGACCCTCTCATATGGTAGTGACAAGTTATGCCTTTCGGCCAAACTTGTTAGGCTTGTTAACTCATTGACCAAACACTGCGTGATTGACTGAAATATTCAACAATGCATTTGTCTCGAAGGCTGTCTGACTATCCAGTTCTTCATCCATCCCTCCATCCATCCCTCTCTCCATCTATCAATCCACTCATCTATCCATCCATTCCTTTCTCCCTTCCTCCCTACCTTGATCCTTTCCTCCCTCCATCTGTCCTTCCATCCATCCATCCATTTATCCCTTCATCCATCCACCCAGGCTCTCCTCTATTCCAACAAAAAACTTAAGGCAGTCTACTAATATTATCAGGATTATTTAGATACTTGGAAGTAGGGAAAGAAGATGGAATAGGGGGCAAAATGGGGAAGAAAAAGAAAAATGGAAGAAGAGGTAAAGAGAAACAAAGAGAAAATGAAAGATAAATGAATTTACTCTAGTTGGTTTTATTAGAAATATTCCATTATGTTGCATAGCAGTAAAAACAGATGAGGAAAGATCAGATTGTCCAAAAGACAGTTCTTCATACTTGAAAAATGAATCCAAGCTAATGCTTCCCTAAAATAATACAGCAGGTAGCTATAATAAGTTGGGAGGAAGAAGCAGTAACACTGACCCATAAAAACCACTGCAAACACGAGACCCTCTGCCTTAGCTCATAAGACCCCCTAACTGGTAGTGTACTAGATGTATGTTCTTTTTGCTTATGGTACTCAGCTTTCCCATCCTCTCATGAACCACCCTGATTTCCTTTGGAAAATCACTCTCATTGTGTGGTTTGTGAGGGGAGTTATGTTCTCCCAGATCTGGGAGTGACACCTAGCCCAGGTCTGCTGATGAGTACATTCTATACCCCTGGCCACAGCACTTGGTTCAGAAATGGTCATGTGGCCCAAGTAGATCCAATCAGCATTTACCCTGGGACTTTGTCTGGAGCCACCCGGAAGAAGATGAAGTGTGAGCCTGGAGTTTGTGAGGACGCCGCAAAGAAATAACCTGCTTCACAACAAAGCAAAGCAGACTCAAGAGAAGTGAAAGAGTAAAACTGGGTCCTGAAGACATTGTTTGAGCTCGTGGACCCGAATATATCCAAACTCTCAATGTGGGGAGCGAGGCAGTCCACTCTTTCTGCTGAAGTTGGCTCAAGCTACGAATCGGCTTTTAGCAACCAGCAGTCCCGGCCGGTTCAACCAGCAAAGGGGCTCGTTGCCTTTGGCTGGTGTGGCCCCCCCGGCAGTGGTGGGCAGCAGAGAAGAGGATGGCCTTGTCCACTGTGACTTAAATCCAGAACCGCCAGATGTCTCCGGAGGAGGTGCTGCTGGTGACCCTGCTTCGGCAAGGACCCGGAGGGAGACCCGAGAAGATCCTGATGAACGTGGCGGGTGCTCACCAGCTGGGGGACTTGGCACCCAGGGGCGTGTGCTGTGTCTTCTGGTTGTCGCTGCTCTTCTGGGACAGGAGCATTTGGTGCCTAAGTGACACCTGGGACTTTGTACGTGTATATTGTAGCTTTGGAAGTCCTTAGCTCTTTGATAATCTAGAAAACTCCATTTCCATGAAAACAATTTTTCAGTGTGCTCTGAAGCCAATAATCAGGATAGGAACAAC
Organism: Tapirus indicus; assembly: GCA_031878705.1. Lineage (NCBI taxonomy): Eukaryota > Metazoa > Chordata > Mammalia > Perissodactyla > Tapiridae > Tapirus > Tapirus indicus. Next base: position 29,458,743 of record CM062941.1, on the reverse strand, counting down.
CCCCTCCCCAAAGAGAGAGAAGGTTTTGTTTTATTTTTGGAAGCAAGATATCGCGGATTGTCTGTACCTTCTCTTAGTTACGGTGATTTAAGCTGCCTTGAAACATTAATTCAATAAATAATGGAAATCCTATTTTTCACTTTCCTTTTATTCAACAGGCTGTCTCAGGTCTCTGAAAAATGTCTTCCTGGAATCTTCTTAAACTTTTTGAAATATAACGCCAACATTTTTCAGAGCATTTTTCAATGTGCCAGGCTTTATGTTATGTACTTGGATTCAAATGAAAATATTGCCGCTGTCTCTGCCTTCAAGGGGACAACAGCGTCATGGGGATGGGGTGGGAACTGACATAAAAATGTAGCTACAGAACAAAGTGATAAATGCCAGAACATAGGTGTAAACGAAGGGCCGTAGGAGCAGACAGCAGAGCAGGGTAGTCCTCAACTGGCTGTGAAATCACAGAGCCACAGTGGAATGCCACGAAGAAGGTAAAGTTGAGCCACTCATGCCCTGGCGCCAGTTTTCAGCATTTTAGTATCGCAGGATGTTGTGACATCGTACAGGACGGCGTTGACCTGCACGCACTGTCAGAGCAGTGCCAGTCCTCGGGCCAGTGTTTGGTGCCTGAGTGACACCTGGTGCTCTGTACCTGAGACAGCCGTTGGCATTGGCTGTGATTGGCCACTGCCCACGTGGAATCCGGGGTTAAATATGTAAGATATTTCCCTGAGTCTGGAAATGCTGATTTTTTAAATTGAGTCCTACAATGATGAGAAATGCTGCTTTAAAATTCAAATCAGACCCAGAAACATTTATTTAGAAAGCAAGCTTCTGTGTCTCCAAAATCCTCAAGAGGAGGAAGAAAATGATAACGAACAGCAGAGCTTCTAGTACGAGAATAATTCTTTCTTTGCTTCAAGGTATTTCTGAAAGAGTAGAATGTTAATGTGACAGTCATCCCACAGTAGAATCTCTATCTATACGTGGAGAAAACTAAAAAGGATGAAGATAAATCATAAATGCTTTATTTGAGCATTTGAGCATATTGGAAGGGGTTTTTCTGCAGTTGGGAACAATTTGCACAAATATATTTTTGCACAATACCACCATAGATGCACTCTGATTTTTAAGATCACATTGTTAAGAAATATGTAACAATTTTTCATTTTCATTTTTCATTAATAATGTATTGTTCATTTTTTGGAGTGTTTAGCAGATTTTTAAATACTATTTTAAAAATCTTATTAATAAGGTCATTGTAAAGTGAGAATACGTGTTTAATATTGCACCTTTTATAAATGTACATTGTTGATTTTTGTCATGTTTATAAATTTTACATTCCAAATATTTCTTTTTTTCTTTAAGTTTGTGGATTCTGAACACTAATTTTAAAATGCAGTGTTAATGCTGGTATTGAAGTGTGATGTGAGAAGGTATTGACCTGCTCATTGGCGATTTGGTCCCGGCCGTGCTGTTACTCCTGGCACAGACAAGGGCAGGACTCCCTCACAGCTGGTAGGACTGGAGTTGAATCAGGACAGCACAGGTGACAGCACCATGCCAGCCTGGCTCCATCAAACCTGATCCTCGTAAGGAATGGGGCAGCTACACCGTACGGAGTGCAGGGCCACACGCCGGGAGCTCAGGTGCTTCTGGAAGAGTCCAGGACATAGGAGAGCAGTTCCTGTGCTGGGAGCCCAGGGCACACCACCTGCCCACATTCGCTCACAGCTTCCTTTCCTGGTGGGACAGAAAACAGGTCTTGATCAACCCTGAAAATAGAAAAACTAGGAGAGCGATTGTCGGTAGAAGTATTGGGTACATTCTGAACACAGGCTGCAGGGCTCAGTGTGTGGGCCGAGTCCTGACCCGGCACTGACTCGCTGTAACCTCGGGCAGCTCACTTCCCATTCGGTTTCTCCTCCACCATCAACTCCCCTCATCTCCCACCATCTTCCTCCTTTTCCCAGTTTAAGGAAAGTTCTGTCTAATAGATGATTTCCCTTCCGTCACTCCTTGGCTTGCTTTTGCTGCAGAAAATTCTGGTAATGGGCTACTAGTAATTCTAGTGGCAGAAAGAAGGGGCAGCTACAGCCAGAGAGACTAAGCCAGCCTCCGTGATAAAGCCATGCGGCTTGGAAAGAGGAGGACAGATACCAGCATGCTGGTTAGGGCGGAGGAAAGAGCCTGAGTTTGAGAAGTGAGTGACTTTAGAGTAGCTGTGGGATGTAGGGTTACACCAAAGAGGGAACAGAGGCTGTCCTGGGTTGAGCAGTGCCCCCCAAATTCACGTCCTTCCAGGAAGCTCGCCACGTGAACTTTTTTGGAAATTGGGTCATTGCGGACGTAATTATTGAAGTTAAGCTGAGGGCATGCTGGAGTAGGGTGGGCCTCTAATCCGATGTGACTGGTGTCCTTACAAGAAGAAGCGAGAGACAGAAGGCAGAGGTCTGAGAGATGTATTGACAAGCCAAGGATGGCCAAGGATTGCTGGTGTCACCAGACGCCAGGAAGTGGAAGGGCAGGATTCTCCTCTAGAGACGCAGAAGGGAGCGCGGCTCTGCCCACATCTTGATTTCGGGCTTTCAGCCTCCAGAACTGTAGAGACAATAAATTTCTGTTGTTCTAACCATTTGTGGCATTTTGTCATGGCAGCTATAGGAAACCAATACAGAGGCATTTAAGGAAGAACTCTTGGGGACGTGAATTAATTCTTTCTAGTGTTTCTAAAGAGCTGCAGATAAAGCTGGCATTCTTCCCATTACTTTTGGCTACTGACCTATATTTCTTTGTATGTGGCACCAAGCAAGTCTGAGCCATGTGGGGCCCTGGCTTATCCTTGGATGAAAATGTGACGGAGTTAATATTGATTTCAGAGGATTTCTGTGAGGATTAAATGAGACAATCTAAGTGACCCCTGATCAGCGTGCTCAGCCTGGACCATGTTACCAAGAAAACGCTGCAGCTTTTTTCATTATTTATTAGTGGCAAACAGGCACGTGGAAAATATAAAGTACTCATTACATTTCTGCTTTTTGTGTCCAAAGACCTCACGGGTCCTTGACAGAACACAAATGTGTAAAGATTATATTTAAAGACATATTTGCTGATATTATATGAAGATATATAAAGATATAAACGTATATATGCTGTTCAGGATGCCAGAGAAAAGACTCTCCAGTTTTTGTTGACAATTGACCTGGCAAATCCATGTCTGTGGCAACACAGGCTTTTCCAGCCTGCCTCATTGGAGGTGCCTGCATAAGCCTATGGTGGCCCTGCTGCAGCGATGGTGGCGAGGGCGGGCTCACACCCATCTGGGGCACGAGTGAAGTCATGGGGCACAACAGACTTGCATTGGATGTTGACTTCGGTGGAGAAATAGAAAAGCCGCGGCAAGCAGGTAGAATCAATCTTCACATTGATTCGTGTTAGAAGTAGATCACATACACATTTCAAAATCAAGATAACTTTTCTTCTAGAAATATCTTTGCTATTATGTGGTTTTAATAACAGTGTTTATTTATAAATTCAAAATAACATTAAAGGAAAGTTTGTATTTTTTAAGATTATTCCAAGAGAGGCATAGGAAAGGGCTATAGCACCATGTTCTGCTTTTATTTTCCAGCCAGGAGAGGGAGAATTCAATGGGAATATAGTTTGGGATGGTTTCTGAGTTTGCATTTGGGTCCTGTCTTACTCATCATTGTTCTGCCCCCTTGTAGCCATTCAATAGATTTAGGAATGAATGAATGCACTCCAGAGAGGGACACACCAGAAATCCTGGCAAATGTCTTACAGGGCATGAGGGCATGGCTTTAACAAGTCAGTGGTTGACTGGCTTCAGACTCTAAATATATTTAGCCCTATTCCAGAATACTGGGGGGAGGAGATGTGGTCATGATTACACGAACTTGGAGGAGCCTGGGAAGATGTCTGAGACCATGTCTGACAGCTTCCTGAAGGAACAACATGATTTGGGACCATGGCTGATTTAGAGATCATGAAATGACCATGATTTAGTCCAACACATTGCAGTTAATGGTAGTGGTGGTCAAATGCTTATTTTTACTTTAGCTGTTTAAAATGCAGAACAAAGTAATTTTGAATTTTTGGTGGGTGGGACATTTTCCCTAAATAAATTGAATCTTAAGTTTAGATTGTGATTTAATAATGCTCAGGAAGAAATATTGGTGTTTCCTAAAATCCTGTAAGTCTAAGACTAAGTGAAACAGAATAATGAGTTATTATACATCAAGCAAATAATATTTACCAATGGGTTGGCTTCTAAGTGCAAATCTAGGGAGAGCATGTGTGGGAGGTATTAGAAACAAAACCAAGATGGAAATAAATCCTTAGAGAAAAAAGAACACACCAAAATGCAACAGCAAGCACAGCATCTATGCTTCACCCACTTTCCTGGTCCCAGCCCAGGGCAGGTATAACAACCTGGGTTTTTGGAAGGTTCTCTCTAATGGGGATTAATCAGGCCTGAGGGGAAAAGAAAAGGTACTGTTTCAAGAATGATCTGATCACTAAAAATTATTTACATGAAATGTTTAATACTCGAAAATAAAAGCTCCATAGGTTAGGAAAGTATTGGTTGTACTGTGCTGTTCCACCCAGACCTGGGACAATCGCTGCTTTCAGGAGAGACAATTGGGGGTTGCTGTGCTAAGAAGGGTGACCCAGAAGCGGATGATCTGGAAATTAAACATAACAAAACCTGGAAATTAACATAGCATAACCATATATGATATCATTATTATTTTTTAGCAGCTATTATTTATAGACTATCTACAAAGGGCTAGGCACTTTTCCATGCATTAACTCATTTCATCCTCAGATTAATTTTTTCTATTTACTGGGGTATTAATCCTTCTCCTTCTTAAGTTGGGTATTAAATGCCTGTCTGCCATAAGCTCCAAATTGATCAAGTCAACAACACAACAGCTCCCCTTAAGGGACTCCTCCAACAAATTCAAAGGGAAAGTAACTCTTCCATCCTACAGTCCCCCTAAGATGTCCTGATTCAGCAGGAAGTAGCTAGAGAAAGTACGATGCCCTGTCTCCCCTTTGACCATAAGATTATGGGTTACTGCTGGTGGTGGTGGGGGATTGGAGGTGAGCATAAGTGAGGCCATCTTGTTATGCTAAATGGTCCCAGCTCCTCCTCTGTGTGACTCCTCGCTGCTCTGCACATACTCCAAAAAAGTCACATGCTCTCCTGATTTATGTCCTCTGCTTACGTATGTACTCCCCAACAGCTTGATAAATTAAAAACTTTGGTCTGTGAGTTTCTCTCCAGGAACAGGCTGACCACAGGTGGAAACACACCTACAAGGTATCCATCACAGCTGACAGAAGAATGGAACAATGCGATGCCTGGAGCCCATCATGGCTGGAGAGCAACATCCCTGGACCCCTCCTCACTGCCCATTTTCCCTAGGTAACTGCCTCAAGATTCTGTAACCCTTAAACCTAAAAAGATGGTTTTTCGAGACATTAGTCTGCCATCTTCCTGTTTATGCTGGCTAATCGAATTAAAACTTCATTTTCCTATCCCTAACTTGTTATGATTAATTGGCTCTGATCATGGTGACCAGAGTGAGCCCGTTGCTCGATAACATTTTCGCCGGATCATACACACACATGATACCAAATTCAAAAGGTACAAAGGATATGATGAAATCTGAGCCTGTGGATACCCCTACGTACCAGTCCCCCAATCTCTTCTGGGTAACAGCCATCAGTAACATTTTACTGCATTTCCTTCCAAATGTATTTTCTGTATATGTATGTAAATGACAAAAGACTATGCCAACTCCTCTGCAGCTTATTTTTTACTTTGCACTTAACAATACATCTTTTGTTTCCATGTAAGGACACTCAATACCTCGGAGTGGGTCCACATCAGCACATTTGATGCCTCATTCATTTTAACAGTTGCACAGAATTTCCATATCATGTATTTAATCAGCCCCCTCCGCGGGGACACTTGGACTGTTGAAGTCCTCTGCTGGTACAGACACCCCAGGGGATAACCTGGCATGTGAGTTCTTTCACACACGTGGGATTGTCTGTGACACCAGGCTTCTAAAGACATGGTCCCTGCAGGTCTGAGACCCTCCCGGAGGCCTTCAAGGGGCTTCCTCCTCCAGCTTCATTCCTGAGTGAGGCCAGATTTCCTCCACAGACTTCAACCAAAACAACATTTGGCACAAGCTGAGTGCAGAAGCAGACACAGGGATCCAGATGTCTTCTCCCAGGCCAGATGGTAAAGAGATATGCAAAAATGTCAAACAATGCTCTCTTTTCACTAAATGTTTTTGAAAATATAATTTTTCTTAAAAAACCCTGCTATTTATGTTATCATGCAATGGGCTTATTATTGTTACTTTATAGACTTCTTTTAAATTTCTCAGTTTTTATCTTGAATATGGTAAGTATCAGTAGCTTTTGAGATCCTCAGTAGTTTTTAGAGTGTAAAGTGGTCCTGAAACCAAAAGATTTGTTAATTGCTGCTGTAATTTATTTTAGGAGAGAAATTGGTAGGTAAAAGATACGTGCTTTTATGTTTTGACAGATATTGTCAAATCTCTCTTCACATAAGTTGTATCAATTTACATTCCTACCCATCACGTACAAGGATGCCTATTTCCTCACAGCCTGACCAGCAGCCGTTATGGAGCGTCTTGATCTTTGTCCACCTGACCGTTGAAAAATACTACCTCATTGCAGTTTAATTTTTCATCAGCTTGAGTGTAACTTGGTATAGTTGAGAATCAAAGATATTTTCTTTCTGGTAAACTCTCTGTTCTTGTTCTTTGCCCATTTTCCTGCTAGATTATTTGCTGTTTTATTGACTTTTAAGTGTTCTTTATATATTAAGGACATGAGCTATTTGTCTGGATATATGCTGCACTTTTCTCCTTTATTGGGTCTATTTCCGGACTTCCTATTCTATTCCGATGGTTTGCAACAACTGGGCAAGGAAGAACTGGCTGCCTTGCTGAGACATGGGCATGTTCTCAATGGAGTACTTATGCAAAGGCTGAGATATTAGAGAAAAGTTCCAGTTTTGTAAGGCAGGTTGAAATAGAACTTCAAGGTTCTTTGAAATAGCATAAAAGCATCTCAAAGTACACCCCCAAATTTCAAAGCAGCCCAGACAGAAGATGCCTTGGGATGCCTCTGTGGTTTATAACAAATCCTCCTGTGTAGAAAGGGTTTGATGTATACTTTTAACAAACATCAAGTGATGTATTGAGCAAGAGGCCCAACTACAAGTGGCAATAGGGTCTTTCTCTGAAGATAAAAAGTAGAACACTGAACATGGAATAAACCTGAGGGTCATATGTTACACATGAGGAAACGGGCCAGAAAGATCAAGGAACTCGCCCAAGGCCACCGAGACATACAACCAGAACCAAGGGCTCAATCTAATTCTTTGTAGCATTCCCTGCCCAAAATATTGATTTGTGACTTTAAAAACACCATTAAACATGCACACAGCAAAATGTGTTCATCTATCTGTCATTTAAATGTTCTTTATCATTTCTTATTTGCATCATAGATTGCTTTAGGCATTACTGCCTTTCATGAAAAGACACCTGGTGTCCTTGTCACAAGGACTGGATGACACTTGCATTTCCTAACAGAGGTTGCTCCTGTGCTGATACTGCCACAGGAGAACATGGCTGGCAGACAGCTGACAGATGGTCCCCACTGGTCCACTGATAATTCTAGGTCATCCACCAACCACACACGGTACTTTTTTTCTTTATAGTTTTACATCTCTAGCATAAGGGTGTGTCTTCTAATCGATGACAGTTGTGGTTGACCTAAACTGTGATGCAGTTTTGTTGTATATGTGAGAACTTGTGTGACTAAGAATATACTCTAGGAACAGCAGAGCGACTTGTCTTTCCTGCTGTCATGACTGGGCATCTACCTCACCCAAAAACTTGGATCATTTGAGGAATGAAATGAGTTTACTTGTTTTCTGGAAACTTTTCTTGCTCCTGCTTTTGAGATGATAAAGAACCAGTGTCAAAGTGTACAGAAGGGATTAGCATCTTGCAAAAACTCCAAGGACAGCAGTGGAGCCCACTTTTAAGAAAAGCTTCCCCACCAAGCTCTTAATGTCTCAGGTGTTGATACTGTGTGAAAAAGCCTGGATGAGGTGAGCCAAGACGTGACACAGGAACATTAGACACGGAGTTTGAAGATGTTTTTAAAACATCTCAACCATTTATAGTGCCTATATATTCCTTTTAATTTTCATACATGAAAGAAATACGTGATAAATACCTATGACTAAATGAAAGAACTCTCAATACATGCACAATTCTTAGTGGTAAGAATTCATTGTGGAATAGTTCAGTTGGCAGCATTTTTTTCCTTTCTTGTGGCACAAAGAATAGTGGTGATTATTTTAACTGAGGGTGTCTTAGATCCAATGGAATATGGTCCATCTATACAGAAACCCATCTTTGCCAATAACTAATGATTCCATATGCACTTGTTACTCTCTCATTAGTTTGGTAGTTCATTTATTCACACACTTTTTTGATCAGCTAATATTTGGCGAGCACCTGCTTAGGCATCGTAGACAGCGCCGTGATTGAAGAACTCATGAATTGGACTGACTGACAGCCCAGGACCTGGTGTCTATCCTGAGAAGTTAGCTCCCGGTCTCCTGTAACCTACAGGTAACTGACTCAGATGACAACAATTAGCTGTAAATCTTTCGGTTTTGTAGAATGACTGGTGTGCGTGCCATATTAATACAACGTTTAGTATTATGGGTTGAATTGTGTCCCCCAGAAAAGATATGTTGAAGTCCTAACCCTGGGACCTGTAATAAGGTCCCTGGAAATGAGGTCTTTGCAGATGTAATGAAGTTAAGATGAGGTCATTACAGGGGCCCTAATCAATATGACTGCTGTCCTTATAAGAAGAGGAAAGTGTCAAGTGAGGACAGACCCACAGGAAGAAGCCGTGTGATGACAGAGGTTGGAGTGAGGCAGCTACAAGCCAAGGAACAAGGAGCACCAAGGACTGTGGCCACCACCAAAAGCTGCAAGACACAAGTGATCCACCCAGCGTCTCAGAGAGAGCATGGCTCTGCCCACACTTGTTTTCAGACCTCCAGCCTCCAGAAGAGTGAGAGAACACACTTCTGTCGTTTTAAGCGACCAGTTTGTGGTACTTTGTTACAGCAGCCCGAGGAAGCTTAGTTTCAGAACTACACTTGGATGACGAGATTGAAATCCTTCTTAATAAAATAACCATGATATACTTGACTTTTCTTGTGACACTTGGGGGTTTTTTTGGTGGTGGGTGGAGCTGGAAAGCATGAACTCATGTTTACTGACTTTGTCACTTGCAGCTCAAGTGACTTTAACTCAAATGTAACCTAATACAGGATGCTGGCTCACCTTCCCAGCATTGCAGCAGCAAGCACAGAAAATTGGAAATCGGATAAAAAGGAAAGGGTGCTCCAGTAAGCAGCCTGGTTTTTATTCTTCTGCTGGAGCCACATTTTAATATCCAGGAAGAAGTTCATATTTTTAGAAAGGGTTTGTAGTATAACCATGGAAATATCACTTTCTGATTCAGTGGGAACTGTGCTCTTTCTCACTTTGACCCACTCATTCATTCACTCATTTATTAATTCCACAAACATTTACTATGCAATAAGTGCAAAACACTATATTTGTTTTTGGTCGAAATACCAAAATTAATAACAATTTAAAAAATAACTAATAACAGCTCCTTGACCAGAAGAGAAAGGCTCTCTTGTGCCAAGAAGTTCAGAGTGTTTGGTGGGAAGACTTGGGTTGGGCCAGCTTAGGTTGAGCTGCACCAATCAGCCCTGGACAAGGGCTTGAGATTGGGATTTGGACAGCCTGGAGAGAAGGACAGACATGGCCCCTGGGGAAGTGCTGTGAAGTGGCAGCCACTTTGTGCTACACAGACATCTACATCAGGCCCATGAGATGGGGGACACAGGGAGCAAGTACCCTCCATCCACGTACCTTCCAAGGACAGAAGCCAGAGTTCATAGGGAGTGCTCAGAGCTTTGGGGGAGGGAGTTTAGTGAAGGGGTGAGGGCTTGAAAGAATCAGTTCTTGGTAATAAGGACGAGAGGATATTGACCTTTTTCTTGACTAGCTTCTTCCTCTGGTTAGGTTTTCCAGAAACAATGTAGAACACCTAGCTAAATGTGAATTTCAGCTGGACAAGGAGTAACTTATTTAATGTAAGTATGTAGCAAATATTGCAAAGGTCATATTTATACTAAACATGCATTTGTTGTTTATCTGAAATTCACATTTAAATGAGCATCCTGTATTTTTCACTGTATCTAGCAACCCTACCTCTGGTTTCACATTTATTCTGCAAGTGACAAATTCAGGCATAGACTCACTCCAGAAGAATAGACAGACATCGGAGGGGGTGGATTTTTATTTGAGATGGTACAGTGTACTGTTTAGGGCTATATTTAACTTCCGTGAGCTTTGATTTTGCAATAAATGAACAAATGCAGGCACCAAAACACCTGTCTCTAATAAACTCCCAAATCCGTCACGAGATGAATAGAAGCAAAATATGTGGTAGTTCTCTGAGCTCTTGGGGAAATGGCGTTTCATAGTCAAAGGTATTTACTGTAGCAATTCCTGAGGATCCTGCCGGCTTCTGTAGCTGTGCGCTGCAGCCCTCAGCAGCTGTCTCTCCCGGCACTGTTGACCAGAACCTCGAGAGAAGGCAATGATGCCCTCACCTTCCACCCCTGGAGACCAGAGCTCAGACTCTGTTTCTGCCTTGCTCCCTTCTGGGGCCTGAAGTGCCTGTGATGCCAGCTCTCTCCTTCTCCACACTGCTGTTTGTTTAATACACTTAAGGAAATTCTTAAAGCAGCTTGGGAAAGATGCTACATAAATATCTTTAATGTCACTCTTACATCGGCGTGGGTTCAGAAACGTGTTTCTTCTTTCTCTCATCATTGTAGCCAATGAACTGCCTTATCTCTATGGTTTTCATTTTTGAACTCACACTGAGAATTGGATAAAAATGAGTGTTTTGATGGACAAGTGTTCAGCTTCCTTGTTATTACTGGTTCCCTCAAGGAAAGGGATTTGTACTGTTTGATGATTTGAAGTTCATTATTTCAGCTTCATCCTTCTCCTTTATGTCTAGTCTCAATGTCTTAATTTCATCAAAAGGTGGAAAGCAATGGTAGTTCTGGTTCTCAAAGCTCAGGAAATGTATTTCATTTCCTTTGGAGGTGGATCTGTCTTATCAAAACAAGTGACAGCTTCATCATCACCGGCCAAACTCAGCAGTGAAATCTTCAACAAACAACCATCTAATACATCCGGGTCACGTGATCTAGTCTTTAAAGAAGGAATTGTGGTTAAGATAAAAAAAAAACACCTTGGGCTTTTATGGTCTTTTGTCCAAAATAATACTTAAAATGTCATTTCTCTATCAGCTGTTTCTTGTGGACATTAGTGAGGAAGATTGGCCCTGAGCTAACGTCCGTGCCAATCTTCCCCTGTTTTATGTGGGATGCCTCCACAGCATGGCTTGATGAGTGGTGTGTAGGTCTGTGCCTGGGATCTGGGCCCGTGAACCCCTGACCATGGAAGCAGAGTGTGCAAACTTAACCATTATGCCACAGGGCCAGCCCACACCTGGTTGTTTTTAAACAGGAGATCTGCTCATATGTGAACTTTGAATGGCAAAGTTATAAAAAGCCTTAGAGACCATCACTGATGGTGGCTACATAATTAAAACAGTTTCTCCTGGGATTGATGTTTCATAAGTTAACTACAAAGTAATAACCATCATTCCTAGAACACTTTTTTAAATGATTTCTCTTTTTTTATAGGATGGATTTAAATAGACTTATTCCTCCACAAAATAATATTTTTCAGGAACACGTGCCTCCTGGTTGTAATACCCTTGTATTTCACTTCTTTCAAAGAAACTCAAATTCTGATTTAAACATTTTTCACTGTTAGCAACAACCTTGATTTCATGTTCTAATAGTTGTTGCTGTTGTTTTGTTTGAAAAATTACCCCAGAATTCCAGTGGATCAACACAAGTAGACACCATTCTCCGCGTGAGCAGTCTCCTTATTCTTGCCATATATAAGCCTGGAACTTTTCTTTGTTTTGTAAATTGGATAATGTTTTGAATGCAAGGGGGCACCTCACAATAGGAAAGATTCTTTTGAAGGGCAAATACTCTTTTTTTTTAAGTGGATTTAGCAGTCACCTGCTAGTTCACCTGTGCTCTGCCTGTCCATGTCCATTTCTCTTAAAATGGAGGCTGTTCCTAAAGTATCTGTGTCACAGACTAGGTGCCTCCAGCAACTCAAAGGTGGGTTCAGAAGCAATTAACTTTTTTCCAAGTTGTTTCTTTTTCTTTTATATGTTAAGAAGATGTAACCACCACCATCCTGAAACTGACCAAGGGAGAAACTCAAGGGAGATATAACCACCAAAGATCCTGAAACCCACCAAGCCTCAGGAGGAGAGCTGCACCCATGATCTTTGCCTTATTTTTAAGCAAAGATCTCTCCAGGAGGAGCTTAGGCCTCATTATGTGGAACCATGTTCTCCAACTGAGCCTTTGCCGGCAAATACCCACCTCTCCCTTTTGAATATTCATTACCATCTGAAATAAAGTTCCCTCCTTCCCTTTGTTCGGTAAGCCAAGACTTTGGAAATGATTCCTCATGGTCTCCTATTTGCTGCAAATACCCTTTACTTTGTGAGACAATGTCCACTGGTGTAGAGTCTTATTTAACTCACCAGGAGGCAAGCCCACTTGGTTTACTAACACCTGTGTTGGGCTTTTCTCCTATGTTTCCTTCATCAAATGTTACCATGGTGCAACTAAAACTTTCACAGATGATGTTCTATGCGTATAGTATCCACACCAAAAATCTCAAGATTTGTTTTCGAGGATTGGTCTGAAAACAAAATACTTAAAATTCAGAAGAGCTGGGACGTGTGTCTCCATAAATGTAGCAATACCGTTGTTCTCTTTGGGTAAAACATCAACATCGCAGAGTGATTGCTATTTCAACCAGTGGGAATGTCACACCTGAGACTGAGTCAGCCCCACCGCCCCACCAAATTTATGCCCATGATCTGTGGCTTCTGGAACAAAATAGAAGGTTCTTACCAAACAGTAGACAAGCATGGTATTTTTTTTTTTTTTTTTTTTTTTTTGTGAGGAAGACCAGCCCTGAGCTAACATCCGTCGCCAATCCTCTTCTCTTTGCTGAGGAAGACTGGCCCTGGGCTAACATCTGTGCCCATCTTCCTCTACTTTATATGGGACGCCGCCACAGCATGGCTGACGAGCAGTGCATCGGCGGGCGCCCGGGATCCGAACCTGCAAACCCCAGGCTGCCAAGCGCGGACTAAACCACTGCGCCACCGGGCGGCCCCCAAGCATGGTATTTTGATGGAGACATTTCTCAGTCTGTCTTTATTTCCATGCTCAGGAATGTCTTCCTGCAGTAACTCCGTGGTTTTCGTCTGGATTCCTTGGTCCCTCTCTATCCCTCACCTCTGGGGAAGGGAGGGATGTGTTTGCTGACTGATTCATGAGACTGCAGCTAATAAAGGATTGATAGTCCATCCAACAGAAGCCTGCGATCTGCATAGTTTTTAAGACAGTTGGAAAGTGCCCTTGCATTCTCACCCCATCAACTCTCCACGGTCAGACAGATTCCCCTTATCTTTTGGATAAATAACGAGGCACAGCAGATAAGCAATGTGCTCCATAAATCAAGACTCACTGCTAATCAATACTCTAGTTGATGTGGAATCCAAACCATCAGAAAGAAAGAGCAGGGGTATTTTTAACCATTGTACAGTGATAACTCGTGTCAGGAAGGAGGCCCCAGAGCATTATGCTGGTAGCTTGAAGGTGAGGCCTGGGTCACGTTCGTTCGTGTATCTTCAGAGCCTAGAGCCAGGCCAGACATACACTCTCAAGCGAATATGTGCTAAATTGAGTTACATTTTTGAGATTGTGATATAGTTTCTAAATCATAAAGTTCTATGAGATTGAATTATTTTAGTATTAGAATACTTAATGAATTCTTACTGCTTGACAATTAGTGATCTGTGTAGCATTTAAGATAACTTTTTATTAACCATCATTCTGGTTGAAGTGAACTTTACTGAGGATTCAAACCTGAAATTTTTGTTTGTTTGTTTTATCACGTGATTTACCATGAAAATCCATTTTAAGAATCTCAGTAATTGCCTTTAATCCACAACTCTCTTTTCCCCCCAATAATTTAATTCTAAATTGAAGAAAACTAAATGATATTGGCACTTCAGTTATGGCTCACTACATGCATCTCAAAAACACAGACGCTAGCTAAGTTTTATTTCTTATAGCATTTTGATGCCTAAAAATTTGACTATTTGTTAACATTTATAACTTCTAATAATCCTGGGTGGATCACTTACAGGACAATGGAAAGGTAGGTGTGTTTGTTTTGGAAACAAAACCAATGACTCAAGAACAGCAAATTTATGAATTTTGATACAAACAGAAACAAAAATTATGGGTCCTCTTTAATGTGTCTTTAGTGCAGCTAAACTGACCTATGAAATAGTTTCCTCCAGATTCTCTGGTCTGGTGCTTTATATATCATGTAGAGGGGACATTTATTAAAAAGGAACTGATTGTGTATGGACCAGATTCTCATCTCAAAAATATTCTGAATCTCAGTTGGCGATGATCTGGTGAAATGCCATGGACTGGGGTTGGGACAAAGCATGAGCAAGCAGCAGCCTCACATTTTAAACCCGGGAGGCCCTACTGGAGGGGAATGCGTGGGAAGAATTCTCAGGAGTCACTTCTGCCTCCTCTCTATTATGGTTTCAGAAAATAATAGACAATTTTAAGAATTATGGTAATTTGGGGGAAATGTCTAAGGTAAAAGAAAATAAATTTCCTTTCCAAAAAATCTCAGAGTGAATCAGGAAACTCAGTACTTGATAATTATAATAGCTGATGTTAAACAGAGCTTCCCTTGGCCAGCACTGCTACATCTTAAATGGATGGAGAAATCCCGTGGGGTTGAGGCCTTAAAGAAAGCTTCAGGAAGGCGGGAGAGCTGGGCTGTGGTGAATTGTGGATGTGGAGGAGAGAAGAGCTGTGTTCTAGGCAGTGGGGTGGGGTGGTGGGAGACTGAGAAATCTCAGAAATAACTTGAGCAAAAGCTTGAAAAAGGATGATCGATTGAACTGAAATATCAGGTTTCTGTAGGAAGTCTCAGGATATAATGCTGGAAGTGCTAATTCCCCCAAAATTGATCTAGTAGTTTAACAAAAGCCCAATCAAACTCTCAATAAGGCTTTTTGTGGAGTTTTACAAACTGATTCTAAAAAAAATTATGAAAGATTAAAGGCACAGGAATAGATAGTCAACACACGTAGGGAGAGGGAAGTTGATTACCAGATATCAACATCTATTATGAAGCTATTGTAATTAAGGCAGTTGCTGATGATATAAGAATATGAAAATTGGCCAGTGGAACGGAATTGACAGCCAGAAACAAACCCACAGCTATAGGAACTCAGACTTAACAGCAGAGGAGCCATAGCATTTCAGAGGGAAGAAGAGGAATAAGTCAACACATGGAGCCAGAGAAAGTAATTATTCATTTGGAAAAACTAATGAACAGGGACCCCTACTTTACACCACATACAAAGCAATACCAAAAGCTTTAGGACTTATATGTCAAAAGCAAACACTTTAAAACCTTTAGTAGAAAATATAGGCGTGTTTCTTTCTGTCCTTGGGGTAAGGAAGGAATTCTTAAATAGACTCAAAAGTGTTAGCTACAAAAAAAAAAAATACAGTTGGTTACATTAAAATTAGAAATTCTGTTCATCGTAAGACAGCGTAAAGAAAGAAAACACAGACTACAAATGGGAGAAAATATTCTCAGTGCATTTGACCTGAATCAGTGTCAAGAATATATAAAGGACTAAAATTAATAATAAAATGATAAACAACCGAGTAGAAAAAAAAAGACAAAAATCTGCCAGGCATTTCAGAGAAGAGCAAACGCAAACACCCAATAAGGAAATTAAGTGGTTTTGGCCTCGTTAGTAATCAGAGAAATGCAAATCATAGTTTCTGATTCAGTAGGTCTAGGGGGTGGGGGGCTCAAGAATTTGCATTTCTAACAAGTTCCACATTCCCAGATGCTGCAGTACAGAGACTGAACTTTGATAACTGCAGGCTTAAAGAATATCTTTTAAAACATAAAGTCCCAAAGCAAGCACATCTAAACAAAATATTCCTCCTTAGGCTAACACACACACACAAACACACACCTGCTCACACTGTGGAATAAAAACACCAGGAGAACCATAAACACAGGATTCAGGAAAGTGTTCCCTTTTGGGCAGGTGGGGTGATGGAGAGCAGAGGGGCAGAGAATGGGAGAGGTGGGGCACACGGGTGTGAGTTGTCAGTGTGGAGGTTCTTGTGTTTTCATTATACTACAAAAAACAAATAAGTGAAGAAATAAAAATACAAGAGGGCAGGAGGGTCCAGTATGAGTCAAGGATGAGAAAAATGAATCTAGGAAAATGATTAATTCAATTATGTGAACATAAATTCCATTTAAAAACGTACGAAACAAAACATATTGATGCCAGAATTGAAGGACAAGCTAAGAAGTTTGCCAGTTCTTTGGCAGGTCATAGGAAACCACTTGGATATTAGTGGAGTCCCATGAACAGAGCCCAATAAATACTGAAAGAAGCAATGACAGAAGTGATTTTGTACGGTGCAATCTACCGCAGTCTGCAGGCAGAAAGAGCGGCACAAGGTAGTGGTCACCACCATCGGCTACTTTCTCCTTTCATCTCCATTTGGTCAGGGGCCACAATGTCAGGGTTGGATAAGACATGAGGGGCAGGTGGGGCCGCAGCCCAGGGATGAGTCCTAGCCCATCCCTTCATGGTCTGTGCAGGTTTCTCACCTGTAAAATAGAAAGAACAGCACCTGCCTTACTCCACCTTCCGGGCCTCTGTGGGTCTGAACTCAGATGGTGGCCTGGGAGTCACTTTGTAAACTGCAAGCTAAGGAAACACCAACACTCTTCATAGGAAGGAAGCAAAGCCCGAACCATAAACTTCAGCTCTATCACCTTTTTATTCAGGTCCTCCCTGACCCCCTGGATAAAATGGAATCCTCCAGTTCCCACCTGCCCTTTCTCCATCCGTTTAGTCTTCTATTCTCCTTCACAGAATTTCTGACCACTTGAAGCTGATATACATTGATTTGTTGACTCACTTGTTGCATGTCTTCTCCGAGAGGGCAGGATCTGGTCGGCCTCGCTCACTCCTTACCCCTGGGTGCAGAATAGGGCTTGGCATATGGAGAGTTCTCCATGAGTACGGGGTGAATGAATGAGTGATTGAAGGAAGGAAGGAGAAGAGGAGGTGCAGCTGAGGAGGGGACAGTTGGGCAAGCAGCCCACCTTTGTCCTCTGGGTTTTGCCATCAACAAGGGGTTCCTCAGTGAACCCGCTGCAGCCACCCTACGGGTCCCCAGGGAGTGGTGCTTCCCTTTGAAGCCCTGGACCCAGGGTGGGCAGAAATGCCTCTCTTTGTTCCCTTTGACATTGCTGAAACTTTTAGTAAGAATTACTAAAAATTGAAGTAGAGCTAAGGGACCCAGAAACTAGAAAATGTCTCAGCACCTGGGTTTTCAAAACTCCAGGTTCTGCACAATGGTGAACAGCCTGCCTTTGTCATGTACCATCCTGAGGTGGGCTCACCCTGGCCCTGAAGGCTGGCTCCACTCCACGGGCATCTTGACAAGGCCCCTCGCCTCCTTGATCCATAAGCAGCAGCATCTCAACGCAAGTTACCAGAGAGAGAGCCCCCTAGAGATCTTGAAGCATTTGCTGACAAGATGTGGGAGAGCGAGTCCCTTCCACAGGCATCTGGGACACTGTCCAGCATCCAGTTTCTGCTTGGGCGGCCACCCCTTCCCTGGTGGTGGGCACTGGAATGAGCGTCTCTCCCAAGGGTGGTGCTGCTACTGAGCATGCAATGGTTTCATTTACTTAATTATGGAGACTATTTTCTGGTTCCTACTCCAACTTTTCGACTCATCTAAAACCTACTCAAAAATCACATGGCTCCTAAACTTCCAGTGGAGAATGGAAGTCCTCAGGGAAGGAATGTCTGCCCTATCAAAACTGAATCATCTCTATCCTTCAAGTCTTTTTAAGGCAATAGTTCTTGAACTTGCTACCTAGGGAGTGTTAAAATGCACCAGTGCCTGGATCCCACTACTAAAGGTTCTGATTTCACTGATCTGGGGTGTGGCTAGGCATCAAGATGTTAACACCACTCCAAATTATTCTAATAGTAGCCAAGACTGAGACCCATCACTGTGAAGCTAGGCAGTGAATGACTTCCAGTTCTTCAAAAAAAAAAAAATTATTGTGGGCATTGCTGGGCAAATTCATTCTGTCACGGGTTGAATTGTGTCCCCCCAAGTTCAGATACTGAAGTCCTAACCCCCAGTACCACAGAAGGGGAACTTATTTGGAGACAGGGTCTTTATACAGGTGGTCAAGCTAAAATGAGCTCATTGGGAGGGCCCAAATCCAATATGACTGTCCTTATAAAAAGGGGAAATCTGGACACAGACATGCACAGAAGGAAGAGCATGTGAAGACACACGGAGAAGACGGCTGTCTACACGCCGAGGAGGCCTCAGAGGAAGCAACCCTTCCAACACCTGGATCTAGGACTTCCAGCCTCCAGACTGTGAGAAGATAAATTTCTGTTGTTTAAGCCGCCCGGTCGGTGGTATTTTGTTACAACCGCAGCAGCCTGAGCTGACCAATACACTCATACCACAGTAAAATCTTTGTGATTACAATATGCACAGGGCTTTGGGGTTTGGGAAGTGAATTTACAGCTGTGACTCTATGTGATGTCCCAACCGCCCTGTGAAATAGGCTGGTGTGACTGTCTTCTTTCACAGAGGATGACACTGCAGTTCAGAGAGACTGTGGCCGAGGTGGCACAGGTAGTAAGTGTCATGTTGGGGATCTGAGCCCGGGTCTACCACCCTAGGCCCCAGCTCTTTTCACTCCCCCAATCTCGAATGATTTCTTGAGACGGAGAGGAAGGTGCTGGTGCCCGAGAGAGGGAGAGGCGCAGAGAAGCAGCCTGAGGTTCTGGAGATGCACTTGCTCTGTCCGGCAACTCGGCTCAAGACCCTGGTGGCCTCCACCATTGTTTCTGGACTGCTCTAAGAAGCAGAACCTAGAACCTCTGGATCCCAACTTAGAACTCAGCTGCTGGTGGTCTTCACTCCTCTCTTCCCCACGGCTCATCCTGGCAGCCCTGCTCAGACTGACCCAAACTTGCAGGGTGGCACAGGACCAACCTGGTGTCTGGGCGGTGCCATTGGGTGCAGGAACGCAGCCTGTGCCAATAGGAACTTCCTCTAGCAAGAGAAATGTCCTCTTTTTCCTTATGTGGAAGTTCATAGCACTCCATAATTTCTCTTTCAAACTCCCAAACTATAATCCCCGTCTCCTCAAGGGTGAATTAATCGAGCTTGATGCCCTGTTTTTAATTCCTTCTCTGCTTGACCTCCTTTTTCAACCAAGTCACTACTTTAGAGGTCATTGGGCAGGTCAAACGCTAGAAGAGCCAGTGACGAATGAGGAGCTTAACTGCTTTCCCGTGACTCGTGCTGACAATCCACTGCTTCTGCCATTGTTGTGAAGACACCTGTGTAGCTGACAATGATTTGTTCCTTGTCATCCATGCCTGTTTTGAAAATATATTTGATAAAAGGTTTTTGTTTAATTCTAGCTCCATTTATTTTAGCTCAGACTCTGAATTAAAGTGTAGACATAAAAGATCCCATGTTTTTCAGAGACTTCATCTCTCTTGTTTTGAAATATCGTTGTAGTGGCTCCAACTACCTTTCTGCAGACGTAAGTGACTTAGCCATATTTGCTCATGGAATTCTTCCCTTAACTGTAACTCCCCAAAACCCTGGCCCTCCTCCCCAGAATGTATTCCCCTCCTTTCTGGGTTTTAAAACACAAACCATAGCTCTCTACAGAGACTCCCCAGTGCCCTTGTGAGCAATTATTTTCACAAGGAAGAGTTTGAACTCGGTTGTTCAACTTTGGAATACCTCATGCATAAGCAGAATGTGCTCCTCGGGGTGAGGGGGTTCAAGTCTGCCTTCATTCCTTTATGCCTGATTAACTGCCCTCTTTCCTTGGGCCCCCATTACCTTTGAACTTCAGACTTCCTTCTGCTGCTTTGGCCTGGTCACTGAGCCTGGAGTTGCCAGTCAGGGAAAATACAAGGCTAGGTCCTTGGGGATATTTATGGGGGCAATTCTGGTTACAAGTGAGAGTTGGCAGGGTAGTGGAAGTACCTCATATCTGCTCCTAAGGCACATCTTTGGATTCTGCCTACTCTGTATCAAGGAGGGCTGAGTTAGGAGATAAAAAGTGATCATTTTCCCTTCCCTGATGGAGACTTCCTACCAGCATCAGGCCTGGAAAATTCCAATGTTAAATCAAGGGAGAAAATTTGACTACTAAACTAGGCTGGGCATATTAATAGCTAAGCAGGCTATGTTTGCAATTAAAAATGACTGAAGGACATTTTATAATCTTAAAGTGACCAGAAAAATCCTGGGATTTGTTCAAATTTCATCCAGATGAATGTGGGAAAAAAGCATCACAGAATCAATTTTAGGAGAAAATGGGAGACCAAAAAAGAAAGAAAGAGACCTAGAAAAAGAAATGAGTGCCTTTGCCTGTAACAATTACAAATATGTTTTGGTGGGATTAACCAGCGCTGCCCCTCGACCAGGAAGGGGCCATCACATGTGGGATTTGACTCAAAGTCAAATTGTCAGAGTTTGTGTATTCCAGTGTAAGTGTCCCAAAGGAGCTGAGGATGCATCCTGACGCCCCATCCTGGAAGTGCTCCAGTTCCTGTCCTTTCTCTCTTGGTTCTCACCTCTCCTCTGATCTGGCAGGGTCACACAAGTAAATGCCCATCACGCTCGGGCGAACAGGAATCTGTATCTACTGTTGGCAATCAAAGAACCCTAACAGGTCCAGAGCATCACGATTTCCCAGCCATACTTTGGGGAGACAATTCAATTAAACAGACACCTTGCCCTCAGTTTCCCGTTTGAGCAATGCAGGTAGTCATGGTATCTTACAGGGCAGCTGGAGACTCGAGTGACAGCCATACTTGTCAAACAGATCAACATGTGCCTCAGTCTGTCCAGGCTGCTATAACAGAATACTGCAGATTGGGTGGCTTGTAAAAACAGGAACTTATTGCTCACAGTTTGGGAGGTTGGAAGCCCCAGGTCAGGGTGCCCGATGGTCCAGAGAGAGCCCTCTCTGGGTTGCAGACTGCTGACTTCTTCTTATGTCCTCGCATAGTGGAAGGTGGGAGGGAGCTCTCTGGGGTCTCTTTTACAAGGGCACTAATCCTGTTCATGAGGGCCCCACCCTCACAACCTAATCACCTCCCAAAGGCCCCATCACCTTGGAAGGTAGGATTTCAACATAGGAATTTTGGAGGGACACAAATAGTCAGACCATATCAACATGTGAAAGTGCTTTGTAAACTGTAAATCATTCTACAAATGCAATTCATTATGTTTGCATTTTTACACTGTGCTTTCAAAACCATCAATTTCCCTTGACTCATGGTGTTAATTCCACTGTCGTCCTTTGTTCTTATCCTCACGGTCCATCTCCAGACTGATGGCATCATTTACAATGAGCACACCAAGTGACCCCGGGTGACAGCAGAAATGGGCTCCTACTGCACACAGACTAGTGTGGCAGGGCCTTTTCCGGACACCCATAAAAATGTTGGTTGAGGATCGAAGCAGATTGTGTGATATCATCAACCACAGAGCCATGACTGTGTTTTTTATGTAACAAAGTGAGAATGTGAGATCTTGGATGTACCATCTGTGCTGTTAAGTTAGCAGTTTTGGGCCCTTATGTTATATTAATGCTCTTTTCTTCTGTGACTATATATTAACAGATGTGTGTGTGCACACGTGTGTGTGTATATATGGGTGTGCACATATGTATACTTACATGAATATCTATATGTGTGTGTGTACTTTACTCAGCTTCATCATCTTCCACCTTTCTCTTACAACTTAAAATCCCTTCTTATCAATGAGTCCTTTCATTATGTAATCTGTTTTAAGTGCCCTGTGCCTGATATACACATAAGTAGAACCATTCATTTCTTTTAGGTGTGGTTCCGTTTATAAAATCTTAGGGGTGCAGACCACCCCAGAACATCCTAAAATTTCCAGAAGACCATAAAGTTCAGGCAACAGAGAAGTTGGTCAGTCGTTCCTCCCACCTTCCCTTGCAGTACAAGCTTCAGTTCTGCAGGACTCCGCTTTCCAGTGCAAGGCGCGATGTCAGGTTGACCACACCTAGGTCTCAGACTTATTCGGCATTCACAGCCCACGCCTGTAGACCTCTTACCTCTGTCCTCATGCCCTCCCACCCTCCTTCTTGACAACAAAGCCATGAAAAATGCGCAGATCGGCCCTGCGTTCCCTCACCTTCCCCGTCGGGGTCTCAGGGTGGGTGTGCTGGGGTGGAGAGAGAGTCTTGGGCCTGCTTGGTCCTTCTGTGGAGACAAGACAATGTCAGTTGGTGTTGACTCTTTAGGAATCTTTTCTCAAGGCCAAACTGGCATCTTAATTTCTGCCGATCGCAGTGCCGGCATCTCCTGCATTTGCCCCAGGACCGTCAGCAGCAGCAGGATTACCGTGCTCTCCTAGATTGCTGACACTTTAAGAAAACACTGTCAGATTTGCCCAGGAGATACAATTGGTATTTCTGCAAAAATGATGAAATTTGCATGAGGAGAAAGAGAATCATCAATAATTAAGGTTCTCTGAGCTGTTATCTTCAAAAAGAGGTTGAACAGAAGCAGAAGGAAAATTTTTTAGACTGCACATGAGGGGCAAGAAACCACTGTTATTAGTTGGGGGAAATGATGGTAAAATATTTAAAACTAAAAGCCCACAGGGAGCTGGAGTTGATCTAGGACATTTTATTAAAAGCCTGTGGAGAGTAGACTGTACATCAAAACTCCCAGCCAAGTCCAGCTAATTTTTTACAGGCATGTGCCACAAACAAGAAAACCAAACAAAAATCTGCCCTGCAGTTGGACAGAAGTAAAATCTGAAGCACTCTTTTCTTCATCCGATGAATATGTACTCGCATTTCTCAGTTTCAGGCTCTGTGCTAAGTGCTGGCATGAAGTCCATCTTTAGGGTCAGCCGTGGCCTCTGTCCTGTGCACCTTAGAGCCCATGGAGGGATGGGCTTTCACCAAAGATGCATGTGGAAGAGAAACCATACTGTGGGGGGAGGAGGTTACATTACAGCCAAGATGTGGAGGGAAAGAGGAGAGTTCCAGACAGAGGGTATGGTGGGAGGGGAGGGGGTCATAATAAACAGAACTCTGAAGTGAACATACCACGGCAAAAAGCAACCCAAAATGGAAGAGAAACTGATCTATAAGTAGACAGAATAAAAGAATTTATATTCACAAAAGGAGATGGATGCTATCAAAGTGTGATTGAAATAGACAGAACAAACACTGCTCGCCCTTTTCAAAAATGTAAGATAATTCCTATGAGATGTAGAGCCCGTGACATCTCATAGGATCTTTTTGCTCTCCAGAAATACCCCATGGCATTAGCTGAATCCAGATTCAGGAAGGATTACAATAAACTCATTAGCAATGGATTTATAACAAGCTATACGTGATAGCTGGAAAGAGTCTGGGAAATGCCCCGACTCCTTAAGTTGATGTCATGGGACACAAGCTGGTCATTTCTTGTTGGGACTTTGGGAGCAGAATTCTCAGCCTAAAAGAAGGACTTGATTGACTATGGCGTTGGGTCTGCCCTTTGGATGCTGGCCGTGGGACCACAGCCGTCTTTTTCTCCCTTGCCTGGAGACTTACCACCTCCCTCCACTGTTAGCCTCGACTAGAACGCTTACTCACTTAGCAAACACTGTGCTGGTAGGAGTGTGGAGGGCCTCAGCATTTGGTTTCTTTTGAACGGATGGAGGTGAGGGAGTGGCTGGAAAGACAGCAAAGTGGAGACGGCTGACAGCGTGAGAGTGCCATCACTTGTTCCTTACAACAGACATTAGTGGGGAATTTCCTCTGTGCATGGCTGGGTACAGAGTGACCACACAGCAGATATGGCCTTTGTCCTCATGGGCCTTACAGACATGTTTAATCAGACGTTTGTAAGCTGGGTCTGAAAGCCTTCAGCAGGTTTGAGCTGGCTTACATATAGGACTTTATTTCTTTGTTCATTCTATTGACATGAGATCATGGGTTGTTGAAAGAACTTCAAACCCTTTTTCTCCGATGGAAAGCTAGTATGATTATGAAAATTAACAAAAAATATCTGAATGCCTTAAAATACAAAATATGAATGTATTTCCTAAATTACTTATATGCAAAACTGGTTCAGTTAACCTTGCTTTCTGACTCGATCACTGGGGCCATCTACTGCACAGCAGCAGGCGTGGCCCCCCGGGTACCTTAGGGATTTCATCGACTATTGTTTCCCACCCTGAAAACACCGCTCCTTCCCCTCCTGGCTGCTTTCACACTCCCACGCCAGACGCAAAGTGTTCCAGTCCAGGCAGGAAATAATTCATTCGCCTTGTACCTCGAAGCCACACTAATCCAAAACATGACTTGTTTTTAAATATCTATTTCTTGTCTGTCAGGGAGAGCTGTGCATTTTGAAACAGAGGCTGTCTCTCGGGAGGGAACTTGGACATTCAGGGCCGAATCCTGATTCGGAACATGAAGTGACAAGACAGAAAATCAAGTGAGGGAAACCTGTTACCC
Source organism: Tapirus indicus (assembly GCA_031878705.1). Lineage (NCBI taxonomy): Eukaryota > Metazoa > Chordata > Mammalia > Perissodactyla > Tapiridae > Tapirus > Tapirus indicus. The sequence goes on along the minus strand of CM062941.1, from coordinate 29,433,742 downwards.
CCACGGGGGGAGGTAGAGGCACAGCTGGCAGACACAACTGAGCAAGGGTTTTTATTTAAGTTTCAGCAATTTAACAACTCAGAGAGTCACCCAGTGAATACTGAGCTTTTTACCTCACTCAAAATTTATTTCCAGTTGGTGTGTATACAATTGCATGTTATTGTTTAATGCTGTGTCCACATGACTACATGTTATATTTTTCTCCATTTATCTCACAAACAGATTTCACTTTTGAAGGATTCTGCCTCCTTGTCAGTTTTAACGATGTTATTGCTTTAACCAACCCTAGCTGTCTAAACTACAATAACTCGGGGGGGGGGTTGATATTAAGCCCATCATTCACCCTGAGCATTTTAGGGAAAGGAAGAGCGGGGAGCATCCATGTCCATGAAGGGCCTGTCAGCTGCAGGACCCGCCTTCCTGGATCTGATGGAATGGAGGCCCTTTTCTCCATCTTTTTACGGACAATTGTCAGCCATGACATTTTGTCCTATAGCCTCCCTACTCAGCTTTTTAAATCTCTCTTTCTTGTATCAAATTCATCTCCTGTGGTATCTTGTTTTCCTCAGACTCTCCGTTGCCTAGGAAACTAAACAGGGCCTGTGGCAGGGACCACGTGAGACATGCGGGTTGCTGGGTTCTGTGAGCTCGCCAGGTGGAAGGAGGGGCAGCCTCTTTATCTGACAAGAATTTCTGCAGCAGCAGGGCAGACTCATTAGGATTTTTCCCATGCCAAATCACAAAAGATGGCTGGCGAAAACAAAAGTGAGATGCTAGAGCGGCCGTATTCCTTTGTCCCGGAGAACAGCCTTGCAGAGTCTCCAGGCTGGTTGCATGCATAATTCGGAGCAGCTGGTTGAGTGCATTGTGCTCGCATGGAAAGGCAAGGGTGGCCCTGGGAGAGGGTCAAGAGAGACCCGAGGTCTGTCTAATTAGGAATACCCAGTTGTGCTTACTATTTACATAATGCAGAGCTAACATTTCTCAGATTGTCAAGAAAAGGAGAAAGTAAGAATTTAATCTCTCAGAGCAATACTGTAAATGGAAGTGGAATGCTTTTAATTCAAGGAATTTCACCTCTTGAAATTGTCCTCAGTATGTGTGAATCAGAAAGCCACCGAGGAAGCTTTTATGTCTGCCTGGGACAACACGGCCTTCCACTTCATCAGCACTGGTCTCCCCCTGTGCTGTGTAGGTCACATCACGGGATCCTGAGAGTGGTCCTGACCCCATCTCTTGCAAACGGAATCTGCGAATGGAAGCTGTGTCTTGCATCAGGTCACACAGACCCCGACTTAGGGACTAAGGCAGGCCTTGCTCGGCACTCGTTCTTTTTCAATCAACCTCTCCCATCAGCGCTCCATGATGTCACCCACTGGAGGAAGGCAGAGTTCTGGCTGGTTTTGTGGTTGGCATTCTCTGTCAATCATCTCCAACCCCTGCAATTTAAAGAACTGGGCATAATTGTGTGAAGGGAAGCAAGAGAAAGGAAAGGAGGAAAAAAATCTCTTGGAAATTCTATAGCAATTACAATGTCAAGTAAAGGCAAGGCTGTCTGGGTATTGAATTGTAAGAATTCAGTCAGAGGCAATCTTGCTTTTCAAACAGGACATCCCAATGTCTGATTTCTAGACCAGTCATTCTTAAAACACTTGATGTCTCTCAGAGTCACCTGTGGGGGCTGTAAGGTGTTTACAGGTTCCCGATTAACCAGTGGATTAAAATCTCCAGAGGGGTGCCCCGAAGAGCATTCTCGAGCGCACGCACACAAGTGTTTATTTACATGGTGTGTGTTGTGGATTGCATCGAGTCTGTAGATCAATTCCAGAAGAATTAACATTTTAACAATATTGACTCCTCCAATCCTTCATTTATTTAGGTATTCTATAACTTCTGTCAGCAATGTATTGTATTTTCAGTGTATTTTTCATGTCTTGCACTTATTTTGTTAAATTTCTCCCTAAGCATGTTTTTTATGCTAATATAAAAGGTTTTTTTTTAAATTTCATTGTCCACTTTTTGCATTGCTCATATATGGAAATATAAGGGATTTGTTGTTGTTATATTGGCTTTAGAGCTACAAACTTGCTAAACTACTTGACAGGTCTAAAAGATTTTTTGGCAATTCCTTAGAATTTTCTACAGACTTAGTCATGTCATTTGCAAATAAAGACAGGTTTTCTCCTGCCTTACCAATGTATATGTCTTTTATTTCTTTTCTTGGCTTATTTCACCGGCTAGAATAGTGTGGACTAGAGGTGGTAAGAACATGCATCCTTGTCTCGTTCACAGTCTTAGGGGGAAATGTGGTTAGTCCTTCAGTATTACGTATGATGTTAGCTTAGGTTTTTTTGTAAATGCCCTTAATCAGATTAAAGTCCCTTTCATTCCTGGTTTGCTGAGGTGTGTTTGTTTATTTATTTATTTAATCGTGGATGTTAAATGTGTTTTTCTAGATCAGTTGAGATGATTATGTTTTTTTCCTTTGTTCTGTTAATATGGTGAATTACGTATGTTATTTGCGTTTCATGTGTTAAATCAAATTTGCAGTCCTGGAATAAACCCCACTGAGCATTGTGTTAGTTTCCCAGCGCTGCCATAACAAAGTACCGTAAACAGACACAGCAGACGTTGATTCTATCAGGGCTCCGGAGGCCAGGGGTGGGAGGTCGCGGTGTCGGCAGGGCCATGCTCTCTCGAAGGCTCTAGGGGAGGACCCCTCTTCACCGGCAATCCTGGGTGTTCCTGGATTTGTAGACACGCCACTCTGACTTCTGCTCCGTTGTCACGTGGTGTTCCCCCTGTGTCCCTGTCTTCCCACGACGTTCTCTCTGCGTCTCTGTTGCTTCTCACAAGGACTTGGTCATGTTGGATTAGAACCCACCCTGGTCCAGTCTGACCTCATCTTAACCTAACTAATTACATCTGCAAAGACCCTATTTCCACATATGGTCACATTCACAGGTACTGAGATGAGAATTTCAGCATATCTTGTTGGGGGCAGAACTCAACCCACCACAGCCATGATATATTATCCTTTTCATATATTTCTGGATTCAATTTGCTAATATTTTTTTGAGGATTTTTGCTTTTGTGTTCATGAGAGATATTGGTTTGTGATTTTATTTTCCTGTAATATGTTGTCTGGATTTAGTATATCGTAGCACCAGCCTCACTAAGTGAGTTAGGAAGCATCCCTCCTCTTTTATTTTCTGAGAGAGTTTGAATACAATTGGCATCTTTCTTCCTTAAATGTTTAATAGAATTCACCCCTGAAACCATCTGGAGTTTTCTTTGTTTTTGATATCAAATTCAATCTCTGGTAGATATAAGATTATTCTTTTTTTTATTATTATTATTCTTTCTTGTGTTGGCTGTGGTAATTCGTTTCTTTCAAAGAATTCGTCTACTTTATCTAATTTCTTGACTCTATTGGCGTAAAGTTGTTCATATTTCTTTCTTGTCATTTCACGTCTGTAGTATCTGTAGCGATGCCCACTTTCTTATTCATGAGACTGGTATTTGTGTTTTATCTCTGTTTTCCTTGATCAATCTAGAAGTTTATCAATTTTATTGATCTTCACAAAGAGTCAGCTTTAGGTTTTATTAATTTTTTCTATTATTTTTCCATTTCCCCAGTTTCTTCCTTTATTTTATTATTTCCCTCCATTTACTATTTTGGATTTACTTCATTCTTCTTCTCCTAGCTTCTTAATGTGGAGCTTAGCCATTGATTTTAAACCTTTCTTCTTTTATGATATAAGCATTTATAACTGTAAATTTACTATAACTATTTATATGTGTTTATATGTTATATATAACATTGTTTATTATCATGTATTTTATATTATACATTATATATAATTATGTATAATTTATATCATATATTTCATATATATTTATAACCATAAATTTACTGATTTAGCTGTATCCCACAGATTTTAATATTTTGTATTTTCATTGTCTTCAGCTTAAAATATTTTCTAATTTCTTTGAGTGGTGGGTTGAATGGTGGCTCCAAAGGTATGTCCACATCCTAATCCTTGGAACCTGTGGATATTACCTTGTAAGGCAAAAGATGTGATTCTGCTAAAGGGTCTTGTGAGGGGAGTTTATTCTGGATTATCTGGGTAGGCCCGAAATGCAACGACACATGTCCTTATAAGAGAGAGGCAGGGGGAGTTTCCCACAGACACACTGGGGAGAAGGCAACGTGAAGTTGGAGCAGGAGAGAGGCGCCACAGCCAAAGGGCCCCTGGGGCCACCAGGAGCTGGAAGAGGCAGGAAGGATCCTTCCTTGGTGCCTCCAGTCAGAGCAAGGCCCTGCCTGCACCCTGATTCCTGTCCAGTAAAACTGACCCTGACTTCTGGCCTCCGGGACTGTGAGACAATAAAGTTCTGATGTTTTCAGCCACCGAGTTTGTGGTAACTTGTTACAGCAGCCCTAGGGAAGTAATACAGTTTGTGAATTTTTGGGGGGGATTCATGAGTTATTTTTAAATAAGTGTGTCATTTGATTTCCAAATATTTGGCGGTTTTCCAGCTATCCTTGTGTTACTAATTTCTAATTTAATTCTGTTGTGCTCGGAAAACACATGATTCTAATCCTTTTAAATATACTGAGACCTGTTTTATGGCCCAGAAAGTGGTCTATCCCAATTGGTGTTGTGTGTGCATCTGAAAATGATTACAATGTTCGTAAATGTCAGCCAGGTCAAGCTGGTTCACGGGATTTTTCAAGCCTCTGTGTCCTCACTGTTTTTCTGTCTAGCGGTTACCAAGAGGGAAATACTGAAATCTTCAACAGTAATTGTGGATTTGTTTATTTACTCTTTTACTTGCCTTTTTGCTTCATGTAT